>CM066918.1:2345220-2945220 GCA_033964015.1 Scolanthus callimorphus | reverse complement strand
TGTGGACACATAATATCTTTTAAATGAGATGGGTAAAACTAAATAGAATTTGAAGGCCTAGAAAAGCCTTGGTAATGAAGAAAACTATTTAACAAACCTATTACAAAGACAATACGAACAGTCGATATATAAATAATGCAGTACATCCATACAAACTTACCAAGTGCCACTGGCTTGGGAAATACTGGTCTTTAAACTGAAGACTTCTTTTGAATCTTTTTCTAACAACTTCTTGTCTCGACCATTCTATGTGTGGGTGGTTGTCTAAGATATGCGAAATCCTACGCTGTATTGTGTTTAATTCTTTGCGGTTTGTAGCGCTCTTGTTAGAAAATGAATCGTGTAAAAACAGATAGTGTCCCCTGAGTCCCCAATCTGCCCTCTGTTTGTTACACCGGCTTCTTGAGCTATCCTTTCCGCGACAGAATGGAAATACTCTTCGTCCATATCATTTGTTACTGGAATCCTTATAGCCCAAGAAGACGTCAACTCTAAATTAGTATCATTATAAATTGGTATAAAATTCTTAGGAGAAAACGCGCTATCTTCTAAATCGTAGAAGTGCGCTACTGCAGTTGTAGTCCACGTTGAGAGAAAAATAAAATACCACAAGTCCATCCATCTTTGAATTGGAATAACCATAACAGACCCTTGAACCAAGCGTCGAATGTTCGCTCAGCGTTTTATGGCTTGTCCTAAGAGATTTCATTAAAATATCGATAGATTCCGATGATAATGTTTATCTGTTTTCTCTGCTCTCCCACCCGCCATTTTGAATTGAAAGCAACAATGTAGCCAGGCCTTGCATTGTGCTATACCGGAAGTCAGCATTGACCGGAAGTTGGCCTTCTCTCCCTGTTTTTGAATACTTTTTACTGCGTTGTTGCTAGGGCAGTCTCGGGGCTGTCAAACGAACTTCAGCGAGGACCTATTTATAAAGCAGATCTGATTCGAGGTTTCTTATTGGGCGTTAAATAGAAATCGGTATGCGGGTATCCTGTGGGATTATTTCAAGCACTCCTCATCCTTGGGGGCCTAGACTCTAGACATCACGCTAGAGTTGCTCGACTTACTCCAAATATCTTCTCGAAAGGCCTACATAAAACAAGCACAGACATATAGTAAATCTACTTTTTCTGCAGAGTTTCAGTAGGATCTCTAAACGCCAAGAAAAACAATGTCCGATCTTCCGAAAAAGGTAATAATAGCACTATGTTTCTCTGTGTTGTTAAAGTTAGTTGCGTAATCACGGGATAATCACGCTCTTCTGCGCAAGGTCACGCGTGCATTTTGTTCCAATATAAAACGGCTGAAAAGTGCGCGCGCGAGGCCAAACAAACAACATAAAAAGCACGCGATTTATAGTTTTAGCGATTTTCCAAAAAAACAAGGATGGTGACCCCCATTTTTAACTCTGAAGTCTATCATGCAACGTGACGTCACGAAATCTTCGACTTTTGATACGAGCGTTTTAACTAAAATATTCCTACCACGGGAAAGAGGAGCTTGAAATTAGTCTATTTATGAAGTTTTGGGGCGAAAGGTTAAAAACTGGTGACCGTATCGCAAAATCTAATTGATTATTTTTAAAGATATAAGAAAGGCAAACTGGTAGCTAAATTCTATTCACATCACTAGAATGAGCGCCTAGAAAATAGTAAGAATGCCAAGTTTCAGGTTTATAGGTTTAAATCAAGCGAAGCTATAGATCTTTTTAGATTTGGAAAGCAAGAGATGACAAAAGCATGGTGGAGGTGGGGCAATTTCCAATGCAAACCCAGTAAGATATTTTGGTATCTGTATGGAACTTAGTTTAGTGATTTTTTAAGCAGTTTTCAAGTTCCACAATTGTTCCAGAATAAGCTACAGAAAGCAATGTTTGTTCCAAATGATTTCTTGAAACAGCGTGGACTCCTGGAGCGACTGAATGCTGGAGAAGTGATAGTTGGAGATGGAGGGTTTGTATTTGCTTTGGAAAAAAGAGGATATGTGAAGGCTGGTGTCTTCACACCTGAGTGTGTGGTGGAGCACCCAGATGCAGGCAAGTGTGTTTTTTTCAGAGCAAAGGACAGTGTGTATGGGTGTATCTAAGGGGGTCTCTTTGGGGTTAAAAATATAGGTGAACATTAAAGGAAAATGGACAAAATGGTCAGTCATTACATTTTCAGCTGTTGTGACCCCCCTTTCCAAAATGCTGGCCGTATGCTAGGTGTATATTAAAAGCAATCAAACCAGTGGGAGGGCACAGGGAGCCTGGCTCCCCTTCTAGCAAACACAAAATACAGTAAATGTATGGGACATTATAATAATACTGGAGAAAATATCTTACGAAGGGCCCCTTTGGTCCCCCTCCTATAAAAAACCTTGTAATGCCCCTGCTCCACTAGGTCTAGCCATATGTACAGGTGTATAAGAATCTACTCTTAGACTGTTGATTTAAACAGGCAATTGGTGGTACTTCAGTGCATGCGATGGCGGTGCTAACCCCGGGGGGAGGGGGACTCCCATATTTTTGGGGCAGGGGTGCTCATCCTACCTTTTAGGGTTTAAAATTAGGCCTCTGGTACCTTTTAGGGGTAGAATTTGAAAACTTGCATTTTTTCCCAAATAGGTACCATTAGGGGTCCATTCTAGTAAATCAAGCTTGTTTGAAGCCTGAATTCAGACGTATTTTCGCTTGGAAAAAAACAATTCATCTACTCCGTGCTTCAGATGCCCACCAACAGGTGTTGTATGCTCCTGTTGATGCGATCCTGCCCCAGATTTAATGTTCCATCTCATATTTTTTTATTTTAGTTCGTCAGCTACATAAAGAGTTCCAGAGAGCTGGTGCAGATGTCATGCAAGCTTACAACTTCTACGCATCAGAGGATAAACTGGAAAACCGTGGGAATACCGCAATTCAATATGGGTGTGTTAAAATCAATCACTGCACAAAATGCGCCCCTGTCAACTCGTTGATTAGGGCCTCTCTGATTCTGCTTTTCAGCGTGTTTTGTCGAAGGGCGCTCATTCCTACAGCTTACATGAGGAAACTTGAATAACTTGAAATTGGTGTTACCTCCAGCTTTTCTGTGAATGCTCTTAATTTGCAGTGTTTAGTTGCTCAGATCTAATTAGCAATCCTTTATCGTCTTAATTCATCAGGTCAAAGAAATAAACCAATCAGCTTGTAGAATCGCTCGAGAAGTAGCCGACAATAGTGGTGCACTTGTTGCTGGGGGCCTTTGTCAAACGCCTGCCTACTGGTCAGGGAAAGGCAAGCAAGTCTGCCAGGAAATTTTCAAGAAACAAGTCGAGGTGCTGGTAGAGTGTGGAGTGGATTTTCTCATAGGAGAGGCAAGTGCTGTATCCTTTCACACTCCTCTATTTCATTGTCATTCTTTCATCGCCGCTGTGTTCATTATGGTGCGTTCACACGCGCGCTGCGATCCGATTTTTGCGGTAATCACACGGTGATTGAGCCACATCAAGTAGTTAGTGTGAACGGAGGCCGATCTTATGGCGATTCGTCGCCGCGACGTCGACTCGTTTGCACCGCGCGATCACCGATCGTCACAGAAATCTTCTTAAATCGCAGCGCGTGAATTGGCCATTGACACTCTTGTTATTGTTCGTATAGACGTTTCCGACAGTTGAACAGGCGGAATGGGCGACTGAAGTATGCAAGGCTTCCGGGCTCCCTGTGGCAATGTGCTTACACAACCACAAAGAAGACTTGCACGGGGTCCCTACCGCGGAATGTGCGGTCAGGCTAGCTAAAGCAGGTGAGAAGAAGGAACGTCTGTACTGCTTCATAAAGACCTATAACATGCTACAGCTTAAGTGTCATGGCATGGCCGATTGTTAAATTGCAGAGACGGACCGATGATTCCTGTGGACATTGCATGAGCAGGTGCAATACCTTTCTAGGGGTCCTACAACTTGAAGTCCCTCAGATCACCTAAATCACTTCAGTTTAAGATCAGTAATAGAAGCTAAAATGTCATGTCTGATTGATTCGAGACTATGGCCCATTCACACAGTCCACACGTTGTGATTTGCGATGCGACGATTTGATGGAGGTGCCGGATTTCTACAGTGATCTCACGGCCTTCTATTCTAGCCGCTTACTAGTTTGTCTGTTCAACGCCCGTTGAATCATGTTGAATCAGGACCACTTTCAAAGGAATGCGGGCCCGTAAGGGGACAGAGGCGGCTCCAAAGTTTGCCTTGGAAACCTTGTCAATTTTTAAACCGTGGGTAATAAAGAATATCATCTATCTATCTGCTTCCCCTCTCAAACAAACCTGGACCTCATATCTAGGGAATAATTTTCATTAATCTTTTCGGTGTCCACTCACGGGTATTTGACGGCAACTATGTATCTATTACAGGAGCGGATGTTATCGGCATCAACTGCGCTTGGGACCCTTCAACCTGTCTCAACGCAGTGCAAATGATGAAGGAGGGACTTGAGGTAGCGGGCTGAAGTGTCATCTCATGGTTCAGCCTCTAGGTTACCACACCCAAGACGCCTCGCCCACTGGATTCACTTCTCTTGCAGAATTCCCTTACGGTAAAGCAAAGCTTATCCGGTCCGTTCTTGTTGGGTCTTTGATCTCCTTGAAGACTTGCAACGTTTCCAAAAGACAGTATCCTTTAAGACTATTCAATGGTTCATCTTTCCTTGTCACGTAAAAACAATATCGATCACCTTGTTTTCTCTTGTTTCTAGCTTTAGAGCCCCGCACGCTCACTCGGTTTGAAGTACAGAAGTTTGCTCGTGAAGCTTATGACATGGGTGTGCGGTACATTGGCGGCTGCTGTGGATTCGAAACGTACCACATCCGGGCTATCTCTGAAGAGGTACTGACTCGGGCTCTCTTTGAACGGATACGAACTAGCCTGCGAGGCGGCTCTCCAGTGGGTTCTTCGAATATGGATTCCTGTCGCGCCAGAGGAATCTCGCGCGCCAAAAACACCCACTGGAGAACGAGCTCGCGACTATATCCCGACGCTTGAAGAATACCCCCCCTCCCCCCGAATAGGGTGGTTATTACATAAATGTCCCCAAAAATACTAGGAGAACGAGTTTTCTTTGAATATCTGAGAAAATTGAGAGACGAGGATGACAACACTTTATTCACGCCCCTTTTCAATCCTATCCACTGGATCTGATCTAGTATCAAAAAGCCCGTAAGCACAGAATAACAGGTGGGAAAGAACTGACAGCTAAAAAATGACATTTGCTAGTTCATACTGCTTACTTTCTTCCTTAGCTGGCAAAGGAGCGTGGTAAGCTTCCACCTGCCAGTGACAAGCACGGACTATGGGGGGAGGCCCTGAGTCAACATACCATGCCTTGGGTCAGAGCCAGGTGAGATTGGTCCAGCTGAGATTGGTTCTTACGAAGCACGTCTTTGCTTTGTCGTTTACTTTGGGACCAGCCAAAATGAACCAACAATTAAGGTGGCTCGGGGTGCCTTTGCCTTTCCTTTTGGTTACCACTTTAGTTTTTGCACCAAGTGCTTCTCGTTTCGCGGCATGTATGGGAATTGCCTCTATCATATATGGAAGTATTTATTCTGAGAAGCCAGAAGGTCCATTCTTGAATAATTGCCAGGAAAAATGTAAGAGGCTTTGCACTTAAAATGCACAACCTAGTTCGCATGACGCTAAGAGGTAATCTTTTGACAGTCATAGTGCCCCCCCCCCCCCTAGAATCTATCCTCATTCGCATCCGCTACGTTACATTTTCTAAGCCACAACGTACTCAGCGGAGCGGATAAGAATCAGCATATGTAGAAGGTTGGTAGAATGTTGGTAGAATGTTGTCTGTTGGTTTCAGGGCACATAGATCTTACTGGGAGAACCTTCAGCCAGCCAGCGGACGACCCTACAGTCCCGCGCTATCTCAGGCCGCCATTGGGTGGGGCTACACCGCTGGCCATAAAGATGTGCAGCAACAGAAGGAGATGACAACTGCAGAACAATTGAAAGAAACTATAGGAAAAGCGTCGAATGCTTGAAATTACCCTGTACAAAATAAACGCCTTTGCAGGGCGTGAAAACGAAATGTATTTTTATCAGTATTCAGACAAAGAATCTTTAAGAATAATAAAGAAAAAGTCTGCCGCATTTTGAGACAACAATTTTCCCTTCTTTCAAACGGTGAAGATTTGTAAGTAATGCACTACTATATACAAATCATAGACTTATGCAGCTCTATCGCATTTGATGAAATTTGGCCCAGCTTTTCCGGGCTTACTTTAGCCATGCTCTATCATCCACTGTTCTTAGTGGCATGCACGCAAAACAATTCAATGAGATTCTTACACTTATTTAAAGCATCAAAAACTACTATGAAAGAATTACGGAATGACTTTGAATGGACTGAGTGACCCATGATTTTTTCCATCCCTCGTGGATATCATTATTACTTTTACTAATAACAAAACGTGAGCTAACGTGCTGCAAAAACAGGGCTATTGTATTGGGTGGAAAGCCAGCTGCGTCAGGCTCTTAAAACTAGCTTTGTCTTTTACCACGGAAAGGCCACAGGGTACCCATGTCAAAGAATCCGAATGTCGCCATGTGGTCAGCGGGGTTTTCCATTGCTTCGAAAACTCGTGCTGCAAATGTTCTGTTTCGCGGTGCTACGCCGACTTCCACGGCATTTCCCTCAACTGAAGGCTTCGATTTCTACATCGTCATCGATACAGGCTGCAAAATACTGTATTATGGCGAACTACGAGGTTAAACATGATAAGGAAGGAAAGATGTTCGTCATAGCACTCGGGAAAGGTGCGCAACTTTTGAGTTGTGAGGTGTTAGAATTTACCCAGAATTTGCATCAGAATACCACAACCTGCAGTTGTCTAACTTAATAAGCAATAATTCAAAATCCTTCAAATATGGTCTTTTTCGTAGGCAGGGAATCCCATAGAACTTGGCATGGGGAAAATAGTACCCTGCGAGCAGTGGTTTCCCTCATCCTTCAGCGCAGAAAAACATTGCTAAATTTGTAGATGAGTGCTTCCTCCTCCGGAAAGACATTACATAATTATTTGGACCTGTTCATCAGTGTACACTCATGTATACAATGCCAAATAAAAGTATCTGTCTGTCTGTCTTCACTCGCTACTGGCGAAAGGGGGGGGGGGGGGGGCACTGCTCGCAGGAAGGGAAATATTCGCTTTTCAGTATGAATTCTCATCAAGCCCCTCATTTGGCATATCCATTATAAAATTATTTATGGCTATTACAAATCTATCTCCTTTCCTATGGTATGGGGGTACCAACCCAAGACCCACCACGGTAGATTTTGAAATGGGATATTTTGTCCAAATTGGGTGATGTATTCTATTTTGTTTGTTGTAGAGGATGCTATTCTGGAGTATGTGAAAGAAGGAGATAAAGTGTTGAACATGTGGCACACAGAAGTCCCAGCTAGTCACAGAGGCCATGGAATAGCTGCTCATTTAGCAAAAGTATGCCCAACACCGAGTTTCCTTTCCCCTACCCACATGAGATGTTTTGGACCCCAAAATGGCATTACAAACTACAGCATTTTTAATAAAATACAGGAGATTTGGACCTAATGTGAGTGAGCAGGAAACAAAGCTAAAATGCTGATTTCTCCCACAAAAATTAGGAGTTGGGCATCTATGCCTAAACATTTTTGGCCAAAAAAAATGTGGTCAAAATTTCTTTGCCACAAATTTTAAACCTTTCTTTGTGTCTGTAGAATTTCCAAATTAGACGAGGTTATACCTTGAAGTGTAAATGTAATTCTTGTGACTGCTGTCAAGGAATGTGGTTATCCCATAATGTTGAGTGTATCGGAAGAGAATCTTGGGTATGCCCCAACATGAGTCAGTATTATGATTGCAAAAATGCCTTTTTTTTCTTTAGGCAGCATTTGATTACACAGTAGAAAATAATCTGAAGTTCAGACCAACATGCACATATCTACAGAAATACATCAAGGAGCATCCCTTGCCAGAGTACACAGAGAGAACTCTTCCACCTCAATGATATACAATCCAAGGGACAAGAATCATGAGCCTATATTGGACTTAACACTTCAGTCTTGGATTTGGTGCAGTCTCTCAAATAGGGCATTGTGTGATCTACCAGAAAAAATTCCATACCTACCAAACTGCAGGGATTTGGAAATTCCAAAAAGGGTGGGGGTTAATACACGTCTCACCTCCTTTGGTGGGGTTATGGATATTTTCTGGAGTCACTCCTTGCCAGCATATTGTACAGACATTGCTTTACACCATATTTAACAGTATATTATATTTACCAAATATCCCTAATGCATCCCAACTGATTTCATGCTCTCACTTTAGCCAATCAGAATGATTTTTGTTGCATTGCCAAGCATTCCAAACAGATTGTAAAAAAATATTGAAAAAATACTAAGCCTTATCTGTAAAATAGACCAAGGGCACATGTTTCTGGTAGACATTGAAAATCTTGAAATCATTGTAATCTCTTTTCTCTTCTCCATTCTCCTTTGCTGTAACAAAGTTTGTGTTGTTTCACCGAGGTATCCAATTGCCTATTTTAATAAAGAAAACTGTAATACTTAAAACATTTGTACATAGACAAAACTCTTGTGCTGCAAAATGTTTATCTTGGATTGTTTCTTGAAATAAACCTCATTTGGGAAACTTGTGGTTCAGGTAGGTGTGCAACATGTAATTGTCCAGGAAGTCAAATCTCAACCCCTTTCATGGGGTTTTCTGGAATCACGTTCCAGAAAAAATCAATGCCGCACCATACAGGGTGGCAAATACTAGTTATACAATGCTTTCCAGTGGCATACTGCAGAATATCCCACGCATCACTTAAGTATTTTCTGGTAAACACACAAGCCTTCAGCAAGTGTGCATGCTAAGAAAACACAAGTGACAAGTGGGATATTCTGCATTATATAGCTCATGTTTATTCGATCAAAGCGCACGCTCTGATTGGTTCTATCATGGTCATGTGGCGGGCTACAAATCCAATGTGTATTTTCGTGTTACCACCCTGACCATAGAGGGATTCTTTTCCATAGAAATTATATTTTTCACTGGAAAAAGTTCATGGTGGCAGGGTCCTTAGATAAATTCCCTCCTGGTGAGGATATGGATCATTTCTGGGATCACATAATGTGATGTTTGCTAAGTGTTTCAATGACAATACTCCCAACATTTTTTCCTTCTTTGTGGCCTTTATTTTTTTCCATAAAAACAGAATAGACCTGCATAAAATGTCCTTGTATTTGGATGGGCACTACTCCTAATTGCTTGAGCTTGGTGTCTGTTTAAGTAGCGCTCCGTCCAAGAACGATAGCGTGAACGGCTATGGGGAATTTGAGTTATGCTTTATGTAAAAATTTAAATTGTTAAATTTCTAAACAACTAATTGGCTTAGTCAACAAATCCTGGCCTTCTGATTGGTTGAAATTTGTTTTTGACCAATTTCGTAGCGAAATACTTCGTTTGCAGTGCTGAATTCTTTCCGAATAGGTCTTCCGGATATTTCATAGCATTTCGTTGTTCAAGAAGAAAATCGAGTGTGAGCATGACTAGACGACCACTGTTTCTGCGGCCCTATTGTTTCCGCTATAGTTCTTAGACGGAGCGCTACTTACTGTGCGACTACGTCAACCGGGCCATCCCGTCAAAAGTTTGTCATTTAGAGATTCAAACCATTTTAAGCAAATTTGATACCTGCAATACATCTGACGATGAGTAATTAAGTGTTTTGAAGTTATTTCTGCCCATAATTTCCACAATTGTTACAAGAAAAGCGATATTTCGGTGTCTCAGATCTCAAGAAAGTCGAGATTCTTTGTTCTGTACTCGCTTTCTGATTGGCTAACTTCTTACAAAATGGCCCGGTTGACGTAGTCGCACAGTAATAAGCAGGTGGAAGATAAAACTTGTCTGTCAGTGAAGGAGTGAATTGAGCCCAGGCATATAAACCTGCTTGCAGCTGACAGGAACAAGCACTGTTCTTAGTGTTCTCACCTGAAGAAATCTTATCACGTTTATATTTTCAAAGCCCTCAACTGGCTACAACTATTTCAAATGCAAGATTCAAGCGGGCTTGAGTGGTTGTCGTAAACAGTGTATTTATCATTTACCTTTAGTCTATAACACTTTGTTCCACAGGTTTTTAAAAACCACTCTAATTCTGGTCACCATACCTTCCTATGCTGAAAGAGCCTATATTTATAACGGTGAATAAGTGAGTTAACAGCTTCACAACTGGATTATTGGCTAATGAAACACAATTGCTTTACCCAAAGCAACTTTATCTAGGTACAAATACCAGTTCCACAATTATGTCCAGAGCATTGCAACTTAGGCCAAAATAAAACAGCATAAAATGGATAGCGAGTATGAGTGTCTTGCTGGTGCACAGTAATAAAAGCACAAGTACTTTTCAATGAATTGCCACCCTATTTTTAAATATTTCACTGTGGCATGCTGCCTTCTGCATGACTTTGGAAGTATGGCCTTATTGAAAGTATAATGTTGGAGCTAGAACTCTGGCATTTCATTGAAATGTTCCTACTAACATACAGGGATATTTATGGCATTTCCAGTTTATACAGTACAGTATGTTTACTGTTTACAGCGCCAATCTAGCTCGTAAAATGCTAAAACTATCAACAAAGCTTAATCATCATCTGTGTGTTGCATGTAGTTCTCCAGTTCGGCATCTAGGTGGCTCTTTGAATGTGACATATACTGATCAAGTTCTTTGTCTAGATCATCTTTTGATGCCACAGGGGTGTTCTTCCCCCCTCTACCCCTGCCACGCCCTCTTCCTGCACCTCTTCCTCCACGACCACCCATCCCCCTCCCTCTATTGCCTCTGGCAAATCCTCGACCACGACCTCTGAATCCAGCATTTCCTCGAACTGGTGAAGTGAATTTTCCTCTGAATCCCCCTCGTCTCAGCTGGCCACCTCTACCTCTTACTTGCCCTCCACCACCTCTCATTCCACCTCGCATTCCGCCTCTTGCAACACTTCCACCACGCCCACGGCCTAAGCGGCCCTGGAACCCTCCTCCCAGCCGACCTTGGACGGTGCCTTTGTTTGGACTTCCCAACCTGGCTTGGAGACCTACTCTTCCTTGCTGTTTTGGGGATTGACCCAGAGCTGCCATGACTTCAGGTCTGTTGGCCATCTGAGCTGCCAAGCGACGGTTCTTGGAAGACGCCTGAGTTGCCTGCAAGTTCCCTGCTCTCAACCCTCTCATGGTGACTTGTGGTGGAGACTTCATTTGCCGAGCCATTTCCGTAAAGCTTGAACAAGAGGAAGGCATGGATGACTTGGTGGTCAACACATCTACACTATGCTCCAATGGCTTCAATTTGTCAAGGCTCTTACTTTTAGGGCTTATAATGTGCCTTTTTGCAACTACTTTGGTTGCTGCATTTTGTTATGAAATGCTGTGCCCACATTAGAGCCTTGCAGCTCTTTTTTTCTTTTTCAACTTTTGTTGTGGGCAACAGAGGCACATCTTATTTTGTTTTGCCTTTTTGGAAGCAAAACGTTTTACTGTTGCCCATGTTTTCATTTGGCACTTGCTCAAAAAGATTTTTTCTTTTCTTTTTGGAGCTTCATGGGCAAATTTTGTTTCATTTTTAGTGCCCTTTTTCAACAACATTTTAATGTTGTTGTTTTTTTCTGCAAGTATTGTAGGGCTTTTGTAGTATATAGTTTGATCTTTTTGTTTTCACTGCCCCATATTTTGGACACATGTCAGTGCCTTATCTTGCCAATTATGTGCACATTTTTTATTTCTTTTCTTTTGTATTTCTTGTGCACATTTTTTTTTTGAAGCAAGATTTGATACTTGCATTTGTGCCCTTTTTTAGCCCATTATTTGATGCCACATTTTAATTTTGTATGTACTGCAGTTGTAATGCAATACTATTTTCTTTCATGCTTTTTAGCATGTTTTGTGGCTTTTTTTGTGTATTCACTGGTTGATACAGTGTATTTTGAGCCATATATTGAAAGCCATTTTGTAGAGCTTCACATTGGAGGGAGGTTGGAGGTCTCACCGATCATTCAGAGTCTTGTTAGTTGCACTTTTTAGGATTATTTTGCCTGGCACTGCACTCATCTCTGAAACAAAATAAACACAAAGGGATAATATCATTTTTACCATAATAGTTGGTGTTCTTGTAATATGATAGGCTATTTTGCCATGGTGAACAAGAGTCCAGACAACTCTGCTCACATCAGCATGTACAAGTGTTCTAAATCAACAGAAAACAGAGGGCTGGGGTTTCAATTACTGCCATTTTCATTTTTCTGCAAACTCCCACTTTACATTTCTGAACACCAAACTGTGTTTTGGCTTCCGTCAATCATAGCTTTTAAGACAAGTGCATGGACTTTTTCTAAGTTTCATTTGCATTTTATGTGAAAAGTTTGGTTTTAAAGCCTTGTTAGTCTTTATTAGTACAACAATCCTCTCAAAGCCTGCATGAAATCACCTAGAGCTGTGCACTCATTTGATTGACGGAAGCCAAAGCATTGTTTGTATAAATTTCAAGTAGAGTTCAAAGAATAGTAAAAATGGCAGTAACTTCAAAGCATAATACACTGATTTGTACAGATATGAAAATTAGTGTTTCCATTTCGCTCTTTGTGTGTCTCAGATCGTGTATAAAACTCGTCAGAGACAACAAAAGGCCTCATGCTCAGGAGAAAGAAGCTACAAAACAAGGTTCTATATTACGAGCAATACAACACGCAAAAAAGATAGCAACATGAAGTAGAAGTAGATGATAGAAAACTAAAATCAAAAGAGCTTTAAGAACAGACATGCGTGAAGAGAATTCAAGCACACAGACACAACACTAACAGTCACAAGCAGTATTAAAGCCGGCATTTTCCGTACACAGCAAAACAAATACGATTAACAACTCTAGTAAAACAAAACTAATAGAGAAAACGAAACTATAGATAGGGCTCAAGCTATAAGTCTCCAGAAATTTATGTTGAAGCTCTAGAGAAACATTCCAGCTGTTTGAATAGACGCTGATCTATAGCCGGCGTCCTTCGTGTGGATAATTGCAAACCTAAGCAGTCTACCTCAACGTGAAAACACGGCGATAAGTTTGACTTTGGCACAACTAAACTAGCATCATGTGAATAAATGAATATTGGTAATATTTACTGCTTGTTGTTATTTCCACGCCAACCCAGAAAAGCGCCGATGGAAATGGATTTTCAACGAGGTCCTCTGTCAGTTGGATCGCCCTCGACCCGGCTGCTTCTTCTTGTCTAATGACGCCGCGCCTGCGTTTAACCAATCAACGTACAGCGGTTTTCTATATCTCTCATACTGTTCAAACAAAAGAAACTGCCACAGGTATCCCAAAGGGACTTTTCGATTTACGCACAATCCCTAATTTCCAGAGGTCCTCGACAACCCGCTACCCTGTAATTTCCAGGGGGCATAACCCCCCATCAAATATGGTGGTCCGTCCCTTAAAACACCCCCTTTCCACGGATATTTGAGTTTTGCCTCCACTCTTGGTTTTGGGCGGGTGCGGTCTATGCCAAAAAAATCCGGCGACGGCGTCAAGATCTTCTCTCGGGTTTCTGGCTGTTGCTTGTCGAGTAGTATTCTGAACCCGCATTATTTTTGTATCACTATTTCAAAATTTAAGCGCGCAAAAAATCTGCTTCGATGCGCTGGTTTTCACGGCTCATATTTAGCTCAGTTATAGCTAAATATGAGCTATGGTTATAGAGTACTGGCTCGCAGCAGTCCAGTCACATATACGAGCTGGAAATGGTTTAGCAGTAAATTCTGTCGGTACACATGAAGTGGTATGAGAAAAATGTGTCGCCAAAACAAAAGACAGATAAAACAACACTGCAACGCATTTTTCAGAATATATTTATGCGTTTACAGATGCATTATAAGTTTCTACATGCTCGAGAATCCAACAAATGGGAAATGGGGCTAAGCGAATGTGAGAAACTGAAATTAATTTTACATGACCCAATAAATTTTATAACATTACCGAGTGTAAATTACAGATATATTACTTTACCACGGAGCGACGTATTTAGGTCAATTAACGTGGACTCTGAAAAAAATATCTTACGTTCATCAACCTATCTGATCTAATTCATAGCTTTCCTTTAAAACTTTACTAACAACTCAAACTGAAATAGATGCGTACATCCCAGACAAATTCGTCGTTTCGCACTGGCGAGAATTCACATCACTGAAATTTTTTTTCTGACACACGAAACAACGAATTTTAAGGCTGGTTCTCACTGCAACGCAAACACAAGCGCAGAACGCAGACACAAGGCGAGTGTGAATCATAGCGACGCAAGCACAAGCCTAAAATCAACATTGATAAGCTGCTTGCGTTCGCTCGATTCACACTAGACGCAAGCGCAAGCGCAAGCGCAAGAGAACGCAATGTCTCGATTTCCTTGCGCTTGCGTCTGCGCTTGCGTTCTAGTGTGAACCACACAAAAGAAATGTATGAGTTTGATATCCTTGCGCTTGCGTCTGCGCTTGCGTTCTAGTGTGAACCACACAAAAGAAATGTATAAATTTGATATCCCTGCGCTTGCGCTTGCGTTCCAATGAGAACCAGCCTTTAATTACTAAGCATTTATGTTACTAAGCATTTAGAAGAGAAACTGACCTACAATAAAATACTATCACAATAAATACTAGAAACTCGCGTTTTGTTTCACAAACCAGGAGTGTGTAGACTGACTAAAGGTCCATAATTGGAAAGGGAGTCGAGAACGAACGAAATTTCTACATTTTCTTTTTCTTTTTATACGCTATTACTCCCGATCCCCTTGCGAGCCGTTTTTGTTCAAATTTCTACAATACAAAAACATTTTAAAAAATACATATCAGCTAAGTTGCTTTAATTTATTGTAAGATTATATTCATTTCAGGGCCGTAGCAAGCCTCCAAAAACTGGGGGGGGGGGGCACGACATATAAAAACTGAAGGCATTTTTAAGGAAAGTTTAAGAAATGTTTCTCGCGCCGAAAATTTAGAGCCCAGCATGTGAAATTACCGCATGTTTGGGAGAACTTTGATAGCAGGGTGCAAAATCGGGAGTTTCAAGGGTTGTTTGGGGGAAAAACTGGAGGGGGAGGGCGACCCCAGTAAGCGCTACGGCTCTGCATTTAGTCAAGGAAACTAAGGCCTAGGGCAAACGCTGAATGAGAGTCTTGTGTGCAAATCAAACAATAGAAAATTTGTTATCGAAAATTGAATAAGGCGGCATCTTAATCGGTACGACCCTAATTTTGCGTTTGTCCTAAGCCCAATTCACCACCGAATTCTGTAATCAGCTCATGACCGGAAATATTGTCGTCAACTGGCAGCAAGGAAGTTATCGTCAACCACGTTTAATGCATCTTAAAATTATCAGCCGATTTGATGCATAAATAAAAACGGTTTTGACGTGTAACAACAGTGAACTCCTTAACTTGAGCGTAACACTTTTCCATTTCAAACCAAGCCTTAATACCTAGAAACCTTCTTTACTTTGTTCCCCCTAGGTACCAAAGAGAAAACTTTGCTTTTCGGGGAAAATGGAGACACTTGAAAGAAATACTACCCTACATCACTTAACACGTTCCTTGGAAAAGAAAGACAATACGCCCAGGTCTAGGTGTTCTATAGCAAAAGTGCTCAACTATTACAAAATGCGATATTCATTGGTGACAGTCATTGGGTGTAGTGAACGAGCGTCGCATTTCACAATATATTCAAGTAGTCACTTATTATATTACATTGTAGAGAATTTTAAATGTATACTATCCAGTCAAGTTTGTCCACCTTAGGCTGGAGGTCATAAACCTATGTAGCTATTGCACAGAAAATGCAAAATGTTACTGGTAACTAGTTCAATCTCTATAAATGTCGATCTGACTATGATTCTATGACGTGCCATTAATGAGCTTAAACAATAAATTATGCTTACGATAAGTAGCGGCTCATGGTTAGACCGGAGTTTGCAAATATTTTATGAGCTCATCGGTAGAAAAAGTAATTAATAAAATGAGAAAACTTGAACCACATAGACACACATATACACCCAACGTATGAAAATATTTCGACAAATGTATGCTTTGTTTTCAACACCGAGTCCTCTATAGAACATCCCTAAAACACCCAATTAGAAAACAAAATTAGTTAGGCTTATCGGAAGCTCCGTTAGTAGAAAGGAAACGACTGGAAGTGGAAACAAAATTCGTCATGAGTTAACGGGTGTTCGAGATATAAAATGTTCTACTACTAGAAGGTAAAAGAAAATGCTCCCTCGTCTCCAAAGTAGCCATGACAAATGCGTCTATTTGGACAAGCGAAAGGGCTTTACATACCAATATATTAAAATACCTAATTTTAAATTGTCTTATGGATGTTTGAAGCCCTGCGCATCTGTGCACGAAGGTGACCTTTTTTTGTCCAGTGAAATTACGATGCGTACAACACAAAGAATTTCACGTTGTACGAACATACAGGCTCGTTTTAGAGTTCTATAATTCCGAATTCTAAGAGCTAAAAGAATTTCTTTGCGGCCGCCTCTTTCTGGTTTCGATAGCTAATGTAACCGACTAACATGACTATTTGGGCGATAATGAGGAACACGAAGTAGCCGGGTCCGATGCACTGGGGCATGGGAGGAGGGGGCGGGCAATCACGTGCTTTCTTCTCGCCTGCGAACTGAGATAGAGAGAGAATATCATAAATAAGTGTTTGGGATATGTCACATGCGTTATCTGGGTGGTAGTCCGCTAATCCACTACAGAAATAATTATTTCAAGGGAAACTCGACAGTCTAGCACTTTATGGCTCAGGGTAAAAAGTGATTGTTTTCATGAATACAGCGTTTGCGGGAGTCGTTATAATCAAACGGGAGTCGTTATGATTAAGGGAAATATGAGACCTGGCCCGGGAGGGAGGGAGGTCTTCAAGGCAAGTCCATGTGCTCCCCCCTAGCCTGCGAACATCCGGTACATGCGAGCTTAACCTTTAGTTTAGGGTTAGTACTAACCCTAAAAGTTAAGCTCGCGTGTACCGGATGCTCGCAGGCTACTCCCCCCGAGCACCGTGAAAAGTTAGTCCAGAAAGGTCGCTCATCTATAAACGCTGGACTAGTATAAAATACGTCGTATTTCTAAAAATGGAACGGGATTTCAACCAATCACAGCGCGTTTATGTGTCTATATATTATCTTGTTACGTATGTACCTGTTGCTTGGATGCCATATTGTTGATAGTGTGCGCTAATGAGTCCATAGTAGCCTGGAAATCACTCAGTTTACCGCTCACATCAGGTGCATTCACGTCCCTTCTGTCGATATTATGACCTCCTACCTGGATCTGACTAAGGCTTGATCTGGAAAGGGAAACATTAATACTTATAGCGGCCAGAGTGTGATAACTACATGTATTTCACTAATAAGATTGTTCAACAAATCGCGTTTCCCAAAGGACGACTTTTAGCCACTTTTCACACATTCATTTATTTCCAATGTAGATCTCGCGCGCACAGCTGAAATCTGCAATGATTTTGGACTCTGGCGGGTGGATAAGTTTGTGCAAAATAGTCGTGACTATTTTATGATTGGTAATGTGGGGTACGCAGAATACTAAGACCTCTTCAGCTTGGACGTGATGTTTTTCTTTCCAGTTCATGGGGCATTCATTCATCTGTTTTTGTTTTGAATGTACTGTAGAATCCGCAGAAGAGGACCTTAGCGGCTACGCCGTAGACGGAGTGGCCGTCAGAGCGTCATCCTTGTAACCCAATAACCCGAGATCGAGTTCCCGTTCTGGCTCCTCAACCATTCTTTGTACACAGCCGACTTGGTTTGCCTCCCTGGCATGTGTGATACTCGAAGAAAATAGCTGTAATGGCTGTATATCAGCGGTTACAAGCTACTCTAAAATTTGAGTTAAAACAAAGTACATCTTTTACGCAGGCTACAGTAGGACTTGGCTGAGGAGTCTGGCAAGGGAGTCATAAATTGGTCCACTATCTTGGCTTGGACCCCGAGTTTCTAGATCTTGTGATATTATTATAGTTCTTGTCCGACTTACTTGACTTCCTCCAGTTTTTCCATGAGTTGCTGTTGTGTATTGACGAGACTATTGACTTCCTGCCGATTGATGGTCTTGTCTGTGGTTACCATGCTATTCAGACGGTTGTGATCTGCTTGGACCAGTGTGTGTAGGGCGTTGGCCTGGACGGTTAACTCACCTGTCTTGGTGTGTAGTTGACTATGGAATAATAGAACAATGCCACACTTGGTTTATAGAAAGAAACTAGTGATCATAGCAACCACATGACAGACTGATGGACAGACAGTCAGAATGCTTTATTTTGTATCAGAAACATATAAGTGAGTTGAAACGTGTAAGAGCGCGACAACCTGCGAACAACTCACGATCAATAAACACCATATTTGGAAAGCATCAGGTTCTTCCTTTAGCCAATCAGCAACGGGAGATTTGATTCGTCATATTTCTAAAAAATAATGCGCACGAACTCCTCACAACACAACAAAAGCACAAAATGAGTTAAGTTCACTGTTTTACTTCCATGCAGAAAAGATTTTTTATCATAATTTTGCTGTTCCTCGTAATATAATGATTGGCTGATTTGCCATGGTAACTAAAAGTGCAGACAATGCTGTTTGCATCAACAAGCGTGCGTGCTTCAAAACCAATGGAAAACAGTTTGATTGCACATGCAATCCCAACGGAAAAGTCGTATGTGAATTTTGATTGGCTGCACGCAAGGGCATTGTTTTCCAAATATGGTATTTAGTGATTGCGAGTTGTTCGCTGGTTGTCACATCAGATTCATTTGTCTGTTACACGTTTCAACTAAGTTATATGTTTCTGGTTGTATACATAGCACATAGACAAAAATTCAAATAAATTTAAATAAAAAACATCTCTAGGGTGGACAGTCCCCCACCACCATGTCCACACTTTGCTGGCAGCTGACTATAAGGCCTACAAGTACAAAAAAAGACTAAAAAACTAAACTTACAAGCTATGGTTTTGAAAAACGTTTCTTCTCCTGGAACTCCTGGAGAAAAGATCTTGGCTATTTATTTGTTTTGAGGGTGTTATCCTACCCCAATCCCTAAAAGAGACAAGGAGTATCTCTACCCCTAAAACCTCCACCTAGACTTTAGTGTGAGTTGTTCATTCTAAAAACTATTTTTAAATTTTTAAATTTCACTCACTTCAACATATGATGAATGGCATTCTGTCCCTCATACACCAGGCGTATGTCTCTCTCATACACAGACTCATACTGAAAATAATCAAGAAGCAACCATGAGACACAGCCGAAAAAACATGATTTTGAAGTAATTAGGTACATAGTAGACACCTCCTACTCAGCATTGTGTGACTCAGACTGCTGGGGCTCTGGAGGTACATATTAGCAGTTCAATATTATCCTGGATACACAGAAATCCAAAGATTACTTTTCTCTGCACAATTTGCATAAACAGGAAAATCACACACAAAAAAATTTGCTAAAGAAATTATGCATACCTGCTGTTGTTCTTCCTTCTTTGCTTTGTCAGGGTGAGCTTGTGCATAGCTGCAAAACACACATGTTAAATTAGGTAATTTGTAAGGAATACACTGTCATACTGACATACCATACTATACCACTAGAGTAACACAGAAAATCTGTGTACAATGCAATATTTTGCATTCATATTTTGAAGTTAATAGGGGATGTTTCTTGAAGTTATCCTTGAAGTGTCTTTAAAAAATATTCAAGGGCTGATTTTTCACATGTCTCAAGTATTTTATTTACACAATTTTCCTGAGGGCCAGGAAATCCTACACAGAGCAAGGCTCTAATTATGAGGTTCCCTAGTCAGTGTAGTGGGTTAAGTGAGTTGTGAGACCAGCACTGAGAATGTGCCAATATATAGAGGATATTACACGGTGGCATGAAGATATGAGTTTTATTTTCGAGTGGCAAGAACAATATTTTACGAATGAGCGCAGCGAATGAGTAAAATATTGTTTTTGACACGAGAAAATAAAACTCATATCTTCAAGCCACCGTGTAATTTTCTTTTTATTATATAGACAAACCAGAACAAAATTATTCCAAATTGATTTCCAAGCACTTTTGTTTTGACCGATATCCTCACTAGTGAGGATATGGAAAATATGTCACTCAGGACCCAGATGTAGCTTTGTATGAGATCTACGAGTGGCGTATTTCCCAGTAAAACACTCATGTCTATATATATAACACATTCCACTCTTAACTGGACTGTTCTGGACACAACAAGTGGACACCTAAAGACTTACTCTTGTTTCTGCTTCTCTAGTTTCTGTTGGTACTCCTCATATTGCTTCTCCAGCTTATCCTGCTCATCTTTTGAAATGCCTCCTTGCTGATCCTGTAAAAAATCATATTTGTGACCTCTCACGCGAAAACGTACAGGTCGCCTTTTCCGTTAGCTGCAAAAGCGTTAGCTATGCGCGAATCAGGCGTTTGTACTAGGCGCGAGTCAAGTGTTAGAAAAGCGCGAGCTGGCGTTAGATAGGCACAAGTCAAGCGTTAGAAAAGCGCGAGGTGGCGTTAGCTAGGCCCGAGTGAAGTGTTAGAAAAGCGCGAGCTGGCGTTAGCTAGGACCGAGTCAAGTGTTAGAAAAGCGCGAGCTGGCATTAGCTAGGCCGAGTCAAGTGTTAGAAAAGCGCGAGATGGCGTTAGCCAGGCGCGATTAAAGTGTTTCTAAGCGCGAGGTGGCGTTAGAAAAGCTAACGCTTGTAAAAAACACATGTACGTTTTCGCGTGAGAGGTCACATTTTTGCTCTGAATTATGTCCTACCCATAGGCTCAGGGTTCAGATAATCCTCAATTTGAATATTCAGACCATGCTTTTTTCTGCACTGGGGGAACTGCAACGTTGGTCAAATTTCTCCAAACTCTTGTCTTGAGAAATGAAAAAATCTCTGCTGTCAAAATACCAGTGAAGGTCCTTCTCCAGACTAAATCAACTGAGTGATCAGTTGGTACTTCAACAATTTGTTACTATGGTAAGTACTTTTTCCTTCAAACATTTTTTCCATTTTAAGGGCTCAGAGGTTTACCATTTTATTATGTTTTTTATGATTCCTTTGATTCATAAAAATTCTTTTAAAAATGAACCTGAAGCAAGTACATTTCAATGCTTACGTCTTTGCTTGGTGGAGTAAGTGTAAGGGTGCTGAAGGACAAGACATCATGATCATCTGAGAAAATAAAGAAAATAATTGAACTTAACATGTTAATCTCAGAGTAAAGGCTGAAACAAGTAATGGGCCAAACATCTTGCTTTTCCAACAAGAAAATGAATCTCCTGACCTGCTAAGCCTCCAGTAGCTGCAGACAATCCAAAGTACCCCTCTTTGGGTAGATTGACATTTTCTACTCTTGTACATAGCTCAAAGTCTTCATTGCTTGTACTCATTCCTTGATGGAACCACACCTTTAAATAAAGCAGAACCCAAATTCACAGAGTAAGTGCCATGAGTGAGTGCTGTGAATGCCCAAGATACCATTTTATTTCATTTAGTGTTTATTTCATAAAAAGTAGGATATCTGTAATGCATCCCTTACCGTCAATACATTCTGATAATAACGAATTCTGACTCGCACAGGTGTGGTCGATTTCTGAAGTCCCTCAGGCATCCACCCAAGTGTTGATTCTTTCCATCACTGAAAAATAATAGTTGTATTTTGTTAGTCTTGTGAACATGTTAACATTAACTCCTGTAACCTTGTCATGTGTAAAAAAATGAAGCAGAAAAGCAGCCCATTAAAAAAAACAAATGCTTACTTGTGGTGCTCGTATTTCTTTGTCCCATCATTCACCATGGCAGACACAAATGGATTATTTTGCTAAAAAAAGAAGAACTTTGACTGTTAGCAGCAAAAGGCAGAGACGATAGATGATAGATCAGCGCTCCTAGACTATAGAAAAGCTTTTGATCTTGTAGTCCATAATTTATTGGTCGCCAAGCTTTATAGTCTAGGAGTTAAACCCACTGATGACTGCATTCACATTTAAAGGTCAATTTTCACTAAGTATGTAATACCTGGCCATCATTATCAAATGAGTCACACAGCACTCCTAGACCATTCCACATATCTGAGCTACCAAATACAGGCCCTTCAACACCTTTTGTATGAGTGTACCATATTCCCTGTAAAGAAAATAAAAGACAACCTTACTGAGCCTTTGGTCTTTTCTATTAAATCTGACTACTAAAAGTTCTTCTGACTTCTGCACATAACAATGCTACAAAAGTTGTATTAAAATGATGTGCAGTTGTTAAGATAATTGGGCAATTCCAGAAAATATATGTACCCTGGGGGTGGATGGCACTAGTTTTTGACCCCCCATGCATCCAGAATTCCCAAAATGGCTTACCCCCCCCCCCCCCTCATGCATATAGAATTCCTGAGAGGTTATACAGTTTCAAGCTTCAAACCACCCCCCCCCCCCACCCCCCATGCAGGCAGAATTCCAAGCTTGAAACCCCCCCTCAATTCAGATTTTCCAAATGGCGCCCGCCTCCAGGTACATATATTTTCCGGAATTGCACATTGATGCCTCACAAGAACTATGAACATTACAGCCAAATAATTTGAGTTGTAGTCTGCAAATCTCTATGTAGTGTATTCTCATTATTGAAATTTTCATTTTTACTTACAAGGCCATCAGCACCAACTCTTCCTCTACCGGTGATTCTGAAATGAGCTTCAATCTCCCACCACTCACTCTTAAATTGGTTAGTAGTCCACATATACCCTGAAAATAACACCCACTTCTTAGTACTTTCCTCATAAACTCTTCATAACAGTATTCTGTATTCTAAATGAGCCAACTCGCCCTGTCCATAATACATTGCTTTGTTTTTGGTAATTGATTCAGCACAAGGAAACAAAGGATTTGTTTGGCTACTAAATTTTTACAGTACTTAGAATGGAAGTGAAGCATCATGGGCAGGGTACATAAGCACCAAGTTGTTATATAGTTCTCTGTTAACCATTAACCAAGTGAACAGTTGAGCATATATTGTTCATTTCACATGTCCCTCTCAGCTTCATTTGTACCCTTTGATACCCTTGCTCTGCCCAGGCACAGCTGATGCCATTTGGGCCATAAATAAAGAATACGCCTCACAAAAACAATATTTCTTTGATTTCTTTATTTAATAACCTTGCATCAAAATACAAATATCCATGGTCTAACTTATACTTAACAATACCTCCCACTTCAAATTTACCATATTTTCCTGGATATCAATATTGCAGTTTTTGAGAAAAAAGTCAAAAGGTAAACACATGAGGTCCCAAATCCATTGAACGTTTTAGCCCTGTTCAATGGAGTATGGATATACAGCACACATATTAACTTCATATCACATTCAATCCCTTCTTAAATATTCTTGGAAACATAACAATTACACAGCTGTGGTCTAGAGAAAAGCTCAATGTTCATTTCTTTAAATGTAATATAGATTATTTATATTTCATGGTGACAGTTCATACCATATCAAAACAAATATGCAATCAAGCTACAATTATGAAGATTCAAAGCCAGCTATCATTATAAGGGAGGAATACAATTCTTAACATAGATGTTTCATTAATGTTCATGTCAAGCACACAGACGTTTGACATATGCAGTCAAATTATTTTATTTGCGCAGTCGTTTTGAAGATTTGCATGATTTAAAAAAAGAACCACAGTCATTCGGTTGAACAACTTTGGTAAGGAGAGGTTTGTATGGACCACAAAATTCTCAACAAACCATCCGCATAAAACCTTGCGAGTTTGATCCATCATTAGTTATTAATATAATTAGCAAAACAACTTATAAGTCATTAAGAGCTATGCCCTTCAATTTCTTTCCCGTCAATTTTAGCACCAAAGTCTTAACTCTAGTGAACTAAATCTATACATAATAGACCTTATCCAAAGGACTTACTTACCCTTTTTATCTCTTAAAGATGGCGTAAGTCTTACTTGCTCGTTACTTGGTATAGCACCTTGAAAAGGACAAAAATATCAGAAAATTTCTCAGTAAAAAGCACCAAACTTGAAACTTCCACGTGTGCAATTCGAACTTACTGCCACCAAAAGTCCAAAAGGGGATTTGCCCTTGCTTATTTATAAGATGTGGTCCTTTAAAACTATATTTATATTCAAATCTAACGTGTCTTTCGCCGGATTCCCCGGCAATAAAACTAGGAAATATTAAAAGAAGACAAACTAAATTTACAAACAACCACTCGGACGCCATCTTGAAAACGGACAATGTAATTGAGCCCGCGGTGCATTGTGGTTAGATTATTTCCGTGTCAATAGTTGGCACAATTTGATTGGTTTATACAACTTATCAATATTACTACAAAATGACGCGGGGTTTTCACTGACCCTCTCGCCAGAATCCAGCTTCCTCAATCCTAAGCCGACGCTTGTCATTGCTATCTCTTCTGATGCGATTTTCGGGATGTTTCGCAACTAAAGCTAAGCGATCAGCCCCTTTTACGAATGATAAAAGACAAGAAACTGCTTGCTCACACTTCCCTGCTCGCAAGAAGTCCAGAATTGGCAATTTCGGGGAAGTGATATCAAAGTATCGATCTGTTTAGGTCGTATAGACGTATAGAGCTTATAGTGCCATTTACATGATAGTGATTTTTTGGCACGGCTCGGATAAAAAGTGGTACGGGTATCAACTTTAATGGCACGGCTCGTGTAAATAGCTTTGCCGTACTAGAATCTTCGATCTTATCAGAACCCAAATTTCATCAGTGCCGGGACTACGTGGCGAGGTAGCCCCAGAACCATTTTTATCCGAGCCGTGCTAAAAAAAATTCTGTCTTGTAGATGGGGCTTTTAAAATCTCAAAAATTTAAGGTGAGACGATTGTAGCTCCACGGCATTGATTGACTAGGAAGTGACAAATAGATTGCCAGAGGGTTTTGTGCAGATTGAGCAGTAATCCGAGCAGTGATGACGCAACAACGACATGCGGAACAAATATGAAACAAGATCATGCAATTAGAAATTCCGTGAACCAAATTTGATAGATTGTTCTACAAAATAATATGAAGACAAAAACGTAAGGGCTAACAACAGAATGAACGAGTTCGTGTAAAAGAGTTCAAGAGGAACGATAGGCGAGGCGTGACACAAAGTGCTTACTAAGCACACGTAGAAGATGAAGAGTCCCTAATGACAAGCAACTTCGTAAATATTGACCGCGAATAGAGGTCACGTTGCAGAGCGATTATCTGTCATTTTGCAACTCGCTCTTGTATCAATTTCCTTGTGACACTCTTGTGACGTCACGAGTCCGAACTGAAACACCCTGGCGCGTGTTGCGTCCGTGGCGTGACCGATACAGAAGGCGAGCTCAGGTGATCTCAAAGAAGATCTGATTCTCAGGTTTATCTAGAGCTTGTATCCGCTTGTATCCGCTTGTACCGGAACTACTTGGCCCCATCCCATGACGAAATTAGCTGGAGGGGTGCGAGTGCCGTTGACAAGGAAAAAATTAACTGACACCGCCCGCTGAAAGTGGCTATTTCTCTCTCTGAACAAGGACTTGAAAGGGCGCAACACGGTCAATAAAATAAAGCTTCGAAAGCAATTCATTTCGAAGGTGTACACGCGTGTACTTAATCAAAACTTATTGAAGTGTCGATAAGGTGCGTGTTCATACATACATCTTTACTTATACACGTCCCTGTTCGTTAAATTATATGTAATGTTCTTCTGGTCTTGAGAAGCACACGTACCTGTCAAAGCTGCAAACATTTTTCGCCAATCAGCACGCGTTATTGAGCGATATAAACCAGCTATGGGGACAGATTACATGGAGACTCGAATAAATACGTCAATTTTTACGGATTTTTAGTAGGTAGAGACTCGGGCTCGGAGCTTAGCTTAACTAGATTTTGAAATGGTTTAGTTACGAGAACACCTTACGCCCGCCCCACACTGGGTATATCAAGTCCCGATAAGGGAAAGGGAAGTTAGAACGAAAGGAAATTATCCAATTGGGTGTAACCCTGGGATACTTCCGATTCTAAGCAAAACTTTGTACAGATCCTCACAAAAATAGTAATAAAATGTTGAAAACAGGCTATTAGTCTTCTTTGTAGTGGAGTTTTCATAATTGGGAGCCCTTAGCGTCTGGAAAGTACAGAGTTACTTTGTCATCGCCAAAATGCCTAGCAACAAAAATAAATAAAAAAAGGATTAAGGATCACCCCTGGAAGAAATTATCGTAATCTACATTAAATCATAGGCGACAAGCAACCAATAAACATTGTACGGACTTTATTTATTCACTATAAAAAGCATCAGACACAGTAAGGGCGAGAGCACACACACGTCTGCTTCCAGGTTTGCCATGCGTGAATCTGTACCTAATCTTGATGGCTCGCTTTTTTGAAAAAAAATTCCTGCACGGCCCGAAGGGGCGAAAAATTTTTCCTGCACAGCAAAATGGCGACTAAAACCCTTCTTTCTTATTGGAAAAAAAATCTCACCACATAACAGAGGTATAAAAAAAATCTTGCACTGACAAAAAAGTACAGCTAATTGTACACTATTTTCATGATTTATTACCTATTGTCTCTAATTCAACCTTTTATGAAGGATATAAAGTGTACTACTGCAAAACTGCATACTGCACGCAGCTTAGTCACTGTTCGATGTATCTTATCGCCCGCATCCGCACGCAATTCTACCTCTTGAAATACTATCCCACGACTTATTGAGTTATTACGTCATTGTCAAGATATATAAGGCCCAGTCAAAAGGCTGGCGAGTTCTGCTATGTAGTTTTCGAGTTTATAGTTGCTGAGAGGACGAGCAGATCGGAGAAGAAGAAAGAGACTAAATTGCTGCTAGCTAATCAACTCGGCATAGTTTCTTACAGCAGCGGATTTTTAAGGAAAATCATGGCTCGACGAGTTCGCTTTTCTTCGAGTAACGCAGGCTACGCCGAAGACTCTGGCGAAATTGGGCAGGAAACTCTACACGAATTATTTTCTTTTCGAGCTGCAGAATTTCCTACCAACACTGCTGTCGAATTCGACGGTCGCAGAATTACTTATGAAGATCTGGACAAGAAGAGTAACCAGCTAGCGCGGCTGTTACAAAAACAGTTTGGTATCGCGCCGGACCTGGAGAATGTGGTGGCAATTTTACTACCACGCTGCCCAGAGCTCTACCTAACTATGCTCGCTGTCATGAAAACTGGCGGAGCTTATGTGTGTATCGATCCTCAACATCAGCGAAGTCGACTAGAATTTGTACTTCAAGACACAAGCGCCGTCGCGCTTGTCACCATAAAATACATTCAGAGTGAATTATGCCTGGGTGATCTGGACAACGCGAAAATCCTGGACATAAAAAGTGACTCAATGAATCGCGAAATCGCAAGTCAAGACTGCAGCAACCTGGATATTTCTGTCCCAGCCTCAAACCTTTGCTATATTATATACACGTCAGGAAGCACAGGAAACCCAAAGGGTGTGGAAATTGAGCATAGAACCGTCGTGAATTTTATTCACGGTGAGCTGGACATTTTTCCTGTAAGCTCGAGGGAACGAATTCTCCAAGGGTTCTCGCCGAGTTTCGACGCGTCTGTTGAGGAAATCTGGTTGGCTTTTAGTACAGGTAAGTAACAAATTAATTAATTATTAAAGGACAGGGATAGTGGATAAGATTAAAACTGTTATTACACAATGAATAATTTATCGCTATAGACAACTGATGAAGATTAGATATTATCTGGCAAGCTGAAAAATTCAAGGAATTAAAATTTAGGTTTTAGCAAAAGCTCATGATGTTTTTGGTTTTAGTACAGCTGAGTTGTTACCATGATGGTCCATGATTACCAGGGGCGGATCCAGGAAATTTCAGAAAGGGGGGAGGGGGAGGGGGGGAGGGGGGCGGATAGTGAAATATGGACGAAAAGTGACAAATTACCTATGCATATTGCGAACCGCGTTTTGAAAACATCGATTTGTTTTTTGCTTTGCTGTTCCGCCAATCAATCTTGAGCCAATATGATTGTTGTCCTGTTTGCCTAGTGCAGTCGCCTGGCTTTCTGTCGCGATGTTGTCGGTTGTTTTAGCTCAGAGGGAAGCCAGATGACTGCACTAGGCGAAGCAGGGCAATAGTTTTTATTAGCTCAGTTAGTTTGTAGTATCTCTGCATGGTTGGCACATTAGTAACAATGGATGACGTCAGCGTGAACAGCGCTACAAAATACCACATCGAGCATCGTGATTTTATCTTAGAAGGAGGAGAGTTAAACGTTACTTTACATTTACGTAAGGGGGGAGGGGCATGACTTTACGAATTTTAGACCCTCCCCCCCAATAACTATTGTACAGTCCTTAACGAATGTTGCACTGCAATTGTGGTGCCTGTGGTGAACCTCTCGTTCTGATCTGGACGTTAATCTGATTGCAGGCTCGACGTTAGTCGTGGCTACACCGGAAGTGATGCAATCGGGTCCAGACCTCCCCTTTCACCTCAGCACCATGAACATAACAGTGTTCTCTACTGTCCCTACCCTTCTGCGCACCATTGCATCCGCTAGTTCCAGTCTCCCTGAACTGAAGCTCCTAATTCTTGGCGGCGAGGCGTGCGGGGAGGATCTGATGGTCTGGAGCGAGGGACGCGTGTTGGTGAATTCCTACGGACCGACGGAGGCGACAGTGGTAGCTACAACGTGTTTCGTAAAACCCAACAAAAAAATTACAATTGGTCGACCTCTGAGCAACTACTTTGCTTATGTCTTGAAGAAAGAGAGCTTAGAAGAGACAGCGTTTGGCCAAGAGGGGGAGCTATGTATCGGTGGGAACTGTCTCGCGCGTGGATACCGAAATCTGCCCGAGAAAACAGCGCAGCAATTTGTAGAACACCCAGCTCACGGAAGGATCTATCGGACGGGGGATCTGGTCCGACTGACATCGGACGGTGAAATTGACTACTTGGTAGAATAGATGATCAAGTGAAGATTAGGGGGTTCAGGGTCGAGATCGGAAGTATAGAGACTCATCTACAGAGACAGGAAAATGTGAAGATGGCAGCTGTTGTGGTGGTCATTCCGTCGCCAGGCCAGCAACTTGTGATTGCGCACTTGACGCTGGAGGACGCACACAAGGGTTTCCACGCACAGCGCGCCGCAGCCAACATGAAGACGTCCCTTCCTGAGTATATGGTGCCTTCCGGGTATATCATCCACAAGGAGTTACCGACACTAGCGAGCGGAAAAGTCGACAAGAAGAAGCTCAAAACGATGGACACGAAACCCTACTCGTTCAACGCGTCAGAAAAATACACTGCGCCACGAGATGACATCGAGAAAATCATCTGCAAAGTGTGGGAGTCCAAGCTCTGTAACCCGAAGATTTCTATTGACGAGAATTTTTTCAACCTCGGTGGACAGTCAGTCGTCGCCGCGTTAGTGATTAGCGAGCTGCGCAAGAAAGGATTGGAGCTGTCAGTGAGGGATCTCTACATCAACCCCACAGTAGCTGCCTTGGCTGATTATTACAAGAAGGAGAGCGTTGCTAAGGACAAAGATCACGTGACAGTGCACGTGCCGGACACGCCCACCAAAGGCAAGCCTCGGTACTACTTGTGCGCGTTTTTTCAAGCACTCTGGCTTCTCGGTTGGTCTGGTGTAGTTGGCGTATGGGCCTTCTTCTTGATTCTCAAGTTTATCGAGCTCTACTCTCTGGTCTATGACTCAACCGGTATCCAGGGGATCTCGTGGATGTTAATCAGCCTATTGTTGGTTGGGATCCCTGTGTACGTTGTCTTCATGATGCTGTGGGCGTTTGCCTTGAAGAAGATCATACTGGGAGCCGAGAGACCTGGTGCCTATGCACTGTGGAGCATGTATTATCTACGGTGGTGGATGGTCGGCCAAGCAAAGTAAGTATGACACCGGCTCTTTTCCTTATTGCCCTAGACTCGAGTAAGAATTGAAAATCACGCTACTGGTGAAATTAAAGCTATGCGGTGCTCAAGCATTCTGGCGAGTTTTATCTCGTCCCAGTCCCATTCTTCTTCGTCGCACTTTCGTCAAACGTCGTTCGCGTCCGTTGCAAGTGTCACGTGATATGAAGTGCTTTGCTTCCAAGGCGGTAAGGTGGCTCGTACGGGTAAAGAGACACTAAATTCACGCGCGCAGTGACTTCTAAATTTTCCTGTTATGATGCGCGTCACTTCTCGGTTTACTTGAGCTTTAGTCAATTACCTTCAATTGATTATAAGAAATTACGCGCGCTGATTGGTCGGGGTTTGTTTTTTATTGCTATAGTCACCTACCAGTGACTATAACATCGAAAACATCGGGAGTGCGACTGTACGAGCGAGACTTTAGTTATGATCGCGAAAAAAATATTTTTTTTGTCACCTGAGTAATGATACTAAAACAATTAGTCGCCCCAAGCTCCACGCTTTGGCGACTGACTGTGAAATAATGATGCGTCAATAATAATTATAACAAGGTGTTAATATTATTATTTTTATTTGTTCTTATATTGACATTCTTATACATTGGTTTGTTCCTCTACAGGTCCCTTGTACCCACACGCCTGATATCCGGCACCCCCCTGATGAGCCTTTACGCGCGTCTTATGGGAGCAAAGGTCGGTCATGGCGTCTACCTCGGCTCGCATATATCGTGTGACTATGGGCTGCTGGAACTTGGCTCTGGAGTCTGCATCGAGGCCGATGTATCTCTCTCCACTCATAGAGTCGACAAGGGGACACTCTTCCTGGGGACAATAACTATCGAGGAGAACTGCAGCGTAGGCGCGAGATCGACCATCGCGTTCGGCAGCGTGGTGAAGAAAAATTCGCGCATTGAACCTCTGACGCTGATCCCTGATAATACGATAGTGGAAGAAGATTCACGCATGAAGGGTTCGCCCGCTAAAAAGATGTCCAAGTCTAAAGCTAATCATATTGACCAGCAGTGGAAATGGGCCTGGTGGGTACCCTGTGCTCAGATGGCGATCTTATGTCTCTTCAGCGTGTTTTTTATTCTTCCTTACCTGGGTATATTAGTCGTGGTGATAACAGTCGAAGATTTAAAAGACGCCTTCACCAACAAGGAGTGGGGCCTCGTTGCTATGGTGATACCCCCTGCAGCGATTTTCGCGCAGACAACAGGTCTCCTCCTGACTGCCATTATGAAGTGGCTAATTGTGGGACGACTTAAGGAAGGAAACTACTCTATCAATTCGTGGAACTTCGTGAAATTCTGGACCATGGAGAGAATAATAAACTTTACACTTTGGAGCTCCAGGGAGTTATTTGCAACATTATACACGAACATCTGGTTGAAATCCCTCGGGATGCGGGTAGGAAAGCTGGCAGAAATATCCACGGCCTTCAACTTTGTACCAGATCTTGTCAACCTAAAGGACAGGACATTTGTTGCTGATCACGTATCTCTTGGAAGTGCGACATTTGCTCCTGGACGCTTTTCTCTTCACGCGACAAGTGTCGGGAAACGGACTTTCCTCGGAAACAACTGCGTCTTCATACCTGATTCATCTGTGGGCAGCGATGTCCTTGTGGGGGTGATGAGCACGACGCCTGAGTCAGCAGATAAGAAATCCTCGTGGCTGGGGTCGCCTTCTTTCCTACTTCCCGCCAGAGCTCATAGCAAGCAGTCACACTCCTCCGCTCGCACGTTCAGCCCTCCGCTCTACCTCTACGTTAGCAGGCTCATCTGGGAAGCCTTTAAAGTGACTCTACCCTCCATGACCCGACTCTACTCGCTCTTCCTCTTCTGGGTCTTGATTGATGAGGTTTCGTATCAGTACTTTGAGGAAGAATCCGCTATCTTCTGGCTCTCGGCAGCCATGTGGGAGATCATCATCGTGCTCGCTAACTTGGTCTTCGTCTTATCGTCCAAGTGGATACTCATTGGACGCTTCCGCCCAAGCGAGCACCCGTTGTGGAGTAGCTTTGTGTGGCGCGCAGAGCTGGCAGCATCTCTGGAGGAGAATGTAGCGATGCCGCTCGGCTTAGGAAGTACTCTAGGCACTCCCTACATCTGCTGGTGGTACCGCGCGCTCGGCGCTAAAATCGGTGCACGCGTCTACTTGGCAAGCATCTACCTTACCGAAGCCGATCTTATTGAGATAGGAGACGAGTCGTGCATAGCGGGTGGCACTACTATACAGTCACACTTATTTGAGGACCGAGTCATGAAAATGGACAAGCTCTACATCGGAAATGAGTGCACGGTCTCTTCAGACTCGGTCGTCCTTTACGGCGCTAGAGTGGAAAACCGCTGTACACTGATGCCGCTTTCACTTTGCATGAAATCCGAGTCGCTGGAGTCAGACGCGGTGTATTGTGGGATACCTGCACAGAAAGTGGCAGCCGAGCTGCATCATGGGTATCATATTGATTGGCAGCTCACTCGACGCATGCGGAATAAGCATGTTTATACAACTGATCTTCAGAACGTCAGACTTGTCGGGTTCAGAAAGTTTGATGTTTAACTTTCGTCTACGACGACACATATTTATGTTGAAAGACAAGAAACTATTCAAGATTGTATCATTTTAATTCTAGCCAACTATTTTATATTCTGACAGCGAGAGATTTGGGGAAATTTTTCTGACAGGCATTTTTTTTTAAATTTGGGCCGACCGACGGTCATTCCTACCATTTTAACCTTGAAGGGGATAGTTAATTGAAAGGAGAACATTGCAGCCTATAGGCTGAATTGGGTCTGAATAAAAAGAAACTAAAAGAATGACAATGATTTAGAAAATAACACCTATGTTGTATTGTGAATGTGCGCATTCTGATTGGTTAAAAAGCGTGTTTGTAAGAGACCCGAGAAACACGATTGTCACGCAACGCTGTCGCGCGTGTGTATGTTATTTTCTAAAAGCAATAAAAATACTTTCTGCGTGCTCTCTGGTTTCTTACAAACACTCGGGGAATGTTGGTCGAACTGATAAAACTTGAAAGACACTCGCCTTCGTCTCGTGTCTTTCAAGTTTTGATCAGTTCGACCAACATCCCCCTCGTGTTTGTAAGAAAGCAGAGAGCACGCGGAAAGTACTTTTATTGCTTAAATATACATTATTTACATTACAATAAAAACGTTCCTTTGCGTGAACTGCATGTGTTTCGATCGATCTTATGCTAATCCGTGCGGGTATTAACATAGATTTCTATGACAATGCTTTCCAGCACGGCATGCTTCCGAGGCTTTGTTAGCATTTCTAGTGCGATGGACATCAATCAAATCCGTTACGTTGACAGAGCGGCCATCAGTGTCGCCGCATTCCTGTGTTGTTATTTGACGTTAAGGATTATTTTTAGCCGACAACCTTCAAGCCTCAAAGTGACCACTTAACTTGTAAAGGGAGACAACATGAAGGAACGTCTACTTTACATTGTCTGTGTGATTCCAGGGCCAACAATGGGCCTTCGACAGTACCGAAAATGCTTGATTTGCTATTTTTACTAAGTCGTGGCTAATATTTGTATTTCTGGATGGAGCGGGTCTGGAGCAGGTAGACTTTTTTCGATTTGCCCAGCCGAATAGCAACGAAAACTTTCAAAAACTTGTCAGCCAGGGCAAATGACGAATGTCAGTTGCTCCAAACAAAAGCCTTCGGATGTTCGGATGTACAGAGTGGATGAATGCCAAAAGTCCTCGCTATTTTCTCACGGATGCGCAACGGACCTGCACGGCGGACCTGTTCTCATCACCCCCTTTCACTGCTAGAGTGGCAAAAAGACAGATCATCTTGCTGGGAACGTTTTTCATTAAACGCTTTTGCTGACAAAATAATTCAAGAGTCCTGGCAAATTTATTAGTATTTCTAATTTTAGAATTTGTGTTTAGGAAATTTCTTAGTCGTTACGTTAATACTCCTGTTATTTTTTACTTTTTGACTATTTTTCCCTGCTAGCAGAGGCCCTTTCTCAGTGCATTTGTCGCTGGCTCAGGGAAGACTATTTTAGCTCTTTTTTTTTCGTTTATCCCTTCTTCATGCACTGATCAGTGCTGGCAAATGATCCGATCTTCCTCGTCCTGGCAAAAAAAAAAAAAAAAACCAGGTGAATCACTTTTGACAGCAGTTCAGAAACAAACAGTTGCTCAACGCGCTTCTAACGCACGTAATCACGAGAAGAGCTTGTTGCCCGTGACATTTCCATTTCCGTGACAATTAAGTTCGTGAGCTGGACGCCAGTACTCCACCCATACTGAACAAGGTTCCCATTAAACTATATTTACCTTTTCTTGTCCTCCTCGCTGATGCGTGTGGATGCATATATTTAGCAGCTCAGTGCTGAGCTAAAGCTTTATTTGTCTTCAATTATTTCACGTCAGTAGTTTATGTTTAACTAATTCAAGTGGTAAGAGTGCGTAAGTGAATATAAAAAGCCAAACACGTACTGCCGCCGTAACATCACATAGGACGGGAAAGAGTTATACCCTTGGAGTTATTTTCCAATACCGTACTTTGCCACAAAGATTATAGTAACTGGAGAAACATTCGAATTTACCTACGCGTCTAGCGCTAGGAAGACAGTTCAATTAGGATTATGCTTGAAGTATGTTTTGCTGTCTTGGCCGGGTTGACTTCAGTGATTTCCGTCTAGGACAAGCTATTAGAGACCGCACGCTAGCATGATGTGGCGATACAAGAGTGTTCTGGCAATAATCGTACTGGCCTCTGCTCAATTTGCGTTTGTCACCGCTGAGAAAGGTTGGTAATAGAGAACTTAATGAATTCGGAGTACATTCATGGCCTTGGAGTTGTTGATACAATTTAATGATTTATCTTGAAGGTGTTCTATTCAGCAAAGATTCTTCGGACTCAAATTGGATTTGGCTTTCCAGGTATACGCTATCGGCTGGTGCTGGGGTAAGATCGCTAAATTGCTCTAATTGTCGTTAATTCAGAGTTTTATTTTATATCCTTACAAGTGCGCGTACAGCGGAAAACCCGAGCAATTACTGTCGAAATTACTGTCAAATGGCATTCAGCTATATAATGACTTTTGTTATAATTGATCTCAATCTACATCTATTCAATTAGCCATATTCCACTTGAGAAGTTCTCTGTAGTAATCCTGCCAGATGGTATGGCGGAAAGTCATTATGCATTAACAAAAGATTACAGTGCACGACTCGGCACATTCCAAGGTTGTGTGAAAAGGTTGTGCTCTCGGCACTGTGTGGACAGAAGAGTTGGAGACTTGTTGACACTTAGGAGCGCAGCTTGGTTAATATTTGATGGAATATAAATAGCATTTATTCACAAATACGGGGCCGATTAAAGGCTTCAGAAAATGGCCGAAGATTGTCGTTTCCAACCAATTGCGCTGATGGGTAGGGAGCTACAATTGTATAGTTAAACTAGTTTTTGAAGTTCTGAAAAGTTTAAAACTTTTTTCCGTATGATAAAAAATGTCTGCAATTTTTACAGCTTTGGACTAATAATTGTAGCAAAACCGGGAATGAAAGTTGGATATATAACTTTTAAAACTGGTCTACATCCACCAATTAAAAATTATCATAACTTTACCGCGTATATATTCAATAAATCGGCGCATGGGTCAGCATGGGTAAAACACAGGAATCATTGTTTTTAATATAGGCGAGGCGGAATCATTGTTTTTTATCATACTGTATATTCTATTGCTAGACTAAGAAATGTAAAGCGCTCTTGGATTTTTTAAGAAATAGCGCTATATAAATTTTATATTATATTATATATTGTTTTTAATCTAGGCGCGGCGGTTATGCGCAGAGTTTTACTCTAAACAAAGCTCCTACAAATGTAATCACATTTTGGAGGTGCTACTGTTCTTATAAATAATTTCATTACTTTTCAGTGGCGAAGAGAGTCTTCTACGCACGAATACACCACGTGCGATCTGCAACAGACGCGAACCAACAGTACAAACAGCTGGTTGATCTCGAATTTTATTCCGGTGAAACCCGCAAATTTCGTTACCCTACACATAACCTTTACCGCGCGTCAATGCCCTTCGAGTCTGCCATTCTGTAAACACCATATAAACATTTACAACTATCAATCTGATGAGGTCCTTCCTGGGGGAGTAACAAAAGAGGATATCGAGAAAGGAAAGCTGGCGTTCGTTGGCAACGCAACAGCTTTCAAGTTATGGACCTCTGGACAACCCCACCCGGTGAACAATGCCGTGTTAAATATTTCTGTCAGCCGCAGAGGTGTATATATTGGTTTTCAAGACACCGGAGCATGTCTGGCAATGAGGCAAATCCAGTTAACGTACACGTATTGTGGACGAGCTGTCATTGGAGGAGCTGTGTTTAATTCGACTGAATCATCGCCTGGTTCTGTTGTACAGGTAGGGAACCCTGGGTAATTTTGCGCGCTTTAGATCGTATGATCATGAATATTATGGCCGCGTGGAGATGAATGAGAATCTTAGATTGTTGAATGAGGATATCACACGGTATTCCCTGTGACCAGACGCCCCTTTTTAATTTTTTTTATCTCCCTTAAGGTTATTCCCTTGATTGCACCGCATCTCTTCTGCGCACGGACGCGAGCTCATTTCGTTCGAAATAACCGTTAAAAAGTGCACGAAAAAGGAATTTTTTTCTAATTTTTGACCCCCTATGAGCCTTTCTAGTCTCGTTTTCATGAACAAGCACAACACGAAGCATTTTAGCTTTATAACGAGCTTCTGAATTTTAATGGTACAAAGTTTAACCACGGTTTAAGCTGTGTTTGGCGGCACAAAACATGTTTTGTGGTTTGTTTAGAATTGCACTAGAGTTATATGTTGCGCGGATTTCCTCACTAATGATTTCTGCAGTCCTGTAATCGTGTAATGCACAGCCGAGTTTCCCCATTACCCTGTGCATGGTTCTCGGCAACTGTTTCCTAAGTACTGACGGCTATTGCGCAATTCTAGGTACACGGGGAGTGTTTGGAAATGTTTGAAAGGCTCAATCCATTACAACCACCCATAGCACGATGTCTGAGTGACGGGACGTGGAACACGAGCGACACCTTTTTGTGCCGCTGTAGAGCTGGGTACTACATCAAACATAGCGCTTGTACAGGTCAGTCATTAGCCAATAGCCATGCATAGTAGTCAATAGTAGTCATTTCTGTGCAGGCTAGCTTATAGGTATGCTGCAATGGACGATTCCAGCGCGTCCTCTTCTTTATTCAGAAATGCCCAAAACGTGTGCCACAACTACCAGAACACAGCGCGCGCTTTTGAACACTTAATTCGACAAATGTCCCTCATGTACCGACACGACAGCGAGCGCATACAAGCCATACACCAATTGAATCATCTGTTCGGTTTCTCATCGTTGAATTGTTTTTTCTAACCGTTATACAGTGTGTCCAGACGGGACTTACAAACCCAGGCCCGGGAACACCGGATGTTTGGGGTGTTCTGAGAATACAGAGTCCGCTGCCGCGCGGGATACCTGTGTATGTAAAGCCGGTTATTACCGCGCACCTGGAGATCCGAGCCATAGCAGATGTTCAGGTGTGTGCAGTGGTTAACATGAAATGTGAAAGTTCGACTGTTTGTTCAAATTATTAATCGGGCCCCACTTCCTTTCGGGTTTGCCGTACCCACCCCTGCAACGCACGTCCTTAGATGCTCCCTGGATATGATGTACTTGATGTGAGGCGCGTAGAAACCGGGAACATGGTTTAAGTGAATTTCATATAACTGTCGTTGAAAGAACTTGCAACGCAGAAATTGTTGCGCGACAAGTTGAGGGACTTGGCTTGGCCTCTGTCTTTTGATGGATGTCAGTGTTCGCGGCCAGAGAGGTCAAGTAATGAATGGACCAGGGGCTCCAAGCTTACTGAAAGAGTATAATAAATTTAGTGTTAGCCTAATTATCCTAATGTTCTTGTGCTTCCTTAGAGCCTCCGTCTGCTCCACGTGAACCATTAACTGTACTCGTTCAACCTACTTCTATACTGTTGTCCTGGAAACCACCGCTGAACGACGGCGGGCGCAATGACGTCACTTACAACATAACATGCCGCATCTGTCTCCAAGGCAACAGAAATTCCTGCAAAGAGCCGTGTAGTGATACGATAGAATATACTCCAACAGCCGATCACAGCCCGTACACTCACGTGACCATCTCGAACTTGAGTCCAGGGTTTCTTTACAAATTCAGGATCTCGGCTTTGAATGGCGTCAGTGCAATAGCGGGAGAGTCCGCTGTTCAGTTCGTGGACGCAAATGTTTCTATACCAACGCAAGGTATGGACAATTACGACATCAGAGCCCCGTGTTCTGTGGCCAGACGTCTCTCGCGCATTCGAGTGCATAAATGCAGGATTTCATTTCATTTGATGCTTTGAATTGGTGAAGGGGGAAGATGTGATGGGTAAAACATTCGGGGGAATACGTTTGCTAGGGTATAATCAAAATGCGAGTCAGACTGCTGAAAAAGGGGCAGGCGAACTTCTGTCATTTGTTATGACTTGATGACATCATCAAATGACTTCCGAACGTCACCCTTTCATGCACGGCGAAATTAGCATCGTCCAGAAGACGAAACATCTCCTTTCCTAGCGCAACCCGACGAACAGATAGTTGTCATCCGATAGAACATAATTGAATTTTATTTTCTTCACATTTTCCATTGTCGGCTAGGAGCTTATACTTATACGTCATGTCATGGATGCTTCCTTCTTTCATTTGTTTGGTTTCTTTCTTATCTCTTTTAGAAGTCCATCACCAAGATGCAAGCTTACGCATTTCCTATTTTGATAAAAACATGGCCGTCATCTCCCTGCCCGTGCCACCTTATACAATCCATTCAGTTGCTTGCAACCTGTGTAACCCGGGCAACAAAGATTGTGTGACAAAATGTAACGGCGGTTGTGGTCACGCCTTGCAGATCACGAAACCTTCAGAAAAGTCCTTCGTTGTAGTATCAGGCATGGAGAGCGCTACAATATACAAGTTTTCGTTTAATATGTCAAGGTCTAAAGAATCTAGAGGGAGTAATATAACGTCTGTTTGCTTGGTTACTAAAGGAGAGAACGATGGAGGAAGCGTAGCCGAAGTTGGTAGGTTGAACGTTTGTTTGTCCATCTGCTGTTGTCTTAAAACGGCATTTTTCATAAATATCAAGACGTTTGTAGCCAAACGTTGCGGACTTGCCGCTTTCCTTATTAGGAAATCCCCCTTACCTTATTTGGAAGGACTGTAAGTACTTTTCCTCATATTTTAGCGAAAACAACTGGAAAATCCACCAAAACTTTCAGATACTCGAGAAACGTCGTACTCATGGTCGCCATGTTGTTTTTGACTCGGACAAAAGGGCCTGGGACAAAACACAGGTAGCCCGCGCGAATTACAGAAAACGACAATGCTATCTCGATGTGTCTCAATGTTGATACTTTTACTTTTTACTTTTGTACCACTGAGTGTTTTACCGTGCTTAAATAAACTGTATGTATGTCTGTCTGTCTGTCTATCCACCCGCGTCCGAGTCCCTGTCATCGTCTTTCTGTCTCTCCTTTCCGTCTGCCTGTCCACTCATGCCCGCACTATCAGGCAATGGTATCTGTTTCACTCACAATTGAGCGTAGTGATCTTCTGACTTAGGCACTTGTGGGATATTTTCCTCGGAAATTTGATGTTCAAACTTCATATAAGCACTCTCTAGCTTCGGTCTCGGTCTGATATTCGTTGTGGGCATTAAATTTCCTCGTGTAAACTATCCCACGATAGTGCCTTTCTGTAAAACAAGGGTCTTATTTTTCACAGGAAAAGATTCCGGATGTAAGGCGTTGATAAGCCGTTTCTCGACACTAGCCCTAGGCGTGGCAGGTGGGATGCTCTTTTGCTCAATAGTCATGGTCGCCATTACTGTACATCTTCGTAGGCGATGGTACAAGGCGGCAGCGGCCGCTAGTGGAGATAGAACTGATCACAGCTCCTCGCATGCTCACGAAATTGGACAGTACGACATGTTCTGCATGGAAGAGATATTTTTCAACATCAAGGACAGAACTCAAAACGGCAAACACGTCAATAACAGCTAGGAAACAAGCGCCCCTATATTGGAATATGCAAAGAAAAAACTAATTTAGTAGTCCTTTCCTATTTGGGGACCTATTAGCTATGTAAAATGTAATTAACTTTATTCATTTATAATATAGCTACGATATAACGCGCGCCCTGATTGGTCGAAATCTATGTTCTATTACACCGATAAAGTAATGATTCTCCCCCGCTATATCATAAAAGCATGTAGGGCACAACTTTCTATGACTTTATCGGCAAATAGAGCACTTGTGATGTTGGGAGAGACACTCGAAACGTTTTAAAGTCACTCGCCTGCGGCTCGTGATTTTACAACGTTCTCGTGTGTCTCCCAACATCACGCGTGCTCTATTGCGCCGATAAAGTCATAGGAAGTTGTGCCCTAATGCTTAAATATTGTAAATCCGTGAAACATTTGTAATACAAAACTGAACAAATTTGGAAGAGGAAATGGACATCTTTGCAGTGGAAATTCTATTAAGCCATTACGCTTCACTTCGGAGATAACCGAGTACGAATTGCAAGCCAAAAATATGGGTCTGCATTCCTTGGGAGCTAATTTAGTGCCTTTCGTATCATGATCATTTTACTTCCTTTATACCGACTTTATTTTAGTAGACAACCCTTTTCGTAGCGTTCTAGTTCGGACAGGACGATAGAGCACAACATGAGGGGTACAAACTCACGAAAAATATCACTATCGCTTCGGGGTGGAATCACGGTAATAAAAAGACGGTAATATACACCATTCAAGCATTTATTTATAATCCTCTTTTGTGGACACAAAATATGACTCTTTCATATTTCAATTGTATTTTCTTCATATTAACAGCGTGCAAGGAGTTCACCAATAAACTGTCACTTCTATTGCCACCGCAGTTGCACATCTCCTTCAAATGGGTCCCATGAAATCAGCAGCTCTACTAGACCAATAGTCTCCCATTAACAATATTATTTCAACCGCTTATGGTAGAACGGCTAATTTCATGACGTTTTGACGTGCGATTTACGCGATATTTGTCATAAATATATATATGGTTCCATTTATTTTAATTTTCCTGCACTCGTTGAAGATTTCATGGGCCTTTCATGGGCCATTAATACGAAGCTCTGTGAGCATAAGTCACCATTAAGCGCCTTTTGCAGCGAGGATTCGGGCCTGTACAGCTATTTGGTGTAGGATTTTGCTTCACAATGTTCATGTGAAATTATATTTCAGACACTAATGATAGGACCTTCAACTGTCCATCTGCCTCGAGGGCTATTACTTGATTCCTTTTCCAGTGAAACCTTGGTACTTCAAAAGTCAACTTGACTTGGCTGCCATGAAACGCACTCGGAATCCAAGTTTTAATGTGCTTTTATATCATTCTGATACTATTTTCTGTGACTTCAAAAATAATTAAGTGTCTTTTGCTGGCTCTTCCTCTGCAGATCTCAGCCATTTGAAAAACTGCACGGTAGATTTCTTAGCAGGTCCTTTGCCTTTTTGTTCGGATGGGTTCTCGCATTTTTCCCACGCATAGAATGAGTCCTCGGATATAATTTCCTCATCGTAAAGAATATCAAAGTAGGACCGCAAAAATTCTGAAAAATAACAAAACACAAAGATTTTAGTTTCCTTCACGCTTACGTCTCAAGTCTGTTTTTGTTGTTGTTGTTGTTGTTGTTGTTTACACGAACTTCACCTGGGTCTTGTCTCCGCGTACTTCATTAGCGTACATCACCTTTAGGGCTGGTTCACACACGGACGCAGCCGCAAGCGCAGGACGCAAGCTCAAGGCAAGTGTAAATCACAGCGACGCAAGGGCAAGCGCAAGTGTAAATAACAGCGACGCAAGGGCAAGCGCAAGTGTAAATAACAGCGACGCAAGGGCAAGGCAAGTGTAAATCACAGCGACACAAGCGCAAGCGCAAGTGTAAATCACAGCGACGCAAGGGCAAGCGCAAGTGTAAATCACAGTGACGCAAGGGCAAGCGCAAGTGTAAATAACAGCGACGCAAGGGCAAGCGCAAGTGTAAATCACAGCGACGCAAGGGCAAGCGCAAGTGTAAATCACAGCGACGCAAGGGCAAGCGCAAGTGTAAATAATAGCGACGCAAGGGCAAGCGCAAGTGTAAATCACAGCGACGCAAGGGCAAGCGCAAGTGTAAATAATAGCGACGCAAGGGCAAGCGCAAGTGTAAATCACAGCGACGCAAGGGCAAGGCAAGTGTAAATCACAGCGACACAAGCGCAAGCGCAAGTGTAAATCACAGCGACGCAAGGGCAAGCGCAAGTGTAAATCACAGCGACGCAAGGGCAAGCGCAAGTGTAAATCACAGCGACGCAAGGGCAAGCGCAAGTGTAAATCAGTGATGCAAGGGCAAGCGCAAGTGTAAATAACAGCGACGCAAGGGCAAGCGCAAGTGTAAATCACAGCGACGCAAGGGCAAGCGCAAGTGTAAATCACAGTGACGCAAGGGCAAGCGCAAGTGTAAATAACAGCGACGCAAGGGCAAGCGCAAGTGTAAATCACAGCGACGCAAGGGCAAGGCAAGTGTAAATCACAGCGACACAAGCGCAAGCGCAAGTGTAAATCACAGCGACGCAAGGGCAAGCGCAAGTGTAAATCACAGTGACGCAAGGGCAAGCGCAAGTGTAAATCACAGTGACGCAAGGGCAAGCGCAAGTGTAAATAACAGCGACGCAAGGGCAAGGCAAGTGTAAATCACAGCGACACAAGCGCAAGCGCAAGTGTAAATCACAGCGACGCAAGGGCAAGCGCAAGTGTAAATCACAGCGACGCAAAGGCAAGCACAAGTGTAAATCACAGTGACGCAAGGGCAAGCGCAAGTGTAAATAACAGCGACGCAAGGGCAAGGCAAGTGTAAATCACAGCGACACAAGCGCAAGCGCAAGTGTAAATCACAGCGACGCAAGGGCAAGCGCAAGTGTAAATAACAGCGACGCAAGGGCAAGCGCAAGTGTAAATCACAGCGACGCAAGGGCAAGCGCAAGTGTAAATCACAGCGACACAAGGGCAATCGCAAGTGTAAATCACAGCGACGCAAGGGCAAGCGCAAGTGTAAATCACAGCGACGCAAGGGCAAGCGCAAGTGTAAATCACAGCGACGCAAGGGCAAGCGCAAGTGTAAATCATAGGGACGCAAGGGCAAGCGCAAGTGTAAATAACAGCGACGCAAGGGCAAGCGCAAGTGTAAATCACAGCGACGCAAGGGCAAGCGCAAGTGTAAATCACAGCGACACAAGGGCAATCGCAAGTGTAAATCACAGCGACGCAAGGGCAAGCGCAAGTGTAAATCACAGCGACGCAAGGGCAAGCGCAAGTGTAAATCACAGCGACAAACGAATTAACGTTCATTGCGTTCGCTTGATTTCCACTAGACGCAAGCATAAGGGAGCGCAATGTCGTGAATTCCTTGCGCTTGCGTTCTAGTTTAAACCACATAAGAGAAATGTATGAATTTGATATCCTTGTGCTTTCGCTTGCGTTCTAGTTTAAACCACATAAGAGAAATGTACGAGTTTGTTATTCTTGCGCTTGTGCGTCTGCGCTTATAACCTTGGTTTATCTTCCGCGTACAGGGCAAGACAATAATCAGTCGAGCCACCACCATGACAAGAGGGTAGAGTTTTCTAAACCTACAATCTCACCTGGCGGGTGGTCTAATTTATCGGCCAATGCCTGGAGAGCATACAGTGCTTGGAGTTCTAGACTGCTGTTGCTCTGGATGTATTTCAGTAGAATTATTTTTCTTGAGACGAGTAAATCTTTGTCGCATTTACATGTATCACCGTCTTCTGCAAATAAAAATTGGGAATAAATCCTCGGGATTTGGTTATTGCGCGTGACCGTGTATTAGATAGATCCACAGAAATGTATGCCATAGTTCTACAATTAACCGTCCCCCAGACAAAAAAATCTAGCTATGGCCTTGCTGAGGGCTTCCTTCTGAGTACGACTTCAAGTTTAGTCGCCCTGTCTAACTAGCTTACCCGTTTTGCAGCTCTCGCAAACTGCGGTGACCAATGCTCTTATAAACTGATGGTCCTTCGTGTCCCGGACGTTATCCTAAAAAGACAAAATATCGTTAACTCTATTTCGCTACCATTTTATGATAATTCAGTGGCGGATCGGATGAGGGGGTGCACAATATGGGCTGATTTGGATCATGCTCCAAGTCTTTGATAAAAAATTACTCGCGGAAAGTTACCACGACTACCTCGAGTGACTCTTTTGTTTGTGACGAATAAGTGTCCATAGAAAACACCCCAAGCTACTCTTCTCACCTCGATCCATTTGAATATCTCCTCGTTTCTTTCTTTCCTCTTCAAGATTAGATTCCTAAGTTCTTCTTGAATATCCGAAGAATGGTGATTCGAGCTAGTCGGCTTAGCACTTGCACTTAAACTAACTAGAGACTCTAAATTCTGAAAAACAAAAATTCAGTAACAATATTAGTGAACACAACCTCGGCGGCATTGCTGCCTGCATCCATAGTTTTTAGTTTTTTTTTCCACGCCATTAACTATGCTGCATCAAACTGTCTACACACTTTAAAGCACAAAGTTCACAGTTATCTAGAGCGAATTTTACATGACTTTAGTAAGACCAAAAAATGCACCCAGCCAGTCATAAACTAGAGAAATGGCACTTGAGCCAATAATCACTCACTGAACACGTGACTGGTTTCTTTGTAAGCCAATCAAAAGCTCAGTAACATCACCATCGCTCGGCGAGCACGTGATAACCAAAAACACAACTGCGCTTAGTGAAAAATCTGATTGGTTGACAGCGAACGACCAATGAGAATACAAAGTTAAACGTAAATATATATCCAGTTATAAAATGGATGTTAAAAATAGTCCTTAAAACTCTGAATAATCTCGCGCCAAGTAGTAGGCAAGTAATTGCAGACTTTACTAGGCTGTGATCCAGGCCTAAGTAGAAATCATTTGTTAATGAATCATTACCTTATTTTTGATAAATTGCTGTGCCTCCTCTTCAGAAGAGAAAGAGCTACTGAAGTTGATCCCTGAACTAGACCACAATGCCGCGGTATCTGCGGGATTCTACGGAAACAGATAAGATGATACGCGTGAGTTCGTGTACTCGTGATTTCCTATAGAATAAACTACGTATCTCTGACTTTCACGTATCTATGGGCGATATTCTGTCCCTTTCTGGCCACCGCTGGAATTACTCAGAGTTTCTAATGCAATGCATTATGGGTAGGGAGAAATGAAAATTGAACATTTGGATCTCATGTTTGACGTACCGACTCTTTACTGGCCACCAAAAGAAGTTCAGCCATTAATTTAACCACGTTTTCCTTCTTCATGATGAAGTTCTTGGCAGACTCGTACACAGATAAGAAAGGCAAGACTCCTTCACACATGACGGGCCCTACAAGTTCACCAAAATAGCTCCAAACATGCGGCATATCAATCTCGAAATCTTCCGCCAATTCTAGAATTTCGTCAAGCCTGAAAAACAAAATCCATAAGAATTGTCAACACGCGTATTGAACAAACACCTAACCAAACATACGACAACTTTTAAGTTAAAACTTTGAAGTTCGAGATGAATTGTGAAGTTATGATGAGATGCTAATGGCGGCTTTACAGCCTATGTAAGTATTTTTCCCGGCAATACTTTGCCTCAAGAGAAATACTACCGAATCGCCACGGAGTCACAGGAATTAGTTCTCCGTAATGTACAAAGAAAAAAAAATTCGAACCCACGACCCTTAACTTTCATGAGCCAACGCTCTACCAGCTGAGCTACTGAGTCAACTGGGAGCAGGTCGTGGAAAGTTTGATATATAAATCACGGCGAAGTGAGTTTATGTAGTAGGTTCAACGTGAAGTTGTGTGCCGTGTAGCAAATGTGAATATGAGATGAATTATGAAGTTATGATGAGATGCTAATGGTGGCTTTCCAGCCTCTGTAAGTATTTTTCGGCAATACTTTGAGAGAGAAATACTACCGAATCACTTTGAAGTTCAACTGTCAAAACTTCGAAGTTTCACGTGGAGACGGAACATATTTTTGTCGAGCGTGTAGATGAGTAGATGCAACCGACGGTATGGGATTGTTAACAGTGTGAATTAAGTTACCCTTTCACGAAGTTCTCTTTAGTTATGATATTTTGTTTGAGTAGTGTCTTCATTAGTCTTCCTGTAGCCAGGCGTTCAGTAGAATGCTTCTCCATACTGTGATTCAACGCGGACGCCACCACCTTGTGATGCATACTTGGCGCATTCATTTCCTGGATACACTCAGTTGCCTCCTGCATTGATCAAAATAACCACCAAATTAATAGTGTGTCCCTGCTCTTTATAACGACTACAATTAATTGATTTAACGGTGTTGGACAAATAATGTATGGTGATGTATGGTGGTCGTTATAGCGAGGTGCCTGCAAAAGCTGAAACCATTCAACGCTCGCCGAAAGGCGGCAGTGTCACAATTTTAGAGCTCAATTTAGTGAGCTTAAAATGCGGCCCAATAGACGTCCTCGGCTTAGGCGTAATGTTTTCCCATTTCAGATCACGTGGCATTCCCCCTGAGTATTCTTTCTTTCTTCTTCTGCTACGCACCGAAGAATGTATGAATATGGAGCATCCAAAACAAAGAAAGATTATTTAAATGAAGGCCACATGATCTGAAATGGGAAAACATTACGCCCAAGCCGAGGAGGTCTATTCACAAGAAGTAAGCAAAATAGTCGCCTAGATTTGTCAAAAGACCTTTCATCTGCCAAATAAGTACACATTTTAAGGAATTTTCGTATGTTATCCAGCGGATGGAATTGTTTGAGGTGAGTTTGAATTTTGAGCTCAGAACCTAAATATCCCTTTCCGGGTCGGTCAAATCATTAGTTGCTATGATCTAGGCAATAATAACCTTGCTAAGGTGTAAGGAATTCCTTGTTCACCGGGTATACCTCCGTGTAAGAACCATTCCCAGAGGACACCATTGTGTTCAGTTCTTATTCATCATGATTCGTTCTACTAAACCAAAGAGGCTTTGTAGCGCTACTCGTGAACAATACACAGGTTCTTACACAGGTAGAGGTAGAGCCTGTTCACAAAGGTAACCTAAAGTCAATTATCTCACCTTCATATCTCTAATAGAATGGAATTCATCGATGATGCCCGTGATCTTGTTCTCCACTTCTTCTTCAGTAAGCTCCTTCACAGGAGGAGCAGCGGCAGCAGCAGCTGGTGGGGGGGCTGGCTCCTGCTCAGTGACAGGTGAGGCACGCCCTGATCCGGGACGGGCTTGCTGTTGCTGTGGCTACAGAGAAACACAACTGTAATTTAACAACTTGTCACCACTACCCTCCATAACATGATGACATTTTCGCGATAAACTAGCTGTCTATGCTGTTATTGAAACAGGCAGCTCTAAAGTATGACACGAGCTACAGCATTCTCAAACTCTGAGCTCCCTCGCTGATGTTTTGTTGATGAAGGGGATGATTTAGTTTTGTTGCTGAAGGGGATGATTTGGGGGGATGTTTTGTTGATGAACGGGATGACTGATGTTCTGCTTCTCCTACCTTGGGCTGGCCTATGTTCCTGGCTGCCTCCAGTGCCTTTTCTCTCTCAGATGAGGGGGGAGCTGATGGTGCCCATCTTGGATTGGGACCTGGGCTGCGGGGTTCTTGGCGACCAGCACCTGAACCCTGCCTGAAATAGGAAACATTGCACTAGTACCACAACACAATCAACACTTTGAAAACAAAGATCTATTTTTTTATTGCGATACCTTGACGCCCCTGGGCCTCTACGTCCTTCACCACCAAGTGCAGAGAATCTAGGAAAAGCAGAACAAAACATTTAATCTTGTATTTATGGCCTACAACGCTATAGACGAAACATGGGCCATCGGCTGGTAGTCGTAAAACAAAACCGGGCCGTAACTTATGCCACGTGATCAAATGCCAAATTTTATGTTGCACTGTAAGTTATTACTTAAATCATATGGTTATAAACATCTTATTCAAACTTTCTTACCTGTTTCCTCTTGGCTGTTCTGGTTCTTGTTGTCCAACTGCTGGTGCAGCAGAAGGGCCTGTTCCTCCACTGCTTCCACGAGCCCAGGCACCAGGGCCACGCCCACCCGGACCAAGAGATATACTCTCAGTATCAACATTAGTTCTCTATAACCAGAAAATAATACAATAAAATAAACTGACAGACAATAGGAAGTGCTTCAGCATGCAAAATAGACATTGATCTATCCGTGTGATGGCTATTTCTTATAAGTTTTATTCGGTGTACGCCTAACCCTGAAAAATATGTGCCAATGCATCATTCATTTTTGTGTCAGGCCTGATTTTCCCTCTGACAAATCAAATAACTCGCGGCTCCAAAAAACAATAGACATGTCAAATAGGATCGCGTAAATCATCCATAAAACGCTTGGTTTTTCAAAACTTTATATGCTTACCATTACCCCTACACCACCCCCCCCCCCCCCCCCCCCTCCAATCAGTTTGGCGTGTGCTGTAAGGTCTGAGAGGAAATAAATCAGACACTAGCGTGATGATTTGCGCAATTAGGTTATAGAAGTCACTAGCAGCCTTCTCAATCAGTTTAGCATGTGCTGGAAGGTCTGAGAGAAAATAAATCAGACACTAGCGTGATGATTTGTGCAATTAGGTTATAGAAGTCACTAGCAGCCTTCTCAGTTCGTTTCACCTCAACTTTATTTCTCTGATTCACCTCTTGAATCACTGAGAAAGTTCTTTGACCCAAGTCCTACCTTTTGAACATTCTGGAACTTCTTTGGATCGACACTGACATTCCTGGGTCCTCTGCCTGGTACAGTTGTCCAGGTCTCATCAGCTTGAGGTACAACCGTCCTTGGGCTATCACGACCTGGAATTACAAACATCGTTAGGTTGAATATTTATCTGTCATCATCACCATTACCTGGAAGTCAGGTCGTGTCCAACGAGGTCTGCTAGATCATTAGAACTTTCCTTTGACAATCAGCATCAAATTAATCAAGAGACAACCACCTATAACACAGCTGAGCTGTGGGGATATCTATGGGGATATCTATAGTTTTGTACACATGTGATCTGGCCTAATCAATAGATCAGAAAAAATAAGTTGCATGATGGTAATCACCTTTATCTTTCCTCTGTTTCTGTTGCTGGATCAGCAACTGAACTTTCTTCTCTTCGGCAGCAGCCTCCTTGTGGATCTGGTCAATAGTCTTGGGGTTGTTATCATCTCGACGGGGCACCCAGTCGCTCCGGCGAAGGTCTCGAACATCTTGTAACATGAACCGGACCCTGGATGAGGTTTTCTTGGTATCGATTATCTTGCTGATTTGCTCAAAATATTGATCCATTCGTGGCTAAAGGGTGCAAGAGATCAAGTTAGAAATTTAGTTAGTTATTTTTCTGAAATCAAAGGGCGACCATTTGCTCCTAAAGTTATTGAGAAATCGGCCGTTTTTTCTCACAAAATAATTTGAACCTAAAAATTCTGCAAAATTCCTGTGAAATCTTTTTTTTGGCGCCCTGCCAGAAGCCCTGATATAGGTAAGAACACATACTTGTAAATACAGTATTTCGAGGTGCACCCTGATTGTCAGGCATGATCGGCTCTACAAGTAAAATTTGACATCTGCATGACAACATGCAGCCTCCTATTAATACCTTGGCTTTGGCATGGTCCAGATCCTTGCCGATGGTAGACAAGAGCTTGCACAGGCATTCAAAAGACTCCTCATCATTATTCTTGATCAAATTGATGACACAAGTATGCATAATGCTTTCTGTTAACATCTGGAAAGAAAAACCAACAACAAAAGATTGTAAGACATATAACATTTTAACGGTAATAAAAAAGGTAAAAAGAGCTCACAGGTGCCTCACTGGATCATTTTCATTATTGAGGCGATTTGGAATTACCTCGCCACAATAATGAAAATAATCCAATGAGACACCTCTGTGACTCCCTCCCCTTCCCTTTTAGAGCCGCTACACAGGCTATACCTTCTGCTTTTCCTGCATTATTTGTTTCTTTCTTTGTTCATGAGCGTTCATGTCTTGTGCATGTACTTTTGAAATGCATATCTCAACACAATCTCAAATTAAACTATAACAACTCATCCCACACCCAGAGCACACTTTCGAAATTTTTCGAAACCTTTCAAATTCAATTAAGTGCACCCTAGCTCGATTAGCCATGCTACTCGAGGTTGTCTAATTAGCAAGCCCCTTAGCGAGCCCCAAGCCTTTTCTGGTGAGCCTTTGAAAAACGAATTTTATATAATAAACTAGAAGTTTCTAATAGAAAGTGAAGTGCTCGCGGCAATAGAGAATGTGCCTCCTCTGTAGAAATCATCAGAAGAGCAACATCCAAGGCAAATGATTTCTTTTGTCATCTTGTATACCAAATTTGTCATGATGTCCATATATGACCACTGGTAGCTAAAAAATATGATCATCTTCTGCTCAAAATTTATAAATTTTATCACTCAGAGGTCTCCACATGGCATAATATTGTCTATGTAATGCAGCCTAATGAGGTGACTGAATATGAGATAAACATTCACTTGGTGTGCTAAAAAAAAAACAGTAATTTGCCAGAAATTCAGACGCAACAAATTGCAAAAATACAGAAAAAAACTGTATTTTAATTTCAGAAATAGCTTTTATTAATTTAATTTTCTTATGCCTCAGATTAATACAGATCCTACCACTAATATTATTCGATTTATCCATCAGATTTTCTTGTTATACTATTCACAAATAATGTGCTTGCAATTGCAATCACTTAGCAGTTTCTTTGGCTAGCTAATTATAACATTGCTGGGATTATATTCTTTGGATGAGTCTGCAGAAAGAAAAGGAAAAATTCAAAACTTATAGCACACATTAAAAATATCACTTAACCAATCAAGTTTATTTCTAAAATCCATTTCTTTCAAGTACCCATGGGGATTGTCTTGTTCCTCTTAGGCCTAGTTTCCATATAGTCTTATCTGTCGTATCAGTCAACCGTGAAACAAAAGAATAATTCCAATTTCCATTGTTTCACCATCGACTGATATGACTGATAATACTATATGGAAACCAGGCCTAAAGTCAGCAAATCTCCGTGAAATGGTTGTAAAAACATACTCCCTATTAATAATATTGAGATGAACAAATGTAGACCAAAGAAAGAACAAACCAGCTTGACTCATAATTCAAAAAGCAGGTGCAATTCTGTTTTGACAACCATCAAATTTATTTCAGAATCTAAGGTGAAATAACATACAGTTTTTTAAAGGTGAACAGAACTATAGGTTAACTTTAACAGAAAAAATACCTGAAGTCTTGTGTAAACTTTATTGAAACCGCAAAACAACCAAGCCATTTGCCCCTGGCATTTGCATTAGTGTCCACTATTTTAATTATCACTGGCTTATCCTGCTGGATTTATTCACAGTCGAATTGATAGTAGTACCATTTGTCATGCTTGTTATTCCATTGTAGTATAAATGACATGTTCCGCATGGTGTTTATCTCATACATACAGTCAAGTGGAGTGCAAATGCAATAGACTGTTTAGTACAATTGTCACAACCATTGTATGGAGTTTCCACAGATCTCAAAATTATTTAAAGCCTTAGGATGTTTAGAGGTTGATCGTGTTGTCATATTAATTTGAAACAATCCAGTATGAATTCTGTTTCAATGATTGTATCAGGAATCAGCTATATCTAGGTTCGATAACTGTTGTCTGCTTGTCGCTGCTTGTATACCATCTATTGTAATCACAACCTTCCCGCATAATATGCTTGTCTTGCTTGGCATTCATTATGAAAAGGGAAGGTCAGTCCTATGCCTATGGAGAGAAAGCGAAATGTGCTTTGGTTGCCGTGGAATATCTATCGTCGAAACTCGGCAAAAACTCCAGATCAAAAGGACAAGTGGTATAAAATATAATAACGTGGGTTTAAAATTGCAAGTGAAAGAAACAAAGAACTTACCTAGAAACAAAAGTCCGCTCTCAGGGCTTGAGAGAACAGTTTTTAAGTCGAAGAACCAGAGTTTATCATCGCGTAGCCGCCGCAGCCGCCATCTTGAAAATGTGATCCCCGGCTGAGGCAACCCTCAGCTGATATCGATTGGGTATCGATTATCCGATTGTTCCAGTCATCCAGACGAAAAATCTCAACGCTGCACGGATATCATCTTGCGGCTATCCCAGAATACTCTGCGCGCGTTAGGACTTGTCAAGATTAGTATGCTCGCTCGCTAACGCTCGCTCGCAAAAAAAAACTACAAAAAATAGCGGACATGTAATACGGTGGTCATTTTAAAGATACCAAGGATTAATAGTACACTCTATTCGACAATATTAGTCTAACTAAGAAATGCAAATCAGTTCTTTCAAAATTAATATGAATACCATGGCTCATAAATTGGTTACCACGTAGCTTTAGCCTGCAACTTCTCTTACTCGGTTTATCCAGCATGTTACAGTCATGCTGGATAATTATTAATAAATATTAATTAATATTAATATTTATCATGATCGTGATTGTCACCTTGAGTTTAAAGAGTTCACCAATGAACCTAATATTTCCCAATGTCCGTCTTCTTCCCAGCATCTCCTTTTCTTCAAGTTCAGCTTTCTTTATTTTGTACTCCTCTTCCTGAATTACAAAAAACGGGTGCTTATTAACAATCAACAGAAACTATCAACAACTCAAGGGCATTAATGAAACATCAGAACCTTAAACCTCAAAAGTGAGCATATTTGCTTATCTGTGTTTTGAAAATCCTGATTTTTTTCCTTACCGGAAGTCCCTCAACTATAAGGTCTTCCATTTGCTTGTGAAGTTTGTTTTCGTCAGTTTTCTCCTTTTCAAATTCCTTCTGGCACTTGTTCAGAAGTATTTTACGGAACATCAGAGTAGCTTCTTTTCCCTCCTTCTCCACTGTAACTTGAATCTGCGAATAAGACAGATAGCAGGATGATTAACCAATCATTGTGCAACTCTTGTAAGATAAGACCTGATTATCGGACAATGTTCAACCAAAAATGAAAGTTGACCGGTCAAATCTTTGTCTGGCCGGAAATTTTGACCAGCCACTTTAACATGCATCTTAATCTCTTGAGAATAATAAATGGCCAGTCGGAGACAAGGTATGACCGAGCTATAATCCTTTGGGTGGTCTCCACATCCGCCATCCTCGTGTCCGCCACCTTTCCAGCCCTTAATTTTAGCCCTGAGAGGAATAGATGACAAAACCTTTTTAAAACTTCCTTGGGTTGATTTCTTAATTAAATGTAATGCTTAATTAACTGAATTCTTTGCGTATAACAAAATTCAGATGACTTACTCCTAGTAAGCAGCGACACATGTTGGCATATGCAACACTGAATCCCGGTTCACTGATTGCCTGAAATAAAAGCAGAAGAATAATATTTAGAAACTAGCGGTTTCAATTGAAAGTAAAATGCTGCGAGCGCGATTTTACAATCTACATGCCTTGGTATACACTTATTTTTAAAAACTGTAAGCGGCTGCTTCTTGTTGGGGTAGAAATGCTATATTCTCTTTGATTGACCGTTGCCTATTTTTGTCGTCAGTCGAACAATTTTTCTCTGGGTATGCTGTCAAACGCTTTGCTAAAATCCACAAAACATGCGAACAGATGATTTGTAGAATTACCTGGCTTTTCAAGTAGAAGCCACAAAGGTGAGAGACGTTTGCTTTGGCAAACAGCAGCTTAACCGAGAAATTTGGGAATTACAATAAACATTTATATACCGACTGTAGACCGACTGTTAGCAAAAGTTGCATTTCACTGCAGGTCTTCAGCTTTTTCGAACACAAGACAATCGGATAATCTGATGCTGGCACGCGACTGCAACTGTATAATAAACAAACACTGAATAAAACCCAAATTGATTGTGAAAATAGCGCTTCTCTTGCAAAGTACAGCACAGATAGCTAAAATAAACGTACATCTCATCATTGTGAACATTTATTTGGTCTCAGACGTACCTTAAAAGGCATAAAATGCAGTAAAACCCGGCATTACAAAAGCGGAGATGTTTCGCCGGGCGATATAAGAAGATCTCATGGGCGAGTGCTATTTCCTGTCTACATCCCCCATCGCAAAATGTGTCGTCGTGATTGTGAGGCTCAAAAGCCGTACGTCCAGCCCGTTGAAGCGACCTCGAATAAAATCGTGTTATGCAAATCGCGGCCGGCTGCAAATCTCGCCCTTCGTAGGGAATCATTCTTCGTAGCGAATATGTTGCTGCTCCTAACGTCGCAGCAACAAACTTTACTGTGCTTGGGCACAAATGATGTTACTCGGGTGGCAAATAAACAATAGTCCAGTATTGAATTCTCTACTCTACCGCTGAATAGGCATAATGGCACATAAATACCATAGAGTGGGAGCCTCAATTTGAAGTTGAAAAAACTTGTGATTACCATCAAATCCGAAATGTTTTCTTAAGTTTGTCTATTGTCTCAATTCAAGCTTCATCAGTTTCCCATTTTTCTACTTCAAATTGACGCTACCACTGTATTTTTGTGTCTCTGACGCCTATTTAGCAGTAGAGTAGAGAATTCGAAACTGGACTATTATGCCCCAGCAATTTTGTTGTCTTGTACAGTATTTACCTTTTCAAATATGATGTCAATGATTCCCTCAAGCCGCTCTCTGGTGTTAATGTCCAGCTCAAGCACTTGTTGGCCAAAGTCTGAAACTTCTGAGGTGTAAGTTTGTTGAGAATACCTCTGAATTTCCTAAGGACGTCCTGCATTAGGAAAAAAAAAACATACATCATGTCACTTCAGAAATGATTGGACAACCCGAGTAGGCTCGATGTACCCTGGATTACCACACTGGATAGGGTTCACCTATTTGTGATTGTGAAATTGTACCTATACTGTGATAGGGGCATATGGAGCCTCATTAGCATCCTAGCAACATATTGTACCAAATCAGATTTCCAATGTAGTGCAGTATTTTTGACTGCATAATATTATAAGTAAATCAAGTATCAAACTTTGATTGCAAGATTCTACACATATTCATCATCTATTATTGAAGGAAAACACTGACAATACCATTTTTGCACAATATTTCCTGTTTATTCACTAACTTCTAATTTGCTTTTCAGTGACAGAATCGTGTACCTTTGGAATTACCATTAAGTAGTGATAAAATGGCAATTACCTCTGTTTCCTTTTTCTCTTGTGGTACATCTTTTTCCTTTTCACCTGGTCGAACCCATCTGTTTTCACTTCGTTTCAACTAAAAGAAGTTCACATGTTACCATAAACATCCACATACTTTCACAAACCATTATCCTCTACGACTGTCTAAAAGCAGGAAAGTATGCATATGCAGTAGGTTTAGCTGTACTTGGTATTAACCTCTACAAATTGGCTTGCAGGGATGAATGTTGGCACAAACTAGGGGACATGCAAGTGCCAAGGAAGTGCCTTATTGTGTACTTGAGTTTTTATAGTGAAAATCTCTCCCTGGATATCAGAGCTTTAGCAGTTCACTGGCACACTAAGCCAAGCTTTGCTCTGCTTGACATGTCATGGCAGCATCTTTGCTTAGCATATCAGTAAACAAGTAAAGCTAGGAGACTCTGATATCCAGGGTATGAAAATCCAGACAAAGGGACTAAATTTTAGTCCCTGGGACAAGTCCCATACATAAATTTATCTGGCATGTTGCACGGACACAATGTTTCACACATCAGTGGGTGTAAAACTATACAGAGAAACTTAGTCTGAAGCCTTGTAAGAGTAAGCAGTCAAGCAGAGAAAGTAGACCAAAGTAACAAAAGATGCCATTTGGCGACTAGCTCTAATATTTTGGAAGCCAAGCCCTGAATTTAGTTACCATTGGCAGCCTTATAGTTGCACCGTTGGGCCCTAATGTAGCTAATTCTTACCTCCACCTTCTCCTGACCGATGGCGTGGCTTATCTTCTTTGGTGGCATACGTCCCTTGTTACGTGGGATGTTTGACTGGTTCGACTGTAAATAGAAGAGTCCTCATGACTTACACTAGATCGTGAATGCTGTTAATGATATTCGTATCTCCAGTACTTACAGTCCCTTTGGCTGGGCGCATGTAACTTGGCATGAAGTCAGCAACACCAACACTAGAAAATCAAACAACACTTTAAGTTTAGGTCTGTGGATAGGTAAAAATTAAAAAATCCATAATATGACATTTTCCCTGAAAATTCATTTGTAGAGTATATTTCTAAAACCTTAAATGATGCATCAACTGTTTTCCTAGGCTTCAACTGCCCATTCTTTTGTATTGCCCAGCACTCATTTTCGGTAATTTAATCAACTTTACACATTGTTTTTCCAGTACTAACATTTTAGGTCAAATTTTCACCTTCACGAACCTCCTGACCTTGCAGGAAGATATCTGCGTCAAATTTTCTGCGTCGTTAGAAATGATAACACCTAAAATAAATGGCACGAGGGAATTTTTATTTTCTACTCAAAAAATATTCTATGATAAATCTTGTGGCAACAAATTTAAAAAAATGTGACTTTCAACTTCGCTTTCTAATATTTTCGGAAATATGAAAAAAAAAATTGTTTCGCTTCTGAACAGTGTATTTACGTTGCATTTTAGTTTTCGACACTCATCCATTGACTGCCCTAACTACCAGACATTTTTTTTTAACTTGAGGTGGCATACCTCCAACAACCCAGCATACAAGTACCATGGACGAGGCTCATTCATTTCCAGGAAAGAAAGATCGTTCTTTATATTCTTACCGAGCAGGCATAGGCCTAGCTTGACCCCGTGCAGAGATGGAGTTCAAAACAACCTCAATATCAGGTAGGCCTGCAGGCTTCTCAGTACAGACTGGGTTGTACTGAAACTGTAACAGGAAGTCTCTGTCGTAGATCAGCTTCCCATCTTTGGTCATTGCCTCAGGGAACATGATTCCTGAAAAAAATAAGGTTGCAAGATCTGTAAGATGGGTGGGGTGTAAGGCATGTGGGTGAGGCTGATTTGAGCACTTTTTAGTTAGGTTTTGTTGAAATTATATTTTTAACCACAGGGCTTGAAATTGTGCCTGATAAAGACTTACAAAATACACCTTCAAATTTCAAGGCTAAACTTTTTCACTTTTGCATAAAATAGTGACTGTCTTCTAAGATTTTGCAGTGTTCTCCTATCAGGGCATCTGGGGAAGTGCGGCAGTGCGATTCCGCACTTTTGCCCAAAAATCGCACTTTTCCGCACTTTCACACTTTCTTCGCACTTTTCCGCACTTTTTCAGAAAATTACTAAAAATTGTGTGGAAAAATCCTTCTAAACACGGTAATATCAAAGATTTGCAGGTCAATACCTAGTTTATTATGTTGATGCTGAAGTATTAAGCGCAAAAACTTGAAAACTCCACCATTTTCTTCCGATACGATCGCCACCGAATGCAAAAGAAGAAAAAATACCAGGCGTTCCACGGCAGACCGTTTGAGCATAAGTACGAGAAACCATCAATTAGGAGATCTGTAATTGGATGGAAGTGTAGATGGAAATAAGCCAATAGCTGATCTTGTAAGAAATGGGTAAATACAAATGGCGCACGTTTTTTCGGTGACCCCGATTTTTATTTGCTAATAGGTCAAGTATTTAGGCGAAACAAAATAGAAGAATGAAAAATGTTGGATGTTAGAAGTTCGTTTATTTGTACTTAAACGCCGTAAATATCCTATGAAACTTCCGGAGCCATTTACCCTAGATTAAGATGGTGATGACAAAGCACGAAGTTTACATTTTGGATAACTTTATTGCAAGATAAAGCAGATTTCGTATGACTGTGAAAAGTGCTGCGGTGCGGCGCGGTACTGTCGCGGTGGCGGTACGGAACATGGCCTGCTGTAAATGGAATGAAATCGTGTAGTCGTGGTACGGTCACGGTCGCGGTCGCGGCGCGGAACAGCTTTGTGGCGGTACTTTTCACATTCACAGTCATACAAAATCTACTCTATTGTTATGAACAACACATGCGGGAGTTGATTGTATGGAGAAAAAATAGGCGCTCTTAGTGATTTTAGGGGTTCGCGTTTTAAATGACTGATGCCGCGCAAGCAAGCATGGTGAGCCCTTCTTTTTTGCATTTGTCCATTGTTCTTGACCTAAATATTGATCATGCGAAGTTTAATAAGTTAGCTGTTACATCAGTTTCAACGAAATTACGTTTTAAAATGACAAAACAAATAGAAAATCAACAGAAACGACTTGTTATGATCCCCCAAAAGCGCAAACCTTCAAATTAAAGAAAATAATTTACCGCACTTTACTGCACTTTCACCGTTTTACCGCACTTTTTTCCGCACTTTTTTCTAAAAAATCCTGCACTTTTCCGCACTTTTTTGCCGTTTTTTTTACCGCACTTCCCCAGATGCCCTGTCCTATTGGATTTATGGCTAGATATTTGATGACCTATGCTATAAAGTTGATATAAGGCGTAAAATTGAGACAATGATTATTTCTTAATTTCCAGCCCTGTAACCAGACGTTTTGCAGTATCACAGACTCCATGGTTTGCAGTGATAATATTTTCTGGAATTGCCCAATAACGGTGCTTGCAGTTTTCCAACACCACTGATACAGTACCTTCATCTATTTTGTCATCTTTATCCTCCCACGTCTCTTCTTCTGACGGTACACGTTCCTCTGTGGGAGATTCTTTAGTTTCATCTTCCTCTTCCTGTTTGGGCTCATCTGGGACCTGAAAAGTGTATAAATGGCTCTCAGTAAACCAACAAACATACTTCTGTACATTATGTACAATATTTTTTGTCCCAGCCATGTGGCATTACTTAAGGACAAACAAGAAGGCTTGAAACTACACCTGTTGATAAATATTCCTTTTCTGGAATTTCAAAATTATTTCCCAAATTCCATGAAAAATATCAAATTAAATTACCCATATGAGCTGATGGACGTTTTCCTGACCAACAAAAATAGCAGCTAAGTTTCTGTACCTTGTTCTACTTTATACCACAACACGCACATTTCCCAAATTCTGATTTGCTCTCAGACATGGGTACATAATATGTACCACATAACACACCATCATCAATGCGCGCACTAAAAGAACCAATGAAAACACAGTTTGGCTGCACATGCATAAAACTGTTTGCTCCCGAGCGTGCTGATAAAGTGGTCAAAATGTACTGCAGACCTACCACAACATTTTGACCACTTATTATGCCATTCTGTGATATATAAGAGGACATACCACAGAAAATCAGAGGGCATTTGTTAATTACCTCTACTTTCACGGGCCGTTCAGTGTAGGCATCCATAAGGTCAGACTTTTCAGACTTCTTATCCATATCCCGCAGCCTCTGCTTTTTATTCTTTTTCTTTGGTGCATCTTTCACTGTTGGCATAATGAAAACTAATTAGAGAAAGCTAATAATTTTCTGTTAAAAGATTAGAGTTTGATACATATTGCCTTTACTTTGGTATGATTTTGAAGGTTCCCAAGAAAGAAATAAGCAGTGGTAGTCCTGCCAAAAAATTATCAAGGAGACCCAAGAAACTAAATTTCAAAGTTTCTCAAATAATACAGTGATACATGTATGATTGCCATTGTAAGGCTGATAACTGTATGCTAGAAGGACAATTCCATTGGCATAAATAATTTTTTCAACAATTCTAAAAATAGATTAGAAATAGTCAGGATCTGATTCTTAATTTAATGTCTATTAATTGCTGCATGGAGAATTTACTGCAGTTAAGGATCCTAATGCAGCATTCCTGAGCAAGATTTGTTTATGTTGTAGCATATAAATCATCAATTAAACGGTTATTTTACAGTACCAAGTCAAGTGCACTATTTACAACAAACAAATTAAATCTAAATCTGTGCAAAAACACCTCAATTGGATATGTTAGGGCAGAGCTAAAGCTAAATTCTGTTAGAAAATCTCACTTAGTCAAATCTGATAAATGTGTATACAATTTATTATTACTGATTAACTTATTTTTCACACTGGGTGTAGATGGCTGACTTATGATGAAATGTTTGTAAAGGAATGTTCCATTAATATATTCTATATTCAAACTTAATCTTTGCTACCATAAAGTTCAAAAAAGAGAAATCAATTTGGTAAAACAAAATAAGTTAAACACCATTCAATTCTGAAACTGAAACCTTACATGATTTCAGTATGGTGTCCCAGAAAACATTCCCTAACTAAAGTTGTATTCATCAGTGTGAATATTAACTTTAACTCTCAATTACATAACTTATTTTACTCAATACATTCATTATTATGTTATCTAAAACTAAAGAATGCTTATCAGTAGACAAACTACAGAACAAAGGATATAATTTTAGCATAAAGCATTACGCATCAGGTTCAAGAATGAATTTCATTCAGGAACTTTCTCTGGCTAAAATCCCAATCAGAATGCTTCTGACTCAACAGCACAGATATCTTAGGAATGTTTAAATTAGTCCTTTTACTTACTCTTTCTAAAGTCCAAGCATTAGTATTTGAAAGCAGGATGGTCTGTTTGACACTGGAGGAGCTCTAACTCACAACATGAAGGAGTTTCAAGCTTGGTGTTGCACAATCAAGCAGTCAGACATGTACTTTATCACACATCAGCCTTTAAGTTATGCATTATGTCATGTGATGTTTGTCAGAACAACTCCCACAGGAGGTCAAGATGTCATGGTATAATAATTAATTTTCTGCATGCTTAACTGCCTCTGATAAAGATTAACCATCATTTTAAACAAATAGCAAGTTGACATTGTGTCACAGATAATGACAGAAAAGGGAAATTAAGTTGGCCTATTAGTGGTATTAACAGCACATTATGGCAATTGCTGGCTTGTAATATAAATATAAAAATTTCATGACTATATTGTTATATTAGCAATCAACTAAGCTACCAAAAAGGGCTTATTAGAAATCATACTAGGCAGGAGATAATTCAGGCCATTGGCAAAATGATAGAATTAAATATTTTAATTTAAACAACATCAATTTAATTTTCTTTTATAAAATCTAGCACACTGAAAACCCTTTAACTGTCAAATGCTCACTTAGTAGTATCCTTTTTCCTTGCTATAGAAACTATTATGGAATCTCTCTGGCACATACAAGGTAACATATTCTGCCACCTATCAGAATAATTTCTGTCGCATCACCATGCTTTCCAATTGAACAATTGCAATTGAGCATAGCAACTTTTCTATCTGTCCTATCTTGTCTTATCAAATGTTAACTGTTTTTTTAACTTGTACAATGATTTTATCTAGTTTTTGCTTTCAGTGGCGGATCTTGGGGGTGGGTTGTGGGGTTGCAACACCCCCCTCCCCCTCCCCTATGAGAGCGTTAGATTAGTAGTTATTTGAACTCAGTACGGGTCATAACCAGTCCAACTTAGTGCTGCAACACCACAATTGAAAAAATCCTGGATCCGCCACTGGCTTTCCAAAACTGCAAAAATTCAATCTCTCTTTCTGGACCAGGAACGTTTCATTTTGACAATAATTTGTGACAGTGAGTTGAGATCAACTGGATTTATAGCAGAAAAGTTTTCACATTCCAAACAGCAACTGGCCAAGAACAAAAAGGGGGAGGGGGGAAAACCATTATTGGCCTAATCTTCTGGTTGGCCTCATTTTGGAGAAAACTTGGCATTAAAATTTTGTATGGAGTAACTGGCTGTGGAAGGGAGATGCCAAAGTGACCATGAGATTTTTAGGGTATCCACCTGGGTGGTATAATCCCCTAGAAACGAAATTTGGTGTCAAACAAACAAGATAGATCAAGAACATGTTGACCTGTATAAAAAGGCCTACAATCTGATCACATAACAAAGTGTCCACTTTCACCGCCCCCTACTTTCAATGTTGAGAGCACTGCGAGTAGAAATTTAGCCCGATTTGCGTCCGAAAATGTGACTTCATTTTTCACAATATTAAGGAGGGGAGGAAAAATTCTGTCAAAAAATGAAACTGGACACTTTATTTTCTTCGTCAGATTGTCTTTATAAGGGGTTATAGGGCGCTTTTCGGGAGAGTAGTGTGATGGGTGTAAATAGAGACAACGCACGCGACTAATAGAACTGACGCAGTTGAGGATGTTTCTGGCTAGTTATTTTGTTATTTATATGATAAATCAATGAGGGAAGTTGTTAATTTTGGAAATATAGACTGTTTAAATAGTACCCTTGTGTTGTCAAACTTCAAAATTGACGCGTTTTCAAAAAGTCATTGTTTGAAAACGATGATCGTTCTAATGACGTTTTCCAGCGAGCTCAAAGCTAGGATATTTTGTCTTCGGAAAGTGCAGGGACTGTCACTTAGAAAAGTGTCAAAATTATTCGATGTATCAAAGTCAACAGCTTACAAATCAGTTAAACATGCAGTTGTTTGTCGAGAAAGAGAATTACCCTTTGATGTTAACATTAGGGTGCCATTCAAAAAGATGCTAGTCACATGACATGTAATTATGCGTACAATTCACAATAGGACGTGAGCCATCACAAATATATTGCAATTTTATAGCTTCATTAACTAAAATCCTAATTCTAACTCAATTCTATACTAGACACAAATTTACCTGAAAAGTTTATCCTCTTTCTTTGCTACTAGAATGTTGGATAACGCGAATAAGATCAATTTTTCGTGGCGCACCGTCAGTCTAAAAATAGAAACACGTCTACTCATTTTTCTTGAGAAACCGACGGTGCGCCACTGAAAAGTCGAAAAAACTCGCGTTAAACTATAACTTTATTAAGCTTTGAATAGCGTAGAGCCTTCGATAATTTTTACTCTATAAGGCTGCGAGATTTATAACTGAATATATTTGCAGGGAAATTAATAACTGTATTCTGAAGAATGGCGCACCGTCAAATTCGATTACAAGGCATGTAAAAGTACAGAGCTCATTAGCATAAACAACTGTACTGACAACTTTTTTGTTTGTTTGTTTGTTATTTATCTCTAAAAGGAAAACTTTCTAGGAAAAGAGAATGAGTTCTGCGAAGTCTCAAACTACAACTAGTCACAAAACTCTAGTTTCTGTCTCCCCTCGGAAACCATTTAGCAGCAAACACCTATCAACCAAAACACAGGTAACGCTCAATACCCTCACGACACAATAAAGTAAGTTTCTATTTGTTCGCCGGTTTTTAGCATGTTCTGAGTATATGTTCTCTAGAAATTCATACAAAGAAAAAGGCGCCAGAAAAAACAACACATATTTCGACTCTTTTCATTGATTTTTCTTATATTACTTAGAGTTACTAAACTAAGTAATTACACCAACAAGTTTACACACCATAACTATGCGCTGCTACAAAAATATAAACCCGTTAACTTTGCGCTTTGCCGTTGGTCATTACAACTCGAAATTGCCCCCTTTTGCGTTACATCCCGTAGTATCGAATACAAATACAATCTGATCGCATAATAAAGTGTCCACTTTCACCGCCCCCTACTTTCAATGTTGAGAGCACTGCGAGTAGAAATTTAGCCCGATTTGCGTCCGAAAATGTGACTTCATTTTTCACAATATTAAGGAGGGGAGGAAAAATTCTGTCAAAAAATGAAACTGGACACTTTATTTTCTTCGTCAGATTGTAGGTTGGTTCTGATCAGGCCAATACTGATTGAGATGAAAAAAAAATATGAAACCCAAACATTGCATCCAGCAAAACCATACAAATATTCTGGTGTAAAATAAATGTTGTATGTCTGCGCAGATGTCAGTATTGACCTGGTTAGGGGTTACATTTATCCCAAACAATACCAAATACATCACATTATCAATTATTCTTACCTGACTGATCCAAGGAAGCTGGTAAGGTTGGCTTCAGCCTGACAGGTTCTGATTCAATTCCATTAACAGTTTCCTCTATAACAGCTAGCTCGACAGCCTCTGTCTTTTCAACAGACTCAGTCTTTTCAAATGCCTCAGTCTTTTCAGTTGTCTCAGTTTTTTCTACCACCTTTTCTACCTCTGCAGGTTTTGCAGTTTCAACAGCTTCTGGTATTTCTGGTTTTGATTCAGTTGTATCCGTAGCAGCAACTGTATGAGTGGTTTCTTCAACATTTACTTCTTTAACTGGTGTTATTTCTTTATTTTCAATGTCTTTTTCTGGGGGTAGGGTTTCTGTTTCTGTACTTTCAATAGGTTTGATTTCTTCGCTAACTGGAGCAGGACTAGCATCACCATTCTGTACTCTATCTACCTGTTTCCCTGCCTGCATAGCTAAACTAGGCACTTCTACTGGCTTAGAGGAAACCTCTGTAACCTCTTTTACAGGTACACTATCTACAGGAGGCTTTTCCACAGGGGATATTTCTGTAGACGGTTCAGACTTTTCTTTACCGCCATCTGTATTGACAGTTTCTTCACTTGATGGTGGCGTGGCAATTTTCACTTTGGGCTGTTCAGTAATCTTAGCAGGAACCTTAGCTGCATCTGCTGTCTTTGGAGTTTTCTGAATTGAAATTATCTTAATATCAGATGCCTGTGTGGAAATCTTGGGGGATGTGGATTTGCTTGTTTGAGGACTAGTTTTTAATTTCTCTTGTGGCTGTGTGCTTGTATTACTTAAAGTGGCAGCGACCTGCGCTGCAAATTGGGCTCTTATTGAAGGATGAGTCTGTTCTGTCGGGTGATGAGAGTTGACTGGTGGGGTATTTGAGCTACTAGATTGTCCAGATAAGTCAGGGGTTGTGCTGGGAGACCCTGTACTTGATGGTGTTCCCCCTGAAATACCACTACTTGTGTGCCGAGTTAGAATCTCTTCAGTTACATCTTTATTGTCTCGGTTTGGATCACGGATCTGAATAATTTTTCTTTCTCTTGGAGTTGATCTTGGGGGCTCCTGCCTCATAGGCTGATACTGTGGAGTGCCTACCAACAATGCATAAGATTAGATCTATTGTGTAAAGCAGTCTGGTGGGGGCTATCTAGGGACGGGCCCACTGTCTAGGTACATGTACCAGGGCCCGACACTGTGACGATATGCTCATCAATGGCAACTAAATTTGGGGGCGTTCTGAGTTCAGCCGAGATCCATGTTTTTGTGGCGACTAAAATTTTTTAATTAGTTGCCAATGGCAACTGTCAAAAAGTTAATATTGGGCCCTGTGTACAGGATGGTTGCTTCTTGCAAAGAGTAACATTGTCCAGATTTATTTCTGGCATTTTCTGTACCCTGAAAAGAGTGCATTTCCAAAACATGGGTGACCCTAAATTTCTGCACAGACAAGGGGACAAGTCCTGTTCCCAGGAACTAGTCTCATCAACTTATGCATATTTCCATTATTGGTAAATGAATAAATGATCATCGCAGTGATCTAAGTGATCGCTATCAATGGAAGACCTCAAAAATAAAATCTATTAGATTGCTTCTTAACTGCGATGATAATTTATTCATTTACCATTCATACACTGCAGTTCTAACCATTCATTGTACTTCCAATATTACATTTAAACTCCAATTGTGGGGACTACCGGTAAATGTTATTCCCTGGTTAAATATTTTGATTCATGGGACTACAGAAGGGGCAGAGACAAACTGTCTCACAAGTTATGTGACATTATAGTAGAGGTGTCAAAGGATTTAGAAGGCTGCTGTCTTTATTTAGGTGGCTGAAAGATATGTGAGGCCAAGTCCACTTGGGGGATTTGGAGGCATGTCCCCCTTAAAGGGGCACTCGCATGCTTAATTTGTGTACAACCTGTCAAAAAATAAGTCTAATTCTAATCACCAAAAATACATTTTGGTTTACCAGGAATAACCAAAATAACAGTCCAGGTTTGTTAAATAGATAATAAATCTATAGTGTTTTTATCTATTATCAAGAGGATGGAATTGGATTGCGATTTGAATTATTTAAAGGCAAGCGTGCAAGAGCCCCTTTAAGAAAATTTGAAATATTTGGTGCTGGATGTATATTTTTCTACATTTTGAGAGTTCATTGGACATCCAAAGCATTCTTACTTTCTTCTTTTGTCAAGGAAATAAATTCGCTAAAATCATTTGCAGTTTACCCTGAAATAGCCTATTGACATCCCTGTCATAAGTTTCCATCATATTCTTTTCAAAGTGAAGATGAGAGTGTGGATTGTTCTTTATCTCAGGGGCATAGCCAGGAATTTTGATTGGGGGGGGGGGGGGGGGATGGAGTGAAAACATGGGTGCCCCCCCCCCTCCCGGCCACGCCCCTGCATCTGTATCATGATTAACTCATTACGTCATATACCATATTTACCCGCGTATAATACGCACCCGTGTATTTTGATATGAAAAATCCATCCATCAAATGAAAAAATGTTAAACCATTATATCCTATACAACAAAACCTCTAAATTATAGATAAAATAAAGAAGCAACACTATTTCCTTCGTCACTCATTTTATTTACATTAAAGATGATAAGCTTACTGATCTGGAAATTGTACAGAAATATAAATCTATGTATTATCGTGTAAAAATTTTTGACTTTCAAAATGCTTTCGGTATTATGTTCGTAATTCGTAAACATGATCAAAGAGATTCAAAAGTCAGAAATGTCAAAACCTTCAAATTCTGATTCAGAGTCCGACATGAACAGCTCTCGAGCAAACGAGTCATCAAACTCATCTGAGTTCAGTTCTTCCTCTTAAGTTAAATGATCCTCTTATCCATCGAGGGAGTTTGAAATTCCACACTTCAAGAACGATGGGCTTAACATTTCCTGTGGTATGGAATCCCATGCCGTAGCAATCCAAGAACAAATCATTTCTTCGGAGGCTTTCCTCTGTTGTCCGCCGGCTGTAAACTTGTGAATGCCTTCTGCCATCCACTCCATCCACAAGCTTTTAACGCGATCCTTAAACGGCTTGTTCAAGGAAACATTGAGGGGCTGTAAAAGGGAAGTGAGACCTCCGGGAATCACAGCAAGGTCAGTGTTTTCACAATGAAAGTCTGTCACGTGAGCCTCGAACGCATCGTAGACAAGTAGACTCTTGGCTCGTCCGAGTCCTCCGCGTCACGCTCTCCACACTTTCTCGTTCCAAAGTTTCATGCATTCTCTATCCATCAATCCTTTGTCTTGCACTGCAATGACAACTCCAAGACTGTTCTTTATTTTCAGAAGCATTTTCCTCTTGAAGATAACCATTGGCTTTAACTTGGAGCCAGCGGTTCTTCTCGTTGCCGGTCGTTCGTATTTTGACACTCGTTTTTTACATTTGTTATTATTATGCAAATTTTGAATAAGAAAACAAGGATTCCCACGTATAATACGCATCCCGATTTTGAAGGCAATTTTAGAGTGAAAAAAGTGTGTATTATACGTGGGTAAATAATCAATCAATCTTAGTCGCGGTGTAAGGCAAGGTTGCCCTTTGTCAGGCTTATTATTTGTGATTGGCATAGAGATTTTGGCATTAGCCATTAACGAAGATAATAATATAAAAGGGATAAATGTATATGGAAATGAAGTTAAAGTGTCTCAATATGCAGATGATCCAACTTGTTTTTTAAAGGATATTGAATCTGCACGTAACTTGTTATGCCTGTTGGATAATTTTGCACGTATTTCAGGCTTAAAGATCAAACTGAGGCACTTTGGCTTAATAACCAACCAAGGCCTCAATACGTGGAGCTCCCAGGTATCAAATGGTCGGAATCTCCAATTCTAAAATTGAGTCTCTACTTCTCGTTTGATAATATTAGTAGCCAACAACAAATTTTATGACAAATTAGATAAACTCAAAAAGTGCCTATCGATGTGGAACAGGAGGAATTTAACTTTGATTGGCAGAATAAATATAGTTAAAACTCTAGGGATATCTAAGCTGCTTTGCGATTGGCTAACTTCTTACAAAATGGCCCGGTTGACGTAGTCGCACAGTAACACAAGCACTTGAAAAGCTATTGTATATTACCTGGCACACTGGTTGGCATACCGGGTCTGATAACATATAGTGGCTGTGGGGGTGCCTGATACATCTGTTGCTGTTGTATTGTGTTAGGACCTTGTGGAGCAGAGAATGCTGGGTATGACTGCATTTGCGGGACAAAGCCACCAGGAGGCATCTGTTGACCAGGAGGTCGGAATGGCATCTGTGCATTGGAAACTTGAATTTGGCTATAATCCACTTGCTAAAGAAACGGAAAACAAGATTAACACAAATTATAGTGCAGAACCTATCAGCCTATAATAAAAAAAAGTAAAACACCTTCCCTCAAGTTTCACAATGAACAATGTGTAACTAACACTTGGTGCTACGCACCTCGTTAACTATCTATTGACTCATAGAAAACTCGAACTTGTAGTCTAATTGTTAAATAAATAGATAATAATATTAGATTTTGATAGTGTAAATATTTACACGTTTTATATTCTGTAGATTTCTATTAGTGCCAAGGGCTCCTGTTGATAACAGGTTGTTTTATTCAATCTAAAAGGGCTACCCTGAGCCTTATAATTAAATAAGGCTCTTTGTTCTCTTCTGTTCAAACCCTGCAACTTACCCCTGGCGAGACATACTGTGGCTGTTGTGGCTGCATAAATTGTTGTGCTATAACAATTTGCTGTGGGACACCTGTGGGTGGTGAAGAGTACATGTGTTGTCCACCTTGCTGCTGTTGGGGTATGCGCACTGGCCGCGTGCGACCATAACCCCCCTGATATTGTGTATTCTGCATTCTTGGCTGTTGGCCTTGGACTTGGGTTGCCTGTGTCATCCCAAATATTAAACTCTGTGGCATAGCATTCATGGCCTAAAAGGAACAAATTGAATAAGAGGGTTAGTTTTTTAGCAACCTTATTCTGAATATTTCACGTTCATGAACAAATCAAAATAGAAGTCTTTATGGTTCACTAGCTCCATGTGTTAACCTAAAGCTACAGCTAAACTAGGACACATGTAGCGCACATTTGTGTCCTGCATGATACCCTGAGTAGCTTAACTAGGAAATAATGCACACAGGTGTCTCAGACACATAAAATGTTTGCTGTCCTGTCAAAATTTGTTACTCGAGACAATGTTTCCCATGCGGGCAAATAAAATAAACATAAAGGAAATGTGTCTGGCTACAATGTTGTGCACTACACATGTCCTATTTTAGCCATGGCTTTAAGGTCAATAATATGAAATTGCCAACTAGCAGATATATAATGTTGCAATTGTTGGTAATTTCTAAGAGGTATGCATGTCATTATATTTCTTCCATCACAATCAAGAGATCAATTATAGATAATTATAAAAAGAAACAGAAGGCTGTGGGCAGCTTCGTAACTGTCACTTTGAGGTGAAAGCCAAATAAAACATCTCTCATTTTACAAATTCATGCCTTCTGGTGCCCACTGAAATCTAAAAAAAGCCTTGCATTAACATCTACATTCAAAACATTCGTCAGGGTTTTAGCGACTTTATTATCACATTTTGCAAGTACTCTGACCACTACATCAAGAAATACATATACATTGAAAGTTAAAAACAAGCCACAAAACCAAAATTTTAATAAGCTGAAACATCAAAATGTAACAGTTGCTAATGCAATTTCTAACATAGATCAAATAAATAGTGTATATGGCCTCAAAGGCGAAGAATTATTCTGTGCGCCTGAAATAAATTCTATTGGGAAAACAAACAGATGAATGGGAAATATGACGACTTCCTATTTGCATGGTGAAACTGAATTCTAAATTCATGATATTTCATATGTTGAAAGCAAATTAAAAGAGCCATAATTAGGACACACATCTAGTGGGTTTTTGTAAGTAAAAACATGAATATAAAGTAGAAATACCTGTAACAGATAGAACAACTACAGCATAAATATTAGAAGTGGGATAATATTAAATTAAGACTTTTTAAAAGTGGTAACTGTGAAAGGTACTGTAGCTCTAGGCATAAAATGTCTAACAGTTGGACGTCTGTAAGTTGTGGTGTAAAAGACTTTTGAATTCAGACATCAGACATGGCATGAAAGTTCAAGGGCAGGCTCTCTTTCCAAACAGAGTTTCCATACTGAAAATCCAGAGAACTAAGAAAAATGAAAATATATTTAATGATCACAGAAATATTAACCGCACCCTTGGTTTAACCAATGTATCAAAGTTTACATTTTGTCCTATGTGTATATTTTTTCTACCGAGGAAATTTCTCTGAATCATAGAAATGATATTAACTTGTCAGTTCACAAATCAGACCCAACGGGGTGACTTTAGAGGACAATATTTACTAAATCCTCGGTACTGTTGCACAAAATCTTTTGGTTTTGATATCTAGAGGTCAATGTATATAATACTGCGATTATCAAACATGACTATTCTATCACAACATGTTAGGAATCACCGAACATAACGCAAAACATTTCACTTTTCACAAACCAACTTTGTGAACTAAACGATGTGAGAACACATCTTGTAATTTGACAAAACGACCACAGAGCGATATAAAGGGCTAACCAATCTATTGCCTGCACATATGATAAGCTGTCTGAATTTTATTTAAATACATCTCTAAAATCGAAATGGCGTCCTCGTCCAACGGAAGTCAGAACACGAGCCTCACTTAAATCGTTTTAAAATCCACAACGCTTCTCAAAGAAATCGATTACTAGAAAGATTTTAACACAAAGATGGGGCTCTTCTAGATTATTTACACTATTATTCGCTTAGATACGAATTATCCATGGTAAATACGCAAGAGTATACAGTCATTCAAAGCAGGCTATTCGTGGTTCATCGGCATTATGCAATTTTCATTGTACAAATTTCCTTCCGCGAGGCGTATGGGGGTGTTGCGAAGAAAACAAACCACGACACGAGAAAAGTTTAGAGAACTGTGACTGTTTTAATACTAACCTGCGGCGGATAAGGTTGTGGTGGCCTCTGTGTGTAATCTTCTGGCCCTAGAAATGAAAAAAACAAAACGAAACGCCGGCGATCAGTCGTGTGCCCGTTACACCTTCTCCGTGGCTTCAATCAGACTTCATTTACACTACCAGACTTCTCTAAGCAACAACTCATCCTTAACTACACAATCAATCAGAATAGGTCAGAAGTACAGAACTTACTTTGTTGTGGAGGTGTAGGTCCTCTGGGAGTGCTACAGAAGAAACTAGTCAAGGAAAGAACAGAAACACCGGTACTTCACGAGATCAAACATAGCTCGAAAGCCACGTAAACCAGACACAATCAAGAAACTCCACTACGAGTTTCATAGTTTTAACGCAGCTAAAATTCACTCAACAGAAGGATACGGTTTTGGGGGCCTTCCCTGAATAACTCCTGCAGGCGGGGAAGCGGTAGAACCTGTCCCCTTCTGCATATTGGACATTAGTTCAAGCGTTCTAAGACGCTGACGTGAGGAGAAGCTTCTTGCGAAGGTCTTCCGTTGTCGCTCTTTATGTGTTTACACGCAATCACAACGTAGAAATATTTCAACCAACGGAAAGACCAATAACCTGAGATTCGATCTGTGAATCGGAATCAGATGATGATTCTTTGGTAATACAGATTGATGAAGATGGAAAACTTCCTACCCAATATGGCTGACTCTTTGGCGAGAAGCCGCAGAGAGATTCGACAAGAGCACGAATGGTGACGTCATGCTCGAGTCGACTGGTGCCACGTGATCACCATTGCCAAGATGAATTTTCGCGGGAAAAACCCGACGATGACGTAATCGGCGATCACAGTTTGAAGCCAAGCCGACCCGTTTTATTCCTAGCGAAAATATTTAAGAGCGAATTTCTTACATGGCTGTAGTGAAAGCAATCGCAAAGTGAGTACGTTTTTTCCAGTGGAACAGACGACAGCCTCCGGAATTGGCAGTCAAGGAGAAACTCTACTCGATCAAGTTCGTGCGTTCCGGCCAGTCAAGTGTTAGTGACTTGATCATAGTTTTTATTCAATCAAAATGAAATCAAAACTGAAAGTGCCTGTCGTTTCTTTTTTTTTTCAGTGTTTTTAGTTTCATAGGAATCCGCGCGGGCTACACGTTTTATCTCCAGGCCACCAAGAACGATGCCCCATGGGACTCGATTCTGCGTTTTTGTGAATTTTTGCCAGATAAAAATACTTACAGACCTTCCAAGACGTAAAAGGGAGGATTTCCTGTAAGGAAGTTTAACGGGCGGCAAGTCGACATCAGAGTTTCTGACCAAGGTTTCCGCGTTAGAGTCTTGTTTGCGTTCACACACAAAAGATCGAAAAAGTGTTTATTCTAAACATGTCTGAACAATGTAATGAGGGTTCATCATACGCTGTCAGGGGAAGGTGGAGCCGCATATATAGAAAGTGCTGTCGTTTTTGGCAATCCGCGCGGGCTGCCTGTGGTGTTCAAATCTCGTCTCAGGCCCCTCGGCGGGGAACAAAAACAAAATGGCGACCAAGAGAACGATGTTTGCCACCTCCAATGGCGGTTGACCGTTTCGACACAAAGGACAAACCTCATTCTCATGTCCTCAAACAATAGTCACGTGACTCAGCCTCCCCAGGGTCTTCTCTCCCCAGGGTCTTCTCGATCGTTTTCAAAATGGCGCCAGCTCGGGAGAAGACCCTGGGGGAGGCTGAGTCACATGACCATCTCGAAACAAAGGACAAACCTCGTTCCCATGTTTTCAAACAGTGGTCATGCGTGGTCATGTGACTCAGCCTCCCCCAGGGTCTTCTCTCGAGTCAACCGCCATTTTGAAAAACATCCGAGAAGACCCTGGGGACGAGGTTGGGTTAGCTCGGGAGAAGAACTGGGGAAGGCTGAGTCACATGACCATCTCGAAACAAAGGACAAACCTCGTTCCATGTTTTCAAACAGTGGTCATGTGACTCAGCCTCCCCCAGGGTCTTCTCTGGAGTCAACCGCCATTTTGAAAAACGACCGAGAAGACCCTGGGGACGAGGTTGTGGTCATGTGACTCAGCCTCCCCCAGGGTCTTGTGCTCGACCAACCGCAATCTTGAAAATTACCCACAAGATCCTGGGGACGAGGTTGTGTTTCCAGTCGATTATCTGCAAGTTCTGGTAAATTTTCATTTTTCCCGCGCAAGATATGAGGAAAACAATACTCACAGACCTTCCAAATATTAAGGTAAGGGGGAATTTCCTAATAAGGAAGTTTTAACGTCGACAAATCGATATGATATGAGGGGCTTCGTCAAGTTTCATGATTTTTCACTAAATTCAGATCCTCCTCCTCCCCTCCCCCCACACACATTGCTAGCGAGCCAAGAACATGTTTCCATAGAACATTAATTAACACAATACAACATGACTGTAGCTTCAGCAAAATACACGCGAAAATAAAGATAAATACAGAACAGTTACACGACATCTCACTACGTCACAGTCCTCATTAATACGTGTTTAATTATTGAGTATTTATTTAATAGAGCCCTGTTTAAAACCATCCTCGGAGACCCAGGGAATTTTCCCTCTGCTCCCCGCTCGCGTGAGAGGGTTAATAAACTAACATTGATTGATTGATTGATACGAAGTGCGAGTGGTGTACGTCGTAGAGGTGCTTTCAGCTACAACTCAGCCGCGCGAGGTTAAGTTGTTTCGATCATGTCAAAGAACGCAGTGTGTTTGAACGCAGCTTTGACACAGGGAACTGTACACCGTCTTTCGGGTGAGACAAAGTAAACCGAGATCCCATCTCTCATTCCACCACACCTAACACACGTATATGCTGTATATATACTATAGAACTTACTGCACTGCACTTTTTGGCACTCAATGAATTGTAGCAGCAGTCCGCACCTTAGAGATCAGACACTATCTCACAACTGTAAACCACATTTGATCATATGTCAATTTGCGGTATACAAATGCTATTATTTCATTTTCATTTCATTTTATGTGTCAGTCGCGAGGGGAGAGCCTACGTCTACGATATAAATTATAGTTGACTCAATCGAAACCCGGGTCTCTAATTCTGTTATTGATTTCATGCGAGTGCTCATGATTTTAATTTACCTGTTAGTGACCGCGAACAACAATCAACAAAGTGTATTAATGAAATCATGCGTTGAATCAATGCGGACTATGCGATCAATATTTTTTGAATTGGTAACTCCATATAAATCATACTAGTCCAATACTCTGACAAATTTATGCATGGTATTGTTCTTCTCCATTGTATTGCCTCGTTCTATAATACACTCCATTGCACTCAATTGTTTTAGACAATGCCTTGCATATATTTGTCAGTGTATTGGACAACCCTCATATAAATAATCAAAAATCAATCCACAGTTAGAAGCAACTTTGTCATTTTCCGCACCACAATGAAATCTACCAGTCTCTACCAACGGATCATATTAGGATTATGGATGACATTATTTCGGATAAAAGTTGCTGGTGAGTATTCTAGTATTTACATGTGTTTAAAGGGGGCTATGTCACGGTCGTTTTAACAAAATATGAAACATAGCAGGCCCGTAGAAGGGGGTTCGAAGGGTTCGAAGGAACCCCCTTGCGACCAGACAAATCGGGGTTTTGGTCACAAAACAGGTAGGAAACACGACAAAATGCTATAAATTTGGCATATACAGGTTTTTTTTGAAAACTGAGGACAACGAACCCCTCTCCAAGAAATGCGAGTTACGGGCCTGACTAGGCAGTCGTCTGCATACTCTGCATAAACAACAAAGAATCATACATGTACTTCAACTTAGTCTAAGGAAGAAAATAAGGAACTGCATGAAATTATATAAGTATAGGATTCATAAGTAAGATTTAATAGCTTTCGCTATCATTTTTTCAAGTTTGAACACAGTTTGAACACAGTTTCAGCTTGGAAAGAAATCGAAAACGGAAATTCGCAATCCATTTCGATCCGCTTGACAATAACCCAAAATATCCTAAATTTGTGCATATCTGCTAGGCAGTAGAAAAGGTACTTAACAAACGAACCTAGACCGGTTATTATTTTGCTTATTTCTTATGAATTGAACTTAAGAAACCCTAAAATCGTGACAGTCCCACCTTAAATAAATGATTAAAACGGGTGTTTATTTGTCGGTGCTGCGGGTTTTATGCTATAATAAATTAACCGAATGTTGGAGGAGGAAAATAGACTTGAACGGACAAAACAAGCGTTAGAATATTGCCCTTCAGCCATGCCGCATTATTTATATTCACTGTTGTATTAGAATATGCGGCAGTGACAAATTTTAAAGAGAAACTATGACTCAAATTCAATGATAAACTGACAAAATAACATATTGCAAAAATAAAGGTTTCGAGAAAGTGTAATTCAAAATTGAAAACAAATCTACACGAGTAATTTCTCGGGTAAGCATAGAGAGTCTTCAGACAGCTATCGGTTGCGTGTATCAAGGCCACGTTTGACGATACTTACTACGCAGACAGTATGCCATATTGGCTGCTATAACAAAAGAGTTGACCCGAATCCCAATTAACCTTCAAACAAAATAACTAGCGCTTTCGATGGAATTCCGGAGAAAATTTTCCTGCAGTCCTGTTTTGCTTTCTGTGTGTCTGGCGCAAAGTTGCAAAGGCAAACTCAGGGCATAACATTGTGCCTTCTCCTCTTTTTCATAATTTTGTTTGCAATTCGCTTTTTTACTTCTGTCTTAAAAACTAAATATAACTGATTTTATTAAGATTAATCTATTTATTACGTATTCCTGCCCTCAAATTTTAGGAATGAACTTGCCTCGACGTAGTTTCAAAGGCAATCACAAAATTCGCCGGAACAAAATTGTGGCAAGGAAAATGCCCGCCGCAAGTTTACACTTTTTGGAATTTATATCCACCCTCATTCCCAGCGCCTTTTCCTTTCACGTGTTTTGTGTCACGTGAAAGAAAAGCTCTGGGAACGAGGTTGATTTAATATCACCACGGCGCCATCACAATGAAAAATCAGTGCCCGCCGTCTCATAATAGCAGAACTCAACAAAATCAGTACTAACAGTTCTAATACGTGCAATACGTTTACTTGCAGATTCTATAGACAATCTTGTTTTCAGTTACCAGAGCAAGAACATCAGCTTCCTCGCGCTTCAGAAAAGTCTGAACGTGTCGGTCTTCTGGTCGCCAAGCACTTGTTCTTTCCAGATGCGGCAGCAGTTTTCGTGCGCAAATCAATGTCAGGAGGAAGTCAGTCAGCGAGGGTCTTCCGCCAAACCCTGCTACTGTGACACGATCTGCATGGAGCTAGGAGACTGTTGTTACGATTATGTTACTTTGTGAGTAGTTTATGGAGGTGTTGTGCCGGAAATCATATTTAGTTTATTTCTAGGTTTATATTCACTATATCGAAGCTGTCGAGGTGGCAAAGAAGTATACCACCCTCAGACCGTTTGCTATTTTAGACCGAGTCACCCGATTACTAAAGGCCGTTTTACACGATTTTTGTTGCATTTGTCGTGCGATTGTTCTCGCGCGAGTTGCAATCCCAACTCTCTTGTGTAAACGAGATGCAAATCCGGCGCGATTTCTGTGCTCTCTTTTCTTTTCGAACATGTTTGAAATCTCCGCGAAAAAATTCGCGGCAGATCGCGCCGAGGTGCACCTAGTTTTAGACATTAGCGATTTTGAGTTGACGCGTACGTGCGAGAAGAATCGCCGCGATTCACGCAACAAGGGCACACAACAGACCTGTTCCTCAGACAATTATCCCTTTTTCAGTGCTGGCAAATTTTTGCACTGGTACTCTATAATTGAATTGTTTCCTTGTTCTGCCACCAGATGTTCTCCAGGGTCCCAATGGGCGGTCCACAAGACTCCTCAGCGCGCATGCGTGGACCTGAACAAGGACTCCAAGGCCTACGTGCTTGTAAACAGATGCCCAGCTAAACACTCGAATACCAAAATGGTTGCGAAGTGCAACTCAACAAATCGTCTAGATATGGTCAGCAGAATTCCCGTGTACGATATGCGCACTAATGTATCCTTTAGGAACGCTTACTGCGCATCTTGCCATGGCGTTAGCAACTGGACATATTGGAGCCTGTCAATGGGATGTATCGATGCATCAAGTATAAATGAAAACTCGAGCACTGAGGAGGTTATGGACTTCGTCAGAGAGCATTGCAAATGGACGTACCTCCCTAAAAGCGCTCAAGGGAACTTCAATGCTAAACCCTGCATCCACAGAGACGAAAAGTGTCCTCTAGATCTCTCCAGATCCTCGAATTCTCTCACGGAAATCACACGTGATTTATGCGCACTATACAGCTTGCCTTACAAGGGCGAGGGCACTGAACGGCGCAACCCACACTGCGCGCTATGTCGGCACGAAGAGTCAAGAGCTTGCCCCCTAAGACGCCCCATCCCACCACCCGTTGACCCCGGCCCTCCTTCATTAACAATCCTCTTTAACATCCAGTCAGCAAAGAGCTACAAGATTTCTATATTTGGAAAGGGGGTGGACCGTCAAACAACGGGGCAGATACAATGCAACGACACTCAAGTCTTCAACCCATTTACATTAAAATGCAACAACTTACCACAAGAAGTACAAAAGAAACTAACAGAGCAAAATAGAACAAGGAACTACTTCCTTGGAGACAACTGCACACTTGCAACGTTTAACATATCGCAGGTCTTTTTCGAAGCCAATGACAGCATATCATTGCTTTATAAAGGTCTCAAGTTCTATTTTAGCAATGGGACCTTTATCCTAGAGGATTATACGGTTTATCTTTGCCTTCCTACAGTCGCACCTCCTACTCAAGACCGTGACTCTACATCTATATCAGCTTTGCAAATTATAACCTACATTGGCAGCGGGCTGTCCATCTTAGCAGAAGTAGCGCTACTTGCACTGTATTTGCTTCTCAAGGACCTGAGAAATGTGCCTGGCATGATCTTGATGAGCCTCGTGTTCTGTTTACTCGTCTATCAAGTGTTTTTCCTGATGACTGGGCTCACAAATGTCCGCGGTTTCTGCGTGGCAGTGGCAGTTATCGTTCATTATTTTCTCCTAACAGCATTTGCTTGGATGAGCTGTATGGCGCATATGGTTATGAACACATTTGGCCGAAAAACTGTTCGCCAAGTCACAAATTCGCTTTCAACGTTCATGAAATATTGTTTCGCCGCGTACGGGATCCCTGTGTTGATTGTGGCAACGGCCCTAATTTTGGACAGGACAAACAGTGTAGAGTTCGGATACGGTAAGTTCTTTATTAAGATTCCGTATGGGTAAGTTCCACATGAGCATCCGCGCGGCAATACCTTATCACTGTAATGCGTAAGGCAAGGCGTAGGAAAATTGATTGTTGGTTACATGAATTTTGTCCATCAAGATAGGACGCCCTTGTGACCGTAACCGCGAAAATCCAACAAACATTCTCCGACAGCGGTATTTGGATCATGCGCACTAACGAAAAAACATAAGTTCTTGGTAAGATCTAGCGCATGCGCATACAAAGGTTTCTGGACTCCCCTTTCGGTGACCACAGGCAACAACGGAGCCGCGACCAAGACTCGATTAAGCCAGTCCTTGTTTCTTGATAGCGCGCGCTGTCAGTTGTCGTGCTGTCGTGCAAACAGAATTTGTTCATGTATCTTTTATGTAAGCTTGATTCTCACTTGAAACCAACCGCAAACTAGGATGCAAGCGCAAAACACGTTTAAACCAAGCAACGCAGAAGACTATACTGACAAAATATCTAATCTAAAATCCGCATTACACACAAGATCTCCGAGATAAAACGAGGTAATGCATAATGCAATGAGTAGGATCCCAGACTCGATTTACTGAGATATTCGTTGCTATAGTGCTCTCAGGTATTGCAATCAAAATGGGTTCACTTTTTTAGTTCTTAAAATCAAATTTGTTTTGGTTCTCATTTAAAAGCCATCGCAATCTAGGACACAAGTGCGAAACAAGTGTCAGGGTCTGGAAGCATAAAGTTACCGACTGCCGGCAAACTTGGATAAAAAAATACCGATTAACGACCAAAAAATGTTTACCGGCCACCGACATTTTTACAAATTATTCCCGAGCCAGGTTATTAAATTAAAGTTTATTCTGAGAAATAGCGCGTGCTTTGGACTTTTCAGCGCCTGGGAGTAGTAGTGGCCAGGTGAAAGTTCCGTTACCATGTGACATTCTGAATTACCAGAGATTACTGAATTTCAATAGGTATAACTGACACTCTGGGCATCCTTAGATGAACGTTCAGGGGATTAATGGTCGTCTGTTCACGGAAAACGAAATTAGACGAGATGACGTGTGTGCGCATGCGCAAACGGACAACTAAAAGAAACTCATTCCCTTGTCGATGTAATACCTACTAAATGGAATTTGTGTGCAACATATGCTAAACGGCAACTGTGAGAAACATTTCTGCATTATCGTGAGATAAGCTATTACTGGTTAAAAAAGAAAACCAACAACGTGTCCCACATGGATCTCTAGCACACTCGTCGGACCTATAAATACGTTGGTGATACATAATTAATTAGTTGATTGTTCACTAACGGTACAAGGGGCGTCCTTATATGGTCTGGTGGCCGGGCGTACTCTCACCCATAGGTATCTAGCTACTGAGCAATTCAACACCAGGATAGCGACTGTCAGGGCCGAAATCTCTGGCGTGGGCGTAAGAACCGTACGGTCGCCATACGACGCTTCAGCTCTTTGTCTGGAAGTATGGTCCTTTTTTTTCGTCAAGTCAAGTAAATGCTGAATTTGCATTGGTGTGGACAGGCAAGTGATTTATATTACTTGCACGACTCACACACAAAGAAGTTCAAAATTATTTCCATCATTTTATCACAAATGGCCTTACCACCGGCACCGACTTAACCTGTGAAAAGCTATTCACTCCGCTCAAAAATCCCTCATTGACCATAAAACACAAACAAGATAACGGCTTATACTGACGTAAATGTAAATGTAAATGTTTGAGACCGACTCCCCAGACTTGCAGCTCGAAAGCTGAATTACGCTGGGTCTCAACGGCGCCACTGACAACCAAGCGGTCATAAGCACAGACACTGAGGGTGGTCACTGCCAGAGGAATACACCAAGGAATAGACCTAATAATTAGAGTGCATTTCAAATTTCTAGCCGATAAGAAGTTGAAGTCATTCACTAAACAAGCCAAAAGACACTCTAGTGATAATAAATACACACTTTTCTAATGATACGCAAGCGCACACTTTCCACTAGTGCAACAACAGGACATTTTAATAGATAGAAAGACGTTCCATTTCCTCCACAGGTGAAGGCCCATACTGCTGGATACTCGGTGCTGTTCCTCTGATTGCAACCCTGCACGTGCCTGTTGCCATGGTGATTCTATTCAACATATTTGCGCTGACATGGACGATAAAAGGCATACGAAGAACAATGAAGGTAGCTTCACATAGAAAATAAATTATTTTGACAGCATTAAACGTTTCACATATTCTACTACTGCGTATCACTCAGCATTGTGAAGTTATTTAGCGTTATTATTTATAATGCCACATTGTTTATCCTATATCTATGTAATGTTTTGGGATTTTTAGACATCTTCTGTGGCCCGATCAAGTAGAGGTACCACAGGTGCGAGCTACCAGCTAAAGTTATGTATCAAGTTATCAACTGTGATGGGATTCACATGGATCTTTGGCCTTCTTGTTGGGTTTATATCTTGCCCATATCTTGAGTATCCATACGTCATTTTGAACAGTCTACAAGGTATGTTCACTAACTACGTATTGTGGTAGTCCCTCAATAATTTAGTAGTAACAAAAGCCTATGCATCATGCGCCGAATACCGAGTAGCCTCCAAAGACAACTGTTGCGTACTTGTGGCATCGACGGTATTTCTAGCCCTGGCGGCGCTTCTCGCCAATCTCGTATCCAGAGCCTGTCATCTTTTGGCCAGCGGCAAGATTCAGGGCTCTGGGGGAATCCGATTTGTGTGCATGCGTGGAAGGTCAAAAACGTAGCAAACTTCTATACAACGTTCAAACCGGAAACCCAGAATCTGCCGCTCGCTAAAAGATGATGGGCTCTGGGTACGAGATTCCGCTTCTCGCCAGAGCATAGCGACAAACTACGGGGCGCGCGCTTTGCATTCTGCTGGTAGGAAAGAGCTCACGGCGGCGGTGAAACGGCTGCGCATGCCTGGCTTTATGACATCCTGGAAATGGCGGGAAACTTGGGCATGCCTGTGGAGTTAAAGAGCTTGTCTTACTTACACTTGCACAGCATGCAATGCGCACTTTCGTTAACGCCACCAAAACAAAGCGCGCCCTGCATGCTCGTCTACGTGGGAATCGCCGGATATGCATGTCCATGACTGTACCCTGACAGTATATATTTTTTCCTTTTTCAGGGTTTTTCATCTTTATTGCTTTTACCACCAACAAAAGGGTTATTGGTCTTTTACGCGCACGATTTCAACAGAGAAGGTGGCATTCAACGAGCACAGCAGAAACAGGGACAAAGCAAACTAGATTATGAAGGAAGATTGGATAACCGACTTATAACATCTTTAAAGACCGAGACAGGACCTTTGCTGATTGGCCATTCTCGTACCCAGAGCTCCCCGGCTCGTCACCTCGTGGGGGAGGCTCTGGTGACATCCACCGACGCATGCGTAAAAACAAATGGTGGTTTTATGCCTCACAATTACTTTTAGAGCGTTCAAGTCGAAGGAATAGGTTGAAAAGACGACTAGGAAACGAATGCCAGTGTTATTTTTGCAGATACGTTTTTATAAAACGAGATTAAGCTACTTTTATGTACGCGTGCGCGCTATTTCAGCCAATCAGCGAAGGCCCTCAAATGGATGTCACCAGAGCCTCCCTCCCCTGCGAGGCGACGAGCCGGGGAGCTCTGGATACGATAATTAACACTTATTGGATGAGGTTGAGCATGACAGTGAGATTTGGCAACGCCGAGGTTTGTGTTATAGTGCCGAAGCGACAGATTACGTCCATTGGTATTTTCCTTTTGCATTCAATTCAAATAGCCATTGTTGATGTTTAGATATCCTGAGCAATGATCTCTCGGCAAAAAGCATAGAAGATTCAACGAGAATATTGGCAAAATTGGCTTTCGCTTCCGAAATGAAAACCAAGATGGCGGCCAAACCTATTGGCTTGCGTTATGACGTCATTAGAGTGCTTCAATCCTAATATCTGGAGTTTGACGTCACGAACTGCGCGCCAACATGTGTTTCGCTGCGTACTCTTAGCCAATCAGAATCGAGATAATGGCATAGCTGAATAATAATGGTGATTGGCCGATTTTGAACGTTCGAGCATGCGCATGATGAGTCAGTAATGGGGCTGAGTTCCAATCTCGTACCCAGAGCCCGTCATCTTTTGGCCAGCGGCAAGATTCAGGGCTCTGGGGAATCGATTTTTTTAAAACCCAGATTCTGGGTTTCCGGTTTGAACGTTGTATGAAAGTTCGTTACGTTTTTTACCTACTACGCATGCTCACAAATCGGATTCCCCCAGGGCCCTGAATCTTGCCGCTGGCCAAAAGATGACGGGCTCTGGGTACGAGGTTGGACTGAGTTCGAGATTTGAACACCTTTATTCTTGCGCATGTGCCTAAGGGCATTCGACCGGATTTTTTCATTTCCCAGGTTTATATTCGCCGTTCTAAGGGGTCTTTCGGTTAATTCGTACATGATGATTTTTGATAGTCTCCTACGCAGTTGCTTTGCATGCGAGTCGCTCGTTTAACTTTCGTGTGGGGAGAAAGTGAAATGACCGATATGCAAACAGCTGTATCCTGCGAAGCAGGGAAAAGGGAGGGAGCAGATGGCGACCCCTTTTCAATGATTTGACAGCCCAATAATTGGTATAATCATGCTGAATCGTTTCATCGCCCCTCTTGCGCATCGAAATACGTGCGAAAATTGTAGTAATGTGGAATAACGGACTACTAGGGAACTGAGATTTCCTAAGAAACACCAGACCCAATTTGCCTGATACTGCTCCTTGGTTCGGTATGCTTACTTTTGAAAAAGAAAAAGCTAGCAGCCTTAATTTGTTGCCTGAGAAATAAATTAAAGGGCATAACAAAAAAGATGACCGATGCAATAATGATCCAAAAACCGTGTAATTCCTTTTGTGCCCTAAACAAAAACATTTTGGTATGGGGGCTCCGAACTAATTATTACTTGAATAAGAAACAATGCGGGTGTGACAAACAACATAACTTGACTAACTCCCTCAAGTGAGTCGACGTCAGAGACACAATGAGTTAAAAGTATCCTGCAGACACTAAGTTGATTGTCTCTAGTGAACCAAATCACTAGATACTTGTATCAGTGAATACAAAATAATTTCACCGAGCGTGTTCGTCTCTGGCATTAGTTGCTCTTTTGCTCATGTCCGCGGTAAAAAGTGATAAACTTCACGTGCTTTGAACAAGAAATCTATGCAAATAAAAACTTGGAACAAGGAAGCTGATATTTAGGTATTTCAAGATGACAGGTAAACAAGTTCAACAGTATTTCTATTGATTCTGATTTCAGATTTTCACTGCACTAATCTTGCCAACGGCCCGGCTTTTTTGGGTGTCCCGGCCTTCGCCGTGTCAATCTAGAGACAGGCTTCCTCTAAAATGCCGCTAAGTTGTAACCACTTCTCTTTTAGCATCCACAATTAATTAACATTCAGATAAAGGTGTATGATTTATTAGCTTTTATGAACTGTTCCATTGCAAGGCTAGGTCAAAGAGTGCATGCGGTCAACTCCTTTATCCCCATCCTTTATAAATGCGCATAGTCTGTAACAAAAGAACCTCCATATTTTAAAAGCTCAAATGCCTACACCCAATTTTGTTTACAGAAATACGCCAAAAATAAAACGAACCAAAACAAAAGATCTACATTCTGCCCACCCAGCCACCGACTTCATATTTTTCGTGAACGGTGGAGCTGGGTGGGGGCTACAGGCTCTTACTCATAGTTTTCAGTTGTCATCCGATATGTTTTCTGTAAACGCAGCCTCCCCACTTTGCCATACTTTGTCTCTAAGGCTGCGTACACACTTGGTGCCCGGGCACAGTGCCCGAGCACGGGCACTAATGTGAACAGTCCAGTTTTTCGAGTGCCCAAACCAAAATTCGGGCATAGCACTGGTGCCCGAGTACAAGGTCCAGACCTTGTACTCGGGCACTGCTAGTGCCCGGGCACTAAGTGTGTACGCAGCCTAAGGCGGTGATTACATGAGACCGGTACGAACTCAGAGCGATCTGAGTTCGTATCGGCTCTCACAAATTTCTTTACATGCGTTTACATGAGTCCGCTCTGAAAAATGTCCTGACCGGCACGAGTTCATTCCGGTTGTTGACCCGACACAAACGACTTTCTAGTCCGTACCGATCTCACGTAAACACGATCAAAAAGGTGGTGATTACACGAGACCGGTATGAACTCAGATCGCTCCGAGTTCGTACCGGTCTCATGTAATCACCGCCTAAGGCTGCGTACACACTTGGTGCCCGGGCACAGTGCCCGAGCACGGGCACTAATGTGAACAGTCCAGTTTTTCGAGTGCCCAAACCAAAATTCGGGCATAGCACTGGTGCCCGAGTACAATGTCCAGACTTTGTACTCGGGCACTGCTAGTGCCCGGGCACTAAGTGTGTACGCAGCCTAATAAGCCCGGCCCTCACTTCAATCTGTTCCGCCGCCAATGTTATTGCAAATCTTTTTCCCTTCATGGTTTCCCTCTTTTGCAGCTTATTTCTGTATGAAGGAAAGACTAAGGTCTACGCATGCGCGTATCAATGCCAACTAACGATGAATAAAGAAAAGCTGGTGTTAAAGATACGCAAACGAGTCGAAAACAAAGCAAAGCGTGAGTATCGATACCATGTGCATGAGGGTTTTCAAAATTGATGATTCAGTAGTGGAAACAGCAGCCAATCTACTTTAATTTTCCAAAACTGTTATATATCATAAAACTGCTCATGCCATGGATAACAGGGGTAGCGGAAATGTCATAATGATAAAACGAGAGAGCCAATTACCTTGATCTACAACAAGTCACAAGAGTTGTCTATGCGTTATTGGTCAAAACAGGTAGCGTATCGAATGTTTTTACTGTCAAAAGAACAAAGATAACTTACCGTTTGGAAAGAGTCAAAAGTCAAGCCTGCAAGATCCAAGCCTGAACCAGACGTCTGGGGTCAGGGAGTCTCAAGATGCAAATGATTTTTGCGCGCGGTTAGCGAGATACGGCTACGATGGAACTCTAACGCTGATGACTGAAAATAGCAGCTTTCTTTAGACAAATCAAAGGGGTCGTGGCGCCAAAAACGCACAATGGACCCGACAAATCGTCAGCTACATATATAAACGGAATATGGTATTGCCGTGTCTGGACAAAACCGAGTGTTTGAAAATTAAATATCATCCGTTTAATAATAGTATGTACCCATATATTTAAAAACCTTTTTTATAAAACGTTGAGGTTGAAATATCGGTTCAGACATTTGAGAACATACTCATACATTTAATGCTTAAAGTTTTTAACAGAATCAAGCCTGCTAGAATCAAACCGATTTTAAACGTTCTTATAATACCCGAACGTTATACATATGTGTATTATATTAAAAAGTGTCTTATGAGTATAGCGTTCTAGATTGCGCCAGACACGCCTAGACTATCAGCTTTTGTTATTACGCCGAGTTTGATAAACAGATTTATCGGCTTTCCCTTTTACCGTATAAAATATATGTACATCCTGCTTTGAAGAATGGTGATCGAGCGTTTACACTAATCGATGGCTCATTACCCTGTGTAGTTAATAATCCAACCTTTATAACTTCCATGTCGCACATGTGTCACTAAACTCAGCGCGGACTCTTTAGTGTGATCACCAGGCGGGAACGGAACTCTAGTTTTATCAGAACTAATGGTTAGATGAATGATTGTGTGTACCGGTAGAACCTCCTACTGCTCAAGTATGGCTTTTTAATCTTTGCGATAATCATCCTTTACGATGAAGTAATAGCCCATGGTTTGAATTTAAGACGCAAAAAACCAAACGAGCCTTTTATGTCTTTGAAATCAACCCAGTATGAATATCTAACACCCTTACTTTTGCACAAAAGACATTAAACAAACACTGTTCTCTCAGTAAATAAGGGTTAGTTTAGTTTTGAAGCCAAAATATCATAGACTAGTTACAGGAAAGGGCAGGAAAGTAGAAATGAATTCACTAAAAACAAAAATTATTTATAGACACTCGAAAGCATTAGCGACCAACAATTTCCCATTAATGTTTTCTTCACTCCCAGCCGGATTTTAAGCAAAAGAAAAGTAACTATTATGAAAACATGAATGTTTCCATTCAAGAGACTAATATTTAAACGAATGTCATGTTTTTCTTTTCGAAAACACTTCACAATAGCTAACCAAACCCACCAACTAAAACAATACGTTGAAATGGTGGCTGCACTGTTCTGAATTTCTTAGAGGTGCACACTGTTTTGAAGGCATATTTCCGCGCGACAAAAGAGTCTTTTTATTCCACTTTACGGGTAAAGCTTTAGTTAAAGCACACAAAAAGCAAAACAAACTTGGTGCCGGAAATATTTAGTGAGAAAACTGCTAAAGGCCTCGTAATTTGACATCATCTTGCAATGATGTTTCATTTTGCTAGCGTTTTCGGATGTTTAGTCATTGTATGAATACAATTCCCGTGTGAAGATTCTTCTCAGCAACAGCTGATAGTTTTTACCTCTAAGATACCCCTATTGTTTGGCAACCAATCACGAATGAGTGAACACCCCCTTCATTGAAAAGTGCACATGTTACCCCGGCTCATAAATATGCATGAGCCGCCGTCGGGTCGCGTGCACCCATTGTTCGCTGCGATGTATTTGTAAATACGCACCATATATGGTATGGGGCTGATTTCTCACGCGCCTCAAATTGCAGGAAATATTCCCACGATCATAAAGGCAAAGTAGCGCTAGCCAACGAAGACATTGTATTTCTCTATTGTCTTCGCTTCTTGGCGGGCCGGTTTCCTCATGATTTTATAGCACAGTGCCTGAAGACACTTTTCGATTAAGAAGTTTGGATAGTATTTAACAGGTCACTTTAACTTTATTTTTTTTTCCTGGAGATTTCGGAGCTGAACAAGAGCAGAGTTTGGTCAGGAGTGAGCACGTTGCGGACATGAATGGGTTTAGGTTCCCCGGTCTTTCAAGATAATTACCCGTGGAGGTAAGGAAGCAAATCGTCGTTTGCGGCCGTTGTGTTGTGATTCGAGCATTTCCTATTTATTTGGCCAAGTTCTGGCTAAACGCATCTCATAATACCTTCGTAAATGCAGCATGATTTCAAGTTGAGTGTCCCTAACGTTCAGCTTCTTGCAATGCAGCACAGCCTTGTGTAAATGCTTCGAGGAGGAAATTTGGTGGCGTCTATCTCCAGTTCGGGACAAAAACCCGAACGACTAGACCTCAGAGACGGGGAAGCAAGAGAGGATCTAGTTAGATATCATTCGTATAGCGTACCTATGCGAAGGGCAGCTTCAAGCCTTCCTTCACGACAGCCACCGATCAAGAGATTTCATCTTGACGCTTACTCGCCGAGCGATTTGACGCCAGGGTCTGGTAGTCTTGACTCTAGCCTGTACCAACACCAGATTTCATCACAAATACATGGAAATTATCCTGCAGCTTCCGAAAGCCATCGTGATCGTAAGTAGTGACTGTTAATTTGCAGTTTTGAGGAATTCATTGTGGCAAAGTTGCTCATTTCTTCTTGTTCGCTGACCCGTTCGCTCGTGAAATCGAACACCGACACAAAGACTGCCACCGTGTTCGAATTGTCAGTTTCCTCGAAAACAATCTACAAGCTTTAGATATTGCGAGGAAAGCGCGGCGAATTGCAAAGATACTTGTTTAAATCAATTGGGATCATAGGCTGTTAGCATTGGTTTGTAGTTAGCCGAAGTTTATAGCTGTAAACATGCGATTTTTGAATCAGTTTATGTAAATTGAACTTTACCACTAAACGCCCCAAGTAATAGACTGTGGGAAATATCGCTCGGTTTTTCTCACGCGCACTTATCGACTCCGTTTGAATTAAAATGCATGTTTCTAATCGAATTTCCTAGCTTACTAGTACAGGAAATATCCCAAGAAGGCCTAAACTTAACCGATCTCTTTTAAAATCTTGATTTAGTGCGATATTGTTTAGATTTTTAGGCACAAACAAAACTCACTGGGTGAAAAGATTATTTGTCTAGCCTAATTTAAAATTCAGCTCCATATTGCTCCGAGTAATTGCATTTTAGTGCGCTTATTTAGCCTAAACGAAAATATTATTTTTGAAGATTTTGGCTGTCAAAGAAGGCCATACTTCAGCAGACTTGGCTGTGATGTTTTGGGGGTATTTTGGGGAGCTACGTACCAAAGATAGACATATTTGTTAAGACTCGGTTTTGACTGTTATATAATATTTGCCTGCCTGTTTAATTCTAGCTAATTATGAGTGAATCTTATTTTTCTTCGTTTAGACAGATAGTAGTGGTTTAAATAACTGTTTCTTTTTCTGACAGCCATTTTATTGAACTGCCTTTGGTGTAGTTGACTTACTTTTGGTAATACACTGTAGATAAACGAGTTACCAGGGGAGCTTGTTTATGATACGGGAGTGTTGGAAGGCATACAACAAACTAGACTGTACGCTGCTGGTTTGTGGACCAAACTATTTTTTTATTTGAAAGGACAAGAGTGAACATGAGATTAAAAACTGTGGCTGTAACTATTTTCCCTACAAAGCTGGCTTAGTTCATGGGTGTCATGTTTGTTCTCAGTGAAGCTTATATCTCCTCCAGAGACATTTGTTTAAAAAATAAAATTAAAAACTGCAGAAAATCACATAAATAATAAAGTTCACCTAGATGGTATAATTTTTGAAATTTATGATTTATGATTTTTATAATAAATATTGCTGCCTGTTTATACACCATACTTAAACACCATGGTTTCAAAGCTGAGGCAGTTAGCTTTTAGAGGAGTTTGTTACATGGAATACAGTCAAAAGCTTTCTGTAAATCTATGGAGGATATTTGTATCATGTATAGACTTGGACCTAGAGTTCAAATAGTAACATAAAAAAACAGATTATTGAAACTAATAAAAGTCAACCTAGGTTTTCCTACCTGCGACGAACTGTAGACACTGTCAAAACAAGCAACAATTCCCTTGGTCTAGTCCCACAAATCCAACCCAGGGATGTGTTTGCACAGACAAAAGGGGCAAATACAGAAACACTACACAAAACATATCAACCTTACCCTACAAGAAGGTCAATGTGTGATTAATAAAATCATACCACCCCATAGGAAGGGATTTGGAAATTTATGTGGGGGAGGGTGTGTGGTAGTCAGATGTCTTTTTGTAGCCATACAACCACTGTAGATTTCACTGGAAATTCCAGATGGGTGGGGAGACACAATTTGTAAACTTATTGAATTTGACACTCATGTTTGTTTCAGGGAGTGGCTCTTATGCAAGAGGCAGAAGCTACATATCTGCCCCTAAGCATGGGCGTGATTCTCTGTCTAGCCCTGAGTCAAGAAGTTTGGCTCCCATTAACATGACGGCTGGCCAACCTAGTCCACCCACCACACCCTCCCCTCCACCGGATGATGATGAGCGTCTATGTAGCGAAAGTTCCAGGTACTGGTACAGAAAGATAGGCAGGGGGGGTTCCAGGGGTTCCGAACCCCCCCTCTCCCGCAGCGGAACCCCTCTTCGCCTCTGTTCTGGGCCGACTTACTACTAAAACTACTAAGCTCCAATAAAATGTAGCAAATTTCTTCAAACGCTAGCTTTTCCCCGAGATCTATGTGGAGTTTTTTATTTTTTGAATTTTGGAACCCCCCTCTCATAAGTGCTGGCTACGCCCCTGTGGTACAGAAAGATAGGCAGGCAACTGCCATTAGAATTACACATATTTGTTCCATGTTATACCCTAGGACTATTTAATATGAACTTTATGAAAGAAACCCACTGGTTGATGTTGATGGTTTGAACTGACAACTTTTCATTTCAATTAAAGACTAATTCCCAATCACCGAAAAGACACATGCATGCACCAGTGCAAAAAATGCCTCTATTCCAAGGCCAGGAATTTTGAACATGGCATAACTTGCTGCATACCACATCAAGGGCGGATCTAGGGGGGTTGATTAGGGTGGCTAGCCACCTCCCTTGTTCTCATATTTCTTGTATAACCTTAAGATTAGCCACTCCCTTCTGAACCCCAGTCTGAACTCTGTAGTATATCCTTTGTACTAGCCACCCCCCATCTTAAGGGTCTTCATCCGCCACTGCACATACCACTGCACATACCACTGACTGCCAAATGTGAGATCATGGCACAACTTGCCACATACCACCATGATACCACTGAGTGGTAGTGGCCCAGAATTGTCAAATACTAAAAGCCTATTCCCATTCTGTCTGATTTCCAATACTGTGTTTCTAGCACCATACATTGTGTGTTTCCAGAAAAAAAATGCCTTTTATTTCCCACAGAATCACAGTATTTTTACAGTTACAGTATTTTTCACTGGAAATTGTAATTAATTAATTAAGTATCCCTTATTACTGGAAATTGTAATTAATTATTTCAGAGGACAAATAAAGTATTTTGTTGTTGGGGTGGGGGGTCATATCTCAAACCCCTTCTGTGGGAGGGGTATGGATAACTTCTGGAATCACACATTGGGACGTCCACATTTCCTACATAAGTATGTACTTACTAGGTACCAGTAGCATATTTGTGTATACATTTAATTTAATAGGTCATTTGTAAATTAAGCTTGTTGACATAATTGGGGATCAGTGGTTACAAGTTTAAGTAGCGCTCCGTCCAAGAACGATAGCATGAACGGCTATGGGGAATATGAGTTATGCTTTGTGTAAAATTTAAAATTGTTAAATTTCTAAACAACTAATTGGCTTAGTCAACAAATCCTGGCCTTCTGATTGGTTGAAATTTGTTTTTGACCGATTTCATAGCGAAATACTTCGTTTGCAGTGCTGAATTCTTTCCGAATAGGTCTTCCGGATATTTCATAGCATTTCGTTGTTCAAGAAGAAAATCGAGTGTGAGCATCACTAGACGACCACTGTTTCCGCGGCCCTATTGTTTCCGCTATAGTTCTAAGACGGAGCGCTACTTAAAATGTTTATTTTATAATTTATGCAAGACTATTTCTATATTTTATTTTTTCAGGATCCCTTATTGCCCATACAACATTCCAACCAAGCTTACAAAAGCAGCAATGGATAGGTATCTGACAGATGTTGTCCATAGAAATGGGCTGCAAACAGTGGTCATATTACATGCTAAAGTTGCACAAAAGTCTTATGGAAATGAGAAAAGGTAATTTTTAGTTGTTGGACGTTTTTTCCTCTTTTGTTGCCTAGAATATTTAATTTATATTGAGTGAATTTTTATGCAGGAGAGAGATGACAGTCATTCCCATATATTTTTAGGGGGTCTAATCACCCTAGTAAAGTAAGCCAAATTGATATCCCTTTTTGTTTAGAAAGTATGGAATAGTTTCTTGAATCAGCCATTATTAGAGATAGGCTCTAATTGATTATCCGAGTAATATTTAGGTGAAATCCCTCTGACATCGTGTCAAGTCAAAATCAAGCGTATTGTGAATAGTGTTCCTCCCGAAATTTATGGGTAGGGACAGGGGAATAGTGGAACCCCCCTTAAGAAAATGGTACGCCCCTGATGAATCAGTCTTACCTTACAGGTTTTTCTGTCCTCCACCTTGTGTCTACTTGTTTGGAGAAGGCTGGCGCAACAGGCAAAGACTACTGCACCAAGCTGGAGAAGAGGACTGCATCAACCTTCAGCCGGTAGCATTTATTGGGATTGGGAATAGCAATGAACAAGAAATGCAGCAGTTGATTATAGAAGAAAAGGTGCGACAGGAGCATGCCTTATGGGTAATGCTTACCATGCAAACATATTACAGTTATCTTCTACAGTACATTCCACTAAAAGTTATTGTTTTTAATTTATATACATCAATGAGATCGGCCCTTGCCTTACAAGAGCAAAGCTGAGCAGGGCAACTTCTGTAGGGCATGTTATTGGGAGAGGGGTCAACCTCTGGGGTTATCTCAGGGATTCCTGGTGATAACAGAAAGACAAAGGTAGACTGCTGGGATTGGCTGGCAAATGGTCAATTTTGTTACACTTGGCAGAACATCAGTAACATTGCCAGTGGAATAGCTTCATGTAGCTCTAGGCAAAAAAAAGCTTTGCCTTACACAGAAATCTATTTTGTTTCTCATGATTTTAGGTGGCAAAGAATTGAAAACTTCAAAATCTCTCACCTATGTTCCCACACTTAAACTTGCATCTGTCCTAGAGATGTCAACCCCAAAAATTGGGAGAAAACCTTGAGATCTCGTTCAATATACAAAGATTATATAATAAACTCCCAAGAAAAAAGTGTGAGAAATACAGTAAATATATGGCATTTATAAAAAGTTTTCCAGGAGACAGGAGTGATAAATCTTGAGACTCCCTACAAAACCAGGAGAGTTGAGGTTCCTGTCTGCCTATGCCACTGATTGCTTCTCCTATATTTTACAGTACCCATTTCTTATGTCATAGTATATAAGAATCAACCCAGGGGATGTCTCTAAATAGGAGCTTACTGTACATGTAGACTAGTCTCTGGGGCAATATCACATCTTGTGACTAATATTGTGGTGAATCTCCTCTAGGGATATGGAGCTGCAAAGACATTATTCATATCTGATTCTGACAAGAGGAAACACTTTGAATTGTCAGTGAAGGTAAGTTTTGGCTGATTCCAGTTTTGTAGCAACATACATGTGCAGTGCATCTATTAACTTGTTTCGTCTTTCTTTCAATGATCAGTTATTATATCCTAATGGAGACCATGTTGGCATTTTCAATTCCAAAAGAATTAAGGTAGGGTATAGCACTCTGCATCTATTTTAGATATCGGTAATGTGTATTCCCAAAAAATATCCATACTTCTCAATACCCTTCCGTGGGAGGGGTATGGGTATTTTTTGGAAACACACAATGCAGTTAGCCTGCTAGCCGGCTCTTCAATGGGTTTTTTCGGATATTTTACTTTTTGGGCACGCAGGATTCCCTTTCCACGACACAGGAATCTTGTGCGTCAAAAAAAATCAAATATCTGAAAAAAACCACTGGAAAGCCAGCTAGCAAGCTATAATGCAGTGAATGCATTTAAGTGACAATTAAGTGACAATTTCAAAAGACATGGACAAAATCATAGGGCATTTTTGCAGAAACCCATAATTCATGGTGTTGAAAGCTGGAAAAGCCATGTACCAGGCAGTGGGATTTAATGGAAAAGCCATATAGCACTTCCCATATTTTAAAATTAAAATGGTGCTATTCCTTCTATGGGAGCTACTCCAAATTGCTACAATGTTCAACATGTACAGTAACATTGCATAATACCTTGATTTTGTTTGTTAATATTTAAAGGTTATATCAAAGCCCTCTAAAAAGAAGCAGTCCCTGAAAAATGCAGATTGTAAGTAAAGTGCTGAAAATGAGGCCATGGTGGGAAATGGGTTTTTCCTCGAGTTCACACCTATTTGCGCTATCAAAACATTTTGTCCACCACCCCTCTGCTAAGTGTAGCATTGCTTGTTATCAGGTCACATAGGCACATAGATATATGGCATCCGAATTGAAGTACTTCAAGAAAAACGGGGGAGCTCTCCTTTGGTTAGTTCTGTCTGGTGACTTTCCCCAAGTGGGGTTGGTTACTAAATTGTTATGCATTTGCTGCCATTGACCGACCAATACTCCAGTCCGATCCGGTCGCATGCATGACCGGGGAGATGGGTGAGGTCACGAAAGGTCACGTCTTGCTGTAAACTTGTCACATCATGTGCTAGTCATCACGTCAGACTAACTCGCCCTCGGTTGGACTCCCCCACGTTATCTTGCCTAACCATATGCTGTTGTTAGTTCCGTTTCTCTCTTGCGCAGAGCGACATTAATCTGGAATCATACAATATTGACTGATTGCACTGTTTTCTGTTTTTAGTGTGTATCCAGTCAGGTTCCACGGTAGCCTTATTCAACAGATTAAGATCTCAGACAGTCAGCACCAGATATCTACATGTGGAAAATGGGAACTTCCATGCAAGTAGTCAGCAATGGGGGGCCTTTACAATCCATTTGTGTAAGTCATTTTGAAACTTTAAGACAATGCAGAGATAATGTTTAAGAGAGTACAGAAACTTGGAAGAATTTGGAACTCTAACTTAGTAACCCTGAATTTCACTATTTGCGCGATGTGTTCAGACTAAGTGAAACACTCCAATCACAAACTGTTCTAAGCACAAGAGCCAGATGGTTTGATTTGCAACTCCTCTGATAATAATTTCATGTTTTCAGTGGATGATGAGGAATCTGAAAGTGAAGAATTCACAGTTAGGGAGGGTTACATTCACTATGGATCCACAGTCAAGCTGGTCTGTTCAGTTACAGGAATGGCACTTCCTCGCCTGGTAAGAACTGTAGCCATATTTTCAAGTTTCTGCATTTAATTCTGGCTTACCCCTCTACCTCTGTTCTCCCATTTGTGTGGGCCCACCACGCCCATCCCTATGTATTCTGTCTACCTCATATAACCGTTGGAGGGGCCTTCTCCATTCCTCCCTTTGAGTTGGGTGTGCGATGCCCCTCTGGCTAACTTGTTTAGACGCTCTGTTGTGTTATTCAAGACTTGGTAGCATGCATTTATATATAGGCTCTCTAGAAACAAAGCTATCGTGCTATCGTATCACTAGTCTTGTTTCCACCAAAGAAAACATCTTAAGGCCCAGCTATGCAGTGTCTATGCAGTGAACATCTTGACATTTGTAGGCTTAACAAGAAAAACATCCAACTCATGAGGCCAATAAACTGTAGTTACAATATTTTTTTTTTGTACTAATAAGCCAAATTCAACTTTTCAGATCGTTAGAAAAGTTGACAAACAAACTGCACTGCTTGATGCAGACGACCCTGTTTCCCAGTTACACAAGGTAAAGTGCAACATTGCTGAACTTCCTGTGTAACAAATTGCAGGCTTTGTTTTTCGTCCTTTAGTTTTCTCTATTCATACCTACTTTCCAGGAAATACTGAATTTGGATGCATTTACAGCATTCTTGCAAAACTAGCCTGGATTTTAGCCCTCCTTCGCCCCCGATCCTACATCACTTTGTGGGGTAGACGTCTGAATTCAAATTGTGAATTAAATTGAAACTGCTAGTTCTTCTGGAAAAAAAAAACTAATTCAAGCAGCAAATATTCCAGTTTTATACAGTGTTCCAACTTGACTTCCTTTATCTGCTTTTTTTTATCATTTGTTATAATAACCATGAAGTCATTACTCATCCCTTGTATACACAGGTGGCGTTTTACATGAAGGATACAGAAAGAATGTATCTTTGTCTTTCACAAGAGAGAATTATTCAATTCCAGGTAAGCTATATAGTCTACGGTTCCATTACGCCCTTGACGCACAAACAAAACGAGAACGACGCACAACTAGGGAGCCGTGTGTACCCTACCGATTATTTAAATGGTTGCCAGAGTATTTATCCTAGAGAGGTTGTTCTATCAAATCACGTCGCCGAGATGTAAAGTTAGTCGCCAGAGATAAAGTGTTCTAGTCGCATTTTGAGTGTTTTGGTCGCAATGACGGGTTCGGTGTTGGTAACGCCATCGTGTTCGTTAGTTAGTTACCCAGCTCGCTTTGCTTGCTTCCTTGTTTTTACAGTTCCGTTATTTACATGTGCATTTACACGTTACATTTTTCAGGCTACCCCATGTCCCAAAGAGGCTAACAAAGAGATGATAAACGATGGGGCGTCCTGGACAATAATAAGCACAGGTAAATATTTTACATTCTTTTGTCTCAAGGATGATTTTAATTGCTATTTTATTTCACACGGATATCCCATTCCGGGTGCTTTTTATGCGCATCCCGCGCATTTTTTCCGTCTCGGGAAAATCTAAAATACATTAAGCGAATTTCACATGAATGTCGAAAACTAAACGCAAAGTAAATACACCAATCAGAAACGAAACCCATTCAACAACAAATCATTCAGGAGATGAAGTAAGTTACGACTTGCGCGTATATAGTCTTCACCCAAGAAAACACGAGTCACTCTAAAAACGAGTCATCTGAAATCCGCTCTAACTGGGGGTAAGCGTAATCACGACAGTTGTTTTCTTTTGACGTCAAATATGAATAAACAGCTTCTGCATAAGGTGCAGAGAAGATACAAGATTCATAGCATTTGACTAAATTTAATAACTTCGTTTCAGACAAAGCGGAATGTAATTTCTACGAGGGCATGGGCCCTGTTCGTTCTCCTGTAACGCCAGTTCCAATAGTTAATCATTTACAAGTAAGTACCGCCTATTTTTTCATCTCTGCTGTTCAGTGTTGTGCATTTTATGTTACCTGTTTTTAGTGTTCTGTCAAATTAATAAAACGATTGCAAGAAGTAAGAAGTATGGAGAGAGCCATCTGTAAGCGGGCTCAACAGGGCTGAACATTTTCTGGCCCGCTTGCTGGTATGGCTCAACTCGGGACTGTTTGCTCATATTTTTGTGTTGCGTTTATAAGCAGACGGGCTGCTTTTTGTGAGAGAGTTTAAAATAAGCTTATAATTGAACTTTCTATTACAGCCAAAAGAAATAAACTTGATTTTCCAAACGGGAACCGACTTTTGCCTTTGGCCCATATCTTTGTTTAATTACTGCCTCTGTTTACCAAAAATGACAAGAGATTTCTGAATGAAAATCGACGTCTCTTCTTCTGTCCACCTTATTTCATACAGTACATAATTAACCCACATTAAGAACCTGGAACCTGTCAATCTCAATGTACCAAGTTTAGACACAACTTTATAAGAACCCTACAGTAAACATTTAGCCTATTACCCAGAAACACATAGCTTCGTATACGCGGGTTTTAATTGTATTTTCTCTTGTTACAGTTGAATGGAGGTGGGGATGTTGCTATGTTGGAACTGACAGGGGAAAACTTCACAGCGAATTTGAAGGTTTGGTTTGGGGATGTTGAAGCTGAGACAATGTACAGGTGAGCATTGGTGTTTCTCTAGCAGCCCTTCATAGTCCACAAAAAATACTGCTCAAAGCACAGATTTGGTAAGAAGTATTTAAGGAGAGTTAGTGAAGAGTTTATCAATCTAGGGATCATTCTTTCGGTAGCCACAGGGCACTACTCCCAGTTCAAAACTACAGTCAGACGAAACTTTTTCCCCCCTTTTTCCTTTCTTTCTTGGCATTTTTTTTCTATCGCAGAGAATACGTTAGCATATCTTGATATTATAGGAGTTGGAAAACTCTTATTGTAGCGAAGTCTGTGCCGTTGGGTAGTCATATCGTCCCTTAATGAGCTGTTAAAGAGCCTGTGTCAGCCACCATTTTGAGAGCATAGTAACATACCAAGTCAGAGAAAGCATCAGTAAGCATCCATTTCCATCGGCTGATTTAGAGATTATAGAACAATGTTCCCGATTGGATTTCGTAAATCAAATCTGAACCTTTGTTTTAGATGTTTATTTAGCGATTTCTACACGTAAATTGTCTTCTAATATCGAACGAAAACAATAACAAAGGAGTGGCTGACATGGTCTCTTTAACACCTTCTCAATTCCAGGTGTGGTGAAAGCCTATTGTGCGTTGTCCCTGATATTTCTGCCATCCGAGGTGGTTGGCGGTTCGTAAGGCAGCCAACAGAAGTAGCCGTAAGCTTGGTGCGGTGTGATGGCGTTATTTATCCCACCGGCCTAACCTTTACCTACACACCAGAGCCAGTGGAGCGGCCTGCATTGTCTGTGACAGAGTCCGTTATCAGGACGGAGTTATAGCAGAGACAGGGACACGACAGTACAATGCTGAGGCTACAGGTTACTTCCCGCAATGCTTTGTTCATCGTAGACTCGCTTGTATGGCCGACGTGCCACTGGCCCTCACTGTTGCGATCACATGGTCGTCAATGCCAGCCAGATTTGGAGTACTGACATCTGGAGTACTGACATCTGGAGTACTGACATCTGGAGTACTGACATCTGGAGTACTGACATCTGGAGTACTGACAAAACGGTTTAAACTAGTCGTCAAATTGAGGACTTGAAATCATGGGAAGCAGCCTCGGCTCTTCTCCAGCGCGACCGAAATGCTGTTTTTGGTGTCAAAAAATTAAATTTAGTCGCCACCTAATATTTTAGGCTCTCGACCAAATATAACTAAAAGCGAGGTTTGCCGACATTTTTGTGTACTTTGTCGCTGACTTAGCTGGAGAGCTGGTCAAAAGCAAATTGTCTTTTATGATTTTTAGCACAAAAATCGGACATATTGTGCAGTTTGGCGACCAAATTTGCTAGTGGTATATTGCAAGTGTCGCTTGACGTTGTAAGGTTGAAAACTAAGTTGAAAATGTTTGTCGCACCTCAAGGTTCAACCAGCTTAACATGCCCATTCCACTTTTCTATTGTTCTTCTAAGGGCAAAATGTTCAGCGATGCTCAATTTTCAAGTCAGTTGAAAGCGATAACTAAATGAGATAGCACTTGTGAAGATTTGAATCATTTTACTCAACGGGAACCTTGATTTGTACGGATACGGATCTTTTTCACGAATGTTAAACGGTTCAACATCTTCAACATGATTCAACACGGTGTTCAACATGATTCAACATGGTGTTCAACATGATTCAACACGGTGTTCAACTTGATTCAACTTTGTCGTTTTCAGTGATTTAGAAAACGATCAACACATGCACATGCATTGAAAATATTTACCGGGTATCGTCGGGTTCTGAAAGCTTGTAGAAAAATGGTTGCCATGTTTTTACAAATGCTGAATCATGTTGAACTGGTTAGGCCCAAGCTAAGATGCCTTGACCCATTTGCTGTACGTAGTTTTCAAGATTTAAGAGGCTATCTACATGGGGGAGATATCCCCCGTGTGAAAAGCACTTAAAGTAGCGTTAGTTTTTGCAGATCTATACTTTCGAAATTTCACTTCTCCTGACGTACGTTCGATGTCATTGCGTAGTGGTAAACCATACATTTTCGATAAAAGATTTTATTTTAGACAACTGAAATGGAAAAGCGATATTATTGGAACAATCAAATATTGGGAATTATTCAACAACTGATAGAATTGTTGACCCTCGAACTTTGTAAAAATAAGCATGCGTTAGGTATTGAAAGAATAGGCAGAGGATCAACCAACCTCTTCCTGCAATCGTTGCCTGCAGGTCGTTTGAATGTTTTAGTAGATATACTTGATTTACTATCCTTGTAAATAACACTATACTTTTACTTACTAGCACAAAGTTCAAACAAAATTGCAAGCAAACTTTCAAGATCAAGCGCTAACGACAGATAGCGGTGTGCCTCTTGGCGGATTGATTCAATTTTGGAAGTGCATCTCGAAAAAAGAAAAGAAAAGAAAATAAATATCCTTAGTTCTGTTTATAAACTGGTTTGACTAGTCTGACCGGTTGTCTGATCCATGTACCTTGCCAGTATCTGGCGTGACAAGTATATACTATTTCTTATAGTAAACGCGAATCGCTCAGAATATTATTTTAATGGAATATTTTAATGGATATTATCCAAGATATCAGTCTTATACAACTACAGAGTAGGGCGTGTTGCAAAGACAAGGACCTGTTTATGAACCGGGCAGGGGGCCGTTCCTCGAAACACCCGAGAGTTCTCGGGCCCGAAAAGTTTGTTTTGAAATTTAATAGACTGATCCCCAAGTTTTTCGTATTCTTTTTTACCCTGCTGATTTACATAGTCTACAACTTCCTATCCGTGAATATGTATACTGTTTACGTCTCAAAAAAGAAATTTTCGATTTCATTCAAACCCTCAAATCGACGAAAAATCACCCGAAAAGTCTCGGGAGGTCAGTTGCTCACTAAAACTTTCCACTAAACTCTTCGGGTGCCCGAAAAGTTCGGTTTAAACTAACGTAATTCTATAAACACTATAGAATAGAAATAACCTCGAAAAGGGAGTTATAGACTATTCAGATCAGCAGCTTTTTGATAAATCCACAAAAATTTTAAAACAAAGTTCTCGGGCCCGAGAATTCTCGGGCGTTTCGAGAAACGGGCGCCAGGCCCGGTTAAGAGGGCAGAGTTCTCTTTTTTTTTCTTTTCCTCGAAGGCAAAGCACGAAGGCAATAGAACAAAAGGTTTCAGTCTAGCTAGCCGTGTGCCAGCCCGGCTGCATGTAAACTGATCATGTACTCAGCTCTCTCAGATCAAAATCTCACGAATTATTCAGAGTAGCATTCATTTTACGTTAATGTCGGCTTTTAAGCTTCGTATATAGATAATTGCACTCCATAGACAGTTTCTCGAGAATAGTTGTTTGTGATTGTAGACTCAATATCCACAGGGAATTTCTGCAGAAACCCAACCATGGGGAAAGCTGAATTTCCCATGGTAGAAGAATGGAAAGTGTTCGAATTTCCCAAGGCTATCCATGTGAATTCCGAACACTTCCCATGCGTGTGCCTTGGGAAATTCAGCTTTTCCCATGGATGGGTTTCTGCAAAAATTCCCTGTGATCTCAGCGCCTGTATGTATGTGACAGGCTAACCCGGCTTGGATGCTGAATAAATAGCGTCCTCCGGCTAGCCGGAATGACCGACGTCATATAAACAGGTCCTTACACATAGGACTCTCATTTTGCACCACGCCACTGCTTATAAACATTGTAGTACGCATCGCCCTACTTCCAGACTTCCAAGCGCTGCCTTGGGATGTAATAGTTGCAAACGAACGCCAGAGGCAAGCCCAATAGTGGTTAATAATTTAGAGAAAATATTGTAAAACCATTTGTACATGTATGAACGCGCATCGCGATGACCCTCTAGAATTTGAGGCATTATCAATAAAGTTGACAGTCAAATACTCTGTGTCTTGGTCCTTCTTTCTCACAAACACGCATGACACATTTGTCCCGTTTTCACCTAGCCTCGCACCCTTCCCCCTCATGGTCTCTGGTTGTCAGCTTTTGCTTTCTCCACATCGCGTCACGAAACGCTAAACTCTACCTGCTCTCATACATTCTCTTACCCAGAGCTCCCCGGCTCGTCTCCTCGCGGGGGAGGCTCTGGTGACAGCCACTGACGCATGCGCGAGATTTAATACAGAGCCGCTGAGAGAAAGACCTTTCAGCGCATGCCCCAATGCTCAAAATCAACCAATCAGCGACGGCCATCAAATGGATGTCCCCAGAGCCTCCCCTGCGAGCAGACGAGCTTGGGAGCTCTGGGTACGAGAATGGCTCTCATATAACCCGGGTAGCAGTAGATTCATGCGTGCAGGCGCGTTGTAGCTAGCTGTGCGCCAAAAACAACGCACGTGCGCACCTCTTGACGTGGTGCTTGTAGTTGACGAAATATCCACGGGGATCTCGACACCGTGAACCAATCGCTTGCTACAATTAGCGCGCGTAGTTGTAATCACCCTTGATTTATGGACGATTCACCGAACAATGGGGTGTAACTGGCTACACGTGAACCAAACTGAAACCAAGTAGTTTTTAGATGACTGTTGTGAGAAATTAGAAATCACTTGTAATCACTCGTAATAAGCATTATTCAGAATCGGTGTAATCACTTTGCGATTGGGTTCACTACAGTCCGTTCTAGTGTACAGCAGAAACGAGCAGCTCAGCTGATGAAAACCGCTGTGGCATGCGCAGAGAGTCATTTCTCTCGTAAGTTTGGGTTAGTAATCAGGTCAACGGTTAAGATTTCGAGCGCTTGCGTGTAGTAAGCATACATAGCAACTGGTTGCCGTCAACGTTTTTTGAAAACGGTGTATCGCATCTGTTAGCTGCATTTGAACATATTCAGTATGGATAGTGCATAAAATGTTCTCACCAACTTGTTCATCATTTTCCCAATTTTTGTGTACCCTACCCAACAACAACAACATGCACCACCACACGCATTCACTGCTTGATTATTTGCGGGTTTAATATTTCATTATCTCTCTATTTACATATAAATTAAATAAAATAAAATAGCGGTAATATGAATGGTGATAACAAATTTAGTAACTGCATGTACTTATGTTTGAGGCTAGGTGAAACAAATCTAGTAAATGTTATAGACGTTAGAGCGGTTTTCGTTCACCCATGAAGCAAACTCACACTTGATAGTAAAGGTGAGGTAATCAAGAACTACACTACACTAAAGTGTATTTCACAGGTAAATACAAGCCCCTCTATAACTACTTCTGTACTAAATTTCAATAAAGTATAACTTTTCATTGTGTTTGTTGCCACACGATGTTGAAACAAAGGATTTGCCAGTTCATTGCTCTGCAGGCAATTTTGCTTTGCGTCTTTACTGGTTATGTGTTTCAGAATGATTTCCGAAGCACAGATTTTTGTCCGATTGAACCTACAATGTTAAACAGACGCTCGTATAAGTTGTGGCGTAACACTTTAATAATTGTAAGGGTGTCACATCAAATTGGTTAATAAATCTATCGGGGCGAGATCTGAATTATTTTTGTCTGAATTTCCAAGGAAGTGCTGCATTCTGATTGGCTAGTTGTACACTGTATTGATTGGCTGATTTCGTGAGGGAAGCGCTGGACCCGCGCGCATGCGCGGGATTTAGAGGGTTCCAACAATGGATTGATAACCAATTTGATGTGTCACAAAATCTATATTTAATACTATCACTTCAAACGTCAATGTTCCGTATCTACATGGTTGATTCATTTAATGATTTTCTTCATCTAGCAACAGAGAGCTGTTGGCTAGACCCGCCATGTGTTTCTTCTTTCCCGCCAAGTCTCCTTTTTCATTCCAAATGGGGACTTCTTGCTCTCCCTCGATGTGTTTGTATGACACTGAACCCTGTCTCGAATCCGGGTAGGAACTTGGGAGAGTACAATTGTTAGGACCCTTGAATCTCTTTTCAGTGGGAGAAACTCGCTATGCTAAACTTGTTCTCCCTCCATGTGTTTGTATGGCATTGTTGAACCCTTGATTCCCTTCGGGTAGCAGGACTGTGACACTATCTGCGCTTGGCTTTTGCCGGTCGAACTAGACCTGTTTGCAATAGAAAGGTGCACTATTAAAAACTACTGTGATTATTAATCAAGCCAACGAACAAAACACTTAGTAAGATGTTTAGGATAATAGTATGATGATCCATTAAAGATCCAATTATTGACGTTAGGGACATTCTTTTCCAGGGGAGGCTATTGGAGGGCCTTCGTCGATTGGCTGTCCCAGAACAGTATTTCTCCTACGGGTCTGTACATGTATCTTCACTTTTTATTTATTTATTAATCTTCGCCTACAATGAAATTACAAAAGGGTGGAAAAGAAAAAGAAACATGTAAGTGACACAGGCCGGGGAGCCACTACAGCGATAGCCAATTACAGCGTTTCCTTAACACATATTAAAAACAGACAAGACAAACATAAATTAAAATTTATGACAGATTGCACGCGGCATTGCACTTTTGGCAAATTGTCGTCCATGTCCGGATATCATCGTGATCAAAAATAGATTAATAGTGCTTCCCTGTAGCATTTGAATAAAGGCTACAAGTGGTTCATGGTTTTTTCTAAGATTCTCTGGCAGGACATTCCAGATTCTTACGCATCGTACAAAAAAGGAGCGCTGATATGTTACTGTTCTGCATTTTTAGCAATCAGACCTCTGTCAAGCCTCCCCGCGAGGAGGCGAGCCGCGGAACTCTACTGTGTGTTACACTTACACTATCCATTTGCTATAGATAGTGGGGGTGTTAGGTGAAGTGTATAGTTCAAATGTATGCTAAACCCAAAGGCACCAGATCCATATCAGGCACAAAATGCCTGGCCATCAGTTTTACTGCAACTGGTATGTAATGCAACACGGTAAACACCGCGTATAAGAACAAATGGTTTTAAAAGAACCTATATATGGAAGGTCTATTCAGGCTGACCCTGAAATGGGCTGTTTAAAGTAGACCATGCGGTTTAAGTATGACTTCTGGTTCGGGGTCATACCTTCTGATTATTACTGTCAGCAGCGCAAATATCAGGACAATGACAAACATAGCCATGACGCCTATCACCGCTATCGTTATCCAGTCATCTCGCAGTGATGATTGATCAGCTGTATATTCTGTAGACGAACGAGAAACATAAATACATATATATATATATATATATATATATATATTATAGTATAGTATATATATAGTAGACTAGTAGACTAGTCTACCTACGAAACTATCTGCCCCATAAATTCATCTGCGTACACGCGTGGATGTCTCGATGGTGTAGTGGTTAGCACATCTGGCTAGGAATCCAGAGGACGTGGGTTCGATTCCCACTCGGGGCAGCATTTTTCTTTATATTCTTTGTGTTTGTTTATATATATGAATATATATATATGAATGTTTTGCTGGCTGCCCGTAATTCTGTTCACTGTAATAGGGTAATAAACGAATGCAAAAGGGGTTGGGGTGGGGGTAGTAGCAGTTCAAATCATCACACTTCAGACCGTGGTACCTTTGTTTTGCGGAGTAGCTTGTACGATGATCCTGTTGCTGATTCCACTGCATCCCGCATTATTACACATCTTCATCTCGAGCTCATACATATGATCACACAATAAACCGGGGACCACTGCTTCCCGCGCCGTGCTGTTTACATGTATCAGCTTGCCCCATGGTCTGGACCATGTATCACTACTGAAATCCCTCGTCGACTTGCGATATTCAATAATGAAGCGTCTAATGATTCCATTCCAAGTCTTGCGTCTTGGAAGCTGTCATATGAGAAAACATATTTAGTTAAAGCGCTGTTTAAACGAAGCAAAAATGTTGTGGCAAGATTTGACGCACGCGTGTTTCGACGATGTTTCCGGGTTTAGCCACAGCAGGCAACAATGTTACAACAACAACAACGTTGTTTTCCCTCAGAGTAACATGATGCAGGCTTCAAACCCAACACTTTTCGCTACTAGAAGACTATAAGTTAGTTTACTAGTAGCTCCACCAATCAGAACGCAGCATTAATAATAGACGACTAGTAGCTCAACGAATCAGAATGCTTATGGCCGCTTGGCTGCCAGTGGCGTTATTCAGCTTCCAAGCTGCAAGTATGGGAGGCGGCCTCCAATATTTATATTTTACATTCTATTAGTGGTATTTGACTAAATAGGAATATTCTAACCTTCCATTTCACCGTTACATTTCTTATTCTGTGATGTTCTGTGCAAACTGTGGAGCGTACATTAGTTATCTCGGGTGCGTCAGAGGGATCTAGAAGAAACACGAAGAGTTTAAATCAGTCGACCCTACAAAAGAGTTAACCAATCATTCATCAACCAATTGCGCATTCATGGTACTTTGCGCCACGCCTAGACTTTCTCAAAGTCCTAAAAAAAAATTCTATGAGGTTGACTTGGAGCAAGTCTACGCCAACCCCTGCTTTGCTGGTTTTGATTGCATCGACCTTCCAATTTATGATATTTCCCATTAACGAATTTCATTCAGACTTTTTCGGAAAATATCGGGAGTGCTTGCTTTCCAGGGACTTTCAACGGTTTTTCCGCCGCCTTAGATAACTTTGTACAGGGCAAAGCTTTTCGGGTCTGGCAAGCTAGGGTGTTTCAGGAAACATTCCCCAGGCTTAAAATCGCAACCAGTCCGTATTCACTTACTTTCTTCTCTTGTATAGACGGTTATCGGACCAGCGGGAATTGCGTATCTGCTGCTGGTTAAGCCTTGTGCTGCTCCCACGTAAATAATGTATCGTGTGTAGGGTTTGAGGTCGGTAAGTCGGGCACGATTCTGTCCGCGACTAGCAATAACACTCTGTTCAAATAAATAGAACACTCAATTGAAGCAATCAGACACGGCGCGTATTGTGACGTGGGCTACTCTGTAGAGAGAACTTTAGAAATTCTATAGATCTCTTTAGAAATATCTCTTTCTGGTAATTCCCTTGTTTTACACCGCGCATCTTCTTCCAATGAACATGCGCAAAAGCAGATTTGGTCCATATGCGCACATGCGCAGAAACAAGATTAGGTCCATATGCGCACATGCACAGAAGCAAGATTTGGTCTACCCCGCGTACGGGAAGAAATGATAGGCATGCCGCAAACCACGCATGGGGAAGATTTCTCCGAACAAAACGCGCGCTTCGGCTGTTCCATTCCACATATTGTAACTCAATGCGCGCAAACATTTGTAGAAAATTAGCGTATGGGTTTGCGCAAGTTATTGATTACTCGAATATAGGCGGGCGCGAGAGGGGAAATGCATTCTCATACTCAGGTTAGTGCGTGTGTTCAAAACCGTAATTTGGACGTGCGCATGTCATAATAACTAGAATGCTACAACATTCTTACGTCGCACTCGGGGGGAACCTTTGGCTGCGACATAGCACCCTGTGGCGCTGTAGCACCCTGTGGCGCTGTAGCACCCTGTGGCGCTGTAGCACCCTGTGGCGCTGTAGCACCCTGTGGCGCTGTAGCACCCTGTGGCGCTGTAGCACCCTGTGGCGCTGTAGCACCCTGTGGCGCTGTAGCACCCTGTGGGTTATCACGTTTCCGTTTCAAATGGTATTCATAGATTTACCTTGTTCTTAGAAGCCCTGTGTTCGTGATATTGGACCACGTATTGTATGCCCCAAGCCTGAGATTCTTCTCTCGGAATACTCGATGACCACGTGACCAGTATCTCTCCATAACCAGTAGGCTTGCCTTGTAATGCCACAGGAGGGCTGAGAGTGGCTGAAACGGGAAAACGATCGTAAGTAAATGGATCGACCCAAACGTTGTTGTCCTTAGACAGGCTTGTCTAGTACAAGAAACCGCCTCATTTAGACAATACACTAAAAATACGAACATACTTTCAACCCCTCGTTGAAACTCCACAGGCCGGCTCTTGGTCGAGCCCACAGCGTTCTTCGCAACAACAATGGCTTGGTAACGGAGAAATATCACCACGTAATCTAGACAGCAACTCAGCTCCCCTCCAGGGAGGACTTGGGTATCTTTGCAGGCTACATGCCAAACACTTGCTTTGACGTCATCGACATCAAGCCCGCAGTTCTCAAGACAGCGGTACCTCACGTGATAGGTCACAGGGAGTCCGCTGGTCATAGGGACAGGAGACCATTTGAAATATATTTTCCAGTTCATGGTGTATGAGCGGATATTTTCCGGTCTGCCCGGGAGATCTGGGAGACAAAAAGTTGATTTAGAATGGTTTCAGGGTTTTCGCAAGAGGCCTTTATAAGAGTAAGAATTTTTCATTAACCATGTATGAGGTTCACTTCGTGTTGATCATGATTCTCAGAACAAGTGCTACTATATATCCTCAGAATATTCCTCAGAACAGATACCAACCTCCTACTAAAACATGCGCACTTTTACTCAGCACTGCGACTCCCCTTCCGTCTTGTAGCGTACAGCGGTATTTCCCACTATCAGATGCGCTTGCGCTTGAAATCTCCATTTCTTGAGTGTTCTTATTTACCAGCCTCGTTCTGATGCGCGTCGTGCTAAATGTTGACCACGTGATTTGTACAGCATCGACGCTGTCGTTACTTCCCAGAACAGTGCAGTTGAGTCGAATAGCTTGTCCCGTACGAACTGCGAGATTTCTGTGTGATAGCACTAGTTGAATTCCACCTTTAACACAAAATATAAGTCAATTAGTCGATGCTTAGTTGCATTTAATTCAAGGAAATGCACATTCGGTTGTTGCGGCATAGCCTTTTCCTATACCAGTTGTCAGAGAGCCAGTTTATAGTTCTCGAACTTCATACTATTAACAATCCAAATTAAAAATCTAGTCCGGGCAAGAAAGATTGTAAACACAAGAAAGAAATGCTGGAAGAAAGGTAAGAATGCACAGCGAGTGTTCTTCTTATCAATCTGCAAGTTTCTCAGACGTAATAGCTCTAGATTTTAGGCTCTAGTGCATAGGTGGAAAATGAAAGCAAGCAGGATGGCTCGTATGGCGTGTACATAGTTGTGTTCCTTCTATACTTCCCTATTTATGCAGCGCATTTGCTGTTTCAACAAGAAAGTAATAAGATAACTCCAGAGTATTTCCTTCTTATGCACCAGTCAATTGACAGCCCCGCACCCCCCCATTCGCGCATTAGCGGGGCATTCACTTTTTGGCAAATGAAAGGCAGTGAGCGCCTCGGTTTGCGGGACAATCTAAGAGGTGAATGCACCGTCCCCAGGGTAATAATTAAGAGTGAATGCGCTCCTTGCCCAATGAATTTAGAAGATAACACAAAGGATTTTTACTCACTGAAAAGAGTCATGTCAATGGTGCCCAGTTTTCAATGCAGCCGCAGCCGATCGCAAAGCGTAATAAAACAATATTTTTCTACTTTCATGTACTTTCGCTAGTGTAGAATAAAATTTAATACGTGTAATTCAAGTAACAAAAATCTGTATTTGTCGTGTCTTTTTTGAAGTAAAGGGGTGTTCATATGGAGGTGAAACAGCCCGGAAAGCGGGCTGGTTTCTGTTGTGTTGTGTCCAGGCCGGGAAGAGAGTGACTCCCCGCTCGATGTACTGTGTGGAAACTGTGAAAGAAAGCGCATCTCCCGACCAACGGGGCAGTAATGTAGTGTGAATTCTGTACGAAAGCCCCGCTAGTACCCCGCTAATGCGCGAATGGGGGGGTGCGGGGCTGTCAATTGACTGGTGCATTATTGCTGTAAACTATATTTCCAGACAATAATTAGCTACTACTACTATAGCACTACACTGATGCTTTTACGTCGTGGAGTGCAAGGCCATTCGCCATGCAAAAAAGTGAAACTCTTATAGAATAGTCGTTTTGTAAAGCATTCCGAATTATAAACTACTCGAATTTGCCTTGAAGTAAAATGTTTTCCAAACTAGGTATTGGGTTATGAGAAGAAGTCCCTCATAACATGTATATGCAATTGCGCCACTTTAACAGCTTGTACATGAATAGTAGTGCTCGAGAGCTATTCTTGTGTGCACGATCTGCCGATTTCTTATCGACAAGACAACTTTTATATAATGTTCTATTATTTATCGAACCTGCTTTACCGGGCTTGCATCTTCACGAATAAAGCTATCAAATTATTAAATCCAGAAAGCTCATACTCATGTTCTCATATTCATCATTTTGATATGCCAAACGCACTAGCCGGATTTATGTTGCTCGCAAAGGTCTAGCACATCTTAAAAAATAATTTAGCACAATTAGAGGGCCATATAGACGCGTTTATATTCGAATAACTCCCTAAAACCACCGCGTATTCATGTAATTCATTCGAAATTTATGCTAACACGATGTGTAATAGCGCTCTAGGGCGGTGCCGCTGATAACTCAGACGTCATTGTCGTTTCAATTAGCACGGAAGAAGCCGCGAACACGCGCTGACAAAAAATAAGGTTTTCTTGAAGTGCACTAGCTCATGAAGAATTTCCCGAAAATGTTTCCAAGGAAGAAAGCAACCCTGAGACTTATTTTGCAAAACCAAATATATTGAACATAAAAGAAAATGTGTTTCTATGTGCTTACGAACAAAGCTATTTGTTGAGATAAAAAGACAATTATGTTGATATCTTTCCATAATTTTCAAGGAAAAAATACCATTTAAATAAGATTGAGAAGGATGGGGATTAAAAAGTGACTTTAAAAAAAATTAAACAGAATCGGTAGAAATCTGGTGCACAGATAAATTCTGTTTTAATCATAGAATGGCTTTATAATATGAACCCTTTGTTCGGCTGATTAGCAAGTCACGATAAAGCAATGGCCCAGATGGCGATGTTACTTATCTACATTTTATCTACGCAACATATTAAATCAATTTTGATTTGATGCACGGAAAATTTTGGTATTACTATTAGTATAAACCATTGACTTATAAAAGAAAACGAAAATAAAAGTCTAAAACCAGATAACAGGCAGAATAGATATTCCCTGCCCTTGAAAATTCTGAAAATTCTCCGTGTGAATGACGCATTTTTCTCGGAAATACAGGCATTCTCCATATTTGGAGAGCACTTTCTTAGAATTCTTTACACAAACAAGGCCCTATTTAGTCGAATTTTAGTGCATCTATGTTTTGGCCTTATTAATCCAAGTTTTTTTTTTACTGTGGAATATAGCCAATATAAAATACCAATGGAGAAACTGGGTTCTCAGTATATACTGATCTACTGTTGTTCCCCTCGTTTCTAGAAGACATTGATCGCCTTGCATTCCTGGAAAAGCCACACTACAAAGATTGCCAAAAGTTCAAGCCTACAAAACCCTCGCGCTCCTCTCTGTATATATTCTAAAATAGCTCATTTTGAAAATCCAAACTCCTGGTCAGAGCAAATACGTAAACAGAACTGAATTCTGAAATATAATTTCGTGACGAGGGATAGCTGCTTCACCTCCTAAGATTATGACGACGTATTTCTTTTGGCGATAATTTTATGTGCAAACTCGTCTCGTGATCAAAATGCTATACAGGCGTATCTAATATTGGACTATGGGATATGAAATGGACTACAAAGCAGTTTTGAAAGATTTGCTTCATTGTCACTTTCGAGTCTTTAAATGTACAGGCTATGGATAAATATAAGCAAAACCCTATTTTTGGTGCGAAGAAAGGGACAGGTCAAGCTTGACAGAAATTCATTACAATGAAACAGTTCTTAGCTTACCTTCATTTGGCCGAGAGTCGAGTGCTGCGTACACCACACCGAACAGAATAACAAATAGCATCATCCAACTCGCGTGAAGCACAGCCATGGCCGGTTTCAATGCTTCTAATTCTTATTCGTCTAGCTTCCTTCAGAGCTTGTTTCTTTTGAGCTTGCCTACGCAGATGCCGGGGGCCGATCCTGCGGGAATTCTGGACCAATCAGCTGATTTCCGAGAATTCCACGAAAGAGAAAAATAGACTGGTGGTACGTCGCTGCAAGAGGCTGCTTTATAAATATTGATATTTGAAACACTGATAGCTATTCGAGGTTTTTGTCGTAATCTAGTGCCCGTAAAATGGCATGGACTTTCGAAAAATAATTATCTAAGTAAGATTACACGGCATTCGACTTCGTAATCGGCGTGATAGTCGTAGACATGAAGTTCAGTTGCGGATACGAAGACTTTTGGTTTTGTCGCATGCGGTTATCCGAATTTCTTTTTCTTAAACTTCCCTTTTAGATATCTCATCATGGTCCAAAAACCACCATCACACGTAATAGCGACAAATTTAACTATAATATCATCCGCCCCTTCAACGACTTCCCTTTAGTAACGGGGCTTTCCTAAGTTGCGTGACACATTGTTTACCTCCGGGACAAGGAAATTCCGAGAATCACACACGCGTAGTTTCTATTTCCGGTAAGATGTTAACTACTTATTACTGAATCTTAGTTGGAAAAGGCTACAATATACAAGTTTTAAGATGATACGTACCTAAGGTCAGGATTTACTGCCATAAACAACAATGTAGTAACTTTGCCGAACGATTTATTTTATTTACGGGAAACTTTGATACCGGAAAGCGCGAGCGCATCAGATGACCTACCTCAGTGAATCCACGTTTTTCTCACGTGGAAGTTAACAAAACATCACTGCAGAAGCCACACGTTTAGATCTTTTAGCACATGTCGACTCCTCTGTGATAAATACGCCCTCATTACCTTAATAATGGAGGACAAAAATCCACAAAATGGGTGCACGGGAGATATGTCCAAAGGAGTTCTGGTAACGGACCGACATCAAAACGGCGAAAATAAACCGGAACACGGCCTCAAAGGGTCGTTGAAAGACCACATAACATTGTTTTTCGCAGGAAACATATTCAGAACGGCCAGGAAGTTCGCCGAAAAAGGGGGGTTAGCAGTCTATATACAGACAAAACATTACAAAAATGAAAATATATATATTGAGTACTCTCTTGTTCCTTGTTTATCTGGCTTGTCGTGCAAAATTATTTTCTTGAACATTTAAAGCTAATGAAACATGACACCAGATAAAGATGAGCCCGTTACACTCCAAATAATTATATAAGGTATTCATTGCACATGTGAGTCCGTGTGTAAACTCTTCCAGACTTCCAGCCCTACTAAGGCATTGTCCACACTAACGCGTTTTCAAAAGTATTCGTTTTCAAACTTATACGGATTCGCAGCGTGTTAGTGTGGACGGGAGATTTAGCTCCCAACAAGCGATCAATTTTTATTTGATGTTGGCGAGTGCAAGGACAGTCTCAAATTAATGGTACAGTTGACGTCATCGTTTTCATTTTTGTCCGGATTCGACCGTCCACACTAACACGATATGTATACGGATTCGTTTTGATACACTTTCGAGAGCGTTTCTAAACTTATACGGATTCGATGAAAACGATCAGCGTGTTAGTGTGGACGGAAGGCCTAACCGTATCAAAAAGTAATCAAACAGTATACGGATTCAAACGAAACCGCGTTTGTGTGGACGGGGTCTAAATAATACACTACACTAACCGGAACCAGAGGGACGTTAAAGAACCACGAGGACCGTCGGAAGTTGCCCAACCTCAGTGTCACAGAACTCACAATGCTAACACACACTCATGTTTATAAAGCTGGTTCTATAGGATGAGTTATCCGTTAATGTAAAGCACTGAAATGTAAAGCATTGAAACTACGGTGTAATGCTATATCTATATTTATTTAATTTTTTAATAAGGACGTTATTCTGTAAGGCAGCGATTCATGAAAAGTTGTTGGATTCCACTTCCGCGTTCCATTGCTGACACTATAAAGACCGGTTTACCGTGACGATTCTTCTCGCTAGAGACGCAGCAACTCGTAAAATTGCTAGTGTAAAAGAGCGATTACACATTGGTTTCAAATTACTGCGATTTTGAAGAAAAAAATGGACAAAATTACCGCGACACAAAAATCCTCTGCAAAGTGTAAACCGGACAGGTTTTCCAAAGTAATTCCAGGAAGGAAAATGGTATAAATCAGACGAAAAGGTACAAAGTAGAGTTTCATGTACTGAAAAACTATATTACATTAATAAATTCATGTTTCCTGAGTCCCAATAGAACTCACAATCAATGTAGGTGCAGTTGAGAGTCAGTGCGGCTAAGATTCAATGTTATACCTGTCAGTGGCGCAGAAGAAGATTTGCGGGAACTACCACATTGACGGGAGCGGAGCAAGAAAATTGACAATTCCAAACACTTCCACAGCATGTAAGATTTTCCCAGTGTGAACTAAATGAATTAAACGAACGGTCACGTTTGAACTATGGTTCTTCGCTGGTCTGTTATTCGATCGGCGCGCACAGTGACCCTAGCCATAAAAATCACGTGCTGAACGACTTGTGCAGAAAATCGTGAATACAATAGAGCAGTGTACAATTTGAGCAGAAAACGCCTATGCCATGAAATTAAAATTAGTTTACAAAATATGCTCCAAATGGAGTTTTGCCCGCGCCATTGTCCCTTTCAAGCACAAAGTACGGTTTGTTTCAACTATCAGTCTTTCTTTTGCTGCTCTTGTTTTTCACGTTCTTCGCGCTGTTTCCGCATCATATATTTCTTAGTGAGTATCCTTATCTTTCCCCACAGTGTCCACCAGATTTTCATCCTCAGCCAGGCAGGGAGAAGGTTAAAACAAATCCACGCCTTAGAATAACAAGAACAACAAGTAGAGGTTACTTTCTGTGATGCGTATATTAGAAGTATATGTGGTAAGCATGCAGCTTTAAAAAACGCGCTTTTTGTTGCTTTTTGCAATGATCGTTGATGGCCTTTCATCTATCAAAAACTGTCAATGTCGAGCCTAAAAGTTTGTTCTGAAATTTTAATAGATCGATCTCCAAGTTTTTCTTTTTCTTTTCTACCCTGCTGATTTGAATAATCTAGAACTTCCTATTCGTGGATATTTATAGTGTTCACGTTTGAAAAATTTCGATTTCATTCAAACCCTGAAATCAGTTGTTATTCACCCGAGTTCATTCTTGGGAGTCCGAAAATTCGAGTAAAACTAAACGTAATTCTGTAAAGGGAAAGCTTTTCGAGCCCAGGAGTGCTCAGGCGTTCAGCAGTGAGCTTTCGGATGGGATCAATGGAAGATATATCACTAGCATGAATTATAGTAGTTCGTTTTTTTGTTTGATTTTTACTTAATGGTCAAAACGCAGGACATAAGAAAAAATCTTCTCTCAGGGAAGTCTTAACGACAGAAGCCCTTTTCTTCTTGCTTTCAGCTTTTCTGCCCTTAAACTCGATGCAAATGTTTCACGCGCAGGTTACTTCACCACCCTTACCATGCCCCCTTGTGCCACCTTACTTTGCCCGCCCTTACTTTGCCCGCCCTTACTTTGCCCCCCTTGCGCCCCCTTACCATGCCCCCTTGCGCCCCCTTATTTTGTCCCCTTGCGCCCCCTTACCATGCCCCCTTGTGCCACCTTACTTTGCCCGCCCTTACTTTGCCCCCCTTGCGCCCCCTTACCATGCCCCCTTGCGCCCCCTAATTTTGTCCCCTTGCGCCCCATTACCATGCCCCCTTGCGTCCCCTAATTTTGTCCCCTTGCGCCCCCTTACCTTTAGTGAATGAGCCCAATAACCACACGTACGCGACTCAGTTCCAATAGTCCCAAGAGCCTGCTTTACATAGGTGTCAGCCGTTGGCGTGAGGAGGGTACCTTTCATTTTGTCATCTTTGTCGCCACAAATGCTGGCATTACGACCTACACGATAATTATAAATGACGGATGATTAATTTGCTGGCATTATGACCTACAGGATAATTATATACATGAGGGATGATTAATTTCAGGAAGGAAGGAACGAATGAATGAAGGATGGTGGTTCCTGGGGTAGTGTGATAGATGCAGTTTTACCCCCCTGATGCTCCCCCAAGATGTTTTCAGGGCTGTATCCCACCAGAGACAGAGAAGGAGACGTAAGGTACCTATTTTCGTGTGAAAAAGCAATAACGGAGGCGGAGGAGACAATTGAAAATTTAATTGACGGAAGCGGGGACAGAGGCAGAACGAATGACCCCACCACTGCTTGACTCTGAAAAGATGCTAACCTACAGGCGAGCGAGGCTTATGCTTCCGTCTCCATCATTGAATTATCAGACAAACAGAAGAGCTAATGTCTCCATCTCTGCTCTCTCACCTCTTTACTAGGAATTTGGAACCACCAATTTTCCTGATAATGTGTTGATTTTCTTTCGTTAACAACTCTACTGACATTTTCTCACATGGAACATAGGCAATAGAAATGGTACATACTTGAACGTCAATCCCTTTGCTTGAATATTCTGAATGCAGGCATCTACTGAAGAAGTCTAAAAAGGCCTGGTAAGCAAATAGAAAGACAGATGAAATAATGGAAAAATTAGTGCTACATAGTTCCAACATATTGAAGTGCTATTACTGGAAAACAAACATGTATACATCTAATTCAATAAACGTTGCTTTGGTATTTGGTCATTGAAGCGCGGAATATGATTATTTGCTTGAGTGACCACCAAACAATGGCGCTCGACGACCAAAGACAAATTCCCAAAGCAACCTTTTTTGAAATAGGTGTACATACCCATGGCAGTGTTAGTTGGACACCCATTTCTGGGTGTTGACCTCCAAAAAGGTGTTATTTTTAACCTTTTCTTTTAACACGTCCAATGAAAATAACTGTGTACAGTCCTGATTTTTCAGCCTAGTCTCTGGTGTTCCGTGCGGGCTTCCTGTGGTTATGTAGGTACAGGAAGCCCACTCACATGGCCAGGGACTAGGTTGCTGATTATTACCTTTGTGGCACAGTAAACTGAGACCAATGGCATTGGGTCGCTTCCAATTAATGATGAAATGTTAATAACGGCACCTTTACCCCTATAAAGCGAGTCAATAAGTAAAATAAGCAACAATGAGTCACTCCTCATGAAAAGTTTAGCGCGAGTCAATGTTTTCTTTGTTGAAGCATTGTTAGCTCATCTCACTGGGCACTCTCGGTTCCCAGTGGTATCGGTTCCCAGCTCAGAGAGAAGAAAGTTTCGTATATAACTGTACAACAGCCCTCATTGTAAACTGCATTGCAGCAAGTCCTCAAAAATCTTGCCTATCTGTTGTGTATTTTCAACCACTTGAAAGTTCCCTCAGAAAAAAAACCTGTTGTGTTTCCTTGCTAGCAATTTCCCTTGCATTTTTGCCAATTTCATGACACTTTCCAAAGTTGTCGACTTATAAATAACTCAGTTCGACTTTAGAGTAAAGGTGTTCCTTGTTTGCTTTCATGCAAAATAGGTGCTCAATGGGTACATGAGTCTGTGGTGTGATAAACACTTTACAAGATGCAATTGAAAGGAAACCAACATGGAAATGTAGCCATATGCAGGAGACGAACACTTTTGGACTGTACTTAACACAATATTTTCACATGGTTTGTACATACCTAGAGACCATTCCTGGCAAGACAACATGGGTCATCTGTGAAGATAAACAAATGAAAGGACAAAATAATCTGCAAGTAATACAGCTTAGAAACCAGTCAACTGAAACAGTAATCCAGTCTCACACAATTAAACCCAACAGTCACTTACCATTACTGCTGCAAGTGTATTGGTATTAACCAGTTTCCAACATGCCTACAGAAAAAAAAGTAAAACCTTGACACACAAGTTTTGTATTGTGTGGTTCCAGAAAATATCCATCCCCCCTCCCCTACAGAAGGGATTGGAAATTCCAGATGGGTGGGGTGGGGGTCAATTTACCTGATTTCTTCCATACAACTATTGTATTTTCCTTTGGAAATTCCAGAGGGGTGTCACTTTTCGACACCCTTCCCTGGGAAGGTGTGTGTGTATGTGTGTGTGTGGGGGGGAAGGGGGTGGGGGGATGGATATTTTGTGGAACCACACATATAGGTATTTTAAAGTGGGTGAGTTTTCATCAATTAATCATTTTACAGAACCAAGAGTTAACTCATACAATTATCACTTCACATGATTCACGATACTGGCACAACTTACTTCTCTACTGAGTTCTGCAAAATAATCTGTAACTTGAGAAGCACCCACATTATTCACTGTTTAAAAGAAACAACACTAAGTTGTGTTAATTTATTAGAGCTGTCTTAATATCTTGGAAGGGTACAATATAATGGGCATAAAATGCCAGGGTGGGTATGTCCATTCACAAGTAATGGCATATATTTCCAGGATGGGCTGATTTATATTCACAGGTTGTAGGAAATTCACTGGAATTCCAGAGTGGGTAGGGGCAATGAAAAAAATTCCAGGGTGGGTAGCTGATAGTTGGGGGGAGGGGGTTGCATCTGCCCATTGTCATTGGTAAGGCAGCAACAGTCCAGTTTCGAATTCTATTTTATTTATTTTTATTTTATCCTCCATTGGGCACTCCATTGGCAATTCTCTGTTCTTCCACTGAATAGACATCAACGGTGCATAATAAATACAGTAGGAGCATCAGTTTGAAGTAAAAAAGTTGTGAATACCGACAAGCTGATGAAGCTTGAATTGAGACAATAGACAAACTTGAGAAAACTTTTTAGTATTCACAAGTTTTTTACTTCAAATTGGGGCTCCCACTGTATTGATGTACTGTTGACAGGCGTGGATCCAGGGGGGTTCATAGGGTGCAAATGAACCCCCTCTCCCAACGAACTGATTTTGTGGGGGATTGGTTCACTAAAAAGACCTTTTGTCATTTCAGAGTGGTTCTTTTCTTTTATGTGACCCAATTAATGTATACCAGATAATAAATTCATGATATTTTGCCGCCGTGAGAGGGCCACGGACAACAGAGAAGGATTGGTATACCTCTATTTTCCATTTTTATTTTGTTTTGTCGTGGGCCCTCACACCTTTTTGGTTGCACTTCATCAGCAAAAATGAACCCCCCTCTTAAAATCCTGGATCCACCACTGGTTGATGCTTATTCAGCGGCCATGCAGATAATTCTGGACTATTTGGGGATTACACTCACCAAGTATTCCAATATCCAAGTCCTTTAGCTGCATGTCTAAATCACCATAGATTTCTGCCCCTCCACTAAAATCCTTCACTATGATCCTTGTTTGCACTCCATATTGAGATTCTAGATACATCAATATTTGATTCATTAATATTACAGAGCCCCTGGAATTATGCAAAAAATTTCCTTGAATTATGCAGGAAAAAATTAGAATCATGTGGGAAATTACCCCCAAATGCCTTCTATTTCCCATACAACCACTGTATTTTTCACTGAAAGGGGTGGGTGAGTCTTCCCCACTAGCAGAGGCCTCTTTTCTCTGCATCTTCTGTGCATGCATATCTACAGATGTTTTCTTGAGCTCCCCAGCAGAAAACGTCTGTAGATATGTATGCATATATAGTGGGCAATCCGTCCAAGGTTCTGGATGACAACAAAACAAAGCAAGTGTCGGCCCAGGGCAGAGGTCTCTTTTCCTCGCGACCCTCAGCCAGCTAGCAGGGAAGGGTGAGTCATATCTCAACCCCTTCCTTGGGGGATTATGGAGTTTTGTTGGAAAGGAAAGTTCTTCTTAAATCAGATATTTGATATTGAGATTAACGAACCAGATGCATTCCTGGAATGGGTTGGTAATTTTTGCTATACCTGACATTAGATAATAACATCCTACTTACCAATTTCCTCTTGTACAAGTTTTAACTTGTCTACTGATCTGCTAACAAGGACAATGTTGAAACCTTTTCCTGCAAGCTGAAAATAATATAACGTTCAAAATGAGAAACTGTTGCAATCTTTTATTTATTTATTTATATACATTGTACTCACTATCTTGGATCTGATTAGTTCTCTGGTGTAAATGCATTATTTATTTGAACAGTTGAATGGTTTGCTTATGGAATTTACTCGTACACTTGAAACATAGAAAAAGTCCCAAAATAAACTGTTCAGTTCAGTGTGTTCTTACAAATTTCAGAATTGTGAGCTTGGGTCTGTGCCCTGATCCCTACCTGCGTTGCATAAGATTTCCCAATCCCATCTGTGCATCCTGTTACAACTAAGGTATGGGAACAAAATAAAAATAAATAATTACATATACCGTTTCCGGGAAACGTTGTCACCCAAAAGGCCTATAAGCTTGAAGCGCAAAGGATAATGGGGGCATCTAAACTGCTACTGTTTGATCTGAATTCAGACAGTAATCGCAACCACAGGTAAAATTATCAAAGTTCAGCACATTTCTAAGCATGTTTGTTTCTAATATTGTACAGAAATTCAAGTAAATATTTATCTTTGTTGCTTTTTCCAGTGACAACGTATCCCGGAAACGGTATATAACAGAAACAAACAAAATACAATCAATGGTCTTGAATGGTATAAGGTCTAGTAAGTAGCGAGTCGAGGAGGCATGCAGGACATGGCACAAAACTGAACCTGGATGGTTGTCATTGCGCAGCCCCATAATCAAATGAAAGCAAAACTATTTGGAAGACACTTCAAACTGCTAGCAGGGAAGGGCGAGTCGGGCGAGTCATATCTCAACGACTGTATTTCTACTAAATATTAGGACCTACATGTAAACCTATATCACCTTGCACCGGTGCACTTGCAGCGTCTGCCACGGGCCCGAAATCAAGTAAGTAAGTTTTATACTTTTATCAAATTCCCGGGTAGATGACAGATGCCATCGAATATAAGTTACCTGCCCAGCTGCCATAATGTCTCAAATCTCTCGCAAACCCGAGAGAAGGTAAAACAAAAGTTCGAAAGCCATTGCACACTTGGTACAAGAACCTCAGACCATGGTAGACTAAAAAAGCTCCCCCAATTGCACTCAAAACTCCAGGTACCTCGACCGCCATTGCTCAGTTCCAGAAGTCACGTATCAGCCTCGTACCCAGGGTATTGGGTCGATGGGTTGCCTGTGATATCATGAAGGCGTGGGCGCTGACGGGGGATCAAAAATCAAATAGACCGATTCCAAGAGAAAATGGGATCATTTTCTCTTGCCGATTCGACGTATTTTAAAATTTCGTACATTTGTTTGATTGGAAAACGTTTTTAACCGATAAAAGGGGTTGTAGCCTGTTTAGGAGCGAAGGTTTAGGAGCTAGGGCCACACTGTGGCCCTTAGGCACCGTCCACACTACGCCGGCTAAATTTCCCACCAAAAACGGAACTTTTCGAAAACGCTGTCGAAAGTGGATAAATTTGAAAACGCCGGCTACGCGTTGTAGTGTGGACGACGCATTACGACGCATTCTCGTACCCAGGAGACGAGCCGGGGAGCTCTGGGTACGGCCCCCGGGACAGCTCATCAATTAGCCTCAGAGAAAACATCATGAGTTTTATATTCTGCGTGTAGTAAAAAAGCCTGTAGGTTTTATTCTTCGTGCGCTCATTGCGCGCCACAAATAACGAAATTATACATCTCAGTACTGGGCGTGTCATAGGAAGGGCGGTAATGGTGCGTCTCTATTTTGTAATTTCTGTAATGTTTGTCCCAACCTCGATCCCAGGGCCTTTCCCTTCGCAGGGAAAGGTCCTGGGAAGTAGTAGGGTGGAGGCATTTCACCCGGGTTTCCAGTCAATTCCTGTCAACTCCCCTTTAAAAAGTTCCCCTTTGAAAAATGTGTGCACACGCTTTGTCACCATGTGTAAAAAACCCAGTCAATTCCTGTCAACTCCCCTTTAAAAAGTTCCCCTTTGAAAAATGTGTGCACACGCTTTGTCACCATGTGTAAAAAACCCAGTCAATTCCTGTCAACTCCCCTTTAAAAGTCTCCCTAACACACTGACTGTTGAACAACAAGGTGACTGAAATACCCTCTCTTTCGAGAAATTTTAAAAAATGAAAAACGGTTTAAAGAGATGAATACTATAATAAATTAAATGGAGAAACAAACCGTGGAACAGTTGAGAGCCCTCGCCAAAAAGAGCGGGGGTATCAAAGGCTACTACAAATTACGTAAAGCCAAACTCATCGAAGCTTTGGACAATACACTGCAAAGACCCATTCCAACACCAAAGACCAAACTGCGACCCCCAACAGTCCTTATAGTCAGACCCCTCAAAGCATTAGGTTCTACCCCTGGAAAAAATACCCCCGACCAACAGCAAAAACCAATCCCAACCCCTGGAAGAAATATTGTTTCTAGTTTCATAGATAGTGGCAATCGGTTAGTGAAAGCTATCCCACAAACAACGAACAACGTGGTCAGTTGGATAAAAAATAAGACATCGGAATTAGTGGACCGAGTTAAGTCTGTTGGTGTTGGTGAAGCTCTTGCGGATCTCATCAATAAAAATATCCTCGAACTTACTAATAACAGGCCACCCCAACCTAGAAGACAGGTTAGTATATCTGAGAGTGTGAGAGCTGAATTAGGGGAAGCACAGAGCAACACTGCTCAAACCCAACCAAACCCAAATCGCAACGAGATTTATGCTAATCTGAATAATGACTTATCAAACATGATTTTTAACAAACTCAAACCAGACATAGAGATGCGTTCAAGGATTGTTTACGGTTTTACGGCTAGAATTCATCGGGGAGGTGGAGAAATAGCTGATTATGAGAAAACCCTTCGTGGGAAATCCCTTCTTTTGAAGGGGACTTTTACAAGTTTATCTGAAATCAAGGCTTATATCAAAAGGTGTGAGACCAAAAGGCTGGATTTGGAAGATGAGGAGGCGTGGAGTAAGGCGTATTTACCAGCAACAGAAATTGTCCCCACCCCAGGCGTCTACCAAGGCAAGGTTGAGTTTACTAAGATAACAGTAAAAGTCATTCACAGCAACGAACCATTAATGGGGTGTGGTCCCTTACCCGATTGGCTACGTAAGAAGAAATGTATCCACGCCATTGATAATAATGAGGACAATCTCTGTGTTTGGAGATGTCTTGCCATTTACTTTGGCTATCGTGATAATATCCCTAGACCTGCCGAGGACACCACCAGAAAGGCGCTAAAACTGGCCCGAACTTTTTACAAGACCTCAAAAATGCAAGTTGCAGATGTACGACCCACGAAACTTGTTGATTTTGAAGGAATCGCTAAGAGATTTTCCGTAAACATCCGTCTGTACGAACCAAAAGACCAAAAGGTTTGGAAACTGGTGTTCGGTAAAGACCAGTTCAAAGAGAATTTACCATGTGTAGATATCGGACTCTATAAAGGCCACTGTTTCTACATCAAGGATATCGAAGCCCTAACAGGACACTGGGAATGTTCTGGGTGTGAGCAAAGATTTAACAGACATGATAATTACAATAGACACGTCACAGAAAAAAGATGTTCAGGAGGAAAGACACAATTGATATGCAAAGGGAAAAGTTCAAACACATCATGAACAGTTCAGAAAAGGTGTTTTATGGAGGTAACACCCAATTTAGTTATGTTGGGTGCCGATGGATCGAAGCACAGTCTAAGACTAGAGGCAAACACATTCATCACGCTCTCTGTGGGCATGGAGGCGAGCGGTTTGTTCGGGTCGGAAAAAAGGAGATTTTGGTTGACGGATTCGAGCCTGAGACCAAAACCGTTTTTCAATTCTATGGGTGTAAATGGCACAGCTGCCCTTGTTCAAGTGACGATAAAAAGAGATACAAAGAAACTCTTAAAATGGAAAAGAAGATTAGAGACTTGGGATATAATGTCGTCTCGGTTTGGGAGTATGAAGAACCCGAATTAAGTGATATATTTCTTGAAAAGAAATTTACCCCATACCCATATTTTATTGTTTACGATTTTGAAGCATTGCTCGGCAAACTCTCCCAAAAGATTACTGACGACCTGACTTTCAACACCAACATATTCCAGTTAGTGTTGCTATCAACGATAATTTTACAAACAAACCCACCTTTCTTGTTAACTCAAACCCCGAAGAGCTTATCAAAGACTTTATTACAGATTTAGAACACCGCAGCGGAGTCATCATCGAAAAAGTTTTTAGAGAATACCCGCTGCCTGATCACGATTCTATTCCCATAAACGTATATAAACAATACCAGAAGTGGTGTAGACAAGTACCTGTTTTGGGTTTTAATAGCGGGAAGTACGATATAAATTTGATCAAAGAATATTTTGTAAGGCACATGACCGAGCAAGATGAAGATGAAGAGATTTTTGTGGCGAAGAAAGAGAATAGCTATATGTTCCTGACAACTGAGTATTATAAATTTTTAGATGTGATGTCCTACTTAGCCCCTGGACTCTCTTTTGATGAGTGGTGTAAAGCAAACAACTGTGAAGCACAAAAACTTGTCTTTCCTTACGAATGGTTGGATAGTTATGAGAAGCTTTCTCACGTAGGTCCTGTGGAATATGAAGACTTTTACTCAAGCCTCAAACAGAAAATCAAAGTGTCTCCTCAAGAATATGAAGAATTTAAGATCGAATTCCATAAGCGGGGTTGTGAAACCATGATGGATTGGTTGCGGGAGTATAACATAGCCGACGTTGTACCTTTCGTAGAAGCTTTGGAGAAGACAAGGGAGCAATATTACCAGGATGAGATTGATATGTTAAAAGACGCCGTGTCGATCCCAGGTATCTCAATGACGTATGTTCTGAACAAAGCCGTAAAAATGAAGAAGAGATACGAGCCTGCCTTATACGCTCCAGGACAACCTTGCACTCACAAGTGTTCTGATAACTGTCATAAAAAGGGGTGTGAACAATGCACCAAGATAAGAAAAGAGTGCTCTGAATGCCCCAAAACAAAGCTTATGAATTACTAAAAGCAGGAATGGTTGGGGGTCCCAGTATTGTGTTTTGTCGATATGCTGAAAAGGATGTGTCAAAGATTCGGCCTCATAAATACAAAGATCCAAAAACCTGCAAGTCTGTCGTTGGTTTTGATGCTAACAGTTTATATCTATACTGCTCTGGACAAGAAATGCCCTGTGGTAAAGAGGAATTCATTGAGCCATCAAAGCCAACAGATTCTGAATATGTTAACAAGGTTTGTGAAGACATTCTCACCGACGACTTTTTCGGTTTTTGCCAAGTGGATATCCATGTCCCTGAAAATCTCAGAGAAAAATTTGAAGAGTTTTCACCGTTGTTCGTTGTAGATAGCATTCCTCAAGCGTTAGTCCCTGAACATATGAAAAAATACCAAAAAGACACTGGCAGAAAAACTCTAAAAGGTACTAAAAAATTGCTTGGGGTGACCAAGGCAAAGAAGATCTTGCTATATACACCCCTACTGAAATGGTATCTTAACCATGGTTTAGTAGTGACCGCTGTACACAAGATTTTAAATATGTATCAGGAAGACCTTTTAAATGGTTTCCTAAAGAGGTAAGTTCTGCAAGAAGAGATGGGGATATCGAAGAGATCGTTTCCACGAAGAGAGACAAAGATCTAGACAAAGAATTGGAACAATTCCCTTTTTTAGTTTCCTTGAAGAAGCTAAAGGAGATCGATGACTGTATTTTGAAGCTCGATGAAGCCATAGTAGAAAATTTGCGACAATTTCCTGATTTATCTACATTGGTTGAAGCGAACAAAGAACCAAAAACTATTATTGAAGGAATACGGAAAAAGTACCAAGGTACCAAACAACTAGGAGATACTTACAAACTAAAAGGAAACTCGTTCTACGGAAAAATGATCGAAGATCTCGAAAAACACACAAAAACAAGATACACCCAAAGCGAAAAAGAAGTTGACAAAGCTTTCAGAAGCCCCTTCTTTGACGATTTAGAAGTCATCAATGAAACATATGAATTGAAAGAACGAAAACGGCAGGTAACTATAAATCGACCTTATCAATGTGGCATTGCGGTATATCAATTGGCTAAACTACGAATGTTACAGTTTTACTATGACTTTATTGACAAATATGTTGATCGAAGGGATTTTGAACTTATTCAAATGGACACCGATAGCCTGTATATGACACTGTCGGATGAAAACTTGGACAAGATTATCAAACCCGAACTCCAAGATGAATATTTTCAAAAGGGGAAAGCAAAATTCCTGTCAACCTCGAACTATCACGACAGGACCCCCGGGCTCTTCAAACTCGAGTTTAAGGGGGCGCGAATGATTGCTCTTACCTCAAAATGCTATTATGCCGAAAGCGCCGACATGGTAAAGTTTAGTTGCAAGGGCGCTTCCCATAGACAAAATACTATGACCTGGAATCGATACTACGAAGCTTTGAACGGGGCCCTTGACAAAGCCCAAAACACTGGCTTCAGGGTTAACAATAATCAAATTGTGACATACACTCAAAATAAATTAGGATTGAGCGCCTACTACGACAAACGCATTATGGCAGCCGACCGAATTCATACAGAGCCTTTGTATTAGCTCACTTCAATACAAAATTAGGCGGCAGCTCAGTATCTTCTGGTACAACCTGTAGTTCTTCCCTAACAAACGATCTCTTTGGTCCATCTTCTAGATAATACAACACAGGCTGATTTGGTGACACCATACTCCTAGAAAGATTGTAAACCTGAATACTCCAGATAGGATCCGTAGCACGTCTACGTTCACCTCCCTCAAGTTCGCCTGGAGCTAATAGATACCGCACTCTAACCCCCAGTGGAAATCTCACTTCGTCAAGGCCAACAACTCGCTTATACTTTTGAGGATCAATATCAACCTTTTTCAAACTAATAGCTTTTGCGGGCTCTTTACCGGTGATTCTAATTGGTCGGCTATTCAGAGTTTTCAAGACAGCAGGCAAACGTTTCACCCACACTCTAGACCTATCATCACTAATCATTTCTTGAGCGTACTGATGGGAAAACAATTTCTCACCCAAAGTCCGATTTGCTCGCTCTACAAATGCCTGTGCTCGATGGTTCCCCGCCTCACTTCGCTGGATGGTCACTTGATGCTTGTTCATAAGTTTAGTAACTTCTCCCATAAATTCCTTTCCAGGGTCAACAATTAATGTTTTTGGCCACTTTAATTTTCGAGAATAAATCTTGGTTAATGCTTTTGCCACTTCGCCACTTTCTTTTGAAGTTAATGGTTCGGCATCCTTGTATCTCGAGGCGATATCAATCACCACCAACGCGTACTTATACGTTTTCCTACCAACTTTATCATGAGGTAGAAATAGCAAATCTGATTGATGAATCTGATTTGGTTTATCCACAGTCCAATGCGGTCTGGGAACATACTTTGGAGCTGGTAAATAAATTTGCCACAAGGCTTGTTTCTCAAGCCATTTTCTAACTTCGTCTTCACTGACTTTTGCCTTTTCACCCAATTTTGGAATAGCTGAATAACCTTTCCAGTAACCTTCTGTGGAATAGTATATTTTCGATAACATTCTTTCGTGATTCATTTAAAGAATACTCTTTCTTCTCTTAAATAAAAGATGTCACAAGCTATATCCGAAAACATTAACCCAAACAGGGTCCTACGAGAGCCTTTCGGCTTGAAGGCTGAATCGTCACTGAATCGAATTACATTTAATCCCTCTTCAGCTAGTCCCGGAGAGAGACTCTATATTAATATTCCGAAACTTGCAGAGAATGTGGTGATTGTTCCAAAGACCCTAGCGCTAACGTTTAACATTGCTTTAACTGGTACGGATAAGCATGCGAATAATAGATTTGTTAACAATTTGACAGCATGCTTGAAATCAAGATATAAGATACATTTTGGTGGAGAGACAGTGCAGGATACTAATAGGTATGATTTATATAAGCTATATAGTGATCTTCATCTTTCTAAAAAGGAACGAGAAACTAGGCTCAAAGAAGGAATTTCCAGTCTCAACATGCGTAAACTGAGGGCTGGTGCAGGTGATAAAGTGTCTACAGATGCAACAGAAGTAGCATTAGCAGCTGTATATAACACAAAATATAGACTCCCTCTTGAGCATCCAATTATAGACAATCATGGAGTATTTTATCCAATGGCACTTGCTCAAGGGTTTATGTTTGAGGTTACTCTTCCAGAATCAAAAGATCTTACAATAACAAGCGACAAAACAAAACCATTTACATATGCTATTTCCAATCTTGAGCTAGAATACCAAAGCATTTCAAGTGACTTCCTAGCAAAAGAGGCAAAGAGCACTTATCAAATTGGAAAAGGGTTTTACTATGAAAATATTCATCTCCATAAGACGTTCACAATTACCAAAGGGACGGATAGCATATTAAATGAGAATATTAACATCCCTCGTAGAAGTATGACAGGCATCCTAATGTTGTTTACAACACCACATGTAGATGGGGCACGTGATAGTGAAAGTTTTGTGAATCCAAGTATTACAAGTGTAAAAATTAACATCGATGGCGTACCAAACCGGTTATATAGCAAAGGTATGGAAACCTCAGATTTTTATGATGCAGCGGTCAAACGGTTTGGATCGAGTGATAATATATCAATCAAGGATTTTTATAATGATAAATTTGCAATATGGATAGACCTACGGACATATCATGATGACTCTATACATGGTAATGGCTTACACATCAGTAATACAAGAGATGGAGTTCATCTAGAGATGAAACGAACAGCTTCAGGGTCTGGTACTATTATTTGCCACATGTTCGTGGTAGCCGACGCGTTGATGACGGTCATGAATTCCAACTTGCATTCAATTGTGTATTAAAAAGAACAACTGTTATAATACAAAAGTATGGAAGAATTACGAGAAAAAGTCCCTTTTCATTGTATTATAACTGGACCGACAAATTGTGGAAAAACAAAATACCTCACGGAACAGCTCCGAGGACCGTTCCGCAATGTGTTCGAATACATTGTTCTCATATGTCCGACTTATGCTAAAAATAAGACCTATCATAGATTTGCTCATGGAGATAAACGTTTCTTGGTATTATCACCAGATGCCAGTAACATTGATGAGATTAACGAGTTATTGAAGGATTGCTCACAACTTTTTTCCGGTACAAATACGTTACTTATTTTGGATGACTGTGCTGTATCGAAATATCTTAAGCAACGCTCGAACAAGTTTATAGACCTTGCATTCTCAGGGAGACACGATGGATTATCAGTGTGGGTATTGACGCAACAATTAACATCCATAGCAAAGCCCTTCCGTGACAACGTCGCCTGTGTGGTTACATTCCATAATCCGTCTCAAGTCGGCACAAAAACATTGTTTGAAGATTACGGAGGAGATTTAGACGTTGAGACTCGTAAAAGGTTTGTGGAACTGCTGAAAACTGAAAAGTATTCAAGACTCTGTTTCTGTTTACGTTATCCATTCGAAAAGTATTTAGAGATTCCTACTACGCAGTGATTTAAAAACATCTTATTCTACTTATAAAATAAGATATGGCAAGCATTGAAGATTATATCGAAGAAAAAGAGGTCGCTGAACCAAAAGAAAATGATATTGAAGTCAAACGAGAATCACTGGCTATTCTCGCGTCTCTTGGGACTACAAAGGAATTTCTAGGTGTTGAGATGAATCTTGGTGATATCAAGAAACTCTCATCAAAAGACGTTGAAAAATATTATAATCGTTACCAGACAGTCTTAGGCAAGCAGGTAACAGGTGGATTAGTAGAATCTGCACTTCAAGCAGTGTCTCACATCATCTCCTACGTGGTTCCTGTAGATGACGCTGAAGCGCTTTGCAAAGACTTGCAGAACGATGAGTTGGTAAAACGTGAACTTTCAAACTTTGCAGGTCTCTTGGTATTGAAGGGTGGAAGATTGGTAGCACTTGCTAGCGGTCTCTTTCAGGTTGCTAAGCATGTTAAACTAACACCTTCACAGGAGACTTCCAACAAAATTCAAGAACTTCCTAGCACAACTGAGCAGACAACTGAGCACACTCTTGAGCATAACTGAGCAAACTACTAAGCATAACTGAGCATGATATGATTTAAAGATACTTTATTATTGAAAATAAAGAATCATGTCTGAAGAAGTTGTTGAACAAATTACAAAGGAGCCCGAAAAGAAGAGAGTGACTAAAGAGAAAGACCCAAAAAGGTTGCCGCTGGGAGGAAACTCGCAGAATATAATAAGAAGGCGAAAGAAGCACTTGCTAGGGAAATGAAGCGTGAAGCGGAGACGAGTCCAGAAGAAGCTACGGCGGAAGAATCTGGATCACAAGCTTGGATTCCAGAGCTATCTTTTACAACTGTACTGTCTATAGTTGGCATAGGGTTTACGGCATTTGATATGTTTATGCGGTACTACAAAAACAGAGTAGTTGATTTATCGCAAGTTCCGACCCATGTACCAGAATCATTCAAAGAACCACCACCCTCAAAAATTCCTGTCCCACAGACCACCAGCCGAGCGTCAACGACTCCGAAAATTGGAATAATGTAAGTAATTTAAAGATTTTCTCTGTGTATAATAAAATCATGTCAACTGAAAACAAACTTGTGAAAACGGTTACCGATTCAGCCGTCATTATCGGATTAGCCGCTGGAGTTGGATACCTTGGTAAAAAGGCTATGAAAGAATCGTTTATAAGTGACCCCTCATCGAGTGTTACAAACTATGCTAAATGGGTTGCTGTCCTGTCCGGTAGTATGTATTTGAAAGATTATCTGGAAACACAAAAAATTTACCAAAACCGCTTTAAAGATTTTATATATTGATTAATAAATGGCAACAATAGCAATGATGATTGGTGGAGCTGTATTGAATGCGACAACGTTCGTTGGTGGCTCATATCTCGCAAAATACCTAAGTGGAACGTCTTCAGACGCGGAGCGAATAAGACACGACAAGGCTATAGAAAAATATCAAAAAGATTATGCCTCATACCAGGAAAAGAGACAGAAACTCATTGATTGGTACTCGCAACAGCAGGATGCTGAACACCGGGCTTCACAAAATTTATCGAACACCGATGAAGCTTTGAAATTGTATAGTCAAACGCATCATGATTCGAGAGGCAAGCCCCTCGAGCTCCCCTTAGGAGATGAACCAAAATTCTCTGATTATTATAGGCCTAGTAGCAACCAAAAGATGGGGGAGATGGCATATGTAGGTGGTGGTATGTTGGCAATGGGTTATATGGCTAGTAAATTCTTTTAGACGTATCAATTTAAAAGATTCTTTATTTTTAGAATAAAGAATTATGGACATTGACCCAGAAATACCGGATAAAGAAAATCCTTTTGATCGAGTCGATCCAGGTGATCCAGGTGAAGGGGAATGGATTCCTATGCCCTCCACTTCAACTTCAACTCACGATCATCACACCACAGACGAAACTTCATTCATACACGGTGTGGATGAACATACTCATTTGATTCCTCGAGAGGAAAGACTTAAAGCAAGAGAAGAAAGAGTTGGAGAGGCGTGGAAAAGAATTAGCGAAAAATTTCGTAACGTAGGCAACCCTAAAGATTATCCCTTCACAGCTGATATAGATGAATTTGATCAGGTGGTTGTCAAGCTCGGTAGAAGTAATGCTAAGAGCTGGACCTTGTTCGAAGGTGATAAACTTAATGCTAAATTACCGCCAACGGTAACTAAGAGTCTTGGTCCTCTTAAGGTAGATGTTGTTATAGCTAATTTAGGAGCTATTTCAGGACATCAAAGGGAAGTAAAAGATTTGGAAACTGAACGTGAAACAGTTCCTGAGAATCAGAGGGGTACTATAAATCATCAGATTGAAGAACGAAATGAGGAGATTGAGCGATTGGAAAGAGAAAATGAAGAAATAGAAGAAGGAATGTCTCTTAGAGATAGAGTCAAGCTCGTATTTAAAAAGTACGGCTTTACAGTTTTTGCTGTCGTTTCAGCAGTAGGTGTTGTTATCGGTGTTATTGTCTCTAATCTAAAAAGGGTTTGACCCGTGTTGCAAAGGGCGTTGGCAACGGCTTGAAAGCAATTGGAAAGAGAATTGGAGAGATATTACCTGGAATGGTAGGTGCTATTGCTAGTTTTATCTTCAAAACAGCGGGGGAGGTTATTGGATTTTTAGGCAAAAATGCTTGGCTGCTGATAGTGGCCGTGGTTCTCTACCTTGTTGAACAATTTAAAAAGAAGAGACGCTAAGTAAAAACATGTCAACGTTTCTATCTATCACGATGCTAGCTCCGGAAACGAGAGTTTATCTGGAGCCACCGTTGGGGCGAATAAAAGAGATACAACTTTTAGATTGTCACATTCCTAAACCGTGGATAAAGTTCAAGGACCCACAAAAGTTTATAAGTTTTCATCTCAAGAAAATGTGTCGGAAAAGGTATTTTTTACTATTCCACCAGGGAATTACACATTGAAAACACTTCAACAAATCTTCCTCAGAGATGAAGAAAGCTCCAAGCTTACAATTCTAATGGCACAAAAAGGATATTATCTATATTCCAATAAGATCATTAATCTTAGGCTTTCTGAAAAACTCTCAAAAAAGCTCGGTGTACCTGAAAAGATATTACCCAATCGATATTATCCAATAACATGGATACCTGACAAGCCTTTGAGTTTGTTTTGTGATCTCATAGAGTCAAAGTCTTCATATTCTAATATGATTCCTAGTGATGAAAAAGTAGGACTTACCCCATCAAATTTACTTGCTGTTATTCCATCTCAAAGACATCCTTGTATAAAAGTCCAGCAAACCATTAATCCAGTCAACTACTTTACTTTGTTGCTTTTAGATGAAAAGGGAAGAAAGCCCAACTTTAATAACGAACCTATTCGAATTAATTTAAAGATTTCACACTAGAATAAAAAAATATGGGAGATTACAATAGTATTTATCCACAAGTGCCTCAAAATGGGGAAAATTTCAGACTTCAAAAGTCGTGTGAGGTTCTACAAGGTCTTGAAAGAGAGGTTACGCATTATGAGCGTGTACGTAAGAAATACGCTAGATTGAGGAAACTGATCGTATGGTCAACAGGCGGAATCTCTGTCATATTATCCGGTAGTGGATTAGCCCTCAGTTTGACAGGCTTTGGAGCCGCGGTAGGTGCTCCTATTGGAGGAGTTGGTGCTCTGTTCGGTATTGTTTCTACCACTGTTGGAGTCAAATTATCACGAAAGATATCTAAGCATGAAAAAACATCACAATTAGCAAGAGCAAAGGTGAACACCATACAGGATCTCGTCTCAAAGGCTCTTCGGGACAACACAATTTCTGACCAAGAGTTTTCGCTAATCCTAGCAGAAATGGGTAAGTTTGAAACCTAAAGGTTGATATTCGTCAAAAAGCTCGGAAGGAGGAGGGAAAAAAAGTAGATATGACTCAGATACGAACAGAGGTTCGTGCGGAAATTTTAAAGGAACTCACCGTTCCCGCACGTTAAAACTATCATTTGAGAGGACACCGGTAGGGTGGATTTATGAGATTGGTTGCTTCAAGGATCGACGGTGATTTAAAAACATCTTATTCTACTTACAAAATAAGATGTCGTTACTCGATGAATTTAAAAAGGTATATCCAAATGCGGATTTATCAAAATTTCATGAAGATAAAGACTGGTATGCGGAAGGCTTATTTGACCCTAGGTATATCGGGTGGTACAATAAAAAACATTTCTGGTATGGAATTTGGGCCAAGGATCCTAATGCTGCTGTTGTGACTAAGCTTACAGATATTCCGGTGGATGACCGTATAGAGTTATTCAATGATTTGGGTATAGCGGCTCCTAAATTACAATTCCCGGATAGTTTGAAATTAACAACTAAAAAATACCCTATTCCAGCGATAGATTTTGATACCACCGCTTCAGATATCACGTCCTTGTTAACAGACTTGGATATATATGTATCGTCTAAGCAAAAGTTCTCTGTGATGATGAGAGACATTTTCAAGGAGGCTACCATAACGTTCAAGTCTGCAAAACAGTCGAGACGATGGCTAAATGGTCCTAATTTAGTTATTGGCCGCAACAACTCAACTTTGCGGTCTGGTGTGCTACATCGGGTTGTGGGGTTAGCCTACATGAGGCTGAGGGCTATCCCCCTGTTGTTTATAGTTTTATTAAATTTCATGTCTATTTCACTGTGAGGCGGATTCTAAAGGAATTGGGATGTCCTCTACCTGAGGACTCAATTTTTAGTCAAACAGACAATCAATATAACAAAGTTGTTTTTCAAAGATTATGTCATGAATTTGGCTTAACAAACCCTGATTTTAGATGGAAAGGGGGGAGAAATTTTGGGCTTGGGGATATTTTTGTTTACTATCCAGGTAGCGGGCGCGGGTCGGGTTATCAAAATGTACATGTTATAAGAGGATACGATACCGAGGCAAACGCATGGCCTAATAAATTAAATTTATTCTCTGATGAAGGTGGAACTTACGATAATGGTAAATTAGTGTCTTTTATAAGAAATGATGATCACGGTGGAAGGCAGTACAATTGGTTCGTCCCTGTGAATGGTCATGGTTTGACTAGAGCGGGTCTAGGCCGGTTAAACCGTTCACTGGAAGCGTTTGTTTACAGTGTATTAGGCGCTCAAGTAAATGTTAGGTCTAGTATTGTAGGCAATAGCGGTTCAGCGGTTGAAGCACAGCAGGAGTTTTTGACCTTATTTGAAAGTGCCGTCATTGAAGAAAATATATCCAAAAGCGTGCAACGCTATCAATTATCAGTCCAAGAGGCCAAACTTAGACTTAACCTAGCAATAGCCTCTGGAATTTGGCTCATGCCGGCTAATTTGATAATCAACACTGAAAGCGTGACCGGTATAATAATAAGTTGCTGACGGCCACTAGTGATATGAGTTTTGGGGTGAATGATTCGCTTAATGAAGAATCAAAACATGTTGGTATTCAGCACAGCTTGGGCCCTTCAAAGGTTAAGTTACCGCACGCGTCAATTGAGACGAAACCAAAAACAAATTCAGACGTGACAAAGCCTGTTATTGAAAAACCCTTGACCTCTCGAGTGGTAAGCCCCTCGAAGCATGAAACTAATCTAATAGCATTGACAGCTGTCGCGGGTGGATTAGCATGGTTTCTATTTCGATAGTCACGAGAGCACAGTCTGATGCAACTGGCTATTTCACGTGGGCACTAATTTACATACAATCAAAATCACGTGGAGAACAATAGATTGCATACTTTTACGACGTAGCAACAAGCAAGTTGAAAAGTGGATTTGATGTTTACTTTTTAGAGGCCTGTATCTAACGTCGCTCAGGAATGTGATTACGTCATAGGTCGAGCAGATGGTTGTCTCATGACCGGAAAACAATTCCAACTAGATGAGTCACACCAGGATACTACTAGGTAAATTTCGTTATGTAACACAAGTCAGCGTTACATAATCTAATCTAACGTGTCTCTTACCGTGTCTCTTGTGTTGTGTGACACGCTTTACATTTCGCCTTCTGTCTGTTGTGTTCACATATTTGAGACCCGCCGCATAACTTACAAAAGAATTTCTGGATTCCATGAATACATATTCCTTTCCCGTTGCAGTCTTTGCAGATATATCTCGCTCGTTTATGTTCACAGAAGCTACCGCCCTTGCATTCCTTACAGCGTGACTTACGACGGTCGTGAGGGCAAATTTGTGATCCATGACAATCTCTACAGATATATTTAATTTTACCATGTAGACATTTGTAATCATTCTTGCGAGTTACGTCTGAGGATTTATTAGAAACTGGATTTTGTGGCATCAACTCTTTCACTGTTTGTTTCTCCATTTAATTTATTATAATATTCATCTCTTTAAACCGTTTTTCATTTTTTTAAATTTCTCGAAAGAGAGGGTATTTCAGTCACCTTGTTGTTCAACAGTCAGTGTGTTAGGGAGACTTTTAAAGGGGAGTTGACAGGAATTGACTGGGTTTTTTACACATGGTGACAAAGCGTGTGCACACATTTTTCAAAGGGGAACTTTTTAAAGGGGAGTTGACAGGAATTGACTGGGTTTTTTACACATGGTGACAAAGCGTGTGCACACATTTTTCAAAGGGGAACTTTTTAAAGGGAGTTGACAGGAATTGACTGGAAACCCGGGTGAAATGCCTCCACCCTACTACTTGGGATCGAGGTTGATGTTTGTCCCACCCAACCCAAGCTCGACAAGCAAAGGCCTAACTATAGAGACTATAAAGATTTAATATTTACTCTAAGTTTGGCCTGGTAGCCTTGTAAATACAATTGAATGATGTACATGTCGTTTTCCTCATTGGCTGAACTTTTCTACTTTTTGCACCACATATTTAAACACTGTTTTTTTATTACTACCATGTACCCTTCAAACCATAAAATGCTCTTTAGAGAAAGTCATACGACATTTTTGCACCACGTATTGAAACACTGTTTTTTTTATTACTATCATGTACCCATCAAACCATAAAATGCTCTTTAAGGGGTGGCGAATGGTCAATGCGAGAATTCCGAGAACGCGAGAACGCCGCTTTCAAAATCCGAGACCGAGAACTCGATTTGAGATTCGCCATATAAACACAACAAACTGGAAAATGCGAGATCCGAGACAACCTGAAAAAAAATCCGAGATCCGAGAACGGCAAATTAAAAAATACGAGAATTCGAGAACGCCTAAAATTTCGCGAGAAAACAGTTTTTTTGAAGGACCATTCGCCACCCCTTCTTTAGAGAAAGTCATACGACATTTTGCCCTTAAAAAACAACATTTAAAAGTGTCCACATGTAAGCAGGAAAAGAACGACGCTGATATGACTTTCGGGCAAAAGAAAGCACGCAAAGGGTGGGGAGCGGTGCGTGGCTAGGACCGCTGGGGCTTCGTGAAGGAGACCAGTCTTCGTTTTTTCATCTGTTTTTTAGATGTGATCTTAGTGTCCAGATGCTTCGCCTTGAATCATAAATTTCTTCAGAATTGCCTGCCTTTTTTCTAAATCTATTCTTGGTGTCCAGATTTTTCGCCTTGTTTCTGGAGTTTCTTGAGCACTGCTCGCCTCCTTGCGGTCATTAGATTCCATGACAACTTGTCTCTCACAAGGGCCGGCAAAAGACCAGCTATGTAGGCCTGAAAAATCAAATGATATGCTTTACCTCATAAAGCCTGGCGGACACTGGACGCAGGCGCTGGTAACGGAAGACTAAAAGAGATCAATATGTATTTTATCTGTATGGTCAGTAGCCTGGATTTCAGGCCCCCAATTAGATAAAGAGCCTGTGTCAGCCGCCATTTTGACAGAACTTAGAACTTAGAAAAGATACTCCCTAAAGGTGGTGTTACACGGGACAACTTGCAACAAAAACTTTCCTCGCAACAATGTTGCGCGAAAAGTTTTTACCGTGTAACATGTGGCACAAGACAACTTTTCGCGCAACATTTTACTCGGCAACATTTGCGAGTTTTTGACTTGGCTTCAAAAACTTGCAACACAAAATGACGAATATCTGAAATGTTGTCTCGTGTAACATGTGTCCAACAACTTTCCGCGCAACATTTTTGTCTGAAAGCGAGGTAATAATGAAATTCGTCACCAGCTCGAGCTAAAAGTTGTTTTAACGGTCGTGTATCAGATGTTGCTGCGCTAAAAGTTTTCTCGTGTAACATGCCCGTTGCCGAATGACTCGACGTCAGGAACTTTTCGCGCAACAATGTTGCGCGGAAAGTTTTTGTTGCCTTATAGCAACATACCAAGTCGGAGACGCAACCATAGCGGAGAAAGCATGTCGGAGAAAGCATCCATTTCTATCGGCTGATTTTAGAGAATATAGAGCAATGTTCTTGATTGAATTTGGTAAATGAAATCTGAGGCTTTGTTTTTGGATGTTTATTAAGAAATTTCTACACGTAATTCGTCTTCTAATGTCGAACGAAAACAATAACAATAACAGGAGTGGCTGACACGGGCTATTTAATGAAGTTATGTTTGAGAGAGAAAATCCTTTGAAATCGGTGTACGGGGACGTTTTTCAAACACTTTAAATTTGCTTTATCTTACTTTACTTAAATCTTAGCAATCCTACGTCGGAATCCCCTGAAATTTACCATAGGCGTCCTGTAAGCCAGGGAGGCTATCTTAATGCTCTTTCCATTTCAGATAATATTTGTGTGTGTGTGACCATGTCCCATTAAGGAAACCTCTCCATTCTTTTTTTCAGAATTTGCAACCACAAGAACAGTATTATTGTTACCTGAAGGGCGTGGCTCCAGCAGCCATTGGTGCGTGACTGCACCCCTACTGTCCCAAGCGTCTGGCGTACAAAATCATCAGGTCCAGGCACAAGCAGGTTGGCCTTACGAATCCTACTCATTTTGGTGGCGACATACAGAGGCTGCACACACTGTAAAAATAAAATACAATTAGAAGCCAGGGGCGTACGCAGGATTTCACAAAGTTGCAGGCACAGCCTCGGATGTCACAGGATTTTTCAAATCTACAGGCCAAGCTCATGAATGCTTTGCAGTATGTGTACCAATGTGCCCCCACAAATTATAGGCTCTGTGCGCCACTGGAATTGAGAGGAAATCCATTTAAGAGGAAATCCATTTCCTTTGAGGGGAGCTAGGAGAGTGACTTTAATAGGTGATCAAATCAGTGATTCAAACCTCAGATATGATGCCCTTTCCAGCATATTCAGCGCCAATGCAATGGCTGAAGAAATCTACAAAGGCCTGAAAATATAAAATATGTTCAATATTTCTTTCACGTTGTGAGCAAAACAATTTTTCTAATTATGGAACAAAAAATCTGTGCCCTACCTTGGAAGCAGAGTATACAGACAACAGAGCGCGTGGCTCAATACCAGCTCCTGAGGAAATATTTAGAACCAACCCTTTGCCCCTGAAAATAGCAAATCGAAATGTGTATATAACATCATGTGGGAGATCAGCTGGATTTGGAAAAATATTGTAGTGGTTATTACATGACTGTATGTAAACCCAAGGAACTCATTCAGATTTGCTTTTTCACCTTAAAAAAGAATATAAAATATAAAATATAAAATCTCTGTAGGTGTTAACAGTGGTAACCAGATAGTTACCTTGAAACCATCCCAGGGAGAACAATATGAGTCATCTGCAAAAACAATCAAGGTTGTTTGCAAAATGAAAACACTGAATATTTACAAATGTCCTGCTCACACTACTCATAAAAAGTTAATTTGGTCTATGACAAAATTTGTCTCAGCACTAAATTTTGCGGAAACAAGATTTGATTTGCATAGTGCGAACGGGACCAAAGACATAAAGCAAAGGCAAATAAAAGTTGGTTTATTCTCACCATAATAACTGAAAGGTCATTGACATTGATCATTTTCCAACAGTCCTGGTGAACAAATAATGTATTTAGTGAACATAATAGTAGAGAAACCAAGATGTTGAGCACACAAAAAGCCTTTGCACTTAGAATCTACAAAACTACAGTGTTTCTATTGAAATGTGAGAGATTTGAACCCAATGCAGGAGAATGGGAGACAAGGCTGGAATGCAAGGTATTCTGCAAAATGTGGGAGAGCCTCTCTCTAAAAGTATAAGAAATCAGTTATCAATGTTAAAAAAGGAACAAATAATTTAACCATGGGCATGCTGCTAAGCAGGGTTGGGGGCCAGATGACATAAATGGGCTGGTATCCTGCACTTTTCCTTTTTTTAAGCTGCAAAATTCACTTAGGAAATTTGTGGTTAAATTATGGATACAAGGTTTACAGTAGCCAAGATGAATTCTCAATGCAAAAATGCTTTTTGACATGACATTTGACATGACATACAATTTTGGCATGACCTTCATGACAGACAACCTTTGACTGTCCTGCGGCAAGTGTCATATTTTTAGAAAGGAATAGCAAGCTAACCTCTCTCTTCATGTTTGTGAAAAACTCAGGATAATGGGACACACCCACATTGTTAACTGAAAACATGAAAATAGAAAATGATTAATTTAACCAATCACATTTTCAAGAAATATTTAATGTATTGTTAATTTAATAAATTAAGATGTGATAGGCTCCAGTCATGCAAGCCTCATGGGGAGATGTACCATGAACTCACACCCAACCTTCTTTGGTTGACTGATCTCTCTGACAGCTAATTTTGATATCCAACTTAACCATACATATATGTTTCTCATATGTGGCTCATACTAAAATGCAAGCAAATTCCCCTGCACATGCAACTAGTTTGAATCACATATTGAATGGATTGCAGCTAAAATAATTTATAATAATCACATAATTACTTAAAATATTAATGTTTATTTTAGGCTTTGGGCTTTAGGCTTATATTTAAGTCTGCTGTTTCAATGTGTTACCTAATATTCCAATGTCAAGATCACTAAGCTCTGCCTCCAGTCCGACATAGATCTCAGGTCCTCCACTGAAGTCCAAGGTTATAATTTTGGTATCAACTCTATAAGCAGACCCTAAAAGCAGAAAGTGACAGCTTCAAATTGTGTATCAAAGCAACCCATGTTAAAAAAAAACAATTTTTGGCTTTGCTGTTCTGCCAGTCAAACCATCATTCAATCAAATTCTTGTCCAAGGGTGGATCTAGGGGTGATTAAGTTGGCTAGCCATCCCCCTTGTTCTCATATTTCTTGTGAAAACCTTAAGATTAGCCACCTCCTTGGTCTGAACTCTGAAGAATCCTTTGTACTAGCCGGCTCCCCTTCTTAAGGGTCTGCATCCGCAACTGTGCCTGCTAGTACTCATGCCTCGTTTTCAGACACAATCACAAGCAGAGACCAGGCAACTAAACTAAACTAGGGAAGAATCTGAATGGCAGCTCATGAGGTTTGACTAGCAGAACAGCAAAAGCCCAAAACAAATACTGGTGTTTTGGACATGTGGGTCCTGATTTTAATTGTAAATACTGTTTGTCAACCATGATGCAGTTGTGTGTGTTATTGGCATCTCATTAGCATGGGTTTTTATACTGTAGGAAATTAATTGGAAGACCTCTATATTACACATACTGTAATTTTATTAATCTGATGGTCTTGGGGCTTGTGCATTCTTGCATCTAAAAGGAAGTATTGGACATATCATCTATTTATGACTGGGTAGCAAGAGTAATAAATGTGTTTCTTACTTATTTCTGCAGCAAGATTTTCAAGTTTTTCCTTTGTCCTGCTTATAAGGACCACATTGATTCCTTTCTCTGCTAGCTGTAAGGGAAAAAGAGCAAAAATTAATAGCTCTGTTGGTGAATTATAATTACAGGAAGATTGGTCATGGTGGTGAAACACAGGTTCCAAAAATCATGATTGTTTACAGTAGAGAACATTTTAACAATCAAACAAGATGAAAGTGAAGAAAAAGTGGAGCAAAAAATCAATTTTCTGAATTTTACAAGGGGTCAAGAAGAATCCAGACAGTAAATATTATGTGACATTCAGGGTATGCAAACATTCAAATTTCACATGCTGACATAACATATTTTTCTTGCAAGTGGGGACAGTTACACCTTGGATTCTACTTTTATGTAGCTACTTTTGTGTGATTCCAGCAATAACCCCTCCTGCGGCTCGTGATTTTATAACGTTCTTGTGTCTCTCCCAACATCACGCGTGCTCTATTGTGCCGATAAAGTCATAGAAAGTTGTGCTCTAATGCTTACATAAAGTATTACTCCCAAACATTCAGGATATCTTTGCTAAATCTAACTAGGATGAGAGTTTTTATTTCTGGAAGCACACACTTGGTTTGCTCTGTTTCACCTGATTTGCAAATGATCTCCCAATTCCATCAGTGCATCCAGTTACAACTAGAAACAAAGAACAAAAAATAATGTATAATACATACACTATCAGATATTGAATTATCAGATATTGCATTTGATGCTTTCATATTAACTAAGCAGTGAAAACAAGTAGAGACAACAGCAAAATTATGCAGAAATTACAGCCATTTAATCCTCCATGACAAGAGAATCCATAATCTAAAAATTTCCCCATACAAACACGCCCCCATCACCCCCTTTCAGAATTTCTAAATACCACCTGTGGTGGGTACAGATATTTTTCTGGAAGTTCCCAATCACACAGCATTCATACACTGCACAACTATGCCACTAATGGTACCAGTATGTATCAGCATTCTTCTACATGCATCAGTTGTGGCTTTATAGCCTTTCGTTGTTGAGATTGAGAACAGTCATACCGACCATGGTGCAAGCCTTTGGAATGATCTAAAACTGGAATTGTGAAATGTAAAATCTCTCCTGTTTTCAAATCTTTACTTAATTACTCAATTACAAATTTTGTAATTTTTGTATCACTTTTAGTAGTAGTTATTGCTCATTTTTAATGGTTTCCATGGAAACCAGATGTTTTGTATAGCAGCACAACAGCTGATGTAAACCAGTGTCTAAATAAAGTTATACAATAAAATACAACTGCAATATTGACTGCATGCCTGATTGGGGTGAATGCATGCCTGAGGAGGGGGTTACTCGAACTTGCAAAATGTTACCCTGCCCTGTTTATGACAAAAGGAACGAAATGTGACATGAAACTCGAAAATTTAAAAAATCTACCTCTCTTTGGGCCCATCCGGGATCAAAGGGATTAATTGCCCACATTCGCGACACATGATCATGGTAGTATAGAATTACGTATCAGCTTAGTGTTTCATTACATGCGTGCTTGGGCAACTCAACGGAGCTCAGGATATTTACAAGTTTTTCTTTCGCAAGTGGAGATCGTTTAACTCCCCTCCGCCATGTGCGGTTCAGTTTCTTATAGTTCCGCACATGCCGTTTGGTACGGAATTTGTGACTTTTAATGGAGTTTTTACTGTTTTGAGCGGCACATCTATTCTGGGAATGCCCCCATAACTCTTACCTATGGCAAGTGGGAGACCAGTATACATGCCGGATAGACATAATCTTCTGTTTTCACGCAAGATTGAAGCAAAAAGAATATTTGGCAAAACTTAAGCTTCCATCAGTCAAGACAAGGCAAGTTTTTACAAGACGTCTTATGCTCACTATCACTGGACATGACTTCAATTCGTGCCCCGCAAGTTTGAGACAAAATTTCACGAGTCTAGACTTAATCACTCAAGACGACGCACGTTTTTCACAAGCTTCATCATGATAAATGGACGGAGATTTATCATATATTTCACACAAGATTGGGATAATATTTTTCAAGACGTACTCAAAAAAAGTCTACCAGTTAGTGGTGCACCCTGTTTATAACTGAAGGACTCGATAAAAAGGAAAATGTATAATGCACTAGTCATTTGCTTCCACCGACCCCCAACCCCCGCGACATGTGGTGATTTTGCCAGGCAATAGTGGGGGAAATATCCATGGTTTTTCTTGTATTCTTGCCCCGATCCCCAGGGAGGGTGGAATTTGTCCCTTGGGTGTAGGAAATGTTTCCCCAGGGTGTAGGGAATTTACCAAGGCGTTCTCCCCTGGTAGGCGGTTGAATTATTTCAAATTTGACAACATCTGTTTCATATTCCCCTGCTGTCGCGGGGGTTGGGGGTCGGTGGAAACAATGACTAGTGCATAAGCTTACCCTGTTAATGACTAGACGCTCAAAAACTCTACCCTTTTCTGCAGATCATTCCCGTATAGTCAATATACACCTAATTCACAAAAGATTGCTATAGCGTTTGGTCTTTCAATTATAGCGCGAAACAAAGGTATTCTTTGCTTCAGTGATCACGAAACAAAGGCGTTCAATGACCAAAGCAACCTTACATGGGAGTACACGGGGACTGCATGTCAGTGATAAGCTTTCATTCGCAAATCAATCGATCAACACAGTAACTTATAGGCTCAGGGAAAAACAGTAAATACAATCCTTAAATCCCAGCCTTGTTAGAAGAATCTGCTATCTCAGATTCCAAAATGTTTGTCCAAACAGAATTCCTAGTTTCTTCAATCAAGGGTGAAACCCGCTGTCAGTGTCACTGAACTGTCGAGCTGTCATCCCGATCGAGAGCTGATGTAACATTACAAACCAATTCTTACCTGCCCACTTTCCAAACTTTCTGAGATCCTTCTTAACACCTAAAGCAGGTAAAATAAATGCTCTTACGCCATTCAGGATTTGCATTAAAAAGATCAAGGCTTTATATGCGACAAATACGCCGCCGACGATCTGTAAAACCATCTGCAACTCCATGCCGGAAAGAACGAAGAGAAGCGCGGGATGAAGTGCGGCCGTGTCCATGGGTTGGAGACTGGTACAAAGGGGATCGGTTTGGGGGACCACAGGCAGACCGCTACATTTTACAAAAACCCTTTCAAGTACAGCACTCAAAAAGACTGCAAAAGCAACGAAGGAAGTTTAAATATAGACACACGTGTTTGAAGAAAAATTCAATGCCAATATTTTTTTCTCGATAGTTTACTGACTAGACAGACATCTTTTCTAGGAAAATAGAGGAAGTGACATAATGACCGGAAGTAATCCTTTCACAGCCGGGGTCTTCCCCAAGCACTTCAACTGTGTTCATTTCAAAACAACAAGACCGGGCACGCTTGAGTCACATGCACCAAAATATTTGGCCGGAACTTCTTTTAAAATCCTCTTTAGAAGGTAGTTACAAATGGGGAAATTTCCCTATTTAGCAGATGTAGGCATGTCATTTACGATGAGTAAATGTCCAGTTTGGAAGAAGGGCAAAGTTTTATGATTGCAGTCATACGAAGTGCCCCTCGTTTCGTTGTTCATTCATTTACGAGTTCGAGTTGAATTTGGAGCAAGTTAATAAGCAAAGCGGAACAGTTTACTGACATGCAGCTTGATTGTTTATGTTGCCGAAAATTGAAAATCAAGAAGGTTCTTGTTCTGGCTCTAAGCTCGTTTTGCTTTGTTGGACTTTGCTGTGCAAATGTCGAGTCAGGGAAGCAACGTGTCAAAAGAAGCAACAACGACATCCAGAGATTGCAAGGTGAGAGAACCAAAAACTCGTAAGCTTAAACCAAGGAACTCTTAATTAAAAGATTGCTAACCTTATTAAGCTTATTATTAAAAGCAAAAAGCTTTTAAAATGTGCTACTTTATGAAGAATCTTAACTTGCAAGAACTAGCAAGTTTAACACACAAAACACGAGTACAACATTTTTTCGTGGAGTAGAATAAAATTGCGCAACAAAATCTTAAGAAAATAAAACAAGTTTTTATTAAACGTGCCATTATGGCTTATAATTGATGAGCTAATTTGCTCCATATTATTTTTTCTACACAGAAGTATCAGTTGATATACGGACAACACAAATGACCAACAGTATTCATGTTTATCATAGAGTAGGACAAGCGCTTTCAATTAACTGCTCATTAAATAATCATTCAGCTACTGAAATTGGATGGAAAATAAATGGTGAATGGGAACCATCAAGAACAAACATCATAATCTCAGGAGGATTAGAAATACTAGTCTTACATCTGGAAAGAGTAAAGTGGCAAGATAATGGAACAATATTGTACTGTGGACAACGAAACAACAACCTCAGAGTTTCTGGGAGAAATACTACTCTAATAGTTGGAGGTATGCACCAACAACTGTTTTTGTTACTTAGCTTCTATCTATTGATTCAGAAAAGATCCATACTCTGATGACAGAGGGAATTTGAGGGACCGGAAGACAGCGAATGTGTCATCCACAAGGCTCCATTCCTCAATCACTGCAAAACTATAATAATTTGTTATTTTCAATATCTACTTGCAGATTTGCCAGAAGCACCCATTGATGCACATTTCAATATTGTTAGCTTGGACTATATAATACATATTCACTGGAGGGCACCACTTCACACTGAGCATTCACTGCAAACTACTTACAAAATAATATTCACAAACTGTTACAATACGACATACTGTAAAGGAATTCAGACTTTATTTAGCCAACAACACATTATAGGAAAGGAGAAATATGTTCTCAAGAAAAATCGCTACATAGAACTTTTAACTACTATGTCTTGGCCAAATATCTACAATGTGACATTGTCAGCACAAAATGTTCTTGGGGAACAGCAATGGGATGGAAGCCTCCTTGTTGATGTCAGTTTCAGCCCCTTTTTGTCTAATCTATGGCGTAAGTGTTAACCAAGCTACCTGGCTATATAGATATAGAATAATGATTTATTTGCAATACTCTATAATATGAGTGTTGTTCTCATACAATTAGAAATATTTTATAGAAACCTTAACATATTAGTGTAGAGAGTAAATTAGACTTGCATTTTATCATGTGATTCCAATTGATGATTGGTCAAGGCCTTCCTGCTATAGGTGTGTGTTAAATATTGAGTATTATTATATAGCTCGTATTTATTCTATCAAAGCGCACGCTCTGATTGGTTCTATCATGGTCACGTGGAGGGCTACAAATTCAATGAAGTCCGCAGGGGCTACAAATAAAAAATTGTTGCGCACGCGGGCAACATCGCTAGAGCGAGAATTTCGGCGGACTATTTTTACTGTATTTTCTTTTTGCTATATAATAAAACACTTAATGACTGCACCCTCGGGAAACAGCAAGTTTTGTTTTCCCTCGAATCTCAATGTTTCCCTCGACATCGAGATTCTCGGGAAAACAAAACTCGCTGTTTCCCTCGGAAGCAGTCATTAAGTGTATATTATTGACTTCATCTGAAATCCAATCTTTATGTTCATCATCAGAGGAAGATCCAGGATTAGGGGCCTACCCATGCTTGAAAAAGAAGCAACAATGACATCCAGAGATTGCGTTTTTTGAGTGTTTTTGTTTTCTTAGCCATGGAAATTCATGCTGGAAATAATTCTGCTCATGTCAAGAGCTCCTCAACTTGTCACTTTGGGTGAGGCTCTTGTGACAACCACTGACACATGCACCATACCCAAGATTCCAAACTTTCTGCACATGCCCAAACATATCAGCCAATCAGCAAAGGCCCTGATAGCATGGCTATCACGAGAGCCTCCCCCATGAGGCAATCAGCTCTGGGCACAAAAATGGTTTTAAATCTACCATTTCTTTACATTATTTGGAAAATCACATTGAGCTGTTCCATTTATATCCATTCTCCGGATCCCCTATCAAGGAACCTAGAATTTCCACAGGGGTCATTGTGTCTGACCCTGGAGTTTCCACAGGACCATTTTGAATTCCCACATGGTATTCATTTGCAACTTTGAAATTCCAACAGGTCCACAAGAGAATAAAGAATGTTCACCTGGATTTCTTCAAATTTCCACAGGGGTAGAGCAATTTTTGAAAATTTGGAGTTCCTCGATAGGGGGGAATGCAGCTAATTATTTTTGTAACAGCCCATTCTTTTTCTGGATCCGCCCGATTAAAGTGTACTGTACAGGGTTTTAACAAAACTGTCAGCATTTTGATTCTGTTTTCCCAGTAGTGCCAATGTCTCTGGTAACTACTTTTTATTTCAGTCAACAAAATAATTATTATGCAGTGTCTGATTGGGAACTAACAACTGTATTATTTTCTGTTTACCTTCAGCAACACCAGAACCACCAAAATCATTGACTGCCACACCTCGAAATAGTAGTGGCAGTTCCAATATATTTGTTCAATGGGTACGCACAGAAAGGCAGACATTTAGTGGCCCTAAGATGAATTTCAGTGTGATATATACACAAAATAGTATGGTGGTTGATAAGGACATCACAGAAATTCTTCAAAATGAGGCCAAAAGACACTTAGGAGGCCAAAAAGAAATAAAGGTATTATGGGTAAAATAATTAGTAAAGATTGATACTCTCTATGACAAGACAAAAATGACATTAACTTACCAACAAGTGGATTACAGACAAAGAGACAAGCAAATAGGTAGAATATGATTTATAAGTTATTGTGTGAGAAAAGCAGATTATTAAGAAGTGTTGTTTTATCCAAGAAAAATGCTCTTATTTCAAATTACCATTTTATTACTGCAAAGTATTGCACTGTATGTATTTGTATGAGGCAGCTATTGTGTGGTTCCAGAAAATATCCATACCCCCCTCCCTCCCCCACAAAAGGGTGTTGAAAAGTGACCCCCCCCCCCACCCCTCTGGAGTTTCCAAAGAAAAATACAGGGGATGGATATTTTCTGGAACCACACATTGTACATCCTTATTTTTTTAGCATTATTGTTTTCCATCCTTCGAAAACCCAGATTTGTTTAAATTGAACATTGTATTGGAATTTCAACACCAGAGACCCCTGGGTTCCAGTCCCACTTAAATTGACATTTTATATATTATTTAATTCATATGATTGTTATTTTTAACTTTAGATAAAGAATGTAGGGAACCTGGACTCAGTTATTCTGAAAGAACTCCATCCCTTCACAACCTACTACATCTATGTCACTGCTAACTTCATCAAGGGATCTCCTGCTGAGCCTGGAGGGGGTTATAGTGAACTGAAGGGACCCAGCATTGTCCAAACACTAGAAGGAGGTAAGCCGCTGACATGTACCCCCCTGTTCAGGGCCCCTGGAATTCTGAGGTACAGGTATGCGGTCCTTGAGCATCGGGTGGGTACCCTTTTACAGGTGGGTATCCAAGAATACGGAATTCCATGGTGGCTATGCAATTCAATTGGAGCTCCAGGGTGGTAGCAACAGCTAAAACATTTCTGGATGGGTAGCTAAAACTGTGGCACCCCAGGGGGGTGTAAAAATGATGTAAAAATGACAGGGCTCCGACATATTTTTTTGGGTATAAATTTGTAGTAAAAGTATTTTTTTGGGTGTAGAAAAATCTGCGGGTATTTTTTTGGGGTTGAAACTTCTGACAGGCTAGTTGATCATCAAATACTGCCTTAAGCTGAAGCTATTTCTGGGAAACATAATGGGACGAGCATGGCCAACATGATGACAGGTAACGAAAAAGGACAATGCTGGTATTAAATAGCCTCTTTAGGCTAAAAAAAGTTGGGTATTTTTTTGGGTATCAAATTTTGGGAGCAGGTATTTTTTGGGGTAGACATAGACATAGACATGGTTTATTGGTACCGTGTATATAAAAATACATAAGCATTAGGTTCCAATACATGTGTAGTTTAAAACAAAAATACAGATAAAGTTTAGTCCGACGGGGCGAGGCGATGCCATTACTGTTCAGCCTTTAATATGTTTTTTCTTTCTGACATACTTTTTTCCCATATAGATTTCGCGATTTGCTTTTGGGTACTTCCGTTTTGATTTAGTTTTATAATTTTTTGGAATACAGTCGCTGGGGGTAAACCATTGAGGGCGGGATGAGGGGTATGAAATTTAGAGCTTCGTCCCCCCCCCCATCATTTTATATCCGAGTACCCCCTGGGTGTGGCACAACGATGGGGGTGCAGTGGGCTTTTTTGCAAACTGCCCATTGATTCATATGGATATGCAAAACATAGGGGTATAGTTGCCTAGTTTTCAGGGGGCCCAAGGTTTTCAAGACCACAATATGTAACAAGACATACAAGCTACTAGTGTCTAGAAGAAAGGGAAAAAAGATCAAGGTGGTCTTTCTTATGTCATCAAGTCTAATACAAAATATCTCAGCCCAGGCACCAACTGAAATGATATAAGCGTGGTATAATAATGATATTTTTCTGCTCTGTGTTTCATGCCTGACCCATTAATACTTGGTTTGGCAACCGCAATTCACCACAGAGTATTGAATTCTAGGTCAACCAAACATGGGCAATTTGAGGGTCTAACATTCCCGCTAACAGGCAATCTTGAAATCATCCACTTTTATGATCAAGCTCCCTATGCATTGAATTGAAAGTAACTGGTAATTGTTTCTAATTTCAGTCCCAGACACAGGTCCATCCATAATTGCTTACTCTTCAAAACTGCTAAAACTAGACCTGGAGAAAGAAATGTTTCTGTGTTCTGGAAGGTAAATGCTTACACTCATATTATAATACACACTGTTGGGAAAGGTATGGTTATGGACCATTCCACCCATAAGCACGATGCACTCTTCAGTTTAGCAATACCCTTGAAATGGATGAAATACTTTTTGCCAAATATCCCTTCATTTAGCAACAACCAGCACAGGCATTCATTCTGATTGGAATTGTTCATTGCTACTTAATGTGGTAAAGCACTTTCGATTTCATTTTCAGGTTCCTTCACAAAGTGCTTGGAAGGGAGTACCTAGTTCCATCCACATATACTGTAGAAGCAAGAGTAATTCTTCACTACAAACCACACTAGTTTTACCAGTCAAAAGTGGTGAACGCACTCCAGACACGACCACCATACCATACCTGAGTGTTGAACAGGCATATGATGTGTACACCAAGTTGTGCAACAGACATCACTGTGGAGGAATTGGAAACCAACCACAGATTAAACCTGTTGGTAGGTACAGTGAATAGAGCTAGCACAAGAAAAAGAAATATGACATGCTGTCAACTAAACCATGTCTCTATCTAATATTTGACAATGTTATATAAATGGACAGGGACAGGGATCTAGCAAGCAAATTTTTTGCAAAATGTAGAGTTAGGTTTAAACCCAGGGCTAAGATGTTCCTGATACTCTGTTGAAAGACAGCAATCACAAAATAATCCACACCCCCGTTGAGGACCCAAGGTTCAGCTACCCTGCCTGGAATTCCACTGATTTTTTTCATGACCACCCAGGGGGGTACCCATCCCTTGAATTTTGCTCTGAGTGCCAATATTAAATGCCAATAGGCACTCTAACTTTGATCATTCTTGGAGCACTATAAAAGATAATCTGAGCAAGAATACTTATCTCTAGTATTTTCTTTTCTTCCAGCAATACACGTATCTCCTAGCAGAACACCATTGCCAGACTCGCCTGCCTCCATTAAAAAAATTGAAATCATCACTGGTGTGACAGTTGGTGCTATGCTAGTGATTCTAGTTTGTGTTGCACTGGTGTACTTCAGGTTAGTTTTTAACTTTTGCACACCAAGGGGTGCAATGAATGCATCGTAACTCTGACATTTTCCAAGATGGTAAGACCAACTACTAAACATCTGCGACTGAGACCAACAGAAACATAATAACAATAATTGCAAAAACCAGCTCTGAAACTCCCTTCCACAAATCTAAGATTTTGAGAATTCACAGAAGTTTGTGAAATTTGCCTAATAGTCAGGCAACTAAGCACAATCATTGTGTGATTTTTGATGAGAGCATGAGAATTTTCAGGATGAATGAGTTATCATTTTTAAATAAGGAGGCATCTTTGAATGACCCTGTTGCAGGAAGGAATCAGTTTGTTTCTTACTTGTGAGGCTATATTATTGTTGAGGTGCCATCTTGTTCTTTGTTTTCATGAATTTATCAGCATTTCTTCATTCTTTCCTTCATTTCGATTTTTATAACAGAAGACGAAATGCAAAAAGGAGGAGAGCCCAGCCAACTTTACATGAACGTGTCCCTGATGTAGTAAGTATCAATGCTACAGTAACATTCAGACAAAAAATAAAACCAAAAAGTCTGGTAAGATTTGTCTAAAAGAGAAGGGATTCTACATAACACGAAATGTTTCTTATTTGGTGCTGTTGACACAGATAGCCATGCATATAACGTTTCTTAGTCTGGGAGTTTAAAATAAATTCAAAATTGTATGCCAAAGGGAGTTCTTAAATACTGTACCACAAAGATAATATTTTGCATTTCTTTTTTCAGATTGCTGAGACAGGGAAATATCAGAACCCTGAGTACAAGCCCTCCAACAATATTTATGCCTCTGCATTGATGATTATCAATCCCAACTCTGAAGCACAGGAGACAAAACTATAAGCCAATGGCAAACACAGGCTGCATAGTCATTTGCTCCAACGGTGATGACTTCTATATTCCTGTACATCCCATTGTGCCTATTAGACAGTGTTTGGTGTAACACTGAATGTCAGAAAAAGTGTGTAAAACACTTCCAAGGTTAATGTCAGGAAAAAGTTAATGCAAATTAGATACTTTCGAAACAGTCCTTTCTTTACTGGAAAGACAAAAATGTGAAACTTATTCAAGTTTTTTTTTTTTTTTTTGGGGGGGGGGGGGGGGGTACAGCTTATTCCTGTTTGATGCTGGTTGTGCCTAATGTTTAATAAAACAATATTTCCCAAGATTGTTGTGTAGACTCTTTTCGTTTAAGCAAAACACTTTTCAAACAATGGCAGACAACATAAACCAAAAATATCCAATCCAAGGGGCAGGAATAATAAACACAGCTTAACATGATGTTAAGAGAGACTGAAAAAGACTATAATTCACCAAGATATATAAATATTCCATTTACATACAATACAATTTATAATAATTTAAACTTGTCAAATCTTGATACACCTGCACCAGAAATCTTCAAGAACCCACAGAACATCAACAAATCGTTTTTTCTTCCTACAAATTGAGACATTTCAATGTAGATATCCTTTTTGTGCAGCAGCCTAAAGCACTGTCTACATGAGCAACTTTAATTTGACAACTATATCTGTATGCACCAGAAATTGTATGTCAATATCATTTGACAATTTTTATTTGCTTGTCTAGAATACCAGTAGATGAAAAACCTATTGGAAATTGTTATGTGACAAATAATATCACAATTGAAAGGCTAGACTTGTAGTTTTTATTGAAGATTACCACCATCAAATAAAATGTGACAAAAATTTTGATGGCACTTCCGTAAATGTGACATGTAATGTGACAAATAATATCACAATTGAAAGGCTAGACTTGTAGTTTTTATTGAAGATTACCACCATCAAATAAAATGTGACAAAAATTTTGATGGCACTTCCGGTAAATATTTCTTGCTCATATAAATGGTCAAATATAGTTGTCAAATAAAAACCCCTCCCTGTACAGGGGCGTAGCCAGGTCCTCAGGAAGGGGGAGTCACAACCTTAATGTTAGCCGATTTTTTCCTTAATGTTTACTGTATTTTTCGTCTCCAAAGGGGGGTCCTGGGCACCGCAGGCCCCCCCTGGCTACGCCCCTGCTGTAGATGATCTTAGTTGCTGCTGAATGGCTTCTGTCACTGATCTTCGCATTGTCATTGATGGATCAAAAACATCACTTCTCTTACTACTCGGGAGTCAGGGGTGTACTTGCTCTTTTTTTGTGTGGCCCTTCAGAGGTTTTTGAATTAGCCATCTTCTTTTTCTCCTCTTTGTTGTCACTTTTGTTTTCATCTGTTTCATCTATTTTCTTGGAACTGGCCGCAGCAGAACCAGCAGCATATTCTTCGAGATCAAGGGGTATATGGTGTGCTAAAGAAGGAGCAAATTCTAAAATTATCTTTCACTCATTCACCAAGGCTGTAGCTAGAAATTGTTGTCTTCGGGGCAAGACTTGGATTCTGTACATTACTATTCACAAAAAATAACAGTTTTTGCATTCTTTCAACTTACTCAAAGCTTTGTCTACAAGACTTCTGTTTACTTTCTCTTCACGTTTGAATTTGGCCTGAAACAATGATAGAACATGTTATCACAGTGTATAAGTATGTGTTACTTAGTTTGGGGCCCATCTAAATGAGGGTAGACTTTCCCAAAGTCTGCTGTTCCGCTTTTTTAATTTTTATTTTTTACTCCCGCATGCCATGGGACCATGCGTCATTTCTTCACTTTGCTCTAAGGAAAAACATAGAGGGCGACTTGGGGCAAGTCTAACATGAGGGGTGTCCTTTGGTATGATTTGGCTGAGCTTGCATTATCGCCAATTGGTCAGGACACCATGGATTCTGGGGAAGTCCCTTTAGTATAGAACTGGTATATGTCCTCACTCCAAGCAAGAGAGAGAGAGTGTGCCACTAGATGTTCGCATGTGCCAATAAAACAAAATAGCCCTTCTAATTTGCTAAATCTAGCACAAGCACTGGAGAAAGTACTGTACTGGACCCAAGAGATAGTGACATTTGTGACTGTACAGAGGCCCCAGTTCCAGTTGGGTCAAACTGGAGTGCATGCCCATCCCCCCTGCCCCTGTTGTTGCATTTACCTTCAACTCTTTCCTCGTTCGAGTAGGAAACAATGGCAGCATTAAACTGAAGTCTGAACCGACCTGACTGAGGGCTTTATAGAACTTCAAGGTTTCTAAATTGACAAAGAAAAGAAAAAAAATCATAAACCTGGACAGAGTTTGGAAAGTGATAGGGAACTTGAGGGGCTGTCGGAATGGGAGAATTCTGAACATCCAAAGCAACTTAGAATAATATACTGCGAGCCTGGTTGGGTGCTACTTCACAAGATGAGCGTAAAATGTCATTTTACCACTCTACATATTGTATGACTTAATTTTCCCTGCATGGAAAAAATGTACTTTGTTGGTGAAGGTTTTTTGCTTCATGAAATACGAAGAACATGCAGAGCATGCATTCATTAATCATTGGGATCATCACGGCATGCCATCGGTCTGGAATTTCCCTCAATTTACAGAGGATCATCAAAGGAGGGATTACTCAGCAGTCTAGATTTTCCACAAACAGACAAAAATTTCAGAAACGTTTTTTGCTTCAAAAATGTGATAAATGCTAACCTTCAAATTTCCACTTGCCAATTTTCCTGTGCTTCAGATAGGCTGCATAATTCACAGCATTGCAGTCCTCATACACTATTTCACTGTTGATTAAAAAGAAACAAAAAAGTTATTTGGAGCAATTTAACCACTCTCTTTGGTCAATGTTCCTCACACAATTATTACTAAATTGAGAACACCAATGTGTGGTTCCAGAAAATATCCATACCCCCCTACGGAAGGGCATTGGAAATTCTGGAGGGGTGGGGTCAATTTACCTGATCTTTTCAATACAATACTGTATTTTTCTTTGGAAATTGCAGAGGGGGTGGGGGTCACTTTTCAACACCCTTACCTTTCTGGAACTACACAACAGGGCTTGAAATTAAGAAATAATCATAGTCATAGTTTTACCCCTTGTACCAACATTACAGGCATAATTCATCAAAAATCTAAGCATAAATCCACTAAAGAGAACACTGTAGAAACTGAAAACACAGTCATTATTTTACGCCTAAGTCTAAAAAGTTAGACGTAAAAGGAAAATTTTTAGGCCTATTTACACCTGTATTGGGTGCAATTTCAAGCCCTGCACAATAGCACTTTTGAAGAAACAGCAATAATTCCAAATTGAATAGGCTGCTGAAGAATATCAAAAGAAAACTCACAAACAAGCCTTTGGGAAGCTAGAATTTTGTTACCCAGTCAAGTGAGTCACAAGGAAAGGTCATGTTGTGTAGCATTGGGAAAACAAAGAAACATGGAATACCACACAGTACTAGACTGTTCCCAGTATACTGTTACTCCTTTCAATTTTTCACACAATAAATGTGAGGCACTGGTGGGCTGAAAACTCAAAAGGTGTAATGGTCTAATGGGAAGAGTACTCTTGCCCCTGTGAAAGAACATGACTGCCTCTGTGAGTTCACCACAATCTGGGTGAAAAAAAAAGAAAAAAATAATAATACTGACCTGTCTTCTAGGGTTTTTCTTGGAGGAGATCGGATAACGAGGCTTTAGAAAAAGAGAGATATATATGGATGCTTACAAATGAAGAGTTTGGTAAAGAAGGTCTCTTGGTCGGAAGTAATTTTTCCACTCCCAAAAAATATTCTCTCAAAATGTGAAAGAGCAAGTGCTAGTATGTGGTACAACATTATTCAAACAAATTAGAACCTACTGCAATAATGATATGAATGTAACCCACTCATGATTGTAAACTGCAATGTTAAGGCTGCAGTTCACACCTTAGACATCAGACTTCTTGAAATTTGCCCATGGAATTAAGTGCTATTTAAACACAAACATTTGGTTATTATAAAAAAAATAGCAGAAAATTAAGAACATTCCCAATTAATTATCCCACGATTTGAAGTAACTCTTGTGTCTTTCATAATTCTGTGGGTATTGTCTGGACTTTTCATGACACTGTTTTCCAGTTCCGCAATTCACTATGTGTACCTGTCTTCATCAAGAATGATGGTGCCATCCTCAGCAATTTTCACTTTAGGTGCCAAAGATGCCTCCTCACCACCCTCCTCATTCTCCATATCATGGTCACTTGCCCCCCCTTCATGCATATTGGGAAGGTCTATTTTGTTGGCAGGTGGATCAGGTGCTGAAGTTTCAGGAGAATTTACTTCTGACAGGTTATCACTAATAAATCAAGCAAGAACTATGTGAGAAAGGCCTACATGTACATGCTACTGGAACTGGGCAGGATCAAATAATCTAGGGCAAATCCTCTGGTAGCTATTTTAAGGGCTTGCCTTTTATTTTCATTTTTTGGTTAGACTTTAAGAGCGAATGCACACAAAAATCGAGCAAATTCGGGAAAATGCGGCCAGAGCTCAAAATTGTTTTATCCTCATTTTAAGTTTGTAGCAAGATTTTAGTGAGATTAAGACCGTTATAGGGTTTTTTTCGCAGTCCGGGGGGTGTTTTTCGATTTTTTCGAGATTTACGTTTTCGCCCGTCTGAGGCCAGTTATTTAAGCGAAATTCAAGGGGCCCACAAATTGCCTCGCGTAGTTTTTATAACGATATTTGCAGTGGATTTAGCACTTAATTTTCGATCAGCAGATAATAAACAATTGATCAGTGGTGAATTTCCGGATTAAGATCATATTTATGTCCTCGATTAACACCATTCTTTCGAAGCCACTTGACAACACAGTATTTTACTGGCTAAAGTAAATGCCGAATTTAGGTACGGGGCCATTCTTCAAATCAGCCCAAATTCAAGAATTAGAACAAGGAGAGGTAGTATTTTAAGAATATATAAACATTTCTTTGGCTTTTTCCTTGAGCGCCCTAAAACTGAAGGACGAATTCGGTAGATTTCACGCTAATAGCGGGTTATTTGACCCGCCGACCTGTGCGTATCAAGTTGCCGGGAGTGAAATCAAACTAGAAAACAGCCTCTATTTCCCAGTTATAGAATTAAGATTTTGAAACTTACGTTTTGGTGGAGTTATTTCAAGGGATCCAGTGGTCTTTGCAGCAAAATAATCGGTTTCGGCGTGGTAAATAGAGAACTCCCTTTGTGAACGCGGTAGACATGAGCCCGGGCCGCATACATTAAAACATTCCCGAAATATGTTGTTTGCATCCAAATTCGAATGAAAAGGCGCATGTATGAACCACTTTCTCTTGATGTTTTGCAAATATGCGTAGCAACGGGATCATTTCGGCTGGCAAGCCTTTGCTGTCCTGTATAGTGGGAAAGATTGAAATACAGCTACCGGTACTGGTATTGTTATTTCATGTGGTTGCGTGACTAGTCACGTGTCAATGTGATTTGTTCCTCGTGTGTCGCTGTATCCCTAAAACACAACCGGCCAGAAAATGAACAGTTTCTACTCTAAAAAAACCTCGGTGTAATAAAATGTATTGACAATTGATTTTAATTCTAGCCTTTTATTTTGATATTCATCAAATACATCCTCCGGTTCAGCGTAGCTAAGGGACGGACCATTTGATATTTGATGGGGGGAGTGGCTAATTTTTTTTGCTCGATGTTTTTTCGCGTCCAGTTTTGCTGTTCGGTTTTTTTTACCTAGTACGTGGCTGTGCTCGATATTTTTTTCCTGATTTTTTTTTTTTATGGTTAGAGAAATTAGCATGCTTAGCAACAGGATCAGTTCAAGTTTTGGTCATAGATTTCCTACATGTTCACTACTAACGTTCGGTTAGCGGATTTAGCTCTTTCTTATCTAAATGCCCTTCTTGGTGAATCAGTACTGGACTGCGACTGAGTACTGGACTAGCTTCCCTAAAAAAAATGGTAGAGCTTGCTCGATTTTTTTTCACCAACACCTTTGCTTGCGCGATACTTTTTTTCTAGGTCAGAGGCTTGCTCGAAATTTTTTTGGGGAATTAGCCACCCTCCCCATCAAGTATCAAATGGTCCGTCCCTAATTCATGAACCCCCCCAAGAAAATACCACGATTTTCTTCTTCATACCGTTTTCGATTCCCTCCGGGGTGACTCCGCTATTTTTGGGGCGGGGGCGCTCGCTGTACCTTTAGGGTGTAAAATTCGAAAAACTTCCTTTTTTCCAGGGTACCTCTGTTAGTGGCCATGGGCTGGGGCATAGTCCTCGCGCGCCAAGGTCCTCCCTTGCCTCCCCCAGGGGAAGAGGAAAAGGTGGGAGGTGAGGGGAGGACCCTGGCGCGCGCGAGGATGGGGCTGGGGAGGGGGGGTACTCCCTATTTCATGTTTCCCCTGGGGGGAGGTGGGGGCGCGCGAGGATAGGGCTGGGGGTACTTCCTATTTCCTCTTTCCCCTGGGGGGAGGTGAGAGGACCCTGGGCGCGCAAAGATGGGGGGGGGGGGTATTCCCTATATTGGACTAAACGGCCCGAAAGGGGTAGGATTTTCAGGCTGGACTGGGTCATAAAGAAGGGTAGGGAAAATTGCAATTTTGGAATAAAGAAGGGCCTGTATTTCACCGGTTTTTCAACCGCGCAACGCGGGAGCAATCCTGTTTCTTTAAAAAGACACACACACACACACACAAAGCCGATTCAAAGTCAAAGGGGTACCTTTTCTCGGCTTTGGTATAAGAAAGGGGTACCTTTTCTGCTCTAAAATAGGTATAACGAAGGGTAAGGGGTCGAGAAACTAGATATTCTCTTAAAAATACGTCTTGTTTTTACCTTTTATCAAAGCGACGCCGTTTTTGGTACCTTTTATATTAGGGGTGAGTAAAATCGAAAGTTCCCGCGAGCACTAGGGGAATATAGGGGAATATATATATATATATTTACCAGCTTTAGGTCGGTCCCTATATAGGGGCTTCCGCCGAGCCCTCGAATACCTCGATAACAGTTATTTCTTTTGACCTGCAGTGACTGGAGACTTCGCGCAATTTAACGTAGGAAGTTGAGTAGACTAGACTTCCGAAAATGATCGCTTTCCCAAATAGAGAGCGATCCTCCAACCGCCACCCCCCCCCCACCCCCACCCCACCACACCCAGGCAATAAAAATAATCCCAATGAATGAATGAATGAATTGATCGAGCAGCCCCCTCTTCCCCCCCCCCCCCCCCCCAATTCCACCTGAATTTCCTTCAAATTCCCGCGCCTTTCCCATTATTATGGGGTTTGAAGGAGCACAGGAATTCTGAGCGTTTCGATGAAAAGATAATAATTAATAATTGTGTTACGTGCATGGATTTGTGTAGACGCCACGCACGTGCCTGTCACGCCAGTAATACACACAAGGGGTATGGTTATTAGTGCGAGCATAGGCGACAGGCGAGATTCAAGCACAGATGATTTTGCTAACTATGAGCAGCAAGCACTCTTCAGTTTTTACTGCAGGCACATGAGCAGTTATCGACCACATACAGTACATTAATTTGAGGATGCGAACATTTGTAAGGATAAGGCCTGAAGTGTGGTGATTTGAGAAATCAGTACACGAGAATCATGAATTCTGTTCCAAACCATTGTGAATTCTCACGTCGTCCCTGACATCCTACACAACCGAGCAAGATCTATAGATGTTCGTCTGTTTCCATTAGAGTGCTGATATTTCTCTACAAGGATTTATCCTTGAACTGAACTAGCTGAACTAAAGTTCAAGCAGTTATGTTGTTATTTACTTTGGACTGGGAGGACATGCCTACCGCGCACCGCGTTCAGGAGTTCCCTATTTTAATACCACGCCGAAACCGATTGTTTTGCTGCAAAGACCACACTGGATCCCTTGAAATAACTCCACCAAAACGTAAGTCTCACAATCTTAATTCTATTAACTGGGAAATAGAGGCTGTTTTCTAGTTTGATTTCACTCCCGGCAACTTGATACGCACAGGTCGGCGGGTCAAATAACACGCTATAAGCGTAAAATCTACCGAATTCGTCCTTCAGTTTTAGGGCGCTCAAGGAAAAAGCCAAAGAAATGTTTATATATTCTTAAAATACTACCTCTCCTTGTTCTAATTCTTGAATTTGGGCTGATTTGAAGAATGGCCCCGTACCTAAATTCGGCATTTACTTTAGCCAGTAAAATACTGTGTTGTCAAGTGGCTTCGAAAGAATGGTGTTAATCGAGGACATAAATATGATCTTAATCCGGAAATTCACCACTGATCAATTGTTTATTATCTGCTGATCGAAAATTAAGTGCTAAATCCACTGCAAATATCGTTATAAAAACTACGCGAGGCAATTTGTGGGCCCCTTGAATTTCGCTTAAATAACTGGCCTCAGACGGGCGAAAACGTAAATCTCGAAAAAATCGAAAAAATTCCCCCGGACTGCGAAAAAAACCCTATAACGGTCTTAATCTCACTAAAATCTTGCTACAAACTTAAAATGAGGGTAAAACAATTTTGAGCTCTGGCCGCCCATTGCTCGATTTTTGTGTGCATTCGCTCTTAAAGAACATTTTCATTTCCATTACCTGACATTTTTATTTTCAGCCTTTTCGCCCCTCTTCTTCTTAGCTTTGACAGACGATCTAAAAAAAAGTGGAAGTGGATGCATTAATAACTTGTAGGTCAGAAGCACCAAAAAGGAGGACTTAATTTGATGTCTGGAGTGCAGCAAAAAGGTCTATGATCAAGCCGCAGTGTTTAAATACGAATGTTCAATTGTAATAAAACTACCCTAAAGAGAAATGCCCCTCTAAAACTCACGAAACAGGCCTATCAGAGAATAATGAGTCTACTGTTTTATTTATGCCAACAATACAACCCTGAATTGGCTGATGGCTGCTACAGAATGGTGGGCTGGCTGAGCCTCTCACAGTAAACAGGTAATGCTTGTAGATTCTGGGGCCCAGAGTATTGACAAGAAAGTGATAAATTAAATAGACTTACTTCATTGGGTTATCCCTAGGGTTGTAGTAAATTAGGTCTTGTAGTGTCATCTTGCTATGATCAACAGGCTCTTTTGGCTTTTGAACCTTTGAGTGCTTCCTTTTCTTTTCTTCTGCCTGAAACATAATTTTGCAACAAACATGACTGAATCTACCCTCTAAATGCATAGCAAGGTGGACAGATCTAGGGGAGGATGACAGACAGACAAACAGATTATTTGGCATCTTATACAAGAACAGTACATAAGTGTTGGTCCAAATAATGTGATAAAATGCACACTATGGGGCTAAGGGAGGCATTAAGTCCCCCCCCCCCCCCCCCAGCAAAAAAAATGTTTTTCCATTGTATTGATGGACAAAACTCAATAACTAGCCCTCCCCTCTAAGATTGTTGATGGACGAAACTCAATTAGCCCAATCTGCCCTTGAAATGGTAGCACAAAGGGAACACGATAAGAGAACATGATAAGGGAACACGATAAGGGAACATGATAAGGGAACATGATGGTTTGGTAGGAAAGGGATCAATGTGTAAAAACTGCACACACCTTTTTTGGTGGCTGTTCCACAATTTCTTCTTCCATTTGTTCTGTTTCTGTTACAACTTGTTCAGCTGCAACATTATCATGACAAACAGGTTGTGTATCTAGTGGTAGAATCCTCTCACACTCTGATGAGTCTAGCCTTGGTCTTTTGCTTGGCACTGTAGGATCACTAGAACTAATGTCACTTGAAATCTATAAAGTAACATTCAATTTAATTAGATGACATTATATTATATTTCAATTTATTGACACCTTTTAGTCACAATGTGAATTTTTTTTTTTGCATTGCAATTTCGAGCCCTGAGTGTGATGGTCATATCTAAACAATTGCAGTTAAAGTTTCTCTTATTCATTATAAGAAGCATAAACAAGAAAGAGAACCATACCAGGGGCTCTGTGCCATTGGCGACTAATTACAAAATTTAGTCTCCAAAATGCAAAGATTTAGTTGCTACATAAACGTGGATCTCAGCTGAACACAGAAAGATGGGGTGCCATGTGGCGAATACCATAGCTCTAAAATTTGGGTCGCTCACCATTGGCAACCATATGGTGGCAGTGTCGGGCCCTGCATACTCACAGGAACAGATGAATGGTCACTTTGTTGCTGGCTCACTGTTTCAGCTTGTGAAGAAACTTTCTCTTTGTCCTTGGACACTGATGGCAACTGCCGCCTTCTTGAAGCTCCAGCTAAATTTGGCAATGTTCGTTTTCTCCTTCCAATCAAAGAGCTGCTAGAAGTAGCTGTTGTTGATGAGGCCACAGAACAAATTTCTGTCCTTTCTGTTGTTGTAACAGAAGAGATTGATTTCCCAAAAGAAGTGCATGTTGTTGCTGTTGCTGTAGCTGTTGTTGTCACTGTTGCAATTGCTTTTGTTGTTTCTGCGCTGGCTGTAGTTGATGTAGCTGGTACTGTTGTTGCTGGTTTTGTAATTGCCGCTTTGGCTGTAACGGTAGCTATTGTTGTTGTTTGCGCCTTCACAGTTGATAACCTAGCTTCTGCTTTTGTAGTTGCTGCTGTTCCTGTTGCTGTTGTTATCCCTGATTTCAAAGTCAATGTTTTTGTTGTTGTTGAACTTGTTGTTGTTGCTGCTGATGATGTTGCCTTAGATTTTGCTGCTCTAATTTTTGCTGCTGTCCTTGCTCTACCTGTTGTCTCAGTTACTGGTGTTTCCAATTGCCTAGGTGCAGGACTGCTGATTTCAGGAACAGCAGATTCTTCACTAGTGTCATTTCTAAGAACAGTTTGATTGACATTTACAATATTAGTGGATTCCCTGAGTACAGAAGGAGGAGTAGCTGCCTTTACTCGTGGTGGTATAAAAGGAGCCTCAGAATCCACATTTTGAGCACAAACCTCAAATGCCTGAGCTAATTCCAAAGTTCCTTCATCTGTCAGGACATCTTCAGCTACTACTTTGTCCTGTTTATCTTTGGCAATACTTGACCCACGAGGTCTTGATGCAGTCTTAACAACTGGCTTGATACGTGATCTTCGCAATAACGGTTTACTGCCTGATTGAGATAATGTTTTTGATGGAGGACCATTCTTAGTTGAGCTATCAATGTCAATGTCATTGCTGGTTATATTCTTCTGTGAATCACTCTTTGTGTGACTGTCTGGATCTGGATCATCTGCTGAAAATAATAAACCACATTCTCAGAATTTATCAGAAATCTATGATTTTTAAGGTTAGCAGTTAGTGTGTTCATCTTAGAGACTTGAGGGGGGAGATGGGATAGGACTGGAGCTATTGAACTGATTTTCAAACAATTGCCAGGGTACCATTTACATTTTAAATGAAGAAAGGTAGATCACACCCCATATCATATCTTCGTCACCTACCTTTTCCTTTTCTGTCTGTAGTTTTCGCATTTTGTGGGCTCTTTTCCGAGACGCTTTCTCGTTCCTTCTCTGTCAGTGTCAAGTTGACGGTGGTTGTCTTGGTCGCTTTGCTGTCAGTTGAAGTTGAACTAGCACATGTTCTGCCTCCTTTAGGGGGAATATTGGGCTTGTAGCGGTTCCTCTTCATCATAAGCCTTCTACTTCCCTACATTATGCAGGTTTTAAGGCAGTATTATCAGTATAATTAGAGAGCAAAAACGTCCCATTATCGTTCAGATTTTGGTTCGACTTGCTAAGTTTGAGCCGCAAATGGGTGAGCCCGCTGACCGCTTTCAATTCGCCCCAATCCCTGATACTAACGCACGGCCAATGAGAGCGGATTTCTCAAGTTTCATGAATCCAACTACTGCAAAGTAATTCCACCAATTCTTACTCGAGCCACTGTCATCTGAAATTTGCACGGCCCCACAAGCTGTAAGCTTTTATATTATTTTCTCCGCAGTCCGGTATGGGGCCTCTGAATCGGGCTTCCTGCAATGCCCGCCATCAACACGGATCGTAGGATACATTTTTCAATAGAATCATAATAATATCATATATTTATACTTATGTAAATAGCTTATTTATCTAAATTTAAAATGTAACATAAGAAACCTATGATCCGGACCCGTGGATAAATCACGCGCGCGCTGAATTATGAGGAACGCACGCTAATTTCTGTGAAAAATATGCTGTTGAGCGAGACCCCGTTCACACGAGACCGGTACAAAACCGGACCGGTACAATTCTGGTACGGTACCGTCGCGCGTTCACACAGGACCTGCGGTACCGGACCGATTTTGGAACTGTAAGGCGTGTACAGTTCCGTATAAACACGGCCGTTACAAAACGTGCCAGAATTGTACCGGTAGCCGTGTGAACAGGCGGTACAGTACCAGAATTGTACCGGTCCGGTTTTGTACCGGTCTCGTGTGAACGGGGTCTGAAAGCAAGAGAAATTAATGATATAAGTATATCATTTCCTCTTGGTGAAAGCATACAAATAAATATATTATTTACCGGTTTGCGTCGGTCCAGATCGTGAAATACCGTGACCTCGGTCACGGTATTTCACTATCCGGACCTCCCAGCCCAGCCGGTAAATAACATATACCGTTTCCGGGAAACGTTGTCACCCAAAAAGCCTATAAGCTTGAAGCGCAAAGGATGATGGGGGCATTTAAACTGCTACTGTTTGATCTGAATTCAGACAGTTATCGCAAACACAGGTGAAATGATTAAATTTCAGTACATTTCCAAGCATGTTTGTTTCTAATATTTTACAGAAATGTAAATAAATCTTTACCCATACTCCCTAGCGCACCAAGCTTATAGGCTTTTTGGGTGACAACGTATCCCGGAAACGGTATATATATTCACCGTGTGTCTCCGTGTTGAGAAATAGAGCGGAGTTCACATGACTGTCAAGACTTGTTATGTAATTGCGATTGCTTTGCGTTCTCATTGGCTACTCGTTTTTTCTCAGCCAATCAAATCCTGTAGTAAATACAATTGTGTAATTACTTAGTAATTGGTTCAGCTTGAAATTGGCCGAGTGATTTTTGTCATTTTCGCCGACCCGGCAGCTCATCCGATCATTCAGTTCGAACTCTCATTACGGCGTTTTTTTTTTCTTCCATTAGCCAAATATCTAAACAGTCCTAGAACCTTATGCTTGATGTCTGATACTTTAACCGCCGATCTGGGGCGCGGCGCTCCGCCAAATACGATGGATTATAGATGAACAGGTGGTCAGTAATTTACAATAAGCTTTGCAGTCAAAAAATGAAAATGTAAATTTGCGTAGAGACCGACTCTCCAGTTTGCAGCCCGTAAGCTGAATTACGCTGGATCTAACGTCGAAAATCCGGGATTTTATTTAACGATTGTTAAGTTATCACTTTGAGATTATTTTATTTTTAATTCTATTAACTTCACAATGTCAAAACAAATTAAACTAACAAGAGTACTACTAAACAAAAATGTAATACAGAAATTGCCAGATAGCAGGGACACCGCAAGAGTCAAAGCCATTACCATTGACGAGCCAATAGGCGTTTTGCAGTTTGTCTGCCACGTGTTGTACTGGAGAGTAAAAAAATCCAAACGTACGATCTGTTATATTTTTACCTGCCACGATCAATCAACTTTATCAACTTTTTTATCAACTTTCCTTCCGATTTCGTAAACAAGTCAACTAAAAAGTTTGTTTGCCCTCCAGTCAGGCTCGATCGGTTGATTTACCCTAAGTGCTAAGTAGCAAAATAACAAGCACATGACTGTTCAGCTACAAATGGCCTATAACTGCAGGGCATTTTAGGGTCGAGAAAAGCCCGAGAGAAAAGTACAAGAGATTTTCGGTGATTTGGCCGTGCGAAGTATGGAGCGGGGCGAAAATGAAGAGCGGGAGAGGGTTTCTTTCCTTCCTTCCTCTTCCCCTTCCTCCCTTTTCTGATCGTCCATTTCTCGCGAGGCCAAAAATTCCAACACGTTTATCTGGTTTCTGAAACCCACGGAAAACGCTTGCTATGCAGACTACAGTCAACCTAAATTCAATTTTGTCGTATTTAATGTTAGTTTGTTTGGCAAATCAGTGTTAAACTTGATTCAATAACGTCAGTATTGGCATCACGTATGTCAACTGAGTGTCGACGGTCTTCTACCTATTGGATGGCCACGTTTATTCACTGTGCGAGAGAGAATGTCTCTCGCGAAATGCGGGACGACTGTACAAGCGAATGGACGGATGAAATGGATATTTCAAGGATTATTAGCCTCTTACGCAGGCATCTCTAACGCGAGAGGACGCTCACCCGGGACAAAGTATAAGTGAGGCCTGTGGCGAGCAAACATGCGAAATAAAGGGGGTGGGGGAGGGAGGAGAGTCTCACCTCTCCTCTTTCTTCCCCTTTCATCACAGGTATCCCGTCCTCGTTTTTGTCCTTCTCATATTGTTTAAGGCAAGGCTGTCACAAAAATTGGTTGAAAAAACTTAGGGGTGGTCTATATTCGACAGTTTTGACAATATCATTATCAACGGTTTTTAAAAAGTGCCTTTGTGGACAAGGAAAGGCTAAATATCCTGAAGATGTTTAAAACGTGAAGTGATTCAGGTTGTGGCAGGCAACATTGATCTAATTGGATATGTTGACTTTCTCAATAGGAACCCTATTTTAGGACAAGTGTAATTTGATATCTTTCCAATAACTTTGTAATTACAAATGCAGTGCACGATTTCCAATTAGCCCAATGAAGCCTTTGGTAAGTCCGTTTGTTCACAATAGAAACATGTTCGGTAACGATGCATTTTCCCTGTCTACATTGGCAGTTTGTGAAAATGTTTCAACTGTGAGTTCAAAGGTCATATTTGCCGTTGCCATAGGAACGTTATTGTAAATATGGTAATTTCGATAGTCTCTACAAGCTGAAATATGTACCATAATGACATCTTCAAACGTACCCAATATAGACCACCCCTTAAGTTTTGTGATCGTCCTTAAATATTCTGAGTTTTTGTTCTATTATTACCGTAGAGAGATTGGATGCGGAGGAGGCTACAAGGATACTACTATGACAGCAGCATCCCAGCCCCTACAACCCTTGTACGAATCACGGAGTCTCCTCAGAACTAGTTCTGTGAAAACTGGAGTTCTGGAAACTCTGTGTGTGCTTTTACTTTATTATTTTCTGCAACCGGAAGCCTCTGCGACTTTAGACCACGGTTGATTATTATTTTCAAATTAATCAAATAACTGCTGAATATTTTCTGATGTCTTGTTATGTTACGTTCTCTTCACCTAACCGCTCTACAGGCTCAATTTCCAGCTGTTGTGTGCCGTCCCGTCTACGATTGCAGTCACAACTAAACAAATTAAAGGCAAGTAATGTCGCCTACTACTACTCTGGCTTATCCCACGTGTGCAAGGGTCCGAGTGCATCTTCTTGCAGAGGTGACCTTTGGACGTCTCCCTCTCAAGCATGTAGGATCCATTCAGGATTCGGTCCGTCGTCTATGATATGTGAACTAGGCAAACAGTTCATTCACAACGGCGACGTTGAGATCGGCATCCCACACTATCGATCTCGGAGGGAGGAAGGAAGGGAGGGAGGTGAGGGTTCGCCTCGTAGCTTTGTTCTCCTCGTGGTACATTTCCCTAATTACAAGGAATATCATATTCTTCTACTAACTCCTGGTCTTCTAGCCTGTCGTACTGCTCCGTATACGGCTCGACCTAGAACATTAAAAATGGCGATTCTTAGTCAAAAGAGGGGATTTCAGATGACGGTGGAAGTGAACCAGAGTTTTCTACATGTTGCTATTGTTGGAGGTCTTTAGGCTTTGTTTAGTCAGCTAAGGGGCCGAACTGAATGATCGGATGAGCTGCATCCTTTGTTTGATAGTCAAGTACAGCAAAAAAAAATTATTCACGTCAAATGCCTCTGAAAAAATATCCTGCTCACCCGAAAAAGCCCCATCCCCATCCCCCTCAAAAGTCAAAAGGTCGGCTCCAAATCAGAATGCGAAGAAAAACACAAACCCAGCGACTATTGTTTCCTTGGATCACGCGTCTACAAAACTAGTCGTACACCTGATTGGTTTTTATTGTTGAAGGGGTTTCGTTTCTCATAGTGCATTCACATTTGTCAAGTAAACATGTTTCATTAAATATTTCAAACCTCAGGTGCAATTTTGCACAAATGTCAAAACAGTTGATGGTATCATTACTGGCGAACAACACATTGGTAGTTGTGATGTTTCACAGGAGCTGCAAATGGACTTTTTAGTGTCTAAGTTATCACGGAAGTGGATTCCTCAGCCCTTATTACTCCCTCCCTATCAAAATCTCCCCGATATCTTCAACTCCAAGTGCGCTAGAAAATTGTCTTGAATGAGTGATAAAGCAATTCAAAACATACAAAATTAGGATTTAAGTCCTAGGGTTACTTTCTACTTACTACGTCTGGCAAAGGTCTTGGGGCTGGCCTTGTTGTTGTTCTGAAAATAAGAAGAGAAGGATACAAAGGCTTTGTCATGACAACGGGAAAATATTTTAGCGGTGGAGCATCAATAGATAAGGCACCTCGTTTCTTCACTCGATGGTTTGTTCCGTTTTCGAAGCCCCAGAATATTTAGTAAAAGGGAATTGAACCAGATAAACCGTGGGAGTTATCTTGTGAGCTCCGCTATTAGGCAGTGCGTAAATCTATATATTATATAGACATGAGTGTTCTGGGGAATGTGTCATTTGTACATATCATCTCACACGAAACTTCATCCGGGACCTGAGTGACGTATCTTCCATATCTCCACTAGTGATATGAAGAAATATATCTAGGGAGTACTCCCTATAAATTCGGATGGTAGGTATAACCGTCGTATTTTCTAGGGGCTAAAATCGGCGATCCGGAATTTTTTTAAGGGGTTCTTTGAACGAAAAACGGTTCGCTGAAGAATATCCGGTATTTTTAGTGGTTCTTTGAACTAAATGGTACGCTAAAGAAGGTACTTTAGGACCGAGGAGTATTTTTTTAGGGTGAAAATTTGGCTTCACTCCCGACTGTCATCCCTACAATTTTTACCTTGAAGTACCACCCTCTCCACCACCCTCCTCCACCCGCCCTCCCCCACCCCACCCCACCCCACCCACCCCCCCCCGTGATATCTAGACTTTCTCTCCAAGTCCTTTGAAACATTTTCGTGCTTGGTTTTCGCTCGCTTTTGGCAGTATCCTTAGAGAGGTCGACTTGTGGCAAGTCTATTTTATTTTTTCGTGCCAAAAATATCTTACTCGCTGCCGCGCCCTCGTTCGTAAATATTCTTCTTGCCACTCGAAACTCACACCTTCGTGCTACCGTATAATATCCACTCTATATTTAATCCCTGTGAAAGGTTATTGGGTTACATACCTCCTTTTGAGATATACTGCTACCACCGCTATCAATATAACGAACACGGCTACTGTAACCACAATCCCGATAATGATCGGGGTCATACTGCCATTCCCATCGGCCGTTTTTGCTCCTAGAAACATCGGAGAAAATCATCAAGTTTATACTGCATAGAACATACCTAAACAAGTTTTCTTGAAACTTAAAACAAAAAGTAAAGTAATAGTGGTGAAGAATGGTCCCTGTAAACATATTAGGCTGAGTGAATACAACCAAGGGGACATGCAAATCGGAATACAGTCGAAGCTCTCGTGAGCGACCAACCTCGGGAACTGGAAATTGCGGTCGTTAAAGGGGCTCTCGCACGCTTGCTGGCCACTTCTCCGACAAGAAAATAGCTCAAATCGTAATCCAACTCCATCCTCTTGTAACAGGTCAGAACAACCCAGAATTGCATTTGTCTAACACTTGAAAGGTTTTTCTATTAAACTAGACGATTATTTCGATAAATGAGATTAGAGTTAAAACTCCGGGTGATGCGTGACCATGCCATGCCCGAAACGTTTGTATTAAATTATACTGACACTTTTTCAATTTATTGATTCGATTATTTCGATAACTACGGTCAAATGTACATGTGTTTGCACGGTCACAATTTTTCTTATTTTATGTCCACGGTGGACGAATATTGAGCGTGCGAGAGCCCCTTTAACGGACCGGGTCGCTTGCGAGAACGGCTCTCGTAAGCGACCACAAAGCGGCTTTCCTACTTGAACAATAGGTGTTGGTCGCATACGAGAGCTTAGTACAATAAATCTAGAAAATATCATGTGATACTAATGCCTAAAATAGTTTTATTTATTTCCCGACTTTAATTAATAGATAACCGCAAATATGTACATAGAAAATAGCATTTCACCCGGTGAAGCTTGTATCAGTTTAGATATTTATGAGGTGATGACTGATGTTTTGAAGACAAAAAGTACTGTTGTCGTTTACGAGAGCTTAAAAACAATAGAAAATCTCTGTTGGTGATTTAAAATTGTGGTCGCTAACGGAGCTGGTCGCATCGATAAGGCGGTCGCTTACGAGAGTTTGAAATAACAGAGGTTATGTGACATTTCAAACGGGGTTTCGGGGAAATGGTCGTTATGGGAGCTGGTCGCTTACGAGAGCGGTCGCACAGAGAGCTTCGACTGTACCTGACGGAGTAGAACACTGCTCGCTGATTCCACCACACGACACAGTACAAGCCTGCATATTCATGGCAACATCCTTGTCCATTCTTACTCCGGGAATTATCGCATGACGCCGAGAAGGGCTGATACGCATCTCGTTTTTTAAACTTGGATGTCCTTTGTAATACCAGCTCAGAGTGAAGTTGGTCAGAGCACCATTTCGGCTCTCCTTTGGAGGGGCCTGAAAAAAGGATAAAATAACTCTCATATACACAGGGGCGTAACCAGAGGGGAGCCCAGAGGGCCTGGGCTTAAAATGTAGCACAAATTATCTTACCAAAACAATATATATCTTACCAAAACGATATATATCTTCTGATAGGTTGCACTAATAAAGCAAAGTGAAGTGACTCTTCTTGACGTGGCAAAGATAGCGCCGATATCAGCAATTCCGATGATTATAGAATCATCATACTATTTATCTGAACACAGTCCCCACGAGTAAAATTTCGGACGAAAACCTTTGTCATGAAAACAGCTGTTTAATAATTTTGTTGGCGAGTCAGAAAAAGAAATAACGGGGAGTCTCCTTTAGGCTTTTCCACACCGACATATTGAGAATTCCAAAATTTGTGCATGCCCTAGGCAAATAATAATTTTCTTTGATAGTCAAAAAATCTTCTAAAAAGATTTTATAGTTATGAATATATTACTAAGCCACTGAAAGTAGTAGTTAGGAAAATGATCGGTTAATCAGACATGGAGGTAGGAAGTGACAACAAACTCCACCTTAGCGGATGAGAATCAGACTTGTTGAACTGTACCTTCCACGTTAAAGTAATATTCCTTACGTTACCATCACGCACCCAAACACTACAGTTCAAATCAGTTGGTGGTTGGCTTGGAGCTGTAACACAACAAAGAGAGTTATTATATAGCAAAATTAGAATGTATCCATAAAAAAGGTGATCACAATGAAGAGCTGCTGCTGTTCTGTTTATAGATCCTCCCCCTCTTTTTGGCAACCAAAACAGTAAATGTATGATATACGAGATAATGGACTCCTTGGGCCCCTACTCATAAAAATCCTGGCTATGCCATTGCTAGCTGCTGATAAATTTCAAATACAAGCTGGTCCACTCCTCTGTAAGGCCGCTTTTCAGGGACTGTGGAATACAAATGATATTGTTTATTGGGACGCTCTTGGAGAAAAACATTCTTGTCCTTCATTTATCTAGGGGTATGGGGCATGCTTCCCCAAGGAAATGTTTGAAATTTTAGGCATCGATTGGGCTGGAAATAGTGCTAAATGGCCAAACTTTGGCACAATCTCTTCTGTGAAAAGCCCAGCAAAGCAGCTGTCCAGCACACTTTCTTGGAACATCACATGATTTACTTACTTTTGTCGCAACTGTCAATATCATTGTGATAATTATCACCCCCCCCCCCCCTTCATACTTCTGCCCCTGTTCTTAATGGTAAGATTCGGCAACAAAAGGTTGATGTTTGAAATGGGCCAGGCCTATGTTTGTTGAGATAAACACACCTGCTGGTGACATATGCTTGTAAATGGATGTGGGGCGACCAAAAACACTGCAATCGATCTTGTTAGGAGATGAGCAAATCATTGCTCTGACAGAGAAATGATACACAGCATCTGGGTGTAGATCCATGATGAGACGTGTATAGCTCGAGCTGTTTAAAGGCTAGAAAAGGAAAAATAAACATTGGTAAAAAATCGTGATGAATGTCTAACATACACATACATAGTACATTATCTTTATTTACCCTCACATTTTAGTGTACAAACCTAGATAAACAAAACAAAACAAAAATAAACAAAGATTTCATTTGAGAGCTGCTGCACAAAATGTTTTATATTCTGCACAGGCAGCCCAAGTACAATGGTCGTTTATTAAGTTGTCCTATTGGGCAATTCCAGAAAATAACGGTCCCCCCCCCCCCCCACGGGCGGCATTTGGTCCGATGGGATGGGGGGGGGGGGGGGGGGTTTAAGAGCTCGGAATTCTGAATGCAAGGGGGGGGATTTTCGAAGCTGGATTTCTTTAACCTGCCCGGAATTCTATATGCATGGGGGGTAAACCATTTTGGAAATTCTGGATGCATGGGGGGGTCAAAAACTAGTGCCGCCCATGGGGAGGGTACCTTTATTTTCTGGAATTGCCCATTGTCCTTTCCGCGTCTAGGACAACTTAATGTAAGTCTTCTACCAGACCTCAGTGACAATTTTAGCAATTTAGTGAGTTTATCAATTACTCTTATACAAAACCACATAAACACTATAAATATCGCCAAGCCAGAATAAACATTTTATAAATGACCATTGTACTTGGGCTGTGTATTCTGCAGTTGATGTAAGTTTGTCTGGCATAGAGTTCCAGTATTTCACTGCAGTACATAAGGGAGTGGTCCTTATTTATTGGGGGGAGGGCTGGTAGTTTTTCTAAAACTTAGGCCCAAATATTTTGACCCCCCCCCGGGCCCAAAAATTTGTGAGCCTCCCCACAAAGAGAGCCCAAAAAATTTAGCCCTCCCCCTCTCACCTGTTACTCAAACCCCCCTTATATAATTTTTTTTCCAAAGCTTTAATAGTGGCCATGCCTAAATTTCAGGAACACCGGCTGTAAAATTACGACTCAATTTCGGGAAGCATGAAATTTCCCAGAGAAAATTTGCTGGTGTGGGCTTTGAGGATACCTTATTTCCAGGTGAAGTAGCCTAGTGACTTGGAATGGTTTTTTCGGATCTTTTAAAATATTGTTATCCAGCAGTGCCCAAAAAATTTTGACCCTCCCCCAGATGTGTGCCCAAAAAATTATGACCCTCCCTAAATGGGAGCCCACAAAATTGTGGCCCTCCCCCCAAATTTACAGGCCCTCCCCCACCAATAAATAATGACGTCTCCCTAAATGAGTTAAGGATATTATGACCATATCGGTAGAAACTCTTAAAAATAAAGAACATTTTGTAAAAGCTAAGCTATCTAAAAAACATTTTTCAAGAGCTTTCAAAAGGTGCATAATTATGAAACAATAAATTTGGCTTGTAAAGTCGATAAGTCTGTTAAGTAGCATACCTTGTTTGCCACATTAGAGCCATTTTTGTAATAAACTGTTTTGAACAACATAAACCGAGTTTTCCATAACTCTGTTCCTTTCCATGACAAATAAACATTCCCTGCTTCTTGTTCTTTTGCTGTTAGATTAATAGGGGCAACAGGATACACTACAATGGTAACAAAAGAGCAACATGATTACTACATTGTCTGAATTTCAGCTGTCCCTTCCCTCACAATTGTACCTCACTTTGCGAGAGGAGACGTCTGAATTCAACTCAACATTTTCTCATTCATTACGTAATTACTGACAAAATCGTTCAGTATAATTTGATTGGTTGTGTTTCTCAGTAAGACATGCAGACAAATGATTTCATTACAATGCACGTTCCCCTTAGCAAAAAAGCATGCAAAAACTCCCAAGTCAAACAACCAGGTGCTACAACTGTAGAAGAAGGCATACATTGCCTTGGAAACGTTATACAAAAATACAATTTCTGGAACACCACTAATGCGAGACCCCCTAATGGATACCAGAAAAAAAATCAATAATTTATACCCTAAGGGATAGGAGCATGAAAACCAAAAACATAAGCAACTGGTGCGGGTTGTTCAAAGGTGGATTAAATTTAAACCAGGTTTAGCTCTGAACAAAACCATTGAGTCACCATGGTAATTAATCCTGGATTAGTGCTAAATCACTATCGAGCACCGGACCCTGATCGAGATGCCTTCAGAGGAGGCTATAATATTGGACTTCAGGCTTTCTTCCAACAATTCACTTACTTTGACTTGAGAGTAAAGGTTTCTCTACAAAAATCTTTCTGCTTCTAGATTTACCAGCACCATTATTGGCAACAACATAAACGCTATAGTTGTTATTCACAATAAGATACTCCAGTTTACAAGAATACAGTGCCTTGCCAGGGATGTGCTTCAGGTCGTCATTTTCGCAGTCTGTCACAAAGGGCTGAAAGCCATGCTCTTCTTCAGCACAACGATTATCTGCATATTTGCTCGAAGAGTTGATGCACTGCAGCAAGACTTGATATTTCATATTAGGCAACCCTCCAGTAGACTGGGAAGGGCTCCAGAGAAGAATAACATCATCGTCTGCTATGCTTTTATGCAGTCCTTGGGGAGGGGTGGGCTGACCTAAGGTGAAAGAAGCAACAAGAAATAAGTCGGTCAGTATAGATGAAAGGTAGTATTTCTTAAAGGGCCCAACTCACCCACATAATGCATTGCATGGTTTTTGTTTGCATGATTCATTGCATTAGAAATTCATTAGAATTAATGCAAAGCAATTCGTGTTTGTATGGTAACAAAGCTTTTTTGTAAGGTCTCTGAATTTTGGTATATAGTGAAAATGGTGGTGAAGCAGAAATTGGCAGGGTACATGGACCCTTAAAGGGAATCCTGGATGTTTAGCCTTTTCAAGCTCAGAGGAAACTTAAACAACTAAAAAACCTTCAAAAAAATGAATAACTGAAAAGAAACCCAATTAGGCAGACACGACTCATTTCGCTTTGACAAGATTCTAATTTGAATTTTGCGGGTGCCTCCATCTTGGAAATGTGATGCCACTCTTGTGCATTTCCATGAATGCGCTGAAACAGGCTTTGCTTGCTACACTTATAACCAGAATAACAGCACCAAGTAAACAATTTCTATGTTGACAGGGTAAAAAGTTTCATCATACAACAGTTTCATGGTGTTATAGTGCTACATGTCTTTACAATAATCAAATAAAAAATGTAAAATACGTTATGAGAAGATACAAAAGAAGATAGACCCCCTGTCATGATAATCCTATGAAAATAATTATTTTTTTTATTAACATATTTTAAAATGAAAATTCCTGTTGATGTGCAAGTGCTATATTTAACAAATGTCCTCCAATTTTCTGTGGTATGACCTCTTATATACCTTGGAATGATAAATAAAGTGGTCAGAAACAGCGCGCACATACCATAACCAAACCATTTTACGTGTGTGCAGCCAAATAGTGTCTTCATTGGTTCTTTTAGTATGCATGCTGATGATGGTGTGTCATGTGATACATACTTTTATGTACCCATGGCTTAAAGCCAATCAGAATTCAAGAAACATACATATTGTGGTATAAATGTATGTGGAGTGTTTGAATAATGCATACCTCCAACAAGAACAGAAACATTAAAACCCTGTTGCCATGACAACCCACACCAGTAGACACCAGCAGAAGCTCCAGATATGTTAGCAATCCTTAATTCTGTCACATTTCCGATTTTTGTTAATACTTGTCCAGTCAGTTTGGTCCCCTGGAACCACCAAGTTGCATTCCAAATGGTGCAGTTCAAAGTCAGTTTGGATCCTTCAAGAACTTCAACTAAAATAAAAATAACTTTATTGAGACTGCTAAAGTAGTTTCTGCATCATCACACAGCCACCTTATTTCTGCCTGCCATAGTCAGTATCTCCCTAACGAAAATCACCGGGCACAAACCTCTACAGTAGTGAGATCTGGGGGTTGTGTGGGAGGATAAATAGAAACTGTTACTTGTTGACCAGCTATAACCATAAGAGGAAAATACACAAAGAGATACACTTTTTGAAAACATATAACCTTAATGCACTAGTCAATATAACAGGGCCAGACATTAACTTTATTCGCAAGGTGCCATTGGCGACTAATTCAAAAATTTTAGTCACCACAAAGCAAATTTAGTCGCCACATGAACATGGTTCTCAGCTAAACTCAGAAAGATGGGATGCCATATGGCGACTATCTCTAAAATTTTGATCGCCAGGCCCCCAAATGTTGTCGCCATTGGTGACCATATGGTTGCAGTGTCGGGCCCTTTATAAAAATAAAAACGTCTGTCTGTCTTCAACGTGATTTGGTAAACGATGCGGCACGGCTACCTGGGTCATTTGTAATCTTTCTTCATCCTATGGAAATCCAGCAGGGACATATAGCAGGCATTTGACCGAGCGGCCACCATTGTGGAAAATATCAAACATCTCCAAAGTTGATCAAAATGTTGTTTGAACAATAAGTATTCTGCGCGATGTGGACATTGGAAATGGACAACGTGAAGACTGAATTTACAAGTGAAGGTCAGTGGCATTGAATGAAAGTATACTACAGCGATCGTTTTTAAAAACGAGTTTTTATTAAAATACGTTATTAACTTAAATCAGAAACATATAAGTGAGTTGAAACGTGTAACAGCGCGACAACCTGCGAACAACTCGCGATCAAAAAGCACCATATTTGGAAAGCAACAGATTCTTCGCTTAGCCAATCAGCAACGGGAGATTTGATTCGTCATATTTTCTAAAAATAACGCGCGCGAACTCCCGACAACAGAACAGAAGCACAAAATGAGTTTAGTTCACTGTTTTACTTCCATGCTCAAAACCCAGCAAAAAGATTTTTTATCATAACTTTTGCTGTTCTCGTAATGTGATTGACTACTGATTTGCCATGGTAAATACGAGTGCAGACAACGCTTTTGCATCAACACACGCGCGCGCGCTTCTAACCCAACGGAAAACAGTTCGAATGCGCGTGCAATCCCAACGGAAAAGTCTTACGTGAATTTTGATTGGCTGCACGCAAGGGCAGTGTTTTCCAAATATGGTGTTTAGTGATTGCGAGTTGTTCGCTGGTTGTCACATCAGATTCATTCGTCTGTAACACGTTTCAACTAAGTTATATGTTTCTGCTTAAATGGCTTTGTATCTTCTTTTTCTCCCTCCCTATGTACTCAAAGTCAAAACGACTCTGGGGAATTGAGCGGGGAAACGGTCTTTGGGGGCGGGGGTATTTTTGCAGAACCTGTAAATGAAGTTTTGTTGCTAAACTTAAGTGTTTAAAGTTGTGCGATCAAAAGGGAGCTGCTGTAAAACACGGCTTGACTGTTCCCGCTTCAACCTACCCGTTCTAGAAGTGTCGATAAAGGCCTTCACAGCAAGGAGAATAGTCATTAGCGCCAGCAATTTGTAATTTCTACTAAAATAAGTATCCATGTTGGAGTACTCATACGTACTAGTAACTTATAAACTTTGAAACGTTTCTTTTACTAGTTGAATTTCTGGGAAAAGGACTTCATTTGCATGTACAGGAAGTTGAAGTTCAGGCAGATATTATCTTACAGATGTAGACTTTTCCAACATTATCAAGTTTTGACAGTGCCCATGAAGCTTGGAATAATGAATAGATGGGAATTTCTAGCTCAGTGAAGACCAGAAGCAACCAATGTTGATAAGACGCTTTCGCTTTCTTTTTGCCGCCATTTTGTTTGGACAGCCTCGCTTTGGTCACCTAACCGGAAACTCGCTTTAGGCACAGTTCCCCCCGCGCGGATGGATACATGCCTAAAGCCGGCTTTTCAATAGTGAAGTATAAAGCGGAGACGGATAAGGAGACGTTAAAGAGCTTACGTTTGTGTGAAAATCGCCGTGAAAGAAGCGACGTAAGCGTAATGCACCAGTCAATTGTAACCACCACCCCCCAACCTCGGGGAAGGGTGGGGACATGGACTCTTAGCTGAGCAATACTAGATTTTTGTCCCCACCCTTGAGGCGATACGTGTTGGAAAATCCCCTACCCTTTGGGGCAAGGATTGAAGTGATTCGATGCTACTATGCCAATATATGTCGAGTCCTCTCGTCTGAAATATTCCTCCTAAAAGTGTTTCTCGATCCCTGTCTCCTCTGCGGAACCATTTATTGCTAGAAGTTGCTCTACCTCTGTGTCACAGAACTCGCCATACTAATACCAGGGTCTGGATGGGGTTAACCGACTAGCGACAAACGGCCTAAAAAATAACCGACTACCGACAAAACGGGGAAAAAGTTACTGACTACCGACAAAAAATTATTTACTGACTACCGACATTTTAATATTGCCCGTATTATAAACTCTTTATTTCTATCGTCAACATACATAAATCCTAATTTATATTCGAACTCGACTATCTACGAACTCGACTATCTACTACCCGAGCGCTTCTATATAGACCTTTTTCAAAAATGGCGGAAAGTTGCATGAAAACGAGGCTGGAAATATGAGCATACATGGCAGCTGCCTAGGGAAGCCTTAGCTGGCGAATAGGGACCGATAAGAAAAGAAAATCAGAAAACACTAGACATTAAACGGTTTTTCGGTCTCCATTCACCAGCTAAGGCTTCCCTCGGCAGCGGTAATGTATGCTCATATTTCCTGCCTCGTTTCCATGTAACTTTCCGCCATTTTTGAAAAAGGTCTATAAAGCCCTGTCCAAATTGCAAACGAAACGCAAGTTCACAACCTCGTTCCCAGGATCTTGTGGGTAATTTTCAAGATGGCGGTTGGTCGAGCACAAGACCCTGGGGGAGGCTGAGTCACATGACCATTGTTTGAAGACTTGGGAACGAGGTTGTCCTTTGTTTCAAAACGGTCATATGTGACTCAGCCACCCCCAGGGTCTTCTCCCGAGTCAACCGCCATTTTGAAAAACGACCAGGTTGGCAAGTTCACACACGTCGATGCAAGTTGTGACTTGCACAGACTTTTGTTCACTTGCGTTGAGGTGGCCAAACGAGGATACTTTTGAAAAAAAAAAAAATTCTTCTACAAGGTACGTTCCCCAGAAAAAAAAATCATGCAAAAGCAGAAGAGTAAAAGACAAAATTCTGCGATTGTGCACCCTGCATGCGGTAACTTCACATGCTGGGCTCTAAATTTTTAAGTCTTTGAAAATTGCATGTCCTGTTTGTGAGTACCACGTGCTTAAATCCCCTAAAAATCCTCAGACAACTTTTTCTAGCATAGTGATTTTACTGATTTTTATGTCTAAGCCAATGAAATTGCCTATATTTTCAATAGAAATTAATTGCATTCCGGCGTGCTTGGCCGTTGGCTTGCCTAGTTCTTATACGGACCATTACTTAGGTAATCAACTTTCCCTACAAGCTTCCTTGGGTTTTTATTACCGTGCCCCCCGGTTTTTGGGAGGCCCGGGTTTACTCCCGTGTAGCTTATCATTGTGTGAGTGAGAGCTGCAGAAATGAGTGCTGAAAAGGCTAGGACATTTCTCTCTTTTTATTGTTGAGATATGCTAAAATAATTTATATTCGATGGCAAAAAGAAACATAAAACACGGGATAACAGATATAACGTCTCCAAAACATATAGACTTTTTTCATTTCAAATGTTTCTCCTTCTGTTACAGTAATTCTGCCAATCTGTTTGCAGCAGCCATCTTGAAAAAGATCTCACACTTCCCTGCTGCCAGTAAATAAATTAGCAAGCTGAATAAATTAAATTTATTGGCCAATCAAGGGGCTCGAATCCCTATATTTACTGAAAAAAAAATTATGCTTATGTTGGATATCTACTACAGCTTCAGGAACCAATCAGAGCGCGCGAAAATGACTATTTACTGATTTGCATGCAGCGCTTACTACTCAGAAAAATGCAAAATATCTAAAACGAGACTCCAGTCGTAGAACCTGAGAGTAACTAACATTGTTTTTAAATTTCAATTGTACTACTTTTTAATTATTTACTTAAATTTACCGACTACCGAAATTTTTAACTGACTACCGACAAATTACCGACATTTTAACTGACTACCGACATGCGGACCCCCCCATCCAGACCCTGTAATACACACTCATTATTATAAAACAGGTTTCTATAGGATGAGTTATCCAAAATTGTAAAGCACTTAGAGTTTTGAGGATAAGAGCTATATACGCACCTACTTTATTAATTCAGAAGCCGCAAGAAAACAGAGCTGGAAATAATTGTTCTTACTTGATCGGAATTTACGACCCTTCAATCCTTTTTCCTGATTGTCTCTACTGGAAAATTGGCCGGACATATGGCATTTTTGATGGGACAATGCTCGCGGCATTGTATATTTTGAGAGTAAACACTGACAACACTTTCGAAAGTTATTAGGGATAATCATGAAAGTACCTAATAAGATATAAAATGCACTGACCTCAAACTTCCTCGGAAAATCACATCAATCGTTTGGCATGTGTGGTCAGCGCTCACTAGTAAAGAGAAATTAAGTTCTATACCCCAACTAATCCCCCACACTCAGGGGTGGGGGGGTCCATGACAAGAATACCCCCATGTAGTCGGGACCAAAACGTGACCGATACGTACAAATGCCCCACGTTGCCCCCACCCTTCCCCGAGGTTGGGGGGGTGGTGGTTACAATTGACTGGTGCATAAGCGGAGACGTAAGAAAAAGGAAACCTTCCGTTCTGCTTCCTTCACGCTTATGTCAATCAGCAGAAACATATAACTTAGTTCAGTCAATTCGGTCAACGGTATCAGTCAACGTGTCCCGGGGGGCATGGTCACTCCGCTGGAATTGACTGATACATAAATACGTCTCCTTCTCCGTTCTTTGATTTTCACACGAACGCAAGCGTCCTTACGTCTCCGTCTCCGCTTACATTAGTGAAAAGCCGGCTTAAAGCCGTTATGTATCAGTCAATTCCAGCGATGACCATGCCCCCCGGGCAACCCCGGGATTTTGGTCATTTCTAAAAATAAAACTGAAAATTCCCCACCCCCGGGCTAGCAAAAATGCAAAATACCCCACTACACGGCGGGGACACAAAAAGCGGACAAATGCCCCTCCCCCGGGACGAGAAAAAGACGGTAAGATTCCATCGACTCTGCGTGACAAAGCTTCACAACAAAAACTTCAACTCCATTTATACTGTCCGAGCATTTATAATTCGTTTTTAAATGTACTTTAGTTTTCTCGTCTTTGAACGAGTTCTCAATTCACTGAAAGTGAGACAAAATATAAATAAAGAATTGAAACTAATACCCTATTCACACCAAAACCATGTTTAATTAAACAAGGTTTTTCTTCGCCTTACACCGTGCCAAGTTTCTTACTGCGATAAACTCTAACTAGCTAAATGATCACTTAGTAACATGTACAGTACAGTCTATTCAGTTCTGTCCTTGTAACTGTCTCCCCTTGGGAGATAAGGATCTAAACCAGTTTAATTAAACCACCTTTAAACTGGTTTAAGTGCCGGTGTGAATGTGGTATAATTAACCATTATCCTGCGAGATTGCGCAGAATATCGTCTGATACTTAGCCGACGAGGGACGACGTCCCGAGTTGGCTAAAATCGGACGATATTCTGCAAAATCGAGCAGGATAATGGTTTTATTATTCAGCACATCGATAGCACAAAAACCCCCGAAAAAAATGACTTTTGTGTAATATTTACGAGCTCAAAACATCATATTTTCCTCAGAGACGGATATCGCAGGATAGCTGTCATGTACAGAAGACAGCTATTGGCGTTCCAATGACCATATTTGGGCAGTGCATCGATGTGCTGAATAATAAGGTAATATATATTTAGCCACAGGCTAAAAGCGGAGCTCCCGGTTACATATTTTTCTGTGTTAATGAGACAACAGGCAGCCATTGTACATAGCCTGTCATCATCATACCACGCGACCAAACACTACCATCATCCTTGCCACTTAGATAATTTCGCCAAAGTTTGGTTCTGTGCGAAGTTCATACCTTTCCAAGATTTATACATTTTCTGGTTTTATGACGTCATCGATGACGTCATACCACGTGATCATGCCATCGTACCCCCCTTACATCACCCAAGATTGGTTGACGTCTGAGGTTCATCCCTTCCAAAGATATAAGCCTTTTCTCGTGTGATGACGTCATCGATGACGTCATACCACGTGATCACGCCATCGTACTCCCCTTGCCACTTAAACAACTTCACCCAAGTTTGGTTGTCTGAGATTCATTACTTCCAAAGACATAAGCCTATTCTCCTTTGATGACGTCATCGATGACGTCAAACCACGTGATCACGCCATCGTATTCCCCTTGCCACTTAGACAACTTCACCCAAGATTGGTTGTCTGAGGTTCATCCCTTCCAAAGATATAAGCCTTTTCTCGTGTGATGACGTCATCGATGACGTCATACCACGTGATCACGCCATCGTACCCCCTTGCCACTTAAACAACTTCACCCAAGTTTGGTTGTCTGAGGTTCATTACTTCCAAAGACATAAGCCTATTCTCGTTTGATGACGTCATCGATGACGTCATACCACGTGATCACGCCATCGTATTCCCCTTGCCACTTAGACAACTTCACCCAAGTTTGGTTGCCTGAGGTTCATCCCTTCCAAAGATATCAGCCTTTTCTCATTTGATGACGTCATCGATGACGTCATACCACGTGACTATGCCATTACACCCCCCTTGCCACTCAAACAGCTTCACCTAAGTTTGGTTGTCCGAGGTTCATCCCTTCCAAAGATATAAACCTTTACGCGTTTGATGACGTCATCGATGACGTCATACCACGTGACTATGCCATTACACCCCCCTTGCCACTCAAACAGCTTCACCCAAGTTTGGTTGTCCGAGGTTCATCCCTTCCCAAGATATAAACCTTTTTACTTCCGCTGTAAAACTGGTCATGGGTTGCCTGTGCGACGACGGAACCACGGACGGAAGTAAATAAACCGGAAGTCCATCACAAAACAGGTCGATGCATATACACTTTTGTGTTGTTTCCTTTCCTCCTGCATGTAGCTATGGGGCTCCGCTACGCGGGGGAGCTCCGCTATAATATCGGTAGACATTCCTAGGCGGTTGTAGCCATTTGGCTGCAAATTGTCCCCGGAATCTCTCAATGCGAAATTTACCTTTATTCTAATGCAGAGCAATTACAATTTTGCAGTTAATTGACTTTTTGCGAAATTGGACTTCTGTTTATAGTGTCAATTCATTTTTATGTTTTTCCACTGAGACGAAATTGCGAAATCTGTTTCTTCTCTATAGAAGTCGTGTATACGATGGTGGTGTATACGATGCTCTGCATTATATTTTATGTGGCGTTATTTTCTGTAACTGGGACATTGTAACTGCCAATAGTTATTATAACTGGTGAGTGAAGTTCCGCAAAACCCGACACGCTTGACTATGAGAAAACCAAACTTCCCCACCCCCCTCCCCCGGGGAAAAACAAATCCCGACCCCGGGGCCAGCAAACTTTTCAAAATTCCCCACCCCAGGGAAGGCAGTGGGGTGCAAATGTCCCACGGTGTCCCGGGGGGGGGGGATGGTCACCGCTGGAATTGACTGATACATTACATGCAAATGCAATTTTGTTAGTCATGCCGACAGTCATGGCTTGTAACTCATTCCCCGAAAAAAAAAAATTCGAGCAAGGCCAATCAACTATCAAGACAATTTCGCCAAAAACTGTCGCTTTGCCGACGTTGCAAAATTTCCATAGTAGGAAATTCCCCCTTCCCTTATTTGGAAGGGCTGTAAGTACTTTTCCCATAGTCATATATTAGCGAAAGACAGGAAAATTTACCAAAAGTTCCAGATTACGAAGTAAAACTTGCAGAAGACTTTATTGTTTCACATACAACACAGATCATACATATGCACGTGCTATTATAAAATATATTCTACATCTGTTGAAACTACGTTTACTATTATATTCCTACAGAAAAATATACAATTGCTATATAGACCTCGAAGCTTCTTTATCTCCCAAATGACATGCTATGTGGCCTAGCTGTTGGACCGAGTGTCGCCCCATGTGTAAACGGATCCAAGAGTATCTCGGATCCCAGGTTGTGGATCCGGGTTTCGAGTAGTCGTGGATCCAGGATTACAAAGCCAAATTTGACAACATTGATTCCAGATGATATGGCAGCTTCGGATTCGGTTTCCCTTGATTTGGATCCCGGATCCCATACTCCGGATACCGGATCCCAATGCCTCAAGGCCCCTTGATAAACCATATTATTATTAATATTATAAACTTTGCCGGATCTTGGATTCCTTTACATCGGGCGAACCGAGTCAACGAAGGTACTTGCTACAATAATAGTGTTGCAAACGATATGTGCGAAGAAATACGACTACTTTTATCTATATTTTAGCGAAATTAAAATGACGCGCTACCATTTCCATAAAATTAATATTAAGAATAATAACATTCCACAACACGTAAGCAGCATTTACAACAGCCTAAAATGTCATAATTTATAACATGTATAAAAATCTTTTTCTACAAAATTCTTACAGTCTAAAAGGGCAAGTAATATTTGTCGAGTGAGGAGCTATTTAGGTGCCTTAAGACCAGTCCGAACCCCAGGAGAGCTTCATTGCTGGTCCTATGCTACTATTTCTGCTCGCATATCAAGCCTTTAGCGAAGCAAACACATGTAAACACAGTAAAAAAAGCTACCTGAGTACCGGAATTTCCAAGCTTCACTGACTGGGTACAACCGGTGTAGCCAAACTATATGTGAAGCTCAGAGGATTTGGTATCAGTGTTTAAAAAGACCTTTCATAATCTTTGTCCACTTTTTCCCAGTTTGAGTCTGGACGATGACAATAAAAGCGTTCCCAATAGACTATAGTTTCACGTCATGGTTTCATGGTTCTGTATATTTTTTCGAAACAACAATCCTAACGGATTTTAAGTCGTAAGCTTTTCTAGGAAAATTGGAAAAACGGATTAATTAGTTGTATCCTTCCAACTCATAAGCTCCCCGATGGCAAGCCTAAACATCTCCTATCAGCGGCCACAGGAAGCCCACGAGGCGAGCGTTCTCCGTTAAACCCAATCATCACCCGGTTCCTCATCGCGTGACGTATTTCTCGGCGTGGTGTTGGGTTTCCTGTCCCTCATCTCATAGACTTCTCCTCTTGAACCTCTCATGCTGTCGTCCGAGATATAAGGTGGAGGAATATCCTTCGTGCTACTTGGCAAGCTCCGGGTTCGATCCGACATCTCGCTACCTTGATGACTTCCGGTCGTGCTCCCGCGATCACTACGGTCAGCGGTTTGTCTCCTACTCAGGCTCTCGCGGCCCTCGGATCCCGCGCTGGGACTACGCCGATACATTTCAGGTTGTCGCTCAATGTTGTAGCTGTCTGGAGTGCGCGGGCGCTGATCACGTAAAGATCTATTCATACTGTTAGGGGTGCTTGGAGCCGAGATTTTATCAAGTTCGTCGGGGAAATTTTCGGATAGTTCTTTTTTAGTGGCCTCTGTCAGTTCCCAACCTTCCTTTTTCATCTGTTCTTTCAGTCCTTCATGTGCAGATAAACTTGCTAGTGTCTACAAAACACAGATATAAACAAAGTATTTTCTACATAACCATATACTTAGTATCTGGCACAGGGAATTTCTACAGAAATCCTTTCATGGAAAATGCTGAGTTTCCCATGGAAAAAGAATGGGAAATATTCGCTTTACCATGGGCATGGCTGTGAACCGGATATTCAGCTTTAATGGTTGCAGAATGGGTTTCTGCAAAAATTCCCAATTTGACCGTTTTCTCGATGTTGTGTGAACCATGTGTGTTCAGTTCAGTTTATTAGCACATATTCAACATTACAAACAAGTATACAGTACAAAAAGAACAACTATAATAAAGATTTACAAATTTACAATGTATAGGAACAAAAGCAAAGTGCGTAGTGAACACACAATAGCTTGAAGCAACTTCTGTTGTTCAAAAGAGACAAGCCTATTGTTCCAATCATTATTTTGCTGCTTACACAACATCGCGTAAACTGCCACAGTTACGCCTTATCACTTGGAATAAATTGAGGTGGCTCGCGGCAGTTTTTGAAAAGGAGGTCTCTTCTGTTTATTACAAAAACGATGATTCCGATCAGAGGACGTTCTTATATAGTGATTTTTGTCGAGAAAAAGAACTGACACCATACACAGCTTACCACTTGACTATCGCAAAAGCGAAAGTAAGAGGCAGTACCTCAAACTGCTAAAGAACGCTAGTCGTTCACTCCTACGATATTGTTTCGATATTATTGTTTGCATTCGATATTAGAAGACGAATTACGTGTAGAAAACTCAAAAAAATAATCTACAAACAAGTTTTATACTTGATCAACAGTATTCAGCCGAAAGTATTGCACGACATTCCCTAAATCAGTCGATGGAAATGGATGTGGTTTCTCTCACTCGGCATGTTTCTAGCCTGGCAAAATGGGGGTCGCATCTCCAGTGTAAGAACCATTCCCTGAGGACACCTTTGTGTTTAGTTCTATTTAATCATGATTGGTTCAACCTTCGTTCTACCAAAAAGAAAGCTTTGTGACGCAGCTGGTGAGTTCTTACACTGGAGATGAGCCCAAAATGGCTCTTTTACTAGGAAAAATTCAGGAAACATTACGCAAAAAAAAAAACATTTTAAACATTGAAAAAGATCGCGTTTCAGAGCATTATCCAGGGAAAACGAAGCAAAAAACTACATACCTGATTGGCTGTTCGTACCATCCTCTGATCATAACGATCTTTCGAATTAGTGATCCGAACCATTCTTCGGATGCCCGTTGTTTTGCGTAGAATTCTATAAAAGAAGAAATTGTCAGGGGGAAGAATTCATGGGTACCCTGCGCACAGTGGAGAGGAGCCAATCACTAGAACGAAGCCATTATGCTCGCCATCATATCAGTAAAAAGGGAGACTGGAGACTCTCAAACAATAATTTAGAATCGTAGAAGAAATGGAAGCTGACAGTCGCCACACAAAAGTCTAAATGTAAGACTTTGGTCAATCCAGACGTACCTTACCAGTGTAAAGCGGCTTCAAGTCCAAAACAGGCTAAAACCTGCCTCGTTCCTAGGCGTCTCTATTTGGTAGAAACAGAGAGAAAAGCCTCTGCGAGTGTTCTGGTAGCGAGCGCGCAATGCATCTTGGGAACGTTTCGTTTTCGCAATGCATCATGGGAAGGCTCAGCTCGCTCCCAGTCGCTCTCGCCTCGAAAATCACTAGAACGCACCTGGATACGAGGCAGGGCTAAGACACGTTTGAATTGGGAAACGTCTTACCGTGCGTTCTTGTCGCTCTTCTTGCCCAACTGGTAGAGCGCACACATGATTGACACATGTGTAGCATCGCTAAGACTTTTCTCCTCCCTCGGTTCCCCTGTCGGGAGGCGGTTCACCAGCGGACCAGTGCCTTTTTCGCCTGTAAAGGGAATAGATTGAGAGTTTTACTGCAATATTTGTGGCATTTTGCTGTGTGGTTTGTAAACGTCATGGGGATTTGCGATTTGTTGCACTAGGCGAGACAGGGAAAGGACCTTGGTTGACTCAGAAAGGGTGGAATACAGCTATTTCAAACAACGTTGTCGGAAGCCGTACGCCGTGCTCCGACCGCAAAGCTGTCTGGGTTGAACACATACACATCCATAGACTGAAATACATATCAGTACAAAAGTTGGGGAGATCGGAGTCAGTATCACGTGACAATCGGGACACGCCTATTTTTACTCTCACCCCAGTTTCAGGCTGCACCGACATTTTTCGATAAATGCTCTACGGTACCTCGAGATTGACTGATTGCCTACGTGTAACCGAAGTTTGACTAAATTCTACAAGCCCGATCTAAAGATATTTTAGGATTTATAAATCAGGGCTATAATTTATGTAAATTCCAGTGTAATGAATAAATATGTCAGAGTTTGGTACTTCATGGTTATAAATTGAAAGATTTTAAAGATCATTCTATTTGTGTATGTTTAAGGAACTTCATGCTTTTTATCAGAATTAAATATTTCTTTGCGATTTCGAAAAGGATACAAATGTAAGTATCAACATAATGGCCCCACGCATCAGCTTACTGCGAAATTTGGGCCTACTTTCACGAAATTTGGACTGATTTGAAAAAACGCAGATTTTATATGAGAGGTTCAAAATTGGTCGGCATGGGTGCAAAATTACTTGGTCGATTCACCTTAAGCGCCCACAAGGCCGGCAAACCCTTATGGAATAGCTGTACACAGGAAACCCAAAAATCATAATAACAGAAACCATCTTCCCGATACAGCAAAGTCAGTAACAACAGCGCGCCTGCCACTGGCGGTACTCTAGCATGGACGGAGATGTAATACATGTTGGCAGCCATCAACTTACCGATGATTCGCTTGTTTTCTAGATCCACAGAAAGATTCCGTAAGAAAATTGCGGACGCGCGGACGGCAGGGTCGTATTGCGACTTTAACAGGTTAATAATGCTTGGGATTGCCTGCTCTCTCCTCGCATCTCCTCGAATCTTGATCGCCCACTAGAGCAAAATATATCAAAATAAGTACTTTTTTTTTTCTAGAAAAAACGTTTAACATCACCACCGCCAGAATAGGGATTTTAGGACAGCTGCAAAGTCGGTGGCAACTCCAATCCAAATGGATAGAAATGAAAAGCTGCTTAATCGCTTCTCTCTCAGCCAATCAGAATTGATCAGGTTGTAGCTAAATGGCTTCCAAGGCATCAAAGCAAAATTGATAGAGTCTCCCTGTCAGCCAATCAGATCAGTTAGAAATGACCATGCCACTTAGCCAATAAAATAGATAAATTGCTTTTGAATGCCTTCGAGTTTTATTTTGATAGCAAGACTGAATTCAACGTAGAATAGACGACTATTCATTAACACATGTGATATGAAGAAGTTGTGATATCCACTCTGTTATAAGTACCTAGCCTCCTTGACGCCGTTGGAGCTTTGTTTTGACGGCGAAAACCCTGGGAGTTACCGCCATCTTGAAGCGCGCGCGCGGGTCAAGGGCCGAAGAGAACGCGCGCGCTCCAAAATCCAAGATGGCGGCGGCAGTCGAGAACCGTCACTCCTAAATGGAGGAATGCTCACCGAGAGTAATTTAACGACATTTTTTACAGTGCGCATTCCTCGATTTAAGATCATGTGTCGAGAACTCCCGTTTATTTTTGCCGTAAAAACCTTCAGTGCCTGCAAGCTTGGCTATTATTTACCTTCCACGAGCAGGCTGTCAGGTTATGAAGCGCTCCAGCCGAGCCCTCAAGCGTCTCGTCGTTGGTAGCATTCTTGAGGAGTATGAAGTACTGGCGACAGTGGTGGGTTGATAGAGCAAAGCCGGCCCTGTGGGAGGCCCTTTAGTTATCATTGGATTGTCTGGCATGTCTTGTTTAGCTTTCTTTTTCTTTTTACTCTTGCCACCACCGCAGCCGGCAAAGCAACCTTGGCTCTGCTGCTGCTTCACGACAGCTTTGTCGAGTTCGACTTCGTCGTCTGTGTAGATATCCCGGTCAAGCTCACTTTCCAGCCGGTACGACAGGTTTCGCAAAGTGCAGACACAGTTCTCGACGCACTAGGAGGAGAAAGAGAACATGAGACAAGGTAGATGCAAGCCCAAGACCTAATCAGGAAGCTTATTAGCAAGAGTAGTCTTATAGAAGGGACAGGATGGGGAAGTATTAAAACACGCGACAGCCATCTTTTCAAATATAAACAAAACGAAACAACAAAGGATAAGCACGGCAAATATAGAAAACAAGCAATAGCATAGAGCATAGAACATAAAGTAAATCACCGAAGCCAATGCAACACAGCACAGCATAACGACGCAATGTAAATCGGAAATAAAGCAAAACAAAACAAAGAAAAACAAAGCAGAACAAAACTAAACAAGGAAAAAGCAAAAATTAAAATAAACGAAAAACAAAAGAAAACAACAAAAGTAAAGAAAAAACAAACAAAAAAAAAAACAAAGAACAGAATCTCTGAAGTCATACCTCATCATTCCATCGCTTGTTCCTGACTCCTACTCGCACAATCCACACCAGGCAGTCGATGAGATATTCCTCGGTTCGGAGATCCTCTCGTGCCTGCGCCCCTGCCGAGGACAGATTCCTAACAATCCTCGTAGCGTGCCTCAGCAGCTCCGACCATTGACTGTCTGTCTTCGCCGGCTCTCGTTGGGCGTCGGCGCGGGTCCACCCTGAGTAAGTTTTTATGATGATGATAACAAGCAAGTGTAAACACACTTTCAGGATTCGCAGACGGAGGGCCTGTTGGAAAAGAAAGGAAAATTAGAATCACTAAGTTCCAGCTGATAAGATGCTTACAGGAGGTTTATCCAGAGCAACAGACATGGCGGGCCTCCGCTTCTACTACCTGCGCACCCAGTAGTCATAGCAACGCTTCGATAGTAAAAAGCAAAAACAGAGGGTGTGTTAAGGTACGTTTCATATACAATGGAGCGATGCTTTTATTTGGACCAACACTTATATACTTATGTGTATATGGTGCCAAATAAATATGTCCGTCTGTAATGCTTTGGAATAGTGTTTTTTAAAGAAGCTAAACAGACACAGTCAGCCTCCTCGCTTCGTGGACTGCCTAGTGTGTAAGTTCCCTACTGCTTGGCTATGCTCTGTCTCTGTCTTTTTATTTCTAATTGTATCCATCTTTTATACAAATTATAACCGTATATCAAATTCTTTTTTCAGACGTCCCACTTGGAAACCAATGGATTAATGATAAATTTTCCTTTAATCAGTTGAAGTTGGCCAGCGTGGCAAAATAAAAAAAAACATACAAGGGCACATACAAGGCACATACATACAAGGGCATTACAATAAAAAATCGTTTGAATTCAAACGAGCCGCTTCTTCAGTTTCGTTTATATGATATAGTGGTAGGTTTTGTTGTAAACTTCGCGACTTACCGCAAGAATAGATAGATTCCTTAGTACAACAAGAATAACATTGCGGTGCTGCAACGCAAAAAGAAGGATTATTAGAAACGTTTTTTGTTCCAGGAAATTTTGCTATATTTTCACGGGACCGGATTGTCGTCTGCACCAATATTTCTTTATTAACGCGTTTTGTTCACATGGATCCGGGCTAAAAAGACGAACAAAGAGGCACAGTTACTGCATCGGTCAAATTGAGGACGGATTTTTGGACGGACGAATTTTCCAACCGAAAAGGGCTGTGTAGACATCGTGTCCGGAAAAATTTCCGTACCTTTGGCTGCGTAACAAGTTCGTCCGGTTTAGTAGGAACGCCATGTACGAGGGAAAACTCATCCGACCCGGTGAAAACATAGTCGTAGATATCACATAATTCAAAGAAAACATGCAGCTCACATTATGGAAAAACATTTAACCACTTACTTCTGTGAGTTCTGCTCTCTGCAGAGCTTCCATCAGTCTCTCAATTCCTCCGCAGTCAGTTATGGCGAACTGAAAATCAAGAAGGCAGAATAGAATTGGAATCTGATACGTGGCAGAAAATGAGCTAATGTGCTAATAATATTTAGTATAAACCAACTAATGGTCTATTACAAATCCTGCATTCTGATTGGCTGAGCTACTAATGGTCTATTAGTGATAGACCGTGCCTGGCAAAACCACGACCTTTCTTTGCAAGAAAACTTGATTTTTTCAACATAAAATAATGGAATTCATTGCCAAAACCGACCAACTAGTTGGTTTATACTAAAACAATTAGACCTCTCGTCCTCATGTGCTATGATATCAATAGACCATTCGGCCTTCGGCCTCATGGTCTATTCATCATAGCACATTCGGCCTTGAGGTCTAATTGTTAATTATTATTGTTTATAATAATAATAAGTGCACAAGGTAACAGCCTAATAAATATATGTTATTTACCGGCTAAATAACTTTTTTTTCGACTCTAAAATTTTTTCGACGAAAACAAGCGCGCGCTCTAAGAACCAATCAGAATGCAGAATTCGTTACCGTGCTCTCTAGGATAAAAATAAATGATTAATAATAATAATATAATAATGTGTTTAATGATCCCTTACGCAGTCAATATAAAAAAAAGACTGAATTACAGGAACGGCAAGCAAGCGGGCAACTAGACATTTAAATATTTATTTTTTTTCCTCGAGGGCACGGTAACGAATCCTGCATTCTGATTGGTTCTTGAGCGCGCGCGCGGGGGCAATATTTTCCTATCTCTGACCTAGGTCACGGTAACCATTTGCGCGCGCTTGTTTTCATCGAAAAAATCAAATTTTAGAGTTGGAAAAAAATAAATAAGTTATTTACCGGCTTTAGGTCGGTCCGTATAGGGAAAAACTGTGACCTCGGCCTGGAAAACATTTTCCAGCCCTCGGTCACAGTTTTTCCCTATACGGACCTCCCAGCCGGTAAATAACATATTTAACAGATACCAACTGACTAAGCATATTTGTGCGCACAGGAGCTTGGCGGCGAGCAACGTTTGAGCGTAAATTATAGTGTCCATTGTTCTTGACAAAATAAGCTTGCTCACAGGATGGTCACTTGATAAATTGTTTATGTATTTTTACATAGTTCAATTCTACGGTTCTCCAGGCTGGATAGATTTGCCCGATAGAGAGCGTCTTCGTAGTTTAATCCCGGACAAATAATAGCGAGGGCCCTCCGTTGACGGACAAAACTGACTAGGTGGTTGACGAAATCCGCACAAATCCGCGCATTTACTTTATTTATTTTGTCGTTGTTACTGCGCACACTCACCTTATTTTGATCTGTCTTCGAGCCGGAAGACAAATTCCTGAGCACACAGGCAGCGGCGTGACGAACCTTGTCATTATTGTGCGTAAGACAATAGACAATGATAGGAATACCACTAAGGCTCCTACGAAACAAACAGCACAGATACATCATCAAGTAATCATTAATTATTCATGAGGTATTCAGTAAAATACGCTTGAAATCTTGAAATGCTACAGCACGGAAATGTGCATTCTAGTCAAAAGCTCTTCTAATATGCTGCTGGTTTACTCCGGCAAACGAGCGAAGTATTTCCGATCGCGTTTAAAGAGCCTGTGTCAACCGCCATTTTGACAGCACAGCATAGCAACATGCCAAATCGGAGAAAGCATCCAATTCCATCTGCTGATTTAGAGAATATAGAGCAATGTTCTCGATTTAATTTGGTAAATCAAATCTAAACTTTGTTTTTAGATGTTGATTTAGAGGTTTCTACGCGTAATTCGTCTTCTAATATCGAACGGATACAATAACAAACGAGTGGCTAGACACGGGCTCTTTAATTCGCCTTTGTCACACGGCAGCCATCTTGGATTTTCTAATACAGCGAAGCAGGCATGAAAGCGAGGTCCACCCACGCATAGTCATTTCTGTAAAGAAAATATCCAAGATGGCTGCCGTGTGACAAAGGCGAATAGAGGGCGCAAAAAACTTTGTCAGTAGGTAATCTAGTACCGTCGTCAGTACCTGACTTTATCTTTCACGTCGTCGTCCTGGTAACACAGATGCTGCAAGTAGAAGCCCGCGTTGATCTTCTTCTCAACCTCGCCATTTTGCATGTAGTCCAGAAGATCTGGAATGTCGGGCATCTCACCCTCTATAAACAAACAAACAATCGCGCTTGGTAACACGAACTACGACCAAACAAATAAGCAGATACGATTGCCTCAACTTTTCATCCAAGTTAATCATGAAGTATTACCACCGTATGCATTGCTACGCGTCCTCGAAATTCACTGTTGCGATTGGCGATTCTCAGCAGGGAATTGTAATATAAATTTTCTTGTACAAGAAAGTTGTGCGAGCAGGTGGTTTGTAGGTGTTTTTACGGCAGAGAAACTTATGTTTGTGATCGCGGCAGACATCTTGGACGCGCACGAAAAATCGATAGTCCCAGACCACGGCAGCGATCGATCACGAACTGATGTTGACCGCCTTGAAGCAGGGTACCCTTTTAAACAACAATGGCTGATTCTAGCTGATTCCTTTAGTGGTAGGTCCTAAAACCGAGTTTGACACGCACGCATAACTGAGAAACCTATTGATGACAAACGTACAAACAAAAAGATGGACAACCAAAACACAACAAACAAACAAAAAAGAAAACGACGTCTTGATGTTCTACATGAAAAAGTTGTTTGAGTCCGAATGCTTGGAAGTAAAAGTGAAAAAAAAACTCGCGGGACTTACCAATGTCAAGGTAATTCCAACAATCTGTGCATGAAATAAAAAATAAGAGAATAAAGATGAGCAATTAGTACAGCCAAAGATCTGAGTTACAGCCCCTGGAATTGTCATACTGCTTTCTTTGTATTTGGTATTTTGCAACACTAATTATTTTCGTGTTTTCTAAGTAATCTAATATATAGATTAAGGCAAAGCGGAACTCCAATCATACACACTCCACTTCTTACTGCATGGTTTATTCTTATAACAAATGTATCCCTTTTAAGGAGCCCAGCTTGGGATACTCAGCCTGTAATTTCAGTGAATTTCGAAATGATCACCCTGAAATTTATGGTTACCCAACCTGGAATGTTTACGCTTGTAATGACCGATTGATTGATTAAGGTGAAAAGATAGATTCTCTCTTCCATCGCGGGCTAAACCAGCAACAAGAGGTGGCAAATATTTTCCCATTTCGCTATTAGTTCAGTCCCTTTTGTCTCCTTGCATCTCTAACTGTTGACCTCTTTAAAGAATCTACTAGCCTCATCCCCAGGCTACTCGTCGGGCCTGTCACGCATTGCCTGGCTATGACGTCATTGGCTTTTGCTGCCTGTTCCCATTCTCGTACCCAGAGCTCCCCGGCTCGTCTGCTCGCAGGGGAGGCTCTGGGGACATCCATTTGAAGGCCGTCGCTGATTGGTTGATTTTGAGCGTTGGAGCATGCGCTGAAAGGCCTTTCTCTCAGCGGCTCTGTATTAAATCTCGCGCATGCGTCAGTGGCTGTCACCAGAGCCTCCCCCGCGAGGTTGACGAGCCGGGGAGCTCTGGGTTCGAGAATGGCCTGTTCCTTGCTTGAAGAGCGGCAGCCATATTGAATGCACAAAGCGGATTCGCTGAGAGAAAGGGGTACTCTTGGGACGAGGCTAACAATCTACTATATCATCCTCACCCAGCGGTATATCCACTTGGTTCTTGGCGCCGTCCATACATGTGTTATTCTTGAAGACATAGCGTTCCTTGCGCTTTCGATGGATCACTACTACCTCATCTAGCATCCAGTCCCGCTTTTTCCCATCATTATCGTGGCCGACACAGAATGTACGCAACTAAAGAGAAAGCACGTGGGAAAGATCAGGGTCACTATAGCCAAAACTGTTGTGAGTTTTCAAAACGTGGTTTGACTTTGCTTTTTTCTCTTCCGCAGTGAAGGAGGCTACGTTTTCAAACCATCTAAGCCAATCAGGTCCTTGCCTTGTTTCACGTAGTGCATTCAACTGGATTTCGTCGCGACAGAACGCCAGTCTACTGCAGTAAGCGTAATAAGGCAAGGACTGACATGGATATCTCCACCCTCCCCTCCCCCTCCCCCCCAAAAAAATAAATACATAAATAACGCGCAAGCTTCTGAGCAAGAAAAACAAATTTCTGCGAGCTAGTAAGGCAGAATAAAATAACAGCTTCAACTCAGAAAAAAAAAATCTGAGCCAGGAAATAAAATCCTGCACAAGAAAAACCTGCATTCTCCCCCGGAAACATCTAATGGTCCGTCCCTTAGATTGCTTGACTGGCAGAACAGAAAAACAAAAACAAAATCCTGAACCCAAAACGTTTTGTATATGCGGAGTGAGAAACAACGACTTTATCAGGAACTCAACAGGGGCGTAGCCAGGGGGAGGGCGTAGCCAGCGGGAGGGCACAGGGGGCCCGGGCTACTTTCTTTGAAACTAAAAATACGGTAAATACAAAATTTAATACAGCACAAAATCTAAAATATACGAAAAAGCGCCTCCTTTGAAAAATCCTGGCTTCGCCCCTGCACAGTACGTATTCCATTTTGCGAGCTCTTATTTTTACCTTGCCTACATCTTGAGCTCGCACTTCGAACTTATCAACCTGTCCGCGCTGGAAATGCCGCGCGTCTCTGTTATCCCCGAGTTGTATTTCTTGTGTAGGACCATATTCGCCAATCATCTGACAGTGCACACTACAGTCTGTCCCGGCATTCCTCTTATCAGCTGTGTGGAACTCAAGCTCGTAGTCCGTGTCTGAAGAGATATCAATCAGGTTTCAGATCTTCAAGTAAGCGTGTAATTCCTTAAAATTGTCTTTTTAGGCCATGTTGATCATAAAATGCGACCTTGAGAATTAAAGTCCCACACAAGGAAGTGGGTGATTGTAAAGTCTTAAATTTCGCCAGAATTTCAAGTGACAATTTTATTCTCGTATGACGAAATGGCGAAATGGCCTGATGTTCGCAGAATATTGGAAACCGTAGTCATCTGCAATTTTTTTGGCAGTTTTCCATTTTTTTAAATATAGACATGTTGAGTCCAGAACCACTGGCTGACGTAGGAAACCATATGACCTTGTTTGCATTTCTTTTTGTGGGCTTGTTTGTTTATATAATTGTTTTGTAATTTACTTGTTTACGTTACTGAATGGCGTTAACTTGTTTGCATGCGTATGTGAAGAAGCAACTACACCAAACCACATTAACTGATTTTAGCCTCATACTGACCTTCGAAAAATCTGTTATCGGGCTCTGAAAAAGAAGTTAAATGTTTTTATTAGTTGATAAGCCTGCTCGCGGGCGTTGGAGACTACACTCCAACGATAATAAGTGGACTATACGTGACTATAGAGAATGCCCAAGGCGACCATGTAGATGGGACCATTACTTATTGAAGATACTGGAACAAAACTACTTTTTGTTTTCTCCTGTAAATCCTTACCAGCTAACTCAAACGTTTGAATAACCCAAAGTCAATCATCGGTTGAATAAAGCAGCGTTTCTTCCATTTATTGCCACGAATATAGCGGCTTGCAGTGTCACAGGCAGACTTTTCTCCGTGTTACCACCGTATGTTACGTATTGCTACGCGACCTCAAAATTCACTTTTGCGATTGGCGATTCTCAGCAAAGGGCTCCTAGAACCAAGCCTTTTAAGGACTTCATTTTGCCGTTTAAACTTTTGGCACAATTGGCACAATTTCACCTTATCTCGCCTTTGAATTGGACCATTTCTCCCCTTATCTTGTCTTATCTCGCCTTCAATTGGACCATTTCCCCCTTATCTCGCCTTTAATCGGACCATTTTCCTCTTATCTCGCTTTATCTCGCATAAACTCGCGGCGAGTTTGGTCCAAGAGTAGGCCTCGTCTGCACCGAACGCACCCCCCCACCCCCCACCCCCCCTTGATCCACTACTGCCTTTCGAAATTTTCAGCTCCCCTTACACCTTGCTGATCTTGCTCCTGGTCATAAATAATTGATCGGGCAAAACTATGATAACATTGGTTGCCATAGTTACCTGTAGGGGCGGCTCCTTGTAGTGGTCCCGATTCCTCCACTTTTTGAATCAAGTCTTCCACCGGTTTGTCGACCTCTGAAATGGTTGAAATACCGCAAAACTAAATGAGAATATTAAATTATCCAGGGTACAGCTAAGATCCAGTGTATCTCCACTCTACTTGCGATGTGTCTGTATGACGACCACAGGAGGCCCGTCAAACTTGAAGGGTTCTTTTCTAGTTCTGAGACCCCGTCCACACTACACCGTTTTCAAACGAAAACGGATACTTTTTGCTCCGGATACGGCTATCGTCCACACTACAACGCCGAAAACGATCACCGAAAACGGCGAAAACAATACGAAAACGATAAGTGTGGACGCAAATCTTTTTGAAAACGGGGCAAAAAGTTTCCGTTTTCGTTTGAAAACGGTGTAGTGTGGACGGGGTCTAAATGATAATCTGATTCTATGCCAACCGCATCAGATCTTAATTCGAAATTCCGAGATAATCAGCAAGGTTTGAATAGAATGCCTGAGTAACAGATAAAGGGGAAAGGAAACAGGGGTACCTTTGTAGGCCCAAATTTGGTATTATAAAGGGCAATGGGTCGAGAGGTTCGGCCAAGCATCCCCGTACAATTGTTTCAGGTTGCCCCCCCCCCCCCCCCCCCTTCTCACAGGAAATCAATAGGCGAACTGCGGTTACCTGGATATAGTACTACTTCAGTATTGTCCTTGCCACCCCTCGCCTCGAGCACCTGACCGCACTTGAACACATAGTGCTCATTACGTGCAGGGATGTCCACATCTACTTCTTCGAGGAACCAAGACTTGTCCGGATCACCGCTAGTATCATTGTGTCCGATCACCATCTTGTAGAGCTGTGTTACACAGACAAAACACGTGCTCAAATTCTGATTTAGATATATTTAGCTTGCCTTTATATTGGAAATGAAATCGAAACTTCAGGGTAAATTTTATGCGGAGCCGACGACCCGGGTTCTAGTGAGATGATAAAGTATAAGTACAATAACAACTATTTCAGAAAATGTTACACCGTCACATTGTCAGTTGTAGCCCGCGATGCGTCATGTCTTTCTTCCTAGTTTCTCCCATGACGCACCGCGGGCTATAACAGAGAGTTGTGACGGTGCAACCTTTTCTGAAATAGCTGTAAAATCGGGCAAATTTTTTTCGGTTCGGCAAAAAATCAGGGCAAGTTTGATTGAGCCGTGGCTCGCGAACTTAAGTGGGATGATACAAATAACGTGCTCTCCGTCTGAATAATACAAGGTTTGTCTAATAAGACGTTGATCGAAAATCAAGCACAACGGCTCGATTTCCAGCCGCTTTTTGCTCCGGCCTGCGCGGGACGGACCGAGGGCTTCACGCCATCGGCTGGAAATCGAGCCTGAGACAAGACAAGACAAAACGATCTGATCCAAGAAAATCTTCCATTCACCTTGCCTACATCCGCAGTTTGTACAACAAACTTGTCCGCACGCCCGGGAGAAAACTTGATAAACTTGTTTTCATCAGTCAATACGATGTCGGAAGTCTCGCCTTTTTCGCCATACAACCGGAAATAGGCCTGTGCGTCTGTGCCCGCGTTAGGATCGTCAGCGGTCATTATGGTCAGGTGGTAGTAGAGATCTGTGGACGGCGAATCAAATATCAGTTCATTTGCTTTTATGCGATTATTTTCTTCTTGGTCCAGTGTAATCCACACATCACAGCAGTCTTATTTCAGTTATTTGCAGGTCTTACGAAATGTTTTTTTTTTAAGTTTCCCGCCTGGATTAGCGGCGCGCACCCGTTTGATAAATAAACGGTGTAATTACGATATAATTACTTAATTATCCCTTTGTTAGCGACATGAAATTAGTAGTTAATGAGCTTTAATTTCACTTGTTGATTGACCCTCGTGCTATCAACAGGCCGACTCTAGTTGCTCGCGCTTCAGAGTTTTCCACGTCAAAGATAACGCGAATTGATCAGTTCTACGAAATAGACAAGCTTGCTCACACAAGTAACTACCATTTGTTATTAGTTTTCTCAAGTTTATCATCAAATATCCCAGGTAAGACAGGACCAAAACATTCAGAACTTCGAGCGCATTCCGAATGCACTAGATGCTTTGCGTGCGCAAGTGTCTTGGCAACCGTACTAGAAAATGAAGTGTAGCGCATTTCGAAATGCATTAGAAGAGGATTGCGCGCGCGAGGTTCTTAGCAACTGTACTGGGAAAGAAGCGCTGCGTTAATTTAACGTCTTACGCCTTACGTAAATTTCAACAGAAATATTCACTAGAAATATTGAGCTGACTTGAAAAAAAAAAGAAGATTCTGAGAAATGCAATCCATCAGCACAGATACCTTGCTCTAATAGATCATGTGAACTGATGGGGAGAACGCGCGACCTTTTTCTGGAAAGTCGCGTGCGCGCTCAATTTGTACTATGAAAACGAGGTCACGCGAACCCAGCGGTTTTAATTTAACGATTTTTTTAGACAAATTACAAGAATGTTTACATTATTTTTTAGAAATTTCCAGCAGTATGGAGGTATCACTTCGCCCTGTACACTCCGTGATTGAACACATCCGGGCAATCAAGGGGGAGATCCAGTCATACGCGCGTGGGGGAGTTCAGCGCGTGCGCCAGTTCACCACAGACAATCCAATCTTGGCCACCATGGCTTCTATCGTGCTTGTAGCCTGCCTCGCAATCTTCTTCACCATCTCTACTGCTATCCTTATTGCCGCGTCACCATTCATAATCTTCACCCTCACGCTGCTATCTCCGCTGATAGCCATCCTCACGTGCATGTTCTGGTGCACGGTGATCTTCGTAGTAACAATTGCCGCGTCTTTATACGGCACATACCGCATATATACACTGGCCCGCTATCGGTTATATGGACAACTAAGAGGCGTAATCCATGCCCTACTAGTGTATGTACTAGACATCACACCAACTTTGCGCTGGGTCTATTTACTCATGCAAGACATTTACCAGGATGGACTATTGACAACACTGACAGTTTATACTAGTGCAACAATGCACGCATTTGCAGATATCTCACTACGGGCACTTCGCCGCGCCGGCCGTGCGCCTAACAAGGTGACCAATATAGTACAGTTCATTGCGGAGCTGTGGCTAACACCGGTCCGTATACTCGCCAAGGGGGGCATACTCGTAGTATGTATCCCATACCGCTTCTGGCGATACATTGCAGTTTGCTGCTTTATGGTTATCGATAGATTATCTGGCGTCATTTACGAGTTCTTCGGCGTCCGAGTGATGGACACATTCAAATCCTTATTCAGCCTGGTTTACCGTGTATTCCTGCTCTGGTTGCATCTCGTGTTTGCCGCGTGTGGCCCGGCAGCTGGCGTGGCCCGCGCGTGTTTACGGCTACCACACAGCACTGTCCTACTCATACAGACCGTACTGTTACCCGAAAACGTACAGTACGTCACTAACATCATCCATATGGTTCCTATTTTAGGACAAATCACCTTAATATCTGACGTTGTTGTTTACATCATCTACGGCGTTATGCATAACATCAACAAAGTTGCCTTGCGCCTTGACTACATTTTTCAATCTTGTTATAGCCTGATTGAAACCTGCCAAACTAGTATAACTCGTTTCAAGAACTCGTATTTGACTCTCCCGCGCGAAGTTCTGCTGGTGTTGATCTATGAGTATCTGTGGCGCGGACCGCTTGATTCTCTGAGGGGCTGGTGTCGAGATAACTTGGGACTTCCTGAAGCGTTAAGAACTGCTACAGAGCAAGCTATTGACGAAGTCTCGGCTCAGCACCATAACCACCGCAGGATCAAGAGACGAGGAAGTCGTCACAGGGAATAAACGCCTAGTTACAAACTTTTATACTATACTATATTTTCTTTAAAATACCTTGCTATCTGGATCACACACAGCGGATTTTTATTTTTTTACTGGAACTCCAAGTATAGATATCACTAAACAGCAAACAGTATATATAGATGCCACTAACAGTATCATCGACATGTTGAACTTTTAAAATTTCATCAGGAATCGCATGCTTGAAAGTCTGCTGATTGTACTTAAAACATCAATGGAAATAAATACAAACATCACACAGCCTAACAAGTCAGGACAGACGGATAGACTACTTGTATTATTATATTTGGCGAATTCGTAAATTCAAGAGGAAGGTATTGATTTCCGCACGCTCTCATTCCCTGCGCACCTTGTTTGGGTTTCGCGTCAGGCTCTGCTCTCCAGGAGTCACCGGTGAGCTAAGCGTGACTTGAAACTCGACACCAAAAGACACCGCGCCGTATATTTTCGCCAAATAAGGGCCGGACCTATGGGAGAGGTTGCAGGTTTTTACACCGCGCCGTATATTTTCGCCAAATAAGGGCCGGACCTATGGGAGAGGTTGCAGGTTTTTACACCGCGCCGTATATTTTCGCCAAATAAGGGCCGGACCTATGGGAGAGGTTGCAGGTTTTTACACCGCGCCGTATATTTTCGCCAAATAAGGGCCGGACCTATGGGAGAGGTTGCAGGTTTTTACACCGCGCCGTATATTTTCGCCAAATAAGGGCCGGACCTATGGGAGAGGTTGCAGGTTTTTACACCGCGCCGTATATTTTCGCCAAATAAGGGCCGGACCTATGGGAGAGGTTGCAGGTTTTTACACCGCGCCGTATATTTTCGCCAAATAGGGCGGACGGATGGATTCGACGGACAGATAGAGTAGAGGCTAATGTAAGAGCAAGCGGACAAACAGTCAAACAAGCGGCCGGCTGGGCACTCACCTTCTTGGGCAGAAACTGGTTCTCCGGGTTTAACCTGATAAACCAAAGGCCGTTCATGCTCGTCCGTTCCAAGCCAACACATGGCAGGGAATACAGTCTCGTCTCCATTCTTGTTGATGACTGTAACGTCCTCTACATACATTGTACGACCACGCCCACCTCCGTCATCACCGATACGCAATAGATCAATCTGAGGATATGACACGAATATAGTATTTATCCCATTACAAACGTATTTGAGCTGAGTTTCAATTTCAGTCTATTGATCAAAATTTCAGGCTCAGTACATTTTTTCTTCAAGTGGTGATAATTGAACTGAATCTGCACGACTTACCTTGCCAACATCCGGGCATTTGACAGAGATCTTGTAAGTGTGGTCCTTAAGGAACTGGTGTGACAGTTTGTAGCCGTCACGCAGATTAATCTTGCCTGTCTCGCCTTTCTCGCCACACACGTTAAACCAAGGCCTCACCCCGGGGTCGCGGACTTCGCCCACTTTGGTCACAACTGAAGCAAAAATACTGTTGGTTTAGTGGGGTATAACAAGGATGCCTGCTTTCACCGAGAGAGAGCATTTCTTATTATTTAGAAGAGAAACCTCGGAGAAAAAAATCGATATCCAAGACTGAAAAGAGCACCTCAGAATTAGTAAGTTTGCGTCCATTCTTTAAAAATCGCGAAGAAATGTCTTGGAAAACTTTACGTATGTTTGTTAAGTTTTGTAAGCAGAAAATCTTGCCTACCGCAGAGGCCGGGTTGAAAAGCCTCGAACGAAAAAAAAAACATATACAAACGTTGGCAAGCCTTATTGTCGCAATTCAGTATCAATTTCAATCTGAAAATTCGCAATGTTGTTAATTTTGAGGTGCTCTATTCAGCTGTCTTGATGGATTTTCCTCCCATGGCCTAAATTTGAAAATACGTAAAACCTCGTAAAGGTATATTCCTTGCATTACAATTCCTTCTCTGATACTGTCTTGGTAGCTGATGGGAGAACCACCATCTGTTACTAGCTACAATGAACAAGCTTATTTCCTTTTACGTAATACACAGCACATCTGACGCGCACATGATCGAAGGTATCAGACATGGCAGTCGTGGGTCTCGTGGGGAATAACAGGGAGGGAAAAATTTAAGGCAAGAGCTAAGTCGTACCTGTATAGAGGTCTCCGGAATCTGAAACACAAGGGAATAGTTATTAGCTAGAACAGCTTTCCTCTACATAAACTTTAATATCATTCTCCCCACCCCACCCACCCACCCCTCCCCCGCATCAAACATACGCCTTCTCCTGAAAACGAACTCCCTGTGGCTCATCTCTGTTTTTCGTATCTAAGAAAATGCCTATTTTTTCAATAGAAATTAATTGCATTCAAGCGTATGGACCATTTCTTAAAAACATGGTTCCCGGGGCATAACAAAGACATTTCCCTGTGTTTCTTACCAACATCAAAGTCCGCGGGTTGTGATCCAGCGCGGAGCCACTGATTGCACGTAAACTCGTAATGCTCTTTGCGCTCGGGGATGTCAATAGTGACTTTCTCAACCAGCCAGCCAGGCTTGACACCAGAATTATCGCGACTCAGACGAATCCGCTTCAGCTGAAACACATTTACATGCAGCAAAATTATCATGTCAACTTGAGTTCTTAAAGCGGCCGACTGACAATAATGCAGACAATAATGTCAGCCGACTGATAAAGCAATGCAATGTAAAGGACGGGCGAGTTGACCCCTAGTTAACCGCTCTTTTTCTGTTCCGTGTCATGGGCGGGGGAGCCGGAGCTCACCTTGCCAATATCCTTATTTCGGAAAGAAAACTCGTCCGTCCGGGCTCTGTCGAACATGATTCTGTCGCCTTCTTCCCTCAGGAGGAACTTGGGCGAGGCGCCCTTCTCGCCGTACATCTGAAGGAACACGTTAGCATCGGTACCCGCATCCGGGTCGTTACCGGTCGTTATGGCAACGCGATAATCCAGGTCTGAGAGAGAATATAAGTACTAGAGTTATAAACCATGGCCGCGAAACGGTTTATGTGTAAGTTTCGTCCGACGTAGTAATCACATTAGAATCGCGATCGCTGTGCGATCGTTCGAGTGTCGTGGGATCACATTAGAATCGCAGTTGTTAGTGCATAAACCATTGAGTATCGTGATCGTGTAAGAGGCGTTGTCGTGCCAGAGCAGTGCTCGTGGTACATTTTATTTGATCGTGTGAATGAAGGGATATCGTCGTGACGTTACCGTGAACGTGTCAGTGTTATTATGGTGTCACTCGAGATCGTGTTGAGGTTGTGCCTGCTTCAATAATACCGCGAGCTTGTCGATGACGTAATTGTCAGTGACCGTGTCAGTGACGTTATATAGCAAGTGTAACTTTGAAAAAAAAACTTACCTTTCAGCTTGACTGCAAATAAACAAAAACAAAATGCAATCAATATAAAATTATAAATATTTAACACGTAAATATCGGGAATAGTCAGCTCGACGAAAGTTTCTTTTAAAGTGCGCGCGCGATCATCCCCAATGCTTTCAATGAAATATGACGAGCGTCTCGACCAATCAGCGCGGGGAATCACTTGAGTAATTATACTAAAAAGACGTCCATTGACGTCATCATCATAATTAGTACAGGGATGCAGTCTCAATCTATTAATGTATTAACTATGCTCTTCACCGAAAAGACTAGAAATCAAACGTGGGGCGTAAATCAATGGAAACACTTTCGAAAAAGAGCAGTACACCCATGCAGATACATATTGGCTGATTGACCGCACCGCCTCCCTTGGAATTTCCACTCGTGAAACAGACCCCTCCACTGTAATTTCCAACCTCATAAAGGACCCCCTCCCCTGGAATTTCCATTTTTTTTCTGGCAAAATACCCCTGGAAAATCTATTTTTGGATAAAATGTCCCTGAAAAGTCACCTTTTTTACCCCTCCCCCTTGGAATTTCCAGTCTCCAAAACAACCCCCCTGCAAAATCCCCCCCCCCCCCCCCCCCCCCCGTGCGGTTAAAAATGCAATCATCCATTACAGCTGAAATCCAGTCCAATGGACATAAGGGACACAAATGAGATGGGGGCACAATTAGGACTCACCAGGGCGCGCATCAACACAAGCGTTCCTTCCGCCGATCCACTGATTGATATCAAACGCATAGCTCTCTTGCTTATCAGGGACGTTGATGACAACTTGTTTAAGAAACCACTCGGGGTCTTTTCCAGAGTTATCATGACCTACACGTAGAGATTCAATCTACAACGCAACAAGGAGCAGGGGACAAGTCAAAAGCGAAGCGGCAAGTCGTATTCGCAGTACTCAGGTACACAGTGGCGGATGCAGACCCTTAAGAAGGGGGGCCGGCTAGTACAAAGGATATACTACAGAGTTCAGACCAAGGGGGTGGCTAATCGTAAGGTTTTTACAAGAAATATGAGAACAAGGGGGGTGGCTAGCCACCCTAATCACCCCCCTACATCTGCCCTTGGGTACAGTGTTGATATTTAACATACTCGCCACCATGCAACGGGCGCTTTGTTCGGCTGGAGATCGTGAAACGTGTGGCACAAGGGGAATTCTGAATGAGGTTGCCAAACGAACAAAACTTCGCGCACATTCAACACGAGAACAAACGAAATGTTGAGTCGAGATGTTAATGTCGAGTGGTGGTGCCAAACGTGAAAATGTCGAAACGCTCATTATCGTTTGTAAAGATACAGTTTATGTCATCTCTTTGTAATTATTCCGCAATCCACGAGGAAATGAATCCAAAACTACGAAGACTAACGTATAATCAAGGTCTTTACCAAGAGTACGAATCTTGTATTACTGCCAATTTACACGCTGCGATTTGTCGGGCCCGATTTCTTGTGCTCGTTCGGTGTCAGCCCGACACTGAAAAAGCTGTAGCATCGCATCAGATTTTTTCGTGTCGGGGCCGACTTTCCTTCGGACAAATCAAATAACTCTCGGCTCAAAAAACAATCGGGCCGACAAATCGTAGCGTGTAAATGGGCCTTAAGTGTTGTTCCATCATCGTTAAAAGTATCTATTTTTTGTAATAAAACTTTCATTGTTGTCTCTGTGTGTGTTTGCTTGGTTAGATTTCTGTGAACCGAAGATTAAAATATAATATATCACTCGCATTGCGAGAGGTTCTTATAAAACGTATAGCAGTTCCACACAAGTTGGTTAAAGCAAGTCTCTGTTCTGAGTTTCTAAAATTAGGTTTGTCGGGCGCTGAGGGGAGAGACTTGATATGGGAGTTTCTACTCTTAGTCATCGACTCTTGGCATAACTTGGTGACAGCAGCTTACCTTTCCTACGTCTGAGGTATCGATTTTAAAAGTGTCGGTCCCACAGGGCTTGAACAGATCCGCTGTTTTCCCATCCGTTAGCTGCACTTCTTCCGTCCTTGCTTCGTCTCCAAACAGTTGAAAGAACACGTTCGCATTGGTGCCCGAGTTGGGATGATCGCCAGTGAAAAAAACTGCCTCGTACGTTGTTTCTGGTTGGTAGAGCAATACATAATATGAAGATTACGCCTCCATAAACAAAAAAAGCCCATAAAAATTAAATATGACCCTAAAAATACTTCACAACCGCGTTGGGCGATTTTTTTATTTACGCCCACTTCATGGCACTTAGAAATTTTTAAGGCAAGTTATTCATGGTGGTGCGAACCCTCCACCCTGTGTAAATGATCTATTCATAACCCAACATCTTACATATGAGCTACGAGAGAGTTCGCAGGTCAACATGCTCCTTTTGATTCACTCGTAGAACGAGAATATGTCAATCATAATGAATATTTATACTAGCTAGCCGCCATCTTGAAGTGGGCGTAAAAAATAAATTCGCCCGCGTTGGTGCTTTAGTAAAGGTTTCGCTTTTTGTTGATTGTTTTATTGTTGTGATACTTCCATAGACTAGACTACCACGAAGATTGTAGTAATTAAGCTGAGGAGAACGTGTTCTCACCCAACATTTTAGGGCTTTCTACTCCTGAAAAATACTTATTCTTTCCCTTGTCTTTTCGCATGGGTAGAGATGTTCTAACTCATACCTGGGATCTTGACTTTGTCGTCAGGGACGGTCCAGCAGTTGACAGGGAACACATACTTATCCCCTCGTGAATTTGTAACCTCGACCTCCTCAACAAATAGACCTCTACTCGGGACAAGTTCATCCTGACTTACACGCACGCCACGTATCTAGAAAATCAAACATAAACAGCATTAGTCAGATAGATATCCCAGAGGCCAAATGACAGAGCAACCGACACAAAGACTGGCAGACCATCAGACAGAAGACAAGATAGACAAACAGAGCAAACTTACAGGCCCTAAGTCGTTGACTTTGGCGACCAGCTTATATGTCTTCCATCTCTCAAACTTGTCTGTAGGCTTCACACCAGGTTTGACTTGTATTTGACCGCTCTCCCCTTTGTCTCCCAATAGCTGAATTAGAACAGGGGCGTCGGGGTCCAAAACATCGCCCACTTTCATCATAACTATATAAACATTCATAGAACAATTAATCAAAAATCGCAATCAGGGCGTAGTCGGGGGGGGGGGGGGCACAGGGGCCGCGGCCCCCCTTTTCCGGGAGATTTTCCCATACATTTTCCCATGATACATTTTCCCATACATTTGAAAATTTTCGTCCCGTGTTTTCACTATTGCCCCCCCCTCCCCCCCCCCCGACCCAAATTCCTGGCTACGCCCCTGGTAATACTGTACACTGTAAGAGACTACAGATTTATTTGGTAAGCTGAATCTGGTAAGCTGAATCTGGTTAGCCTGCTAGCCGGCTCTCCAGTGGGTTCTTCGGATATTTTTTTTATGTCGCGCGGGATTCCTGTGTTGCGGAGGGAACGCGCGCCAAAAATATCAAAATCCGAAAAACCACTGAGAGCCGGCTGGCAGGCTAGAATCAGGTAAGCTGATGGACGAATGGACGACAAGATTGCTAACTGATGACAGACAAAGAAGTATATTTTCAGACCGTGCCCAGTGAACAAATGGAGGTAGAAAGAAATAACTTACTTGTGTAGAGCTCGGCTGAAAGAAAGAAATTAGAAAAACAATTAACTGGTGATCTTCAAGGTACTATTGAATCTGTGCTATAAATATCAGGTCTCATATCTAGCCCTCAACTACGTAAAGAACTTATAAGCAACTTTAATGTTCCTGTCTCGAGGACATGAGCGTGATTCTCTTGAACAAAACAACACATTTCAACATTCTATTCTATTCTATTCTTTTCTGTTCTATTCTTTTCTAACATGAAAAAGATTGCTCATCACCGAGCTGATCACATCTCAAATTCTTATCACCTGTTTCCTTGACGTTTTACGAGATATCGTGAGGAGAAGTTACATATTAATCAGGCTCACCTGGATCCATTTCAATGTCTTCTCCTCCCTTCACCCAGTTGTTGAAAGGGAAGACGTAGCACTCATCTTTGGATGGGATGTCGATTGTCAGTTGCTTGAGGAACCATTCGGAGCTGGGATGGCCATCGTGGCCCACTCGAATCTTTTCCATCTGCAAATGTGACACCGTTATCAAACTGCCGCTCTGATCTGTCTATAGCGCAACAGGAGGCATGTTCCTTAGAAACGTAGCTGATATAACAAACAAACTTTGGAACACGTTTATTGAATACAGCATAAACACATGGAGTTTGTATAAAATCATGGCCGAATGATTCTATGGTGTTTATTAAGATAAGAAAACATAATTTTTCAGACCCTGTCATTAGAAACCCAGCAAAAAATATATTGTCGCAGTACCTTGCCAATGTCAACAGTTTCAACGGCGAATTTGTCCTTTTTGCCCCTCTGGAAGTAGCGCCTTCCCTTTCCATCGCCCTGGTTAAACTCAATCTTGCCAGTCTCCGTTTTGTCGCCACACATCTGAAGATATACGTTGCCGTCTGTCGGATAGTCCCCGGTCTCAAATGTCGCGTTGTACAAGATATCTAGAGAAACCAAATACAAGCAGAGGACGCATTAGCTGCAGTGCAGCACACACTAGAATACTAAGCACGCAAGCTTACAAGGCCGAGACAAAGACAGAATATTACCAATAAACGGCTCTCAGCTTAACGATGGCTTTCATGTTTGGGGAAAATATTTAAAAAGGTCAAGACGCTGGCCAAACGCAGCAGGGATTATTAGAATATTACATTGCTCTTTTTTTACTCGTTTACAAGGAAGGATTATTTTGTGAAAAAAGTAAAATTCTGTCGCGCCCTTTTCAAATAGGATGGTTTTGTTATTTTGAGACGTTTAACACGTTCGCATAAAAAACATCTGACATTTTACTGTCTTCGTAGCAAATATAAAGTTGTGACAAATTTAACAAACCCAGCAACATAAAAAGGGTGGCCCACAAGAAACTTTTCATAAAACTTTCATAAAACTTTAGGTTTTCCTTTCGTAAAATAGATAAAAAATTTACTGACATCGAATTACCCAAGACAATGCAAAAAATCAACGTGTGAAACGCATTATTCGTTGCGTGACGTGTGAAACGCATTATTCGTTGCGTGACGTGCTCCCCGCGGGAGAAAGTCTCGCAAAGAATGAACCTTCCATCTCAATAAATCCCACCTTCGTATTTAGGCACGACTGGCTCGTTAGGCATCAGCACGCGTGAGGTCTGACCGTCAGACTGGTTGTCGTCCAACCAACACTTTGATGGGAACACGACAGGTTTTTGACCTGGTGCTCGGATCTCTACTTCCTCCACAAATACTCCTCCGACACCTTCCACTCCTATCTCCACATTCTCGATCTGTATAAAAGTGAGACAACAATGTTGAATTGGTTTGGCAAGTAAATGTTGAATGAAGTTAAATCAGATGTTGAATAGACCCTTTTCCAAAATGGCCCCGAAAATTAAAATCGATTTTCCTTAAAAATGAACACTAGCACTGGAACGCACATAACACTTTAGTAAAACTACAAAATGTCGCATTATATCCAATATCTTCCGAGAAAACGGATGTTGAAAATTTGAAAATTTACAGGCGTTTGAATGACTGCGTCATACCCCCAGTCACAGTCATACAAATCTCTGTAAAAGTTTCAATATTCAGACTCTGCTTTCTCAGCCGACATGGCATTTGGCATAACGAAAATTTAAAGGATGACTAATGTGAGGATACTCTTTCTAGTGCCAGTATTTGATTTTCAGTCAGTTTAATTTTAAGACATGTGAATTTGCGGCGGCCATTTTGGAAAAGGGTCTATTGGTTGGGCCGCAGCCTTCATAAATTTTAGAGGGTCGCCGTGTCGTTACAAAGAAAAATCCATTACATGTGCTGTACTTGCCACATGCCACATGAGATACAGATCAAGTTGAAAGTGTGTGGAAATAGGAAATTGCAGTCACTGAAAACATACGAAAATTGAAACCGCTCAAACATGATATGGTGAAAGTCTGAGCTCGTTTCGTTTTGCAAAGATATTCGCGAATTCTTCGAGCCGGAGACAAACGCAGACGTTATGTGCTTATTCAATAAAAAATAGATCAATTCGAGAGAGGATCGTCAAATTCAATAAAATAAAATAAACATTGGAGAGAGGGTCGTCAAATTAATTCTTCCCTTACCTGCCCCACATCCGGGATATTAAAGACCACCTTGTATGTTTCGCCTTTTTTGAAGGGTTTGCCATCAGATGTGGTAAGGTAGAGTTTGTCCGAGTCATCTTCGCTCCCATGAATCACCATATATAGCTTGGCATCTGGGTTGATCACCTCGCCCAGGGTGAAGATAACTGCCAATCAATGTCAATTAATCACTTAATTAGCCAATCAAACAACATAGCAGAATCCGATGAGTCTGATTTTTCCCGCCAAAAATGGCGCGCGCGTGATGGCAGAGGAAGCCCACAACAAACATCTTACTCTGAAGTGCGCTATTAGGAACTGAAAGACATTCAAGAAAGTGAAAAGTTTAAAGCTTTTTGTCATAAAGGTGGCGGGTTATTTTGAAGTATCAAAATGATAGTAACACTGAAAAGGTTTCCTAGAAGCATTTTAACTTTAATTTAAAAATTCCCAGAAACACGTTATTCAAACGAATTAACGGACGAAAATTCCAGCAAATGAATATTGAATGTTGCAAATTAGTAGGCAATAGTACACTCAGTATTCGTTACATGATGAATATTTTGACTTCTGAATCTCTTACGAAGTGGCAGGTTGTGTGTTATAAACAACAAAAACGTACCAGATTGTGAACAAAATACTACAGCATTAAACAAACAGAACTATACAGAACTAAAATATTTACTTACAGACCCGATAGCTAAACGTTCTTTCCGTTAAATCTACCTTACACAGACCAGAATAGCCAAACATAGCTATTAGCGACATGGCTACAGATGACGATTAAGAAACAAGGCAGAAAGGATCCGAAATATCTGACTTTCAAATTAGCCACTTTTAAATTTCAATTCTTATCTTTCGGCATAAAGAGAAACAGACTATGTTTTAATTATCGTATCAGCCAAAAAGAGCTCACTCTATTTAATTATTATTTTCTATTTGTTATAATCCCCAATTAAGGTATAAATATAGGTTGGAGAGGTGTCCACGGAAAAAAATCGTGTCGAGTCGTAATTGAGCCTAAAAAGCTGACTTTATCATTTTGAAGCTAAAAGAATGAAGTTTTTGGACGTATAAACTATTTAGTGAAATTTATTGCCAAACTCAATATTTTGGGAAGAGTTCCAGGATGTATGGGATTAAATAAACACGAAATGTTCTAAAAACCGTGTGCGGGATTTTTGATTTGCAAAATATTTTTTAAAATATCACGTTCTAAAGTTAAACTTTTTTACTGGAAAATTACTCATAAAATCAATTCGGAAAAGAAAATCAAAAAATCCCGCACACGGTTTTCTCAACACTATATGCGTCTATCATCTCCGTAAATTTGAGGTCAAGATCTTAAAACAGGTCCGACCTAGAGCTCCGACAAGTATAAAAATTTTCGTAACGAATCGCTAAAAGCCTGGTTGGCTAGCTCTGCCCCTTGCTTGAAAGCCAGTTGTACTTCGTTGTACTTAGCCTATCAAGTTGGAGGTACGTGCTGAGATAACTACGTCACGAAAAATCGAAAATCGTAAATTTGCCAATGAATGTTGTCTAAATTAACCTTTATCTATACCTTAATATTTTCAAACCTATAACAAAAACAATGATGTCAATATGGTCATCGCCTTGATGGATACTTCCACAAAACCCACTGGTAAAAGTAGAAGTGGCTCAAACTTTGTAAACTTTGTATCAATGGCGGTGCTTTTTTGTCACGGTCGCCTTTCACAAATACTATTTGCATCGCTATTTCATACCCAAAGGGATAGAAAATAAGGTCACTGCTAAAAAAATATATCTTTCTTCACCCTTGATTAATTTCAGCATGAAAGGGAGCAGAAAGAATCGAACAACGATGTTCCAAGATGTGAATCCAAGATGTAAGACCTACTTCTCACAAGCACTTTAGGCGATTTTCCGGCATCTGCTGTTAGCTCATGCATCTTTAATGTCAGAATTTTAGAAAAAATAATGGGGCATCCACCCCGCTAGTAGTTGGAGGTTTAATCACTTCAACTAGTACCTTCTACTTCTGAACACGACTCCACATGTTGAGCACTAGTTTGACGTTTAAGGTTTATCTTGAAGCTCTGTCTGATCTTTCTTCCGCCAGCTTTAATTCGACTTCTCAGACCTTGGTTGCATGCATATTAGTGATATTAGTAGATTAATCTTTTAAATGTTGTTATAGTTTATTGTTAGTAGTAGTAGAGGTGTTAGATTCGGCACCCGGCAAGCAGAAAGAGACAACATTTTAACAGCAACGTCAAACGAAATGCAACGGGGTACGATGAATTTGGCTGAAGCTCGTAAATGTCCATCTCTGCTTGGAGGGTTCAAGGATTCAAGGGTATTTTAAAACTGTATTGTGTCAGCTTTATATTCATGTTAAATGATATTACAGCAGCTTTTTCGTTTCAATACCTGTAAGCAGTCTAATAAACGTCACTTCTCAACTGATAATAATAGTGCCTATAATAGCCCATTAGTTGTAATAGTGAGCTTAGGCACGCTCCGAGTTCACTAGGCAAAACAGGACAAGGGTCTGATTTGCTAGAATGATTTCATTCCCTACGCAAAACCCAAATGCCCACTCGTTCTGTACGCCTGCGTCGAGTTACCACAAACAAAGTAGATGGGACATAAAATGACAAACAAAAGTCCTTTACCCGGAGTGACGACCTTTCATATAAGGACTGCCCCCTAACACTGTAAAATATGTGCTATTTTTAGCATCCGAGTGATCTACCTGTATATGGGGTGGTAAATGAGTGTCCTGGCCGTAAGGTACGTGTCTTTTGTCCGTCCATCTCACTATCATCCAGCCACACCCTACAAGGGAAAACCACCGGGTCTTTGTCTTTCGGGTGAACCGTAACTTCCTCGACAAATAGCCCTCTACCGGGACCTTCTTGGAATAGCTCAACCTCATCTATCTGAAGAGTAAAAATGCGAGGTATCGGCATGGTACACAGTTCGACATAATCTACGTGTTCGACTCCATAGTCTATCAAACGTTCCCCATCCTGTTGAAGACCCTGTATCCGACTTCTTCATTGCGCGTATTTTCTTAGCCCAAAAAATTCAATGAGATGTCCATTTCAGTAGTGAACTAAATCTGTCGCCAATCTAAGGAAATTTTAATCCGTCCTGTGAAAAAATAGTCCCTCTCCATCGCTGAAGGTACCGGAAATATACTGGCAGTTATAGTTTTTGAAAGTTTATTGCAGTATTTGATAAAGCAAACAAACTTTTCTGACTCTGTTTCTATAACTCCATGGTAACATGGTCACGCTGGGTAGACACATGATCTATTAATGCCCATTCTCGTACCCGTGTAGAAAATATCCAAATAAACATCTAAAAACAAAGTTTTATATTTGATTGACCAAATTCAACAAAGAACAATGCTCTATATTCTCTAAATCAGCCGATGGAAATGGATGTTTTTCTTGACTCTCTGTGTTGCTAGACTGACAAAATGGACGCTGGCATGACAGACTTTGCGGTCTCGGCTCGTGTACGGCTCCCGACTCTGTTTTTTGAAATAGATTTAGAAAATAACACCTATTTTATATGGTGAATGTGCGCATTCTGATTGGTTAAAAGGCGTGTTTGTAAGAGACCTGAGAAACACGATTGCCACGCAACGCTGTCGCGCGTGTGTATGTTATTTTCTAAAAGCAATAAAAGTACTTTCCGCTTGCTCTCTGGTTTCTAACAAACACTCGGGGAATGTTGGTCGAACTGATAAAACTTGAAAGACACTCGCCGAACGGCTCGTGTCTTTCAAGTTTTGATCAGTTCTCCCAACATCCCCCTCGTGTTTGTAAGAAACCAGAGAGCACGCGGACCCTACCTCTCCGATATTCGGTAAATCGACACAAACACGATAAGTGTGGCCCGTTTCAAAGCGTGGAGATGGCGAGGGCAGGAGTCTGAATTTGTCGGAGTCTCCCTCATTACCATGGATCACCATGTACAGCTCTGCGTCAGGGTTCAACACCTCACCCAACGTGAACTCGACTGAAAAACAAAACAATCATAAAATAAACAATTTTTTCATTCATCCCCCCCCCCCCCGATTTGTCACATTTTGTCACAAATCCAAGATGGCAGCCACGCGAAAGCAAACTCGCGTTTCTCGACCTAAAACTACTCTCCAACGCCTGCGAGCAGGCTAACCTTGTATGTAAGCTAGTGCTGATTGTAATCGCCTTGAAGAAGGACTGAATAAAGAGTCCGTAAAGACTCCGTTAGTCTCTCCTTCTTTTTATTATTTTTCTTTTTATTATTTAGTGCTGATGAAATAACCCATGTGTGCTTCTGAGCGTTAGCCCTAGTAAGCGGCGAAAGAGAGGGAAAAGACACGTTGATCCTCTCGATTCCTCATGATCACCTGTTATGTCATTTATACTACAGTAAAAATCCGCGAGTAAGAACCTATACTTTCCCAAGTTAGCCTACACAGTTTCTTGCATTAATGGTACTTAGTGCAAATTTAGACTATTTACGTTCTTAAATGGCCCAAATAGTAATTTATGACTTCAGCAAAATGGTATATATCCCATTTCTCCTTTTTTTTCCTTCTAAAATCATGAAAGTAATTCTCAACTGAATTACTGTACTGAACAAACCTGGACAACATGGGCATATATATACTGTATCTAAATTGTTATAATATAGCTCCAAATCTATGCTCTATTTCACCGATAAAGTAATGGCTGTTCCCCGCCATATCATAAAAGTATTAGAGCACAACTTTCTATGACTTTATCAGCGAATAGAGCACTTGTGATGTTGGGAGAAATAATCCAAACATTTTAAAATCACTCGCCTGCGGCTATCTTTCTGTGTGTATGGTCACGCTATCTCACTGTGTGTCTCTGGCGACGCTATGTCTCTAGTAATGGTGTATACTCAGTAGCTCATACTCACTCTCGTATGGCGTTGTGAGAGACTCTCCCGGTCGCAGTTTTGTCCCCGTCGGATGGCTGTCATCTACCCACGCTCTACAAGGGAATACTACCGGATCTTTACCCGCGGCCCACACTTTAATCTCTTCAACGAAAACTGCACCTTCGCCTTCCTTGCCTATCAAAACATCTTTGATCTGAAAATAGGACGATTTTCATAACAATTTTCAGGAACCTGAACCTGCATCATGAGAAGCGAAAGAGGGCAGTTTTTTTTTTCAAGAAGCGCCAAACATCACAAAGGGCCAGGGTGTCCTAATTCCGGACACGAGCATAACAATTTTCAACAACCTGAAGCATGATAAGCAAAAGGGGGCAGGATTTTACAAGAAGCAATAAACATCACAAGGGTAGAGTATGCGATCTTAATTCTGGACAGTTCCTATCTCCGGACACAATTTTCATGGGAAACCACTTCACGACTTGACCTACACCTGATCTCTTTAAGTAACTACGCTTTACTAACGTTCATCAGTGTACCAGAACGTGGACAGGGCCTTGGGGGGTTGTTCTGTGGGCAGCAGTAGAGTGTTATTCGGGAATGGACTAGAGCAGATTTCGTATGACTGTGAAAAGTGCCGCGACACGGAGCGGCACTGTCGTAGTGGCAGCACGGAACCTGGTCTGCTGTAGATACGGAATGAAATCGTGTAGTCGCGTCATAACTTTGCCCTGGCACTTTTCACAGTCATACGAAATCTGCTCTTGATTGCACTAAGTAAGGTTCCACTTACATTGCCGATGTCGCGCATTTTAGCGATGACTTTATATATTGTATTTTTTTTAAACTTGCTGCCGTCGCGCGGGTAGAGGTAGAGTTTGCCAGAATCGTCCCCTGTGTCGCCATAGATTATCATCCATAGCTTGGTGTCGGGGTCTAACACCTCTCCCAGCTTGAATAACACTGTGGAAACACAATGATGAGGTCATATCATTTGACACCAAACAATGAACAGTGGAATTGAAAATGTCCGAGCAACAAACATAAACGCGAAGATTTTTCGTGAATTTTTTAGCTTTTCTTGATAAAAGGATCAAGCACATATTTTATGAGACAACTGAACCGTAACAACGGTGTCTTTACACTCTACGTCATGGTCAAAGAAACATTTGGCTTGTCCAAGGTAACCAAAGTAACAAGGAAGGTAGAACAATGATCGCGGGATCAGTGAATGGCTGCACCCTCTTTGATGACGTTATATTATTCGAAATACAGACTTTGAAGATACTGATTATCTTATCGCCCGTGGTCGAGTTAACGAAATTAGTCATAGTAACGTGTGAGTGAGTGAGCGAGCGAGTGTCGCGCCCCTCTATGCTTCGCATACCACGAGTTCAAAAAGAATCAAAAGGAGTTGCCTTCATACGTTATCCTACCGCCCGTGGTCGAGTTTAATAAAATAGAGTGAGCGTTCGAGTGAGTGTATCGTCCCTCTCTATGGTTACTCATACACATATCCACGTGTTAAAAAGTAAATCAAAACGAGTTACCTTCATAGGTCTGGGTCTTTCCCGGGAACAGCCTCAGCTCTGGTGTTTGTTCAGATAGCCAAGCACGGCATGGGAATTCAGTGGGTGTCTCAGCGGGGGCCGCAATATCTAACGTTTCTACAAACACTTTTTTATCGGGGGTCGGTGAATCAAGGCCCACGGTGGCGCACTCGATCTGAAACCAAATGGCAGATAATCAATAAACCTCTTCAGCTTTAACGGTTTAACGTCCTTATCCGAGAAGACGCAAAGGTCTAATCATTTTCAGATGTTAGAGAAAAGGCAGCACTCTCTTCAAAGTCCCTTATTACACTTTATACCACTAATCCCAGAATCCTTTTTGTAGTTCCCAAGGAGCTCAAACTTTTGAATAACAAAGAATTCGAAGAGGATTCTGGTAGGGGAATTGTGCATTATGGCCATTTATAATCTGAATGGTTGCCCATGCACAATCAATATGGCGGCCGATGGCAAAACCATGATTGTATGCAGAATGTAGAATCATTTTATTTTCTGTTATTCTGAACATTTTTGAAGTCAGAAAACTGTGAAATTGGATGCAAAATATCAAGTAGCCAAGGTGGCTAGTAAAATAAACGAGATCCACTTGTCAAAATAAGTTTTACTTGCATTTGGCTAGTAGACTACCTCTAAGGTGGAGCACTGTGACTAACAAAAGTTATTCAAAGCCACTTCAAAAGTTATCTGCCATTGTTCAGCCGTTTGTTCCTTGTTATCTATTGTCTCTTTTGTATTTGCTTGTCTAGCTTCGTATTGATATATTTTGCTATACTTTTTTTCAATATTCCCGCTTTGGCTGTAGCCATTTAGCTCGACTAGCTTCTGCTATTTCTAAATGGCTGGTGCTCATAAGATATTCTAATTTTTTTATGAATCTTGTATTTTTATTTTATTACGAGTGCTAAATAAAGATGTTGATGTTGTTGTTGTTGTTGCCATAAACAGGGTTCCTACGCTAAGAAATTGGCTCAGAAATTCGTTTCATTTATCCGGGAGTTTTCCAGGAGTACAATACAAATCCGGGACTTTCCAGGTTTTCCAGGAGCCATACGAACCCTGAATAAAGGACTGTCAATCAGTTTTACCTTCCCAACATCCGGGATCTTAGTAATAATCTTGTACGGCTTCCCGCTTGTCAGTTTGCTGCCATGGGGTGGTTTGAGGTAGACTCGCTCAGAGTCTCCGTCCACGCCGTGTAGTATCAGGTAGATTCGCGAAAATGGATCAGTATGAGGACCGAGCGTGAATGAAACTGGAAAGACACAACGAAAAGGTTCTTAGATCATACTTAATTACCTGTGTATAGTACTCTAATTACCAATTACCTGTATATGAGTACTTTAATGACCTGTGTATAGTACTTAAAATTACCTGTGTATAATACTTCATCGGGTTCGGGCAGCGCCGATTCCAAAAGTTGATCTGAAATAATAAATATGAAAAACAAATTAGAATAATAACATTAATAATAAATCCTTTGTTCTGGGGTATTACAGGGTGTGTCCCTTGATCATTGACTCGCGATTACATGGGAAATTTTCAGTCCGGTTTGCCGATATCTCGGTAGTCACCCTCCGGGATCCCGAGCTGAAACATTCTCAAGTATTCGCTCAACTGGGCTTTGTAGAGCCAGCGAGCGTGCTTTCAGCAGTTTCACTCATTGCACATGAGCTTCTTCGTACTATAGATCGTTTTCAGCGTTAAATCAGCTCTTTGCTCGCTAGATTAAAACAAATTTCATTGAACCTGAAAGAGGACTAAAAACTATGTAATTCTGCCAAGTTTTATCCGCATAGAATATTTGGTGTCCGAGAATACCAAATTTATTTACAGTGAAATGTATGGCGCCGCCATCTTGGTGCACCTAAATGGTACACCAAGATGGCCGCCAAATGATCGAATGTCGCAAAAGTGTACAAAAACGACAAATATTCACCCAAATTCAGCTTAATACATAGATATTCACTTATATAACGGTCTGGAATAGTTTAGATTGTCAAACCGATGAATTTGAAAACATTATGGCCTCCCAAAAATCGTGACTAGTATTGCGTGACAAAACTTGTTTTATTCGTATCTTCGAGGCAAAATAACAGATGTTCCTAAAATCTGGCATGGAAACTCGCTAGAGGTAGCTAGAAATGACACAAAAAGCACAAAGTGGTAGCGATCATAGTTTCAAAGTTAGAAACTGTATGACGTCATATGAAAACGATCTATAAGAAGGTTAGAGCTTCTAATGTAAATTTTCTTCTACATTCGTAATAAATATTTTGTTGTTGTTGCAGTTCGGCATGGGAAAATGGCGGTCGTAGCGGGCAAGCTAGAGTCACGTGTTTTCAGCCCGCCCATCCGGGCAATCCCGCACCACTGTAATCGGGGTCTCAAGGCCTAAAATTTGAAACAATTCCCTTTCTACCACAGGAAGCCCGCCCAGAACGGCTACCTGTTATGACCTTGGGCTGTTGCTCCTCGCTGAAAATGGGTTCCTCATACACTAAAAATAAAAAACAGCGCATGTGTTAGCAACATTCTAGTACTCAGAGTTCCCGGCTTGTCACCTCGCGGGGGGGCCTCTTCGATGATTGGCTGAAACGACGCGCATGCGTACATAAAACCAGCTTGAAAACGTTCCTCGTTAAATAATCCTCAATGGGATACACATGGGCTCCAATGGCTGTGACCAGAGCCTCGCTCGCACGCTTAAAATTAGCACAAAAAAAGTTGACTTCGCTGCTCTCGCTTCAATTAAGACACCAGCATTCAAAGCTGCTTCTTCTTTCTCCATTCTTAAACAAAAAGGGAGAACCACACAATTTAGGGTGTCATTTGATGACAGGTATTACTTCAAAGTTTTTATAATGTAACATATCCATAAGATCCAATAGGTTTTCTGCGTTTTACGCTGATATTTGGCGTGTGAAAAAAGAAACTTTGGATATTTATTGAGATTCACAGAGATTAGATCAAGCAAGGACTGGCTATTGGCTTACCTGGTTTCATATCAAGTTGGACTAGGGCGTCACTCTCTTCTCCTTTCAGCCACCCGTTCACATTAATTACACACTTCTCGTTTCTCTCTGGGACACCGATGTTTAACTTCTCCAGGTGCCAATTGGGGTCACCGCCACTGTTATCGTGGCTGAGACGAACTTTATATATCTGAAGAGAAATATTAAGAAACGCATGGGTATTGCATTTCAACAAAGAGGTCGTGGGTTACCTGTGTAGTTAGTGCCAGGCTCTTCGGGGCCAAAACAAAGATGGTGAACTACATGAACAGTGTTTCTCTCCAAAATTGACGAACTTTTTGGCAATATAGCCGTGAAAATTAAGCTGGAAAACGTCTGGGATTCCAAATATGGCAAGTAGAGAAACTCCCGTATATTATATAATAGGGGATAATAGGGGAGTTTTAGTAAAATAATGAAAATATGTCACGCTGCCTGCCCCAACAACAGTGCTGACCCCTCTTGTAATTTAGCTGCTTAAATGAAGCTTATTATTATTACTAGTTGTAGCTCTCGCTAAAAGTGCCAACGAGCAAGACAGTGAATCATATTTTGCCCGTTTGAAAATATGAGTTCCTCTGACTCACTGCTGCCCTCAATTTCAAATGCTCAAGTATTTGGTTACCACTTCAAAATCCTGGCACTTTGATTGGCTAGTGGTTACACCACTCTGAACTCGAGAATTTTTCTCCTCGCACGGCTCTATAATGCTGCCGCCTCGCAGCCTCGCCTCTTGGATCGGCTGCTCGTTGGCAATTACATCCATAGACCCAACACCATTCCAGTAAGTATGTCACGCAACATGGTGGGATTGCGTGACACAATAGACCTTGTCACACCAATTAGCAACATGATTTTGGATGTCACGCTGCATACCTTGCCTACATCCATGGTTTGCACGTCGAACCTGTCCGTTCTTCCTCTGTCAAATCGCTTCAGGGTACGGCCTTTTTGCCGTAGCATGATTTTCTCAGTCTGGCCCCGCTCTCCAAATAACTGGAGCGTGACGTTAGCGTCTGTTCCGGCTCCTTCGCAATCTGACGTGACAAACATCAGCTCGTACGTAGTATCTGGAGTAGACAGGCGAACCATTAGAAAAATAACAATAGCCCATTCACAAAGGTCTGCGTGCAAACAAGCAAGTTTAGGACAGGTCAACCTAAGGCAGCCAGTTTGCTGCAATGAAATAGGAGGACACAATGTCACGCGGATGTCACGCAACTTTAAGATTTGATTTTTTTTAGGGACGAGCTGGTCGAAATTTGACCACACACTAGAAAGAGCGTATTGAAATTCGCAACATTGTGAAGTTTAAGAGCGATAGGTTGAAATCTAACGAAGATATAGTCACGAAAAGTAAAAACAAAAAGGTACTAAACTCATGCCGACAAAAGAAAACCTCTGCTCGCAGGTTATATGTGTAATAGCACAAGACAAGAACAAAAATCTACTACAGCAAAGATGCACAGGGAGGATTATGGGAAATACAAGGCGGACCAATGCCCAGACCCGATACTTACTAGGTGGCCTTTCCACAGGGATCCCTGGCTGGAGCTCGCGTTCAATACAGCTGTCCCACACGTCCTCAGCAAGCCAGCATCGACATGGGAAGTTGACGGGAACGCCGTTAGTGGGTTGCACATCGACCTCATCCACGAACAGGCCTTGGCCATAACCACGACTATTCTGGCCCAAGACGATCTTGGTGATCTGTCACAGCAACAGGAAAATGATATCATTGATCAAAACAAAACTGTAAGGTCCCTAAGTGTCCTGACTTTCTAAACTAGCTTATAATATTCACCCATTATTCATAGGATGCCAATCTCTGCACTGGATTCGGATCAGGTGACACTACTTGTACTGATCCCCGATACAACATCGCCACTCATATTGTAAATAGTATATATTGCACACTGATTGGCTTATACAAAGAGATTTGCACGAATTGAATCGGCCTGCACATTGAGCGCGGGCTTTACACTTTACGGGCACGCGAAAATGTGAGAGCAGGTCGTCACGGATAATACCGTTGTGGTCTTAACAATAGTGCTAATAGAAAAAGGGTCATTCACGGAGAAGGGAACGCTAGCATTTTCCTGCCGATGGATACATATAGCAGATTTCGTATGACTTTCAAAAGGCAAGTAACACGACACGGAACCTTGCCTTCTCGTGAACAGTCAGCCAATCACATCGCGCAAAATGACTGATCAACCAATCAAAATGCACAGACACGGCCCGGCACAGAACCTTGCCTTCTCGTGAATATTCAGCCAATCACATCGCGCGAAATGACTGATCAACCAATCAATATGCACAGACACGGCACGGCACGGAACCTTGCCTTCTCGTGAATATTCAGCCAATCACATCGCGCGAAATGACTGATCAACCAATCAAAATGCACAGACACGGCACGGCACGGAACCTTGCCTTCTCGTGAATATTCAGCCAATCACATCGCGCGAAATAAATGATCAACCGATCAAAATGCACAGACAATCGCGGAAATGACACGGAACGCGCCGTCACGTTTTCACAGCCATGCCAAATCTGCTCTAGCACGTACAAGTGACAACTTACTCTTCCAATGTCGACATTAAGTGCAAGGGGGAACTTGTACACTTTTCCCCTCTCCAGGAGTCCGTCAGGCTTGAGTGGTACCCTACTCGTCTCTCCCAGGGTACCGATAAGGTACACATACAACTGCGCATTGTAGTTGAGAACCTCTCCAAGTCGGACAGATACGGTATGTGTGGCGTCTGAAAAAAACGAGAAGATATTGCGGTGCGACTATGTCAACCGGGTCATTTTGTAAGAAGTAAGCCAATCAGAAAGCGAGTACAGAACAAAGGATCTTGACTTTCTTGATATCTCAGGCATCGAAATACTCGCTTTTCTCTAAAAATTGTGAACATTATGAGCAAAAATCACTTCAAAACACTTAATACTCATCGCCAAACGTAGTTCAGGTATTAAATTTCCTTAAAATGGTTTGAATCTGTGAATGAAAAACTCATTACGGGATGGCCCGGTTGACGTAGTCGCACAGTAAAGCAATCTCGTCACTGTCACTACAGAACAAAGAAATGGAAATGGTTATCATTTCGTGTTTCTTTACATTCGTACATCGTATATCTTTCGTGCATCTCACACGAAAGAACATTCTGGACCTGAATGGTATAGACCTTTTTCAAAAATGGCGGAAAGGTGCATGGAAACGAGGCTGGAAATATGAGCATACATGGCGGCTGTCTAGGGAAGCCTAAGCTGGCTAATATGGACCGATAAGAAAAGAAAATCAGAGAACACTAGACATTAAACGTATTTTCGGTCTCCATTCACCAGCTAAGGCTTCCCTGGGCAGCAGTAATGTATGCTCATATTTCCAGTCTCGTTTCCATGCACCTTTCCGCCATTTTTGAAAAAGGTCTATATTTTCCATATTTCCACTAGCGTGGATATCGGTAAAAATAAAGGCGCTTGGAGATCGATTTTGTATCACTTTTTAATTTGTCTATATAATAAAAAAAATTACACGGTGACTACCTTGGTTGACGGACAAGTTATGTAAGACAACAAGAGCACTCGATGGCAAAATGGATTCATCTCAGTCTCGCTTCCAAATTAATTACAAAAAGGAACGCGAAATAGAAAGATTAAAATGCAATTAGGACAACAAAATGATAAATCAAGATTTTGTCGACTTTTATAAGCTTGCCGCGTATATCAGAGATATGGAAATCAAGAAATGTTTGTACTGTTATTAAGCGTAAATCTTCAGAAAACAAAAGAGCGGCAACGTTATTGGTCCGTGGGCAGTTATGATATGAGTGGCATTAGCACATGCAATTATTATAAACTATAATCAAACTGCTTTGGCATTTTTAGTAATCCCGTAAATGAGAAATTTCTTATAAGGTGCGAAAACGGAAATATTTTATTGAATTATGGTGCTAAATACAAAAGCGTTGAAATAAAGAACATTAACATATGTTGCAGCCCTTTTATCATATGATAGTCTTGATTTTCGGGGGTTGTAACAACAAAATGTCTGAAAGACTACACCTCTGGCTCCGAGAAAACAAGGTGAAGAAAAGCTTTAAAATAGTGCTCACTTTGACACTAAAAGTGAATCAATATAACTAACAGCTCTGTAGCACTGAAGGTTAGAAACCTCGCGTATGATTTTCACTGCCTTTTTTAAGAAAACGCTTCGAAAAATAAACCGTCACGCTTTTCATGAAGATGATGTTGACACTAGGGCTATCAAATTGTTTGTTTCTTGCTAAATAACGGAGCAACGCTAGCACCACTTGTTTTACTGGGAGGCTTTTTGAATCATAGCAAACATAACAGAACAGTCAACACTTTTGGGTACAAACAGGTTTCAGAATTAAACCGTAGCATACGAACCTCGGGTGCGAGTCATTTTCCATGCAGTCTCCGGAAACCACCACCATATTTTGTCAACAAAAGATAGAGCGTCACGTGATAGATATTAGCCAATCGGAACGCAGAATTCCGAGCCTAACTTATTATTTTCCCTGACAACACCTCACAAATCTGCCTGCACAAACCCCACTGCGAGAGAACGCATAAAGCCAGCCGGATAAACCTTGGACGATGTTTAAAGCAATACTCAGAGTTTTAAGACCAATGGAAGCGGCTATCGAATAGAGATAATTTACTAGAAGGTAAGTCTATTTTCCCCTCATATTAAAGTCCATTTTTCGCTCATTGCAATCAAAACGAGATCTCAGAGATGCAAATTTCTGCTCGAAGGTAAGTTTACACAAGTGTTATGATATTTGGTTTGTGATTTAGCAGCAAAAATGCAATGAATTTTGCTGAAAATTGTGTCGCTAAAGCTATGAAAACGTGTTCGGTATCGAAAAACTATAGTTTCTGGGGAGATAAGTTTTTTGAAACAAAAAATATATATATAGACCTTTGTAGGCACGTTTTATTAAATGGTATAAGGTAAGCTACAGCAATTTCACAAACACTTGGTGAAGCAAGGAAAACGCATCAAATAAGATAGAAAAATAAGACAGAAATAAGACTTTTCAAAACCAAATCGAACATTAAAAACACCATATTAGAGTCATTATATTTGTACTTTTACACAGTATCTTACATTACCAAAAAGATCCTTCAAATTTCGTGTTTTCTTCCTCTCACAATAGCAAAAAGGGCTTCGCAAAGTCACAGGACCCACATACATATTTCCAGGCCCCGCGGAGGGGGAAGGGCAGGGGGGGCTGAAGCCCCTCCCCCCCCCCCCCCACTTTCGACAACATTTTCATATATTTTCTATTAGTCAGTCCCCGATTTTGGTGATATATTCTTTTGATATATTCTTTTTTCCACTTTTAAGTGAGCTCCGCGGGCCCTGATTTCCTAGCGTAGAGTAGTGAGGAATTTTATGTATCAGTCAATTCCAGCGGTGACCATGCCCCCCCGGGCATTTGGTCATTTCTAAAAATAAAACTGAAAATTCCCCGCCCCCGGGCTAGCAAAAATGCAGAATACCCCACGGCGGGGAACACAAAAAGCGGAAAAATGCCCCACCCCCGGGACGAGAAAAAGACGGTAACTCTGCGTGACAAAGCTTCACAACAAAAACTTCAACTCCATTTATACTGTCCGAGCATTTGCAATTCGTTTTTTTTTTTAATGTACTTTAGTTTTCTCGTCTTTGAACGAGTTCTCATTTCACTGAAAGTGAGACAAAATATAAATAAAGAAGTGACATTCCTAGGCCATTCGCGGTTGTAGCCATTTAGCTGCATCTCTCAATGCGAAATTTACCTTTATTCTATTTGCAGAGCAACTATTTCGCAGTTATGTTAATTGACTTTTTGCGGAATTGGAACTCTGTTTATAGTGTCAATTCATTTTTATGTTTTTCCACTGAGACGAAATTGCGAAATCTGTTTCTTCTCTATAGAAGACGGCGTTAACTGTGAAATGTGCAAATGTGTCAGTCTCCAAACGTGGTGTATACGGGCCATGCTCTGCATTATATTTTATGTGGCGTTATTTTCTGTAACTGGGTTGTAGTTCGCAAAACCCGACGCGCTTGAGATGAGAAAACCAAAATTCCCACCCCCTCCCCCGGGGAAAAACAATTCCCGACCCCGGGCCAGCAAAATTTTAAAAATTCCCACCCCAGGGAAGGCACTGGTGTGCAAATGCCCCACGGTGTCCGGGGGGGGGGGGGGATGGTCACCGCTGGAATTGACTGATACATTAATCGCAAAGTTGTTTATTTTCCTGGAAACAAAATTGCAACGTACAAACATTTTCGCCATGTACACGACTTGTACACTTTCACGTTAACAACGTTAGTCACGCGACATGCCAAAACTTTGCACGTAATCAGAATGAAATAAAATTCACGACAAAAAAATGGAAAATATAGATAAATGGAATGTAAAAAGATATATATTAATTAAGGAAATGCAAATAAAGTATTCTCGAATGAAGAAAATATCGAGGTTTTCGAATTTTTAGAGGCACTTCAGCAAATCTCTGCAGCAAGTTTCTGCTGTTAAGAATAAACTCCTAACGCCTAACATAGTGCATTTCAGAGAAATGCTCACTCACGAACATCAAAGACATATTTGCCAAATTTGCTCGACAAATGTTACATAATTGATAAGGCGTATGCGCATTAAAGCGCCCAGAAAAATCTTAGGAATTTTGCACTGGGTAAAAACTAAAGAAAATAGTAAGGAGAAGAAATGAAGCCAAAGGGAAAAGTAACAAATTCATAGTTGCAAAAGCACCATGAATCAAACTCATAAATCCGAGGCGGTGACGGCGTAAGGGGGCGCACAGAGACTTAACTTGCATACACTTGGGGGAGGGGGTGATTTGACATACCTGTACCAATAGGCGTCGGGGCGTGTCCCATGAAGATCTCCCTTTCCAACTTGCCGTCCCCGATATCCTCCGCCAGCCAGCACGCGGCTGGGAAAAATATCGTGTCCTCTCCATCGGGTATGACCTCGATCTCGTCAATATAGATGCCCTTATCACGGCCACGGCTGTCATGCCCAATACGGACTTTGTTTACCTGGAGAAGTACAGGGCAGAAAAAGCTTTGTCAAAAAGAATTTTTGGTGTCCACGTTCGCATTCTTGGGGACCAATTCCACCGCCGAGCGCCGCATTTCATCCTGGTAAACTAATCAGCCGAGCGTTGGCGGCTTCCGGATTTAGGTTTCCGGTTGTATGGTTATGAATCAGCACTCGCACTCAGGTCTTCTCTCTCATGGGACACCAGAGGAATCCGCTTTTCTTCAATATTTCTACTTTGGAGATCTTACACAAGTAATCTTGAGATCGCTCTCGGGGGATTTTACAAGGCGAGCATTTTCACTTAGCAGGCCACGATTACAATCGATTACAAGCACAGCTAAGACAACATTATACCTTTCCAACAGTGGGTATTTGAACGGAGAACTTGTAAACTTTTCCTCAAGAAACTCATCAGAGTTACCACCTGTGGGCTGCAGTACAATCTTCCCGCTATCGCCTTCGCTGCCACAGATCTGAAGATACAGTTTGGCATTCGGGTTGTACACACGACCAAGCTCCAGGGAAACGGTATAACCTTGCACTGGAACAAGAAAAGTCCAAGTTAGAATCATTCACGCCCTGTGTACGTGTGTGTATAAACAAGTTTCGTTTTCATCTACAGTATCATGTACAGTATCTATCTAAAGTTGCACTTAAATGACTTTCTGCCTTTGTTGAAGCTTGTTAACATGGGAACCCATTCAGATGCAATATCCCCGCATTACGCGGAAGTCTCAAGATTTTAAGCCTTGCCTCAAAGTTAAACTATTGCCTCATTCTTAAAGTCATTCTTCATTCTCCTGTGCTTGTCCCGCATAACATCATTGGACCGTTTCTTATATCATTCGTGGAGCAGAGTAAAGTTTAAGTTAATTTTTTCTTGTATACTTACTGACAGGCGCGGGCGGTTCTGGTCTTGGTAAACTGTCATGGCGCTCTTGAGAAAGCCAAAAGTTACAAGGGAACGTGTAGTCTTCATTGTGAGCAGGGATTTGAACTTGAACCTCATCCACGAGAAAACCGGACCCAAAATCCATGTGATCATGGCTCAACTTGATGCGGTCAACCTAAAACAAAAGTCGGTGATATCAGAGAAGTGCGGGACATAGTTTACAAATCAAGATTTTGCTCAGTAGCTATGCAGATGAAGTTGGAGTATTTTAATTAGTTTGCCAAAGGAGCATTGGAAGGGAACCAATTGAGGTAAGGATGGCAACTTTTTATATCTTGCCCTGAAAATTCCCCTTGGAATTTTGGAGTTGTCACGCAGTTGATTTTCAACTTAGTTTTTGGTTGATGCAAAGGTTCCTGATTATCATGACCATGCCAGCCAGGCCTGTGAAGCAGTCAGTTTGAAGTGTGTGTGGGAGGCTTATAAGAAAGAATGCATCACGAAAGTCAGGGAGGGAGGGACACAGAGTACTATAAAATGTACTCCCCGCCCCTCCCCTTCGGCAGGCTGTTGTCAACTAAGTTATTTAATTCATTCAGATACCTTTCCCACATCATCAGTATTGACACTAAATGTATACATTTCTCCACCAATAAATGCATTCCTGTTATCTCCAGCTTCCCTCAGTTGGATCTTAGAGGTGGTGGCTTTATCTCCAAAAAGGGTGACATAGACGTTGCCATTTGATCCGTCACCCTTCACCTCAGCAACCTTGATGCTGATGTTGTATGTTACTAAAAAAAGTAAGGTGAGTTTTAATGAAAGTCGAATCACATAAATATGATAATGTCTTATGAATTCTGTAATTTTATTTGGGCATGTTGGTGAGCTCTTTTCTTTCTCTATATTCATTACATTATAAAAATATCTACTTTTATAAATATTTATCTGTTAGAAAAAGCAAACAAAACAAAACAAATCCCTCGATTGACCAGACATTATGACTAATCATATCAAAATTTTTGCTAGACATTTGACACTAGTGGCAGATCCAGGATTTTACTAAGGGGGCTTCCGTTCCTTCTGCACTCCTCGATACCGACTGATATCGACTGATACAGGTATGGTACTATATTATAGAGAGCTGGTCCGCGAGTGGTCTGAGTATCACAATAAAATCCTTATTGTTCTGATGCTCAAGGGGGGTTCCTTGGAGCCCCCTGGATCCGCCATTGGACACTAATTTATTTTTAGTAATAAACTTAACAATAATTGGAATTTATAACTTTTTAATTAATTATTTTTCTGGCCAGCTGGAAGCATTATCTTCATGAGCTCCCTCTTACATTAAAAGAAGTCAATTTTTTGAAGTCAATCCTTGCTGACAAGTGATGTAAAATCAATAACAGATACCTTTGCCATCAGGGTAGGTAGGGTTCTCCATCCTTGTAAGTGATCCTGATTTGATTGGCATAGAAATACTAGATGACTTGGTCTGCGACCCTGAACTTCCTCGTCTTCTAGGACTGTCCCTCCCAGTGGAGTAACTCCCCCTGTCACTAGACTCCGAACCAGCATCTGAAGGGGCCTTTTTTGTGTATCCTGCATCAAATGACCTCTGCATGGGCATGCTGGCTTGGAAGTTCATTTCTCTAGTTCTCAAGGGTTCCCTATCTTGTGCATATCCACCATTGAATATATCATTGTACTCGTTTTCATATCCTTTTGAGCGCTTTGGTGAGAATGTCTCATAATCTATGTCTCTAGTGTCTTCCACAACTTGTCCATTGACAGTACGAATTTGACGTACCTCTCTTCTTCTTGTTGTTGTGTCAGAGCCGTACATGGTGACTTGATTTGAGTTCTGGTCAGCTGGGTAAATCTTACGTCATCAAAATGTTCTGAAAATGTAAGGATGCAGTATGTTAGGAAAATCTTTGGCAAAAGCTAATGGGACATTTGTTAATGTGCTACTACCGTACTGCAATTTTATAAAATGGCTACTTTAATCTCTAACTGAATAAACCATTTGTATCATTTTCTTACCTCAACAAAAAAAGTGAATGCAAGATTATGGCAGACTTACAAGGTAAGACCGCAAAATACAATGAATCTGATATGATTTTGATGCCAGATTAATATAAGCTCACTCATAAAAGACATGCCAATGATGATTAGCTCTTGTCAGGTAAATTGATCTCAAGTTGTATTTGCAAAATCTTGTCAATTGTATTGGACCACACTTTAAACTGTGGCATTCCTGAAAACTCCACATTCTATGCAATCAGCTGTAATGCAACAGTACATTTAACTACATACAGTTTTTCAGAATGTTTGATGAAATAATTTGTCACAAATAGCAATGATCTGGTCTCAGTGTTCAAAGTTAACCTCAATTATTAAATAATGTCTCAAAACTAAACAATATTTTGCAACTCGAGCAGCTTACATTTTTTAATTGCAAAGAGAAAATGTATGGATGCATCTGTTCCCAATTTTAAGGCCTTGCAATCTTGCATATACATTTTATTTTTTAGTGACTAAGTGTTGAACTTTGTCAGCTGCTATTTTCAAATTCCCATATACCAGCTATGGCTCATCAGGCAAGTTAATAAAAAAACAATAGAATTTCCATTCATTAACAATGCAAGTGATATCCAGTATTGCCTACACTTACATGTACAAACCTACAGCTTCAAACTCATTTTACAAATCAAAGGTGAAAACTATTTAGACCATTTTACTGCAGATTTTATATTGGTATTAACTCAGCATGGAGCATTGTCTGGCTTTAGGTTGTCTAATCATTTTACATCAACTGTGATGAATCAGAGTATAAACTAAAACATGCTTGATTGCTGAAAGAAGAATCTCTCTAAATTAATTTATAATGTACCATAAACCCCGTAAAAATCCTCTTTGACCTAATAAAAAAATTATCTAATAAACTTAATGTTTAATCTCATGTCATCAAAATAATATTGATTATTAAGCAAGTTTGTTGCTGGAACAAAACAAATCATATTTTGTCAGACAAAAAGTTAATATACTGAAGATAGTAGTCAAAACAACCTCTTTTTTATGTCAAAATAAACCAGAAACATGTAACTGAGAGATTTATAATAAGTAAAAATACATGTAACTTCTACCTCTTTTCCCCAGAACTTTATGCTTATTATAGCTAGATCTTGCCATTACACAAGTTCCACTTTCACTTGCTGACCAGATGCAAATATAAACTGGTCACAATGGTTACTGGTGGATATTTTTAGCAGATTTTGATACTGAATGCTATTTCCATCTCTCATTTCCATCCATTGTTTCAGCACATCTTAGGCGGCTTTCGTCATGATAAGATAGTAAACTGGCAACCATACCAATTTCAGAACACTATCAAATTCTGACAGTGAACTCTTAGCTTTTTAAAATGAATATAATATTTGACCATTTTATCTTGCTAAGCTATCAATGGCAACAGTTCTTACTAATACACTGAAATTTAAACACATATGACAACTTTAGCATGATAAGATTTTCAAAAAAATATATATATAGTTACAGTTTATGTGCTTCTTTAATTATACCATAAGCTAAAAAAATATAGATGAATCAATGTCTACATTTTAAATGTATGTGTTCCAAATTGGATGATGCCAATACCCATTGCAGGAATAACTATCTAGCAAAGCTAGAGTTGTTGTGTATTTAATTTAGAATTTTTGCAGCCACAATATATTATTTTTCAATATTGAGTAATGAACCTTTGACATCTGTCTAGCAGACTGACATAACATTTTATGAAGACTGACAATCACTGAGCTGTGGTTTCATGCATCTTATGTAAAACTAAACAAGATCATATGAAGTTTGATCTTTATAAGCTGTCTTTAAAACGACTAGCATTTTGTAACATGTTTTTTGGCTGTGTAAGCCTTTCCTGAAATGTGTTATTTTAGACTACGGTACTGCAAGAGTGACTGCATAAAGATGACAGATTAAAAGTTTATGGGCTTAATTAATATTTGCAGGGATAGGGTATAAAACAGACAATAGTAAAGTCATAGGAAAGATTAAATCATATTTGGAATAGTCTAGAAATGGCTTCCTTATCATTCCAGAACATTTGATCAAGAAGGAACTCAGTGAACCCACAAGGCCTTCGGAAGAGAAATCATAAACACGGACGCTACTAAAATATGGGGTATTGTTTACGAACAGGAATCGTCACGAAGAATTTTTCTGGAGTATGAGCTCAACCCTTATTGTCTCACGCATCGATGACATTGCTGACCCGTAAAGGTTTCTTTGGCGCGTGAGACTTCATCTTGATGAAAGTTGAAAGACATAAGGAGCGTTAGCTTCTAAAGTAACAAACAAATGCTGATTTCTGTAGTTCCCAAGGACGCTTTATCTGAGCTTTTGCGAGTTAAGATCAGTTGTATTTGATAAAAGTTAAGGAGAAGCGAATACTCGAAAACCGGCGTCTCGACTCTCTATAAGCACAGATAACAAGCACCGGATGGCGCTATTACGAGTTTACGTTATTTATTGCAATAAAAATATCACGCATTTCTGTGGTGTCTTCAACGCCTTCTAGCGTTAACTGCTTTTGCAGAGGTGCTTAGAAGCCTTCAAACTTTGAAACTGCTGTTGTAAAGCCTCATTTCCAATGCAAAAGATAATCACATTCCACGCAAAATGTAAACAGAATTGAGATTTTGTTTCATGACAGTTTTTGTGTGTAACGTGAGCCCTGTAAGACCTCTAGTCGTTTGCGGTGAAAAACCCTCAATTTAGCAGATGCTAGAAGGCGAAGGACGCTTGAAAATGCTCTCTTGATTAATAAATTAACTAGTTAGAAACCGCTTCGGGAATCTTACAAAATCACACGTAGTTAATCCTTGTAATTATGCCGTTTCTCCGTGCAGGTACTTCAAATTTGTGTTGATATTTTTGCACACATCGAAGATTTGGCAGAGAACGAACAGTTATTCGGGACTACAATTAGCAAATCGTAACCTAAAGAAATCACTGCGGCGTGGATAAAAGGCAAAGGCAAGGAGATAGCTATAGTATATGGTTTCGTGTCTTAGACAAGAGCGATTCTCAAAGTACACATTCTGTGGATGCTAGAGAGATGTTCAAACAGTGCGGTCCAGTAATAGTTTGCAGTAACAATAATGCCCAACTTCAAACAAATCGTTCTACAAGTTAATCTCACCGTTATGCCTTGTAAACGCTGCTAGACTTGCACAATATCTTTCTCTAGTAAACACCGCACTTGCTAAGAAAGGTTAATTCTTTAACAGCTCGAATTTTAGCCTACACGAAGGCCAGCTGTGTTTATGTCGTCGACAGGGCGCCCGCCATTTTTGAATGCACAACGAGGTTACCAAGCGGGATAAGTAATGAGCAATACAGTCCCACCCCACCCCGCCTACGCGTACAATTCCACGGCGATTACGTCACAGCACCTTCCCGCCACACCACACCACACAGATCCTGGCAAATGAAGTCATACTCTCAGTTTTTCTTTTTGTTTTGACATCTGTTGAAAAGTTGCCCTTATTACTACTTTCTCGAACACAAGGATTTCTTACGGAGGGTTTTCAACAAGATATATAGACTATACTTCAAGCCAGAAAATTCACGCTGTGAGTCAATGCGCAAGTGACCTGGACCGCCACGCCACACCGACTAGAGAGTACAATACAATACAATAAACTTTTCACGAGGGTTTCATAATAACCATACAGGATAGTTTTCTAACCTGTCCCTCAAAAGCGATTCTCACTCAAAAGCGATACACTAAACTGTCACACTATAAATGCCTAGACTATTATTCCCTGGAGTTCATTTTCTGTTACCAATAGCGTCCTAGTTCGAGACTTCATAGCGGCTCCTTCATAGTGAAACGACTCTCTTTAAAAAGTGAAATACCGTAGCGGTGTACTGCATGACGAGAGTACCACTTCATAAACATGACTGTCAGTATCCATGGAAACCAATATCAATTAATTTAATCTAATAATATATTTACGACTTTTTAATAAACCTCTCTTTCTCGCCTCCCCCTGAATCCCAGTTGGTATGTAATTCTTAGAAGAGGATAATTAAATTATCAGTGTGCATTCCAACATCCTTTGCCAGGTCCTCTAGGTCATGTAAATTATTTTGTCTGCTGAGAAGAAGAATCTGGAGCATTTAATGCATGTTCAGCACGAGAGAGTAGTCAATCAGCGATGAAGAAAAACTGATATCATTTATAGAAAAGTTTCTCTAACCTGGCGACGTTATCAGGAACTTATCAGCGCAGTTGAGATATCCTCTTTTTGCATATCGTTTCACGTTTCAGTTACGTAAGCGACGGAGGGAGGTACTGCTAACCAACGGACCCCCCCCCCCCTCCCCCAGTACAAATTAATCCTCAACCAGTTCGACTCGACCTACTAAGGATATAGTGGATATGCGCCTCAAAAATATAAGCCAGTGCTGTTAAAAACCAGTCCCAAGTCGGCTTAGGCTTACAATAAGACAGTGCACGTAAAATTTTGAACAGTAGAGTAAAGCTAGAAGAGTGTTCTGCTCTGACATTGTGAAAATATTCTAATCATGCTAACGCAGTCATTTCTTATTTTACCGCGTAGGGACTTTATTTTCAAATCCGAATTAAATATTATTTGCTTAGAAAAGATATATTTGTATCTAGCTAGCCTTTTAATACTTGCCCCGTCTCGTCTTATAATCGCGTGCCATATAAATTGTGTATCGATTCCATAAATCTGTCCTACCCACACACATTATCCTTGACCGCAAATTGCTAAGTGTGGCATTTGAAGCAGGTAAGCTTAATTTGTTGTTCTTAAAATACACTCAAGGAGATCCCAGCAATAAATAATTGTGAATGGTTACATTGTAGAGAACCGCAGGCAGAAAGGAAAACATTCATCAAGGGCGGAACGGAACATGAGTCAGTACGAGTCAAAATATCCCGCGCAGTTTTTCAGCCCTTAGCTCATCCCATGTTTCCTCGGTACACAGACGGGCCCTTGTATTTTTTCTGTTTCTTTTTTACGGTTTGGCATTTGGCTCATATTTCTACGTTCTAGCTCTTCGCATGGATGGTGGAACCGTCATTTCGTCAAGTTTTCATACATTTCCAACTCAGCCTCCACTCCCCCCCCCCCCTCCCCCCACACACACCTCGCCATACAATCTTAGTAATGAGCCCCCCACTTTGAAAACTGTTCCGCCATCCCTGCTTCAGTATGCTCAGTGAAATCGACCCGTCCACGCTTCCATGCGTTCACGTGGTGTTCACGTGGCTGGTATCTCTGACACGCCTCTTGTCCAATCATTATAGTCGAATCAGCATGATTATTTTGATCAATTATTTCTTGATTTATTTTTTAACACGATCAAATTCGCCAAAAATGATAGAGTTCATATTTGGGGCGTGGAAATACTTTATTCGCTTTCATTCTCCCTTATACACTTAATGACTGCTTCCGAGGGAAACAGCGAGTTTTGTTTCCCCGAGAGATCTCGATGTTTCCCGAGACGAAGTCGAGGGAAACATCGAGATTCGAGGGAAAACAAAACTCGCTGTTTCCCGAGGGTGCAGTCATTAAGTGTTTTATTATATAGCAAAAAGAAAATACGGTAAACATGGGTAAAAATAGTCCGCCGAAATTTCTCGCTCTAGCGATGTCGCCCGCGCGGGCAATAATTTTTTAATTGTAGCCCGCGCGGGCTACATTGAATTTGTAGCCCGCCACGTGACCATGATAGAACCAATCAGAGCGCGCGCTTTGATCGAATAAACACGAGCTATATAATAATCTGTATTATTGCCTTATACACTCTCTTTTATAAAAACTACGTTGACAAGTCAGATAAGAACGGGGAGAATTGGGAATTTTGATTCTTTTATAACCATCAAAAAACTTATACTCTTAGTGTATCTAGTGTAAGAGTGTACCCTGGATACCAGCTACCATAGTCTTTGGATGGACAATAAAAAACAATTTCCAACACCTCAACACAAAGAATAAGGATCATATAGAGACAAAAGAACTCCTTTTGTAGAACGAAGGTAACAGAGAAAAAAAAGCAAAAAAACGTCCTTACTCCTCGCGAGTGAAGCATGGAGACTGTGGTCCGCAGAGTACCTACGGCAATGTGTTTCAGTTTTGGTTTTATGAAAACCACTCTATCACGCCATAGCTTGTATTAAGAACATTTCCGAACAACACAGCCAATAGTTTGGTAGATTCATCCGAAATGTAAATTTACAATGACATCAGCAAAACTACTATTTCAAACGTACGGTGTACGCATATCCTGACTCATGTTTTCGCTCCCAACTTGGCGCGTTGGTTTTAGATTTCAAGTAGTGTATAGCCCAGTTTACATTCACGACAGGGAGTCAAAGGAAAAGCACACGGAAGACTTGGATTCTTACTGCGCCAACGGGTAGTTTTCGTTCGTGCTCCACAAACGCTGTTGCTCAGGCCGTTTACAATTTAAAGCGCGTTGGAAGGATTTCTGGGAACTTGTTCGCAACGAAAAGTGCTTAAAAAGTAAAATGGAATTTAAAAATTTAAAACAGATAGTTAACCTCCATGAAAGCTGCAGTAATGTGTAAAGAATCTGTATAAAAAGGCAACAAATATAGTGCATTTGTAAACTGCTTTAGTTCCATGGTTCCATGGGGTAATAAAGTCAAAATTTGCAAGTACTTGTAGCTCCGCTGAAGTAAATCCATTGGAATGCAAAATCTCAATGAGACATTTTTGGCTTATTAGACGTATTATAATAGCATTATGTTACCTATACAACTAAGCGAAAAGGCAAACAATTGGCAGACAACGGATTTATTAATAGGTATTGTACGATGGAAAAGGGGTTCAGCATGACGTTGGATTTATAGAGATACGTGTATTCTATGTAATATACGCACCTACTTTAGTATTGCAAAAGAAATGCCAATATAGTCTGCCCTAAGTATACGAAAATTGACTTGCTGCTTTTGTTAGAAAGAAAACAATCTATTTTTAATCTGACCTGTATTCAAAGTATACACTATTAAGCGTTGGGTACACGTTTGTATTAAACATTATTTACTACGTTAGCCTGCACGTCGAAAGCACGGGTTATAATATACTGATGTCGTGAGACTGAAATCACGACTTGGTTGCTAACGTTACATGGCAAATATCTGATAACGGAATGCCATTTTGTGAAACATGACAAGCATTTAAAACTGATAATACATAATAGTCTAATGGATCTGGTATTGGTCAACTTTAACGGTCCAAGGCTTTTACAAAGCAATATCAACAAGTGATACCGGTCAAGCGATTTTGCTAACTGCTATATCTGAAAGTCAGCCCTCCCTAATCGATTTCAGCTTCGACCTTGTAGAATCTTGAGTGAGCATAAAAATCTATTTCAGCCTCGAAAACTTTAGACAACTTTTACCTTTTCAAACGCTTTGAAATCCAGTCACGAAACCATCAAAGTCCAAACTATACATAAAAATGCCAAGAGTCTAGAGTCAAGATTCTACTTGATTCGCGGGTATGTTTTAGAAAAAAAAAAAAAACGACGAAGAATAACTTTCACGCCGCTTCCTACGAAGTTGCAAAACCCCAAACCGTTTCGTGAGAAAGTTTGGAGCTTCGGTGGACTTCAAAACACGGCTCGACGGCGGAGAATGGATATTATGAGTTATCATTATCAAAATCTTTACTCACATGCATCCCTTAGCTTGATAGTTCTGTACTTTTTAAGGTTCTTTTGCCAGGTAAATTTTCCAAGCTATTCCAGCCTATTTTACAGTACTCTTTCGAATGCGGATTTCGAAGCTGGTGGTATTCCAACGGCGTCGTTCGCTGTCTCGCATACTAATGAAGTTATCGCGGTAGATTTGCATTTGCGGGTGTAAACATACTATTGAAAACAGACCACAAGAGAGCTCATAAAAAGGCAACGAACCGAGAATGGTCTCCGCCGCTGGACTGATAGTGCAGAGACACGGTCAAGTATTCTGGTCACGCTTCGTACACTCAAAAATAATATAAAAACATCCAGGAATTCGGACGACCTTTATGGAGCTTTTCAGAATTTTATCAGGAGTTTTTCAAGGTGAATATTTTAAGTCTTCTCAGTCCAATTTCAATAAAGTTTCCTTAAAATAATTTTTTCAAATGATTAAATTTTTGTTTTTTGTGATAAATGAAATCCTTTTCATTTTTTCCTGGAGTTTGTTTAAAATTTAATGACTAACGTACCTACCCAGTGACGTCTATGGCTGTTTTTCACGCCGTGATGTGTCTGGACCGAATGATTTGTTCGGCAATCTCACAGATAAACGAGCAAGATCTCTCGCGCCAATGTCACAACCTACTTTTAATCCTAGCTCAGTTCGCATTCCAAATGAACACATTTCTGTGACACTTTTTCACGAGAAATCTCTGAAGGTTTACAAACTTTATCGTAGTGCATATGCATCACTCGTCAAAGTCAACGTATTTTGATTTACAACGATTCTAAGCTGTTTTGAGTTTCACAGATGTATGGGCCATGTATGAATTTTTAAATTTACGGAGTCCCACAGTCGTTTACTGGGGCCATTTTTTTTAAACAACCGTTTAAACTCATTCCCATGTAAATTGCGCAGTGCCTAGAAAAATAAAAATAAAAACGCCCAAAAGGAATTAGGAGTTTTGTTGCAGTAACCTGTATTTTTGTAACCAAACCAAACCAATGTTGCTTTTTAGATTTTGTTATCGTGTATCTGCGGTCACGCAAAGCAAAAGGCCGCCGAACTCCATGGGAAGCATAACCGCATTCAGAAATTAATCAATCCAATACCTGCTTAGCTTCCTCTCACGCGGTTGCTGGGTGTTTTTATCGCGAAAACCCGCGGTCCGTTCACTGATCGGGTGCCATCTTGGATTGTGAAGTGTTCTTCCCCTCCCCCTCGGGTTTTTCAAAATCCAAGATGGCACTCGATCAGCGAACGAACTGGGTTTTCCGCGATTTACCCAGCACCCTACCTCTTATCCTCTATTTAGTCTGTTTTGTTTTTCACCGAAAGGCTTTATCGAAGCTTTTAAAAACAGTCACATTAATCATATTTACGTTATCCATTATTTATATTTTTGTCGGGACAATTGCATATATAGTCAATACTAAATTCAAGCAATGTCAGATAACTCTCATAGCCAGAACTTTCATCTTCAAATCTTCAATGTAAATCGTTGTACGTTAAACTCGTCCCATTGTAAAAAGAAATTTCAAACATCCTAGCCATATTTAACCTAAAGTTATAAGAAATGTAACCTGACGAAGGCTGTCTTGTACAGCTGAAATATTGGTGGAGTCATTATGCTGACATTTCTCTTATGTCGCATTTAAAGTCTCTTGACGTTTAGGATACTTGTGTTTTGTCTGAGGTAACGAATATATTGATATAAAATTGTAGGGAAACTAGGAATATAGGACCTTCCGTGATACATGTATTTTACAGATTCCCTTTTACTCTGCCGGTTCTGTTTTACCGATTTATTAATCAATTACTTTGAGTAGGCACCTGCTGTTTGCACAAAGTCGGTTTAAATTCCTACTGTGCCCTGGGGAGAGGATTTAACTGTAAATATTCTTTTTTCTTTAGGTCAACATATATTCCAAATTAAAAGTGTTCTCATTGAATTTTTTATCCACTAATGCGATGAGCGATGCCTGATTTTTCTAAACTTGTAGAAGAGAACAGGGGCATATACGACGCCGAACAGAACAGATCAGAACATAAGATAACACTGGCAGCAAGAGAACAGGACTTGAGGACGAAGAGAAGAGGATATAACAAATCACAATAATTATAATTATAATTATAATATTTATTATTAGTGAAGTATGACAAAAATCAGTACAGTACAGTACTAGTTAAACAATGCTTTTGAGTGGCATACTGCAGAATATCCCACGTGTCACTTGTATTTTCTGGTATGCTAAGAAAATACAAGTGACAAGTGGGATATTCTGCAGTATGGCAACGAGAATTGTATAACTATTTTCAAATCCACGCTACAGAAAATCAATAGAATAATTCTACGAATAGCCAGGAAATCTGGAAAACAGCAGGGGCGTAGCCAAGAAGGGGGGGGGGGGGGGGTCCTGGGGTACATGTGACCCCCCTTTCTAGAAGAAAAATACAGAAAACATCAAGAAAAATATCGGTAAGCTCGAAAAGGGCACCACACATTTGTACAGATATGACCCCTCCTTTCTCAAATCCTGGCTACGCCCCTGAACAGTGACCCTTCAACAATGCATCACGCTTTGTGTACACTTTATTGTTCTCACAAGGGTTCTCGAGTTCTACATTTACTGGTATCAGCACTGAGATGGCCCCTTGTTGCTAACATGCTTGACTTTGCAACAAATGGGCAATGTGTCAGCTCTGGTCTCGCACATCAATTGGCACTTCTATTGGCTATTGTGAGGGCTCAGAGTTGTGGAAACGTTAGCCTGCGTAGCTGGCGGTGCGTAGCTGGCGGTTTAGTGGGGTTTTAGCAGGTTTTTATCCGCAAAATCTTCGTAGAAATCTTCGGTAATTTGCTTGTTGTTCGATGAAATGGCCGCGCAAGCGCTGGGGCAGAGTGCGCCTGGTTAAAAAATGCGCACTGGGGGGAGGGTGGGCGGGGAGAAAACGCAACGTTTTCTCCCCGCTCACCCTCACCCGAGGGCGCATTTTTAACCAGGCGCACTCTGCCCCAGCGCTCGCGCGGCAATCTCATCAAACAACAAGCAAATTACCGAAGATTTTGCGGATAAAAACCTGCTAAAACCCCACTAAACCGCCAGCTATGCAGGCTATGGAAACGTCCGCGCGTATTTCACGTTACTTGCATTAGAAATTTATACACTGTTACCGGACTGAATTTCGCATCTGTTCTACCAGGGAAGTGTGAGAGAATGGAATCGAAACTGTATAAATTAGGCGGATTTCCCGCTTCAAACGGCTCGTTGCGCTTTCTGGTAAAAATTGACCTAGCCATCCCGAATTTTCAGCAATATCACCATGGAGACAAGAAAATCTGTATCTCAAGAACTTCCCTGGTTCTACTACTGGTTATTACTCAGTGGAAAACGTGTGGTGGCCACAGCGCTTTCGATACAATAGTACCAAGGTGAGGGATAAGAGTTTACATAACTGATCACGTTCATCAGACACGAGACACTACAAGTTACTTCTTTCTCCCACCACGCTCCTGATCACGTTCATTAGACACGAGACACTACAAGTTACTTCTTTCTCCCACCACGCTCCTTCAGTTGCAGCTGAACCACGCTTGACCCGGTGAAGTTGTAATACGCCAAGGAATTGGAATCCTTGATGAATATACCCTGAGACAAAACACAATAATCTGCGTTAGCCTTGTTTTAAGAACATTGAAAAATATTCCATTTAGCCTTTTCCCCAGGTTCCGTTTTCTTGCGGGGCTGCCCGGTCGTGACGCTATGAGTAATTTGCCGCTCCGAGGCTGCCCGGCTGTGACGCTACAACATAAGTTAAAGGATCCCCGGGCAGCCGCTCCGAGATTGCGCAGAATATTGTCTGATACTTAGCCGACGAGGGACGCAGTCCCGAGTTAGCTAAATCAGACAATATTCTGCAAAAATCGAGCAGGATAATGGTTTTATTATTCAGCACATCAATAGCAAAAAAATCCCAGAAATGATTTGCTTTTGCGTATTAAATACAAGCTCAACACATCGTATTTCCCTCAGAGACGGATATCACAGGATATATGTCACGTACAGAAGACAGCTATTGGCGTTCCAATGACCATATTTGGGCAGTGCATCGATGTGCTGAATAATAATTTGCTTGAGCGCCACACCGCCGAACATTTCATTCCAAATGCCTTATCTCCAAAGCAACCATTATCCAATGAGGTGTATAAAAACTGACTAAACATACCCCGAGTTGTAGCTTCTGTTTTCCTGCTGGCATTCCAATCATCTCGTGAATCTTGGCTTTGATAACAGACACCTGTAAATGAAGCAAGGAAAGTATGTGACGCCACGAAAAAGACCTTGTGTATAGAGCAGATTTCGTATGACTGTGAAAAGTGCCGCGACACGGCGCGGTACTGTCGCGGTCGCAGCACGAAACCTGGCCTGCTGTAGATAAGGAATAGAATCGCGTAGTCGTGGCACGGTCGCGGCGCGGACTAACTTTGTCGCGGCACTTTTCAGTCATACGAAATCTGCTTTATGAAGCGTATAGGGATAAAGGAAATACAAAGAAGTGAAATTATGGTCACGTGTTCTTTTTCTCTTCACTTTTTTCCCTTCTTATTTGCTATGTTGGCATAATAAGCAATGTTTACAGAGCGGATTTCAGGTGAGCCAATCAGGAGTACGACTTGCATTTAGTCTTGTCAAGAAAACAAGAGTGGATGTGCTTTTGTTTTACTTCGCGTTCTGATTGGTTGAATAAACAAAGACTCAAGACCTCAGCCATAGGAAAGTTTAGAAAACGATTTACTTTCTGATTTACTTTCGACGGCCTTCTGAAACCTGCTCTTGCTTTGTCGGTATATTACGTTTTGGTGAGCTAATCGTGGTCATAGAAAGCACGTTCCATGGGGACGACCCGCCTTGCTCATAATGAATTCTCGTGGTCAGAGAACAAGAGGGCCAAATATTGTGTAAAAAAAGAGCCTGTGTCAGCCGCCATTTTGACAGCATAGCAACATACCAAGTCGGAAAAAGCATCCATTTCCAGCGGTTAATTTAGAGCAATGTTCTCGATTGAATTTGGTAAATCAAATCTGAAACTTTGTTTTTAGATGTTGATTTAGAGATTTCTACACGTAATTCGTTTTCTAATATCGAGCGGAAACAATAACAAAGGAGGCTGGCACAGGCTCTTTAACTGCCGACTAAGCTCACCAGTTAATTTACTCGCAATACACCATGTCGTATTTGAAAACACCATCTGGTTTTTTAATCATAGCGCTGTTCACGATGACGTCATCCATTGTTATTAATGTGCCAACCAGAGATCGATTGGTTCACAGAACAAAGGGCACTTTTCAATCTACGGTTGGCACATTAGCATTACAATGGCAATGTTGATAAACAGTGAATAGCGCTATATATACCTGGTCTGTTAGTGGTAGCAGTAGTGGTACTGCCCGGCCATCCAGTCGCCACTCGGCCTTATCTGGTATGTTGGGTACCTGGACAGTGAACTGGACAGAGGGTGGGTGTGTCTTGAGGAACTGTTGTTCTGGCATGAGGTGCGCCTCGGCAGCATCCACTCTACTCCTCTTGCCGCCTCCTCCGTCCTCATCCTCGTGATCGCGCTTGCTAGAAGGAGGTGGAGGGCCTGGGGGTTGCATGGGTGGTAGACCAGGAGGGCCCGGTGGGCGAGGCGGACCAGGTGGTAGGTTCATGAAGGGCGGCGGTTGCGGCGGCAGCGGCTGCATACCAGGTGGTGGTGGCGGCGGCAACCCTGTGTTGATAATTATTGAGGCTTTTTAACAAAGACTGTCAGAGGGCGTGGCAAACTTTCCATGGGCAAATAACATGTGCACTAACTATTTCCGAAAAAGACTCAATACCCTGCGAAAATAGGTTTCTTTGTGTCATTCTTATTAGATAGCAAAGTTGTTTGCATTCCATCTATCACACATTTTCGGCAATACCGGTCGGAAATCAGATGGAAATCAGATGTCTTTCCCGGGAAAAACCGGGAATGATGTCAAATGGAAAACGTTTACCCAATAGTTTTGAAATTACCGGTTCCTTGGGCAAGCTCGAAAGGTTGTCCCAAATTTACGAAAAACTTTCCCGGGAACGACGCTTTTTATTTGATTTCCGACCGGTATTACCGAAAATTTGCGGTAAAATGGAAAGCACACCAGACAGGTGAACAACTTTGCTAGCTAAAGGCTGACAGAAAGAAACCTCTCCTTGCAAGGTAGCATCTGGATGCAATGTATGCATACCTGGTGGCATAAACTTATTCTGTGCGTCTGGTGGCATACCAGGCAGGGGAGGTCGATGCATCGTCATCATTCGAGGTGGGATCATAGGAGGTGGGGGAGGGACAGCGTTCGTCATGGTGTTGGACATGGGTGGCGGGATGGATGTGGTAGGTGGGCGGCTCTGCTTCATCCTGCCGATCATGAAGTCGGATTCTTTGGGAAGAGGTGCGTGGATTGGAGCTCGGGGGCCGATACGCTCCGATTCCTCTGAAGGCCTGTGTGACAATAAGGTATTTAGACTTTTCATTGGCAATGTCATCCTCGGGACACAGGGCATTACGGGACTTTAATGAGGCACGCGGCGGAAGAGGTAGGTCAAGAGGAAAGAAAGAAAAGAAAAGACACCTTGGGTACTTTCTCTTCTCTTCCCTTTCCTTTTTTTCTCATCTTTTCTCTGTCTCGAGCTTATTGAACCAGTGCAGGTTAGCCCAAAGGAGCTTGGATCCACGCATCCGTGATGGGGCAACCATTCTCGTACCCAGAGCTCCCAAGGTTATCACGTCGCAGGTGAGGCTCTGGTGACAAACATTGAGGCATGCGCGAGATTTGATACAGGGCCGTAGCGGGAAAAGAACCTTCTGCGCGTGCACCAATGTTCAATATCAGCCAATCAGCAAAGTCCCTCAAATAGCTGACATCAGAGCTTCCCCGTGACGTAACGACATGTCCGCGCCGTAACGTTATTGTGCGCAAAGCAGTTTGATTGGCTGACCACTCATTTCACGTAAAGTGATTGGCTGAATATTCTTGAGAAGGCGAGGTATCACGCCGTGCCGTGCCTTTTCGCAGTCATACATCTGCTCTATTTAGCGACCTTGACCTTGGTTTGGTGGTGCCCTGCGCAAAGCAAAATTAAACGTTGACTGACTTATCAGCTACACATAGTCTATACTTACGCTAGACCCTTGGACTTGTGTATAGCCTCGATCTGCTGATCTATCGTGACACCCGCCTGGGCCCTGCGTGACGTGGCCGCCATGGTAGCAGTGTGTCCATCCCACGTGACCTTCTCGGGTCTCCGTTCCTCTTCCTCGCCAATCTTTCGACCAATCAGCGTCTCCTCATCACCAGCGCCGAATATATCCGTACGTCTCTCGGCCAGCTGCTTCAGACTGCTGCCAATAGCAATACCTGTGGCCAAGGAGAATGAAAAATGGTTTCATTGACAATTGACCGATATTAGCAGCAGGATAATGCCTCAGTTTTCTTCCCAAATCTCTTATGCTATAGTTAGAATACTTCACAACTAAGATATTCTGAAAGATTGGGAGTAATGCGATGATTTGGAGTGAAGTTAAAAGGGTTCAACGGAAAACAATATTTTCACATTGATACTGGGCTCCGTCCCTCACTATGTAACTCCACCCAATTTGGAAAATATTTTCCCTCAACTAACCATCAATATTTTGTGGTAATCGTAATTAGTGTATAATCATGTGTTTAACATAATACATGGACACGCTTTCCAGTACTTTGGTTGTGGCAATCTACCACACAGCTCACCTTGATCTTGATACAGGTGTCTACATGGGTACTTACGGGTGTCTATGTGATCTATACCTACCCTCAGCAAAGACCTGTTCCTGCTCCTTCTTGTCTTGTATCGCCTTATCTCTCTGCTCCTTCCACGAGGATCTAGCAAGTTGATCTTCATGTGTTCTGCCATGGCCTCCGACGGGACCCTCTCTCCTGTGATGGGAGAGATCAGGTACTTCTCAGGGGGTAGGGGTGCCTGTTGATGTTTGGGTGCCTTGGGGTCATAATCACGGCGAATCTGGACGTTTGATCCTGGACCAGTAGGGGGTAGGGGTGGTGGTCGAATTGTTGGTTCTGGGGCAGGAGGTGCTGGCGGGGCTGGGCCATCGTCATCCATATCCATATCCATATCCTAGAAGGTAACAGTGAGAAGACAATCGCTTACTAAATCACGATTAAACCACCACACTGGTTGGGTGAAGTACATTGAGAGGCAGGCCCTTGGTATCATTATCTAATAATAATAATATGGTTTATTAATTCCTTTTACAGTGAAACACTGAATTATAGGTAAATACAAATGCGCAAGTTAAGGCTATATACATATGACAAATTTACACTTATTTACATTAAATTGGCTGAAACTTTACAGTTACAAAATTGTCAAAACGATCTGTCCTGGAAGGCAAGGGGCGAGAGGTAGTTCCTGATATAAGCGAATAAGTAGATGGAATTACGCTATTACGTTGGTGGATAAGTGGATAGATTGGGTTGGCGGGAGATATATTATTGATAAAGCGATGGCATAAAGATAAATCTAATTATATAATCACCTCAAAACCCATGCTGCCAGCATTATTTCTCTAATTTTGTCAACTGTCCAATTTATCCAATTTATCTTTTTTGTGTGAAATGATAAGGTTTGTCAACTGCTCTGGCCCAGAATGACTAAAAACTGCAATCCAATTCCATCAACTTAATGAGAGACGCAGGAACCCAAAATTGATATTCAACAAACCTAGACAGCCATTTTGGTTATTCCATATGAATTAAGGTGATGGTTAAAATGGTGATACTCCTCCTTGAATAGCATAACCTGACCTTCGTTTGATCCTTGTTCTGCATATCATCCACTTCCATCTCCACATCCATATTAAAGTCTTCCTGTGGTGGTCCGTCCTCCTGCAGATTTTGAAATGATAAACAAGTTGCAATTTCTGAAGTTACAGTTTACTGATGGCACAGAGAATGCAAAAAAACAAAATAGAACTACATTCAATGCGCAAAATACATATAAGTGTCAGGTTGCATGGTACATCCCTTTCAGTGATAGTGGTAAAAGATTCAAAATGATTGTTATGCTCCAAAAAAGCCAATGTTTTCTCTCAATAGACTCATCTACAGTTTTCTGATCTTTTGAAATCATCAAGTTGAAAACCCAAACTATTAAAGCTGCAAGTTTAACAGCAATGGTTGTAAAATGTTTAAGAAACAGCCCTGAGATGACACGAAATGTTGTTTCGTTCAAGCAAGGAAATGGCACAGAAACCAAAGTTTAAAGCCTAATATCTCAAAGACAGATCCTTTAGAAAACAGTCATTTTTGATATTTTGTTTTCCATCAAATGAGGAGTCGGTATGCAAAAATTAAAGCTTATCTGAATTAACCTGACCTTACTATTTGAAATTTAGTGATTTTAGCAGGGTTTTTCCGCTCTGTCAAACAAACCTGTATTTTATCATATCTCTCTTGTGCCAGGATTCTTGCACCAAGCTGTTCTTGAGTAACAGGAGGAGGAAGGTTGCCTGACGAAAATAAAGGAATTATTTAGATTTCATGCTATGCTAAATAGTTCGCTTACAGCATCATCAAAAATCTGTTTTTTCAAGGTTTTAGGATCCTTTTCCAATAATCCCAGTGTAGTTTCCCAAGGAGGAGAGTTGCACTGGAGTAGCGTAGAGTGTACAGTATTTTACCTGATTCATGCTCCTTGAATTCAACTGTCTCCACAACAACAAAATCATGCCAATCAACTTGTGCAAACGCAACTGTAAAAGAATAAATAAAATGCCACTGTTATGCATCCCACTTAAAATTTAACCTACAAAATAGATGCACAGATGGCATCATAGACTTTCCAACATGTGCCACCAAAAATCCAAAATGGCATTAGATGTGACCAAGTAACCAGTATTTTCACATGAAAGAGCTCTGCGCCACCAAACACATTATTTTATTAAAGCAACTTTGAACATATTCCTGCAATTGGCATCGTTTCCATGCTCTATGTTAAAGAAACATTTAAACTTATCTGACATAGCAACAGTAACTAGGGAGTTAGAACAATGAATGTGGGATCAGTGAATTTGTATTGCAATCATCAATGAGATCACCAAAGGTTTTAAACTGGTGTCAGCTAATCTACAATTCCCGCCAAAACTGCTGACCCATTCTCAACTGGTTCCTTAGCAAGAATCACCCACCAACAAGCTTCGTTCTCCCCCTGTCCCCCCCACAGGGGGAGGGGTGGCGCATTAATGTTGTCTTATCTTTTGTCATTCTTTCAAGCATTTGTTAGCGTTACTAAAAGGAGGGTGTGTCAACTAGTTTTGGCGCAGATTGTAGCTTCTAGGGATTAATGGGGACACTCTAATGACAAAGGATAAACAAAGAACAAACTCAAAAACACTTGTTAAAAACCCCAACTGACCAGGAGGAAAACCAGTTGGCTATATACAAACAAATCACCAGTCACTATAGCAGGTCTCAACATCGGGATCTCTGGGTTGCCTCACTCAGAAATCAAGGAAGGAAGGAAACAATATAGTAACAGTACTGAAATGAAGAAATAAAAGTGAAAGGAGTGAAATTATTCCTACCTCGTTCTCTCTCTTTCTCATCCTCCAGTTTTTGCTTTTCCTTTTCCTGGTGCTTGATCCATTCAACTCTATATTTGACCCTTCCAAGTACCTGTCAAATTTAATACACAATCAGTTACAGATCTATGATAGGAGAAAAAAGAGCATGCTATAGTAACAGTAACTCAATCTAATAGAGATCAGGGGTTGTGGCCACTGGCAGTGGTATATGTGGACTTTCAAGTCCTGTCACTGAATTCATGAGCTTGTCCTGTAGACCTGAAAAATCGTAGCATACACCCGAGGCTGTGGGTCTGCAATTTTTCAAAATCCTGTGTACACCCTTTACTGGGCCATTCGCCAGTCCATCCTTCAAAAATGGAGCTTAACTTAATGGCACTAGCAAAATACCCATCATACCTTGTGTGGATCTTCAATGTCTTCCTTTAATTTCTCTTTGATGGTGGCTGGTGGAATCAGAACCTAAGCAAGGAAAATAAGAAATGACTGAAGTGCTTGCATAACAATTAATTATTGGTACATGCTTGAGGATGATGGATTTTTTTTCCCTGTGAGAAGTCTCCTTCTTGCAGATTCAGAGGGCAAAGTGCACAATCAAGATTTAGAAATGGAGATTTGTTTTGTAATAAACCACATATTATTGCATCAATCATTTTTACCTTGGTGTATTGCTCCACAAGTTTGGTAAAGTAATTAAACAAGCTATGTTGGGGCCGCAAGAAGTCAAACTGGTAGTTCCTCTGAAAATCAAGCAAACATACAATTCAAATTAAAGCAAAACATATTTGTTGTTTAATGTTTGATCTTAAATATCAAACACAAGATGCTGGTAAGAGTGAGTTGTTAAAAAAAACAAGGCAGAGTCAAATTTGTTTAACATATTTCATCCTCTAAACTTTAAGAATTATTAATGTATCTCAGATGGTTGCATCATGATGTTTTCATGATAAAATCAGTCACCATGTTAACGTTATATGGAACATTCAGTAATTAAAAATTGTAGCTGCTGTACCTCTATTTTAAAATTAGACTTAACTCCAGAATTTAAAGGCAGCAACTACGGTGTAATGCATGATGTAGCAGGAACTCACCTGTTCTCTTTGCATGAGGTTTGTTAAAAACTGTCTGCCATTTCGTGCAACAAACTGTGCCGTTAACTTTACAATATCACTGTCGAGAGAATAATCAATCACAATCAGAAAACAAAGACTAATTAATAAAGCATATGTTCCAGTCATTCACTGCAAAAGGGAAAAAATATATCATTTATAAATTTTTTACACCAGTCAAATACTTAAAGGCATAATATTCATTTCATGGAGAATAAAGGTTATGGTCCTGAGCAGGTGGAAATAAGAAGGATGGGCCATTCTCCTCATTATGAGGAAAATCCAAGCAAAACTACACAACCGCTTGCCGCTAGGGCTAAATTTGTATGGTGCAATTTGCTGCCACACAGCTTACAATAATGAGGGCTGTTGTACAGTATTATGCATTAATGCAGGGACATACCCCTGGCACCAGGAGATAAACCCATAACTGTACTCTTACAAAGAGTGCAATTATGGGTTCTTTTGCGTTCACCAGACAGAACCTCAGTTTGCTGTCTCATCCCAACGACAAGTATTCAGTATTCTGACTAAATGGTGAGCCAATCAATCTAAACAACATATTTTGTAAGATACATACAGATCTAGTGCAGAGATGCTTGGTGGGTCAGCTACAAACTCATAGTCTGGCGGGGGGTCTTTTGGAATGTTCAGCTCAGAGATGACGATCTGCTGCTGCATCAAAGGCTTTGGCTGAAATATAAAATGCAATTTATGACAAGATTAAAGCAACAATATGGTTACCTATAGGTTACAACAAAGAGCCCTGGTGAAACAAAACGAAGGATCCTCTATATATAAGATCTTACAGGATCCTAATACTTCCTTATTACCTTAAAAACTGATGGGCCTGGAGCTTGCACAGGCTCTGGAACTACATTAACAACAAGATGTATGTGTTACTCATTTAATACAAGGAAAATGAACACAGAAAACATTAATCATCCTTGCAAACCCTTTAACCACTTGCAGGATTACAGACTTTTCAATAAATGCTGTCAAAGCTCAAACATAAAGATCACAGCTTATATTGAAAGCAGAAAATGAAAACTTTCCTACATAGTGCTTGACAGAAAAGCCCTGTTGTGATTATGTTTGGTTCACACTAGCAACATAATGATATAACTAGAGCAGATTTTATATGACAGTACAAAGTGCTGTGACACAGCGCGGCACTGTCGCGGTTGTGATACCGAACCTGGCTGTCTGTAGATATGGAATGAAATCGCGTAGTCACGACATGGTCACAGTCACGGCACAACTTTGTTGCAGCACTTTTCACAGTCATACAAAATCTGCTCTATGTCCGCATTTAAGTAAATGTTAAATGTTTGGTTTCAAGTGGGATAATTTTGTTCTCGTGATGCTTATGTTGTTATGCTGTGACACACCAGGCATTAGTCACCTGAAAAAGCAGTGACTATCTATGCCACATGATCACACTCAGCCAATGACAATGCACATTTAGCATTGTACTATATCAGGTAAAAATGAATAAAAACCCTCACCTTTGCCAAGGTTCTCCTTGAAATCCTTGACTTTGTGTTGGAAGTAGGCATAATAGGGATCGCCTTGATTCAGGAAATTGAACTTGGGATTGTTGATTTCATTTTGTCTGATTCTTGACTCAAATTCGGGACCTATAAACGGGCAGAAGATAAATGTTGCAGAAATTTGCAAAACTAATTTGTAAGACTAGTGCTGTCAGAATGTTTTCAAGCAGATGGTTATTAGAGAAAAATGTAGCCAGCCCAGTTTGGCTAATTTCAGTGGCTCAATCATGCATCTGGGATCTAATAAAAAGTAGCTGGCAATGAAATGTAAAGCATAAGTAGCTGAGCTTTGGCACTTGTCAGCTTGTTCTGACAGCACTGCAAGACATTACTGTTATAAGTTAAGAAAGTGCAATCTTATCATGCCCCTGCCCTTCCCACTTTACAGAAAATGGCAGTACCTGACAGAAAATGACAGTCAAGCAAAATTACAACATGCACATTTTCCCATCATTTTTCAATATACACAGACAGATGAACAAGGATATTAAGGGATGTTGGGGATTTTTTCACTGCATGTCCAAGAGTAAACTTACCATTTCTTGCAACAAAGCTTGCAGTCTTATCAACAATATCTGATAGTGTTGGTTAAGAGATTCATAATCATTACTGTACCAAGCAATACAATGTAAATAATAATCAAATGTATACATCATTATAATCAATGCAAAGCTCCTTCAGCTCTCCCAACCCAAGGGCTTAGGAATGTCTTTGCAAAACTATGATTGCTCTAAAGTATATCACAATTTATAATATAACCATGATTGCTCTATAGTATATCACAATTTATAATATAGCTACCATATAATGCTCACCCTGATTGGTCCAAATCTATGCTCTGTTACACCGATAAAGTAATGGTTCTCTCCCACTATATGACAAAAGCATTAGAGCACAACTTTCTATGACCGCAAACAGAGCACTTGTGATGTTTGGAGAGACACTCAAAACGTTTTAAAATCACGAGCCGCACAACATTCTTGTCTCTCCCAACGTCACGTGTGCTCTATTGCGCCAATAAAGTCATAGAAAGTTGTGCTCTAATGCTTAAATAGTCATGAGCCAATGCCACTACCGGTGTAGTTTTAGTATGACTGTTTAAAGGAATTGGTAATCACTTCTATTTTATGTTTTATTCAGAATTGGTGTAATCACTTTGTGTTTGGTTTGACTATGGTCAGCTGAAAATCACTATATGATTTTAATAGTTTGTATGGTGCATAATTGTTGAGATTTTTAGTCTATAGCCTCCGTTCAGTAGCCAATAAGTGTGTGAGAAACTTGAAGTTAAACAACGGCAAAAGTTTATGCTATACGCTTGATCACAAATGGTAGTAACTTTTGATGAAGGCCTTCCAAATTTTCAACAATCACAATTTGTTATGTTAGCAGCACAATCGCTGACAGTATTTCTTGCACTAGGGCAGTGAAAAACCAAACTAATCAGAACTGCAAATGAGTAAGTTTTAGAGTAAGAGTAATTGGCTGTGACTGGCGAATTTTACATGTGCGGCTCTCAATTTCTTAGAGCCAGACTGAAACAAACAGAACTGGCCAATTGACGATAACTTTACGAAACACTAATAGAACATTCATTGATGAGCAAATTGAAGAAGACAGTATTTCTTGAACTAGAGCAGTGGAAAACAAACAATCACAACTACAAATGAATATATAGAACTTGTTACGTTAGCAGCACAATCGCTGACAGTATTTCTTGCACTAGAGCAGTGAAAAACCAAACAAATCAGAACTGCAAATGAGTACGTTTTAGCTTAGCACGTTGTCGCTTCACGGATACTCCGTACTTCTGGCGGTGGATAGATAATCCCGATTGTAGGCTTGGTATAAGTTTCTGTCGGTTCCGTCTTCTCATCTTCGTCCATAAGTGTTACAGGAGGCATTTTGGCGACTTATCGTGGTGTTATAGCAATCCTTCAAGCAAAAAAAGAGCGTTTGTTGAAGCAGTTAGCGAGTGCTCGTGTCGGCCGCCATATTAGTTTGACGCAAAGGATCATGGTATAGGATTTTAATGTGTGCAAAGGACTCTGGGAATGCAATGAATCTACGCTATGTATAGAAATACATTTTCACTTTAATAAACTAAAGTCGCATCACCACAAAATTTAGCTGTAAAAAATAGAGTCTTTTACGTGGTAGCATAAGTTACTTTTCCATAGGAGCTGGCTCGTTCCCAGGGCCAAAAGCCCATTCCATTTTTTATCTGCACTTCCCCTACAGAAGAGTTTTTCCGAGGGAGTATAGCAAAATGGCCTTTTGGTCAAACCGAAATAAAGGCTCTTTCCAGGCCCGTAGCCAAGGATTTTTTTTTTTGGGGGGGGGGGGGATAATCTAGAAAAAGCGGACCAATGTGGTATGAATTTATTAACCGCTAGTCAAAATTCACAGAAAAAGCAAGTATGTATACGAAACTGGCAGTATGCCAAAGTGACCGCAGTCTTCTGTTTTGGCCCATTTAGTCACTAAAACAGTGTTTTCAAACCCTTAAATGTGGACCTTTTTGCTGCGTGGGGGCCCACACTCGTTACGAACCACGTTAATGAGGAAACTTAGTTCGATTCTGCGCACTACGTTCAAGCACCAATTTAATTGATTCAGTAGACAAATTAGCATTCAACTTGAGAAGGGAGACTTCAATGAAACATAGCAACACGAGTGGGAGCATTTGTTTTTCCCTTTATATTTCACTGTAAGGGAAAGAATGACGTCCTCTTATTAGTCAGACATTATGATCAAAGTTGACAATATCCCATGCAGTGGACGGTTTAAGGATCGAGTATTCGTAGGAATGAATAATTTTGCCTCAAAGCGTTGCTATGCAAATCGGGGTTATCTTGAAAACCTTCAACGCGCGTGCAAACTTCTCCCGCAATTTATGACTAACTCGGCATTTTCCCAACGAAACGAAGCCTCACACAATTTGTAACAATGTTTCCTTGAGATAATGTGCTATAACGAATTTTAATCCGGTACGGTTTTAACATATTATTCCACAAGTTTTGATACCCACTTTGTCTCAAATTTCCACATGAATAGGCTCATCGCCGTGTTGTTGCTCCATAACATTACTTTATAAATTTGAAAACATTATTATGTTTGCCTCTAAAAAACATGTATCTAGCTGGAAATATAATCAGAAAGTAACCTGCTTATTTGTGCTCGGCATTTGGGGTTTCTTTTGTAATATTTAGACTGCAAATGCGACACTCTCGGTACATACACAATTACATACACAATAAACATAACACTCAAAATGCGCGCTCTAAATAAATCCATTCAGATATGGGCAAACTGCCAATATCACATAATTTATATCGTTTTATTTCATTTCGCTAGCTACTGTTATTGGCCTGGTAAACTAAGCACAGCACAGTCAACGGTATCATGTGCGAACAGCTGCGCTGCTAATATAATTTTATCTCAAATTTTGTGTTCTCAGAAAACCCCTCAACGTTCCTATTTCGCCATTTCGAAATCTTTAAAATCCGCACTAAGAATTCAATTCTCTAAATGGAGCTAAAATGCGTTATTTTCCTCTTTACATGGCTTCGGAAAAGAATTCAAGACGATCACCATGGAAACACACAAAAAAGGTGGATAAGGCTGGGGCAAAACCGTTTGAACACTGATCTGATTCAACTTCATTCATCATTTGTTGAGTCAGCCATGTCGATTGTTGAATTGGTTTGTCTCCAACCAAAGATACAGGAATACAGCCCTGTCCATAATGCTATGGCGTTTTGTAGTGCACACACGTTTTCTGGATCTTGGTCATCAGGGGCGTAGCAAGAGAGTAGCATATCAAAGTGAAAATGTTAATAGTACGCAGTTGCGTACTTTGTGTATTGGTAGCTATGCCCCTGGTGATTGTACTAAGAGGCCATTTTACAGGATAAGAGTTTAAAAATAGTTATTGGTTTGGTTCTTACATCACATGTGTACATGCTGTGTAATATCTGTGAGCTGGTCAGCAATGTACACAAGGAAGCATTACATAGCGAATGTAGCCTGAGAGTAGTTGGACTGATGAAACCCCATTTGGTATAGATGTCGATAGTTTTGGAATTTGTAGTTAAGACATGATTCTTGCAGTTAAACATGTGTACCATGCAAGCCAGCAACGTGTGCTTCAATATCAATTTTCAGGGCCCTGCACACCCCGTCCCCTAGAATTTGCTCAACCCCTCCCTTTGAATTTCGAGGTTACCTAAGCACCAACCTTTTCGACACAGACCCCTACCAGGGGTGTTCGATCCCTCCTCCCCTTGGAAATTCCAGGGTTTAGATAAACCCCTTTCCCCTGGATTTCCTCGAATTCCCCGGTGCGCAAAGAAAATGCAATCAGCCATTTCCTACTACCAGTAAGTCCACGATTCACTCCTGGTGTGGACAGCCTTAGCCCTTTCTTCGATTGGGGGAGATGGCATGCAACTCGCCAAATTCTCCTGAGATCCACTTGTCTACTGGGTATCTATTCTCCACCCCAACCCCTCTCAGCCTGAGAGGGTTTAGATAAACCCCTTTCCCCTGGATTTCCTCGAATTCCCCGGTGCGCAAAGAAAATGCAATCAGCCATTTCCTACAACCAGTAAGTCCACGATTCACTCCTGGTGTGGACAGCCTTAGCCCTTTCTTCGATTGGGGAGATGGCATGCAACTCGCCAAATTCTCCTGAGATCCACTTGTCTACTGGGTATCTATTCTCCACCCCAACCCCTCTCAGCCTGAAAGGTGTTTTTGACTAGGACTTTGGGCCTTCCAAGTATGTGGGACACAGTTATCGGGGCAAGACAGCCCCCAGAGATGGCGGGCGGCCCAGCTCTAATGATAGCTAGCTAGCGTGATTAGTACCTATAGTTTCTATCATGACCTGCTGAGTTGGAGTGCTACGTTTCCATCCCCTCTATCCTACATTCTGTAGTTGTTCCTCATTGCTCATAGGCTGCAAGCATTAAGATTAATCCGATTTAAGGGCTTGGGGTTCCCAACTTAATAAACCCGGAGTCTTTCTCTAGTCGCCCCCTGCCGTAGGAAGATGAACGACCATTTAGGTATTGACACGAAAAGCTTCTTTTAGTTTTTTCTTTCCTCTCCTCTTTTCAGTTATCATGGAACAGAGAAAAAAAACTGGGAATGACAAGGTTTTGTTTAAAATTATTTTATTAGGATGTGATGCAAGAATTTGAAGTTCCTAGTTAGTTTATTAGTTTATTGGGTCTGTTCTTTGGTAAAGTTCGACTGCCGCGAATTCCCATGTGGACCGACGTAGAAGACGAGAGTATGAAGCCTATGTTTGGGGTGGGGTGGGGGTTAGGTCATTTCCCAGGGGAAAGGGAATAGATTTGTGCGTATTATTTTTCACAGATTTCTTTGCAACCATGTGGCGATATTTATGTTTTTTAACCAGACCAGGATATGGGTGATTTTCACAGATTCTGTAGAACTGGTTTCCCCTCTAAACTCAGCGGCAAAATTCGCACCTCAAAAAACTTGGATGCACAATACAACTTGCCGTCTTTATCGTGGCCATGTACTTTCTATTCTGAGTCGTTGGGCATGTTCTTTGGGAAAATTCAACTGCTACTTTTGAATTTCCACGAATGACAGGCGTAGAAAATGGTACTGGTAGGTCTTGTGGTATATAACATAAACAACTCAAAAACTAATTTCATCGCCATCGCCTCGGAGACAATCTTTCAAATATCCCTTATTAATTGTTATACTTTTTATATAGAAAACAACAACGAATCTAGTTTTACTACGTTAGCTAGCTTTGTTGGTTATAGTTATCATTCTTCTTATTATCATTATTTTATAATTTAGGTTTAAGCACATAGACTGTTTTCATTCTTTAGAATTATTCAGCAAGATTACTTTTTAAATGTAAAATTATTTTCAAATTGAATTTATTGTCCATATCTGAATGGATTTATAATATCTGATTGGAGTGCGCATTTTGAATGTTTATGTTTAATTGTGTACGTTCAATTGAATCAAGGCTCGCGTATAGGATTCTCGACCGAAGTGCCGCATTTGCAGTCTAAATATTACAAAAGAAACCCCGAGCACAAATAAGCAGGTTACTTTCTGATTATATTTCCAGCTAGATACATGTTTTTTAGAGGCAAACATAATAATGTTTTCAAATTTATAAAGTAATGTTATGGAGCAACAACACGGCGATGTGCCTATTCATGTGGAAATTTGAGACAAAGTGGGTATCAAAACTTGTGGAATAATATGTTAAAACCGTACCGGATTAAAATTCGTTATAGCACATTATCTCAAGGAAACATTGTTACAAATTGTGTGAGGCTTCGTTTCGTTGGGAAAATGCCGAGTTAGTCATAAATTGCGGGAGAAGTTTGCACGCGCGTTGAAGGTTTTCAAGATAACCCCGATTTGCATAGCAACGCTTTGAGGCAAAATTATTCATTCCTACGAATACTCGATCCTTAAACCGTCCACTGCATGGGATATTGTCAACTTTGATCATAATGTCTGACTAATAAGAGGACGTCATTCTTTCCCTTACAGTGAAATATAAAGGGAAAAACAAATGCTCCCACTCGTGTTGCTATGTTTCGTTGAAGTCTCCCTTCTCAAGTTGAATGCTAATTTGTCTACTGAATCAATTAAATTGGTGCTTGAACGTAGTGCGCAGAATCGAACTAAGTTTCCTCATTAACGTGGTTCGTAACGAGTGTGGGGGGAACCGGAACCCCCTGGCTACGGGCCTGACTTCCGTAGGTTCTTCTGAGGGGGTGCAATAAAAAAAAAGGGGGGGGGGGGCGTAGTGGTTCGAGGTACTACGATATTCGAACAAATTTGCCTTGGTATATTTCGGTAAAACTGCTAAAAAGACGCGATATATTCCGATATTCTAACTCCGCTCGGTATGTGGGATTTCACTTTAACATGCGGTTTTTCGGGAAAACAAATCTAAAATGACGGTAATTCGGTAATCTTTGTCTGCGGTGACCAGTATTTCATAGACCTGAGAGTTACAATAGTAACAATTGTTTACAATAGTTGTTTGTAAATAATTGTGTTATCCAGCCGATGTGACAACTTCTTTTATTGGTCGTATTGAAGTTATACCATGCGAAACATTCTGCGTTTGGCTTCCTGAACCAGTTTATTTACACGGCCAGTCAAATGCAATGATTATTATATTTGGCGCGAATTCTAGACATGATATCGCGGTATTTGCGAATTTTTGACCCGATTACGGTATTTTCGTTTTTTGGGGGCCCCCTACTCTTCCGTGGGTTTTTCCGAGGGGGTGCAACCCAAAAAAGGATTTTAGTCCGTAGATATTTCCGCCGAGGAGGGTAGAGCAAGAATTTCCGAGGGGGTTACTAAAGAAAATGGGGGACGGGGGGGGGGGGGGGGGGGGGGGTAAAAAAGGGAATTGCCCCCAGAGCCCGTGTATCTTTGAGCCAGCACTGGCCTTAAAGATACGCGGATTCTAGGGACGAGATAGGCGAACTGTGTTGCTACTGTTGTTGATGTTGAACACGGGACAACAGACAGGATTCATTTTATTGTGCACTATTTAGCTTATTTACATTTATTTGCATATAAATAACTTTAGGAAAGGAAAAAAAAGACAAGTAATATAGTTCAAATTATTTTTTGTAACTTCCGTAGCGGCCGCTGATTGGCTAAAATTGCGTGCATTCGTACAACGTATCTGGCTATAACACTGACATTCGTTTTTTTGAGGCATAAAAAGGTCATTTTCGTGTACACATGCGTCAGTGGTTGTCATCAGACAGACAGCCTTGCAGGCACGACATTTTTGGGGTGACTCTGGTACAAGTCCTGTACTACGCTCACGTGATTAATGTGTTTGGCCTGTAACTTTTAAAAATCATGCGTACACCCCTGCCAGAGCCTCCACCGTGAGGTGACGGTCCGGCGAGCTCTGGGTACGAGAATGGACCTAACGGATCCGCAGCCCCTTGCTTAGCTGGCTGGGGAGATTTTTGACAAGAAAGTTGCTGAGAAACAAAATTCAAACAATGTTCTTCTGGAAAAATTGCTTCTGGAAAAATTGCTTTCAAGTTTCGGGGGAGTTGGGGGGGGGGGGGGGGTGTCTGCTTGCGAAATTTCCCACTTTACTGGGAAAATGTTGATCGTTCTTGAAAAGTCTTTTTCAAATATTAGCATGCTACAGCGTTGCTGGCTAGAATGCATTCCCATGGTTTTGTAATGGTTGCATAATGGTTTTGGAATGGTTATCAACGTTTTGCTAAGAGGGTTGTAATGCTTCTTAATGGTATGATAATGAAACTCAATGATTCACAAAACGCTCTATACTAGAATGGTTGACCTCTTATCTTATTATCAGAGTGAAGACCAAATCGTACAAATACAGATGTACCAGTGGGATACTGAATTTGCGTCCATCATAAGACCTCTTTTGAATTATCAAAAATTCAAATATACAGAAAACAGCACCATCACAAAAAAGAATTTCAGCACCGAGTTACAACTTCCATTGTTGTTTGCTTTAAGAACCATGACAACTTGCGTGACAGTTTTTCCCGTCGTACGTGATGTTGTAGGCTGCGTGACAAAGTACGGTGCTGCGGCATTCACCGAAACGGAGCTCTCAGCTGTCAGCTCTTTGCTGCTTCCAGGCTTTGTTAGCGCACTGGTCAAATTCACAGCATTGCCGATTCCGCCACTAGAATCATGCGTGACAGCTGTAGCTGAAGTTGGCGTGACAGTGGTGTTGCGAGACGAGTTGGATTTTTCTGCCAAGAACTCCATAACATTGTCAAGTGAACCGTTGTGCGCGAGTGGCTCTACATGGAGTATTTCACAGAGCAAGGGGTACAAATCCACTGCACGCATGGTATGGTTTGCGGCGAACCCATTTCTAAAAGCGGGCCCACGCGCATAGAAAATTCCTGATGAATTTTGCGAGGGTGCCCAAACATGAGACCCTTCTGTCCACTGCCCTTCCCCTATGACGTCATAATCAGGCCTCATGAGCCAGCCTTCCTCGACTGCTATGTACAGCGGTGGAATGCGGCGATGGTTTTTCCAGTGCAAATCCTCAGGGATCTCGTGCTTCTTGTAGATCTTCATATGCGAATTATTCCTCTTATTGATTCCATTGTAGATCTCCTCCAGACGACCGGGTTTTGGCCAGATCTGCTCCGTAGTCCCGCGATGGCTGTAGTAGCTGTCTGCGGGTATAAAGTCATGGAGCCGAATTTGGCGGCGATAAGAGGTCTCTACGAGCGAGTGATCGGATACAAAGATAATGTTAACCTTCTCAAGTAGCTGCGCGTTGAACAGACCGTCTATGAGTCGGCCAACAACATCGTTGTCAATTTTCTCTATCATTTGCCTGTAATGGCGCGAGTGTGGGCCGTAGGCGTGTCCCTTCCAATCTGGTTCCTCAATATACAGCAGCACCCGTTTAGGAGGTTCGTCTTTCTTCATCCATTTTATTACCTGATCAACGCGATTAGTAAAAGGATCTGCCCAGTCAAATGAGCAATGGACTCTCATGTAGCTCCTCAGATATTCCAGTTTTTCACCGCTATAGCGACCACAGTTCACATAACAGACCGGCTTCTTGTGATATGTCGGAGTATCGCCATAACTCATGCTTGCGGGCCAAAAGTACGCTGCGGTTCTCTTCCCTTGCTTCTCCATAGTCAACCACAGCGGTTCCGATTCGTTATAAAATTTGGGGTCAAAATTTGAGCAGTCGTCAGAATGGATGAACTTTTCTTTATATACCGGATCCCAGAACAAGTTATCAACAATTCCATGACTCTCAGGATACAGTCCAGTCAAGAAGGTTGTGTGAATCGGCGCCGTCCGAGTAGGATTAACAGGGAGCAGGTTTTTGGCTTTCACGCCGGTTTCAGCAACGAAGTTGAAATTTGGCGTGTGTGTTAGCTTGCTACCCACAAATTTCCATCCTAGCCCAGCGATTGAAACCAAAATCACCGTCTCAGAATCAGTGGCGTTCTTCTGGCCGTCGCAGTTCCCTAAAAGCGCCGAGAAAGCTAGCGAAAATAACCCCAAAGAAAGAATTTTCGTGGCCATTATGCGGTGAAATCTTGCCGGTTCTTGATCACGGTTGTGGGTTAAAATGCCTTTATCTCATACTGGAGATAAAATATATATTTATGTAAACATATGGTACGCCCATGCAGTTCTGATGGCGGAAAAACTCGAAGCACTTCACCACAGTAATCCCACAATAAACAACTTAAAGAACTCGGCAGCCACAAGACAAAAACCAGACTTAAATCTGGGGATAAAAAGCAGAAAATCAAATTGAAGAAATTTTAAAATACATTTTGATATATAGGTGTGACAAAAGGTTGATCAAAAGGTCGCCCTGATAAAAATGTTTCTGAACAGTTTCTTTATTGGACAAAAGTTCTTTCTTGCCTCTAAAAAGGTTTGTGCTCCGCATCACAAAAGACAAACTGCTTTAACAACAGCTTACCATTTTTGCGCATATCAATTTTGGACGTTAAAACTATAAGCGGTAATTATTTTAGGTGTAGGGTTTTTTGAGGGGGCACATGCCACATATTAACGATAAGTCATTGTTTAGATAAATAATTATGTTAAGCATGTATGGGCTGAAAAATAATCTAGAACTTTCATATCCAGAGCAGTGGGTTTCACAATTATACAGGCTCAACAAGTCTGTTGGAAATGAGTTTGCGTATATAGAATGTTCAAGCGAAAGCGCGACATTTCTCTATCAGTCTTATCAACAATTGATCCTCCAAGGTTATCGGTGCTTGAAAACTTCAGCAACAATAAAACACGATAACGATAGAACGAACGAAACGATAGCGTAACATTGCATAGTTAAGTATTTCTTTTTATATGACCACAAAACCACACTCCACCAGATGTTTTTCAAGGCTCAAGGCTTCGGGTTTTTCGACAATACATTAGCTTGTCCACTAATTCTCTAGTTTAATTTAACGACACAACCCCACGCGTTTTAACAGCCGTGCGCTTCGTTTTTGTCCAAGATTAGAGGTTTAAGGCCCATCCTCTGCAATGAGTGCATTTCGCTAATATGTTTTACAGTTATTAGCGTCCAGCTACTAACCTTTAGACTTGATTTATAATGGCCATTGCTTATTTACATAGCACTAAAAAATATTGACAAAATTACTAAGAAACGATAGCCATGGTTACTTTCTGCACTTAGTTCCGAAAAAAAACTTATTTATGCGTTCTTCTCCCCTTCTGTACGAAAAAACAGAATGTAGAAACAATTTATTTATTGTTTTTGGCAGGCAAGAGCAATCTAGTAATCAACAATCAACAGTTGCCAACAAGACTCTGAAACAATGCTCTGAAAGTGGGTTGCGAAGCAAAAGGAATGTTTATATGCGAAGGACACAAAGTAATAGGCCGTTATCACGCAAAATTGATTAATAATATTTAATAGTTATCAGAAAATGAAATCCAGTTTTGAATTCTATATATTCGTATGGGGGGGGGACTCCCATATTTTTTTGTCGTGGAAGATCGTCGTATCTTTTAGGGGTTAAAATCACGGTGGTTTGGTCTCTTTTAGGGGTGATCTTGATCTTCAATAAATTTTAGGGAAAATGGTATCTTTTAGGGCCGAAACTGTGTCCAAATTGCTTTTTCTTATGATGGCACTTCTAAAAACCGTGTAAGAAAAAGAGATTATTCGATAAGAAAGATAAATTAGAAACAAACACGGAAATTTCTTGATGGGTCTTTTACCTGTTACCTTAGTCCTTTCGCGCCTACTTGGTACATAAGACCTCATCTTTTAGGGTAATAAATTGTTTGAGCCACGCCATGGCCCGCCATGTTAGGTATCTTTTAGGGGTGAAACTGAAAATTTCCGACGATCATCCCCGACCAAAAAATATTGGAGTCCCCCCCCGGGTGTATCTCCAAGCAAGGTGGGAGTGCCCCATATAGGCAGTATGCGCTTTGTCACTAGTGAGTTTTTTTTACAAGGTTTCTCCGCCTACAACACACGATAGGTAGACAGATATCTATTTATTTCACTCACTTGTAGTAACAACATTGCTAAAACTGCTGGCGGGGGAGGCCAAAGTGCCCACAACTTTCTGGCATTTAATATCTCTATGTCATTACGTCTATTGGTCACCTAAAGTCACTTCCGTTGGTCTTGAGAGCGCAAGCTATAATGACACTTGCGAGAGACAGGAATTTAAATAAGTTTCTAAAGACGGGATTGCGGTGCGCGCTCTTTACAAACCGCGTACATACCTCAGCCCACCAGGACCAATGCTTTCTCTTAGGCCTAATTCATACGTCGATTTTTTGTCGCGTCAATTCTAATTATTTGTAATAAGCGCATGAGAAGATCGACGTATAAATCAGCCACTGAATTAAGAGCGACGCCAAGATGAAAACGACCGCTTGTGTCGCTCGAAACGACTAAAGATTGGCGTTGATTCAAACATCGCTCTTGTTCACTACACACAATGCACCTTATCTTGTGCGGTACGCCGATAATCTACTGCTTATAGGCTCAATTTTATTTATTGAGATCGGCAGATTACGATCGACGTCTGAATCGGAGACGATTCTATTAATTTTAAGTCGACCTTAGAGCGGTTTTCACATGACTGTCGTGAAAACAATTGCAATTGAGCAATCACTAGCCAATCAGAATCGAGAGAAATCACGACTTGCTCCTAAATGGCTTTTTTCTCAGCCAATTGCAAACCGAACCAATTACTAAGTAATTGCACAATTGTATTTACTACAGAATTTGATTGGATGAGAAAAACGAGTAGCCAATGAGAACGCAAAGCAATCGCAATTACATAACAAGTGTTGACAGTCATGTGAAATCCGCTCTATATCCAAATTAGAATTGACGCGGCAAAAGATCGACGTATGAATTAGGCCGTACTCAACCCGGTCAAATAGAATTCTGCGGGCTCTAGGTCATGGCCTCCAGATTCAACAGGAGCGCAGACAAAACTGATGAGGCATACTCAGCAACAGATCAATCAATACTACAGTAAACTTACGCAAAACAGGCCTCGTCCTGGGGCATAGTATTTTGGAAAGGGGCGGTCACACCTACTAAAAACGTATGACAATCACCATTTTTGACAGATTTCCCTTCAATGCTCACTAGCTTTCGTCCCAAAGGGGGGTCACATACACCCAAGGACCCCCGTTAGCTACGCCCCCGGTAAGGCTGCGCCAAATTAAGAAGTAGAGTCTACTAAAAGAAACTGGTCCCCCTCTGAGTCGTCTTCCGGTCAATCCCTCTTGACAACAACGGTGAATTGCTCAGCACCAGAGTACTCGGTATCTGCCCACTCCGAATGAGCGCATCAAACGTGTTCGCTCGGGAGCGTCCGGAGCACAGTCGGGGAGAGCCGAGGATCCACCGATATGACGTTAGATGAACATTTATACAAGTCTCGGTCGCAATTGGAGGGCCATTTCGACAGTTACCAAACAAATCTTTCATCGTTTCCTTAAACTCGGGGAAACGATACGAGTAGATAATAGTGTTAATGAACGAATTGCTAAATTGTAAAAGTTTAAAACTCTTATAAACGAAGGACAGTTCGTCAAAAAAAGGAAACCTGCAACGCTGACAGAAGTGGAAAACACTTAGTAGTATTTCAAACGGCAGCCAGGCCAGAAGTGAAGCGCATGTCAGTGCGATTAGGGTGTTGGCCAGTTTTCGCTCCTGGTAACTTCCTTGAGCTTGTGGACGCCATTGTCGCCCTCGTACATACTTCCACACTAAAGCATACGATGTTATAATGACTGCCAGGGCCAATGATAGCACTACAATAGCTACGGTGGACATGATGTATGGGGGCAGTACCTCATAAATAAACGCCATCAAATATAGCAGAGATATAACCATGGCAACTAGCCAGGGGCCTGAGATTAACAGGCAGTACAGAGAGAAATCGGCAGATCTGTGTTTGAAGGGCGAATAAACGGCAAACAGTCGCTCCACGGCGATTGAACTTAAAGTCAGAATTGACGCAAATCCCGAGACGATGTCGATGACTTCGTGGATTGCAAGTCGTACTTTGGTCTCCCTGTGTTCATTGATGTATAGCAAGTCCCGGATGAAAAGCGGGCAAGACATACAACCAACCATAAGATCCGCCAAAGCGAGGCTCACCAACAGGTAATGAATACGCTTGCGCACGCGTCGAAGCCTCGCTTTCAAGAACACGACGATGCTAAGGATATTCGCCAGGATAATCGCGCATGATACCAGTGAGAAAACCGCTGGCCACATGATACGAATACCAGTCAGTTTCGGCGTCAATCCTGTGGTATTCATTGAGTACAAAGTTGTCTTCTCTGAAAAAGAAAAGAAAAAAAGTACATTGCTGATTACTTTCAAATAAGGCAGGGATTTCACGTCAGTTATCTAGATATGGAATCAGCTACACGAAAATTTTATACAAAGAAAAGCAACGACGGAAAACTTACCCTATATAGCGAATTTCTATAGCGAATGATATTTCAGCAACGCTCGACGAGGTATACATTCACCCTTTGTTGGACCACGATGTAAAACTAAAAGTTAAGCCAGGGGTATCATTACTCTGAATTTTCATTCAATTTCCTATATTTTCATCACCGCAGGCAAAATTGCAACTTCTAATGATATTGGACGTAATCGAGCCACATCTTAGAAAACATTGATGCCATTTAAGGATTATAAGACCTAACGATTGCTTTTATACAAAGCTTGTGTTTTCCTAACATAATTAGATCACCCGTAAACAGGACTTTCCTCCATGAATATCATAACACCATTTGACGCAGAAAGGCGTAATGTTACCCTGGCTTTCTTATCAGTTCCAATATTCTAAAACAGTTTTAACATCCCTGCTCATAACATCACACAACTTTGAAACAATTCTATCTACACAAGGTATCATTGTCTAAAAACTCAAAGGAAATCCTCACCGATACCGACTGAGATGCGGTTGTTTTTGACAAAACTGGAAAATCACCCTTTCAATCGTAACGTTTCTAATTGGATAATGGCACAACGGCTTTTTTTGGAAAGCCGATAACTCACCTTAAATGAAGAATAATTTATACTTTCCTAGTTTGTGAATCCTTCTAGGGGCGCAGGCAATTCAAGTCTTGTATCCTTTCTCAAAGTTCTAATCATCCAAGATCTATAATTCATTTTAAAATGAGACCACATATAACATCCTTCACTATTGCAATCGCGTCGGGTGGATACAAAAACAAGCTAGGCTTTGTGGAAATGCAATGACAACAATAGCTTCAAAGTGTCATGATTTGCTTGGAAAAATTCACTAGGCGAAATGTCAATATAAACGCTTTATGCTAATAGGTTTAAAGTCACAGAATAGTTTGCTCTGGGCAGCAGATAAGGGATCGCATACAAGCAAAGTCCTGAAGAACTGTCATGTAAGTGAAGCAACTACGAGGACTCTTTAGTATTCATATTACGAGTTGCTTATTGGGTGCGCACTTGAGGGTCGGAGACAAAAAACTTAATCACGAAATATTATATTTCAGATCTAACGGGAAGGGAAAGCTATAAGAGACATGAGCTAAAATTCAGCACTAAAGTAGCACCAGTACCCTGGAAGATTAAAATCCACAGGTCGAGTCCTTTGTTGAATTATTTTTACCCCTGGCGTGTGTATGTGAATTAAAAGGCCAACCAAAAAGAAATAACCTAAAATAACAAGAGGGGAAAGACAAAAAAAAGATTATAATTGTTTGTCGTTCAAATTGTTGCTGCTGCAAAGAGGGTCGTCAAATCACATCATGGTTGTTTTAATAATCACTTTTTTGCGGGGTAATTGATTTTCCTAATCATGATATGGATGGCATTCAGTTGATTCCCTTTTCCCAAAATCCCTTGTGGCAAAGCAGTAAGGGATGCCAAAGGGAAAAGAGGGGAAAATCAACGCGAACAAACAACAATATTCAGAACAAATTCCTAATAAAAATCCGTTTGAAATACCTCATGTAACGCACGGCCTATCATTATCAAAGCTTTGAAAAGCCATTTTCCATTTGGATTATAATCACTGTTGGGTTTTGACTCGTCATATTGACATGTGTGTATAAATGACAATCCTCAAGCACACCACCGCACCAGCTAGTCAAACACGAGAGACAAACAATGGGACAGTTCTGGACACTTTCAGGAAAACCATATACAAACACATCTAGGCAAATCCGCTATAAAAGCCTTAATGAACCGCGTTTATAGATAAGCAAAAGAGAGAATAAGCTCTTGAAACGTCCAGCACCTTTGTTTCGCGCAATGGAACTTTCGGCCCACAAATTCACAGACCGTTCTTTGTAACAAGTCTGAGTTGATGAGAGGAAACGTCTCGGAGTTAAAAACGAAAAAGGCTTAGCATAAGGAACGGAAGATGTTCTAGGTAGTGATTTAGGTATCGCCTACCGGTAACTTCATAGTTTCAATAGTTACAATAAGATCTTTGTCAGTTCGTACTAGCAAAGTGCACTCCATTGAGATACGATTAAAGTTCTTTCAGATGACTGTGGAAATAAGATCAGACTTGTGTTTTCTACATTCTTCTACATGATCCTATTGGTTGAGGTATTGGGTCTTTATTTAGTCAGCCAATCAGAATGTCAAATGTCTAGATGACTGTCAAATGTAAATCAGACTTGTGTTTCTACATGATCCTCTTGATTGAGATATTGAGTCGTTGTTTAGTCAGCCAATCAGAAGTTGTATTTACTTTGTCCACTGATTGGTCAGTTGTTCAATGGGTTTTGTTATTCTTTGCGTTTGACTTTTGGTCTAGAATTAAATCCTTTGTTTGGTTAACTAAAAATTGTGGGAAGAAGCTTCTTTCTGTCAGTCTTTAATTTCGCTATCAAAGTGGTTGGTTGTACCTTATTGGTACTAATTTTCGCGTCGCTTTAATTTCGCGATTTTCGCGATGAAAAAAAAAATCGCGAACTTAAAGCGACGCGAAAAAATTTCCCACGAACTTTGATGTCGCGAAATTTAATACCCTCCTATATTTCTTGTTTTTCAATTTAATGAAAAATTCAATATGTATTATACAATTGCAAAAACGCTAAGCAGGAGGTGATCATGTCGTTTACCCCTTATGCTATGGTACACGATGCGGTTTCTATAGTTTGGTTTTGTTATGAGTTGACTTGATTTTTTAGCAATAAGAAGTGTAAAATAATAATACAATGCTCAACTAAAATGATTTTTTTTTTCATTTTCGCGAAAATTATTTTCCTAAGAAAATAATTTTGCACCCAAATCGCGAAAATAAAGACCCGCGAAATATGCCGACCTTTTTTTCGCGAAATTAAGTGCCCGCGAAAATTAGTACCAATAAGGTAGTTGTTTTGTTGGGCGATTTTCTCGGGCGCTAACACGTAACAGCCAAAACAACGTACGCTTGGTATATATCATCAACAAACACCACAAATACTCATATGAATCACCCCGAAAAATATTTTTACTAATTAAAAGAATGGGAAAGGATATAGATGATTTCGTATTTTTGCGTATTTCATTATTTTCAGCAGTGCACTTTCTCTTGGATTCGTCTTTGTCCCTCGCGTAACACACAGGGAACCAATATTTCACAGTCCCCTCAACAGGAAGTTGTGTGGATTGACAAAACAACTGTCAAATACGCAAATGACGTCACGTTTCCATCGAAACAGTTGTTAATGGCAACCATACCGATACTGTTCCACTCTTGCAAGGACAAATTTAAACCATATTCTGGAATAAGAGGTGAATGGAGCAAAAACGGGAGAAAAAAATCCCACGCCCGCTGTGTCTTTCATTTCGAAGAGACTCGTTGAATATTGATGATTTGTGTGGCACATCCGACGAACCGTCTCAAAAACCAAAGCGTTTAGAAAAGAAAATAATCGCTAAAAACCCTGCCATACAGTTGAACGATTCCCCACTGCCGCTCTCGCCAAGCATCAAAGCACAAGACATATTTCAGTATGTCCCAAGTTCAGTTCCCATGTCCCCAGAAGAAGGCCTTTTCAACCCTAAGGAGTCTACTGGATATCGGGAAGGCCCGTGTAGTACCGCCATGTCATCCCTTCACAATAGCCCGGAAAGAACAACTGTTAAAAAGCGACGAGACGAGAGAGCGGAAACAACTCGCAATGCGTCCCCCAAACAAGACTGGCCTTTCGCTTTTCCAGAAGTCGGGTTCCCTGATTCCGGTTCAGATACTGACCCAGAGAGAAGAAGACTGTCTAAAAGGCCGGTTTACACTCCTAATAGTGGATGTAGCGAGTCCAGCTGCGGAAGTGGCGCATCTGCTAGTCCTCAGTATTTCAGCTTCAGTTTCAAGGAACATTTGATGCTTTCGACAAGAGACAGGGCGGGCGAATCAAGCGATGGATACCTGTCTTCTCCATCCCCGACAAGACCAGTCAAACACCCTTGGATGCCCCCGACTAAACACAAGAAAAAACAAAACCGTTTTCTATCCGTGAATGATGAAGGAGACAGCAGCTCAAGCGCCTCACTGACTGAAGACGAAACGTCGAGCCGCCAGTCCAAGTTTTGGACTGTTACGCCGCTGATGAAGAAGATGTCTTTGTCCGACCACAGTGGAGACAAGCTTGAAGGGTCCTTGAACTCCACTGCGTCCTTTCCTCCCGAAGATTGTAGCATCCTTGATGTCCTTACGCCATCGAAATCGAGGCCGAAATGCGGCACGCGAGACGACGAAAAGAAAGACAAGGTATGATAGTAATGTCAAACGCCAATCACTGGCTGCAGGGCAGCAAGAACTCTGGGTATGCAGGGTGTAGCTAGCCAGTATTAGTTGGTAGGCCCGATTTAAAATTTTGCAATAGCAAAAGTTTTTTTGAAGAAGCGATTCCGATTAAAAGCTACATAATTACAAACATAGGAAAGTGGAAACTCAAAAGGAAATCGTTTCCTGCGAGCAGAGGCTACTTTTTATCTTCCAGCATTTTTTTCCTTTATTAAGTGTTTTCTTGTGTTTTTCAACTACGCAAACGTAGCCTCTGCACACAAATGTCATTTATCTGTCGCACAAGTGTGAAAATGGCGTGAGCTTGGATAAACTGCGGTCGATCAGGTTTGTGCGCGAGCAAAGAAATATCAATTAGTCAGTGCTTTACAACTTACACAAAATCACTTTTTGTGGCCTTTAGATGGCTCATTTACTCAAGGCTCTTAAACGCAGCTTTGATACTCATTCTAAAGTTTGCCTTTGAGAATCGTTTTGGGGATCGTTTTATTTTCTATCGAAATTTGAGCAAAATGTTATGTGTTGGTCACTCGTGAAACCGTGCGCTGTTTTCGAAGCACAAACACTGACGCCATTCTTGTAAAACAAGCCAAACCAGTCAAGTACGTCCACGATCCTGGACGAGGTTGTGACATTTGTGTGCAGAGGCCACTTCAGAAAACAGAACAAGATAGAAGTGACCTCTGCTAGCAAGGAAAGGAAATCGCTTTCACAAGAATTCATCATGTGTGACTCTTGTCATACAAAATTCTCAATGTGCGCCCTGCCTGCGGAATCTATTCACAACTGTCAAAGAATTGACCACGGGAACTTCGATCTTCCTAGCACTTCCAAAACCAAGAAATGAAGCCCGAGCCATAGTGGTGCAATGCTATGGAACTCTCTCAAAAAAAACCTCACATGACCACAAATTGTTTTTGCTTCTCTTGCCTGTACAGCTTTTTGTACTGTAATTCGTAAATTGTAAGCGCCCTACATGGAAGCCAGAGTTTTCAAGTTTTTATGTATGTATGTTTTCCTTCACAGCTCAAAGAAGACATTCTGATGATATCCTATCCCCGACATCACCATGACTGAAGACCATCAACCCGAGGCCGCTTTCCTGTCATTGGGAAGCCAATAATAACGGCTTATTAAACGACTGCGAGGTTTTATTATATAGCAAAAAGAAAATACGGTAAAAATAGTCCGCCGAAATTTCTCGCTCTAGCGATGTCGCCCGCGCGGGCAACAATTTTTTAATTGTAGCCCGCGCGGGCTACATTGAATTTGTAGCCCGCCACGTGACCATGATAGAACCAATCAGAGCGCGCGCTTTGATCGAATAAACACGAGCTATATAATAATTTCCATTATTATATAAACCTCAGTGTTTCACAGGACTGCCATTGAGAAAACCCGTATGTTTTCACATGTGAAAATATCAGCCAATCAGATGTCTTCTCCCATGGCCAATAAAAGGCGCTTCCCTAGAGCATGGCAGCGTTTCTTGTTGATATAATAAACTGCGCGAAGATAAATTCCATATCTCCGCGCACCCATGTATTAATAGGCCATTTGCACTAACCGGGTCACGTGACCCCAACTACCTCTTAACGAGATGTTTTGTCAAAATCAATTCCAGAAATACAAATACAAATACAAATACAAACACAAATACAAATACAATGAAACCCAAGTTTCAGCTTAAAATCTCTAACCTGGAGCAAATGGCAGCGAGTTGTATTTTCAATATTTTCTTCAGATTGTATCGGATTCTGGTCACGTGACCTAGTTAGTGCAAATGGCCTATTCTCTATGTAGACCTATATACCAAAAACGCGCCATCATCAGCGCGCGCACTAAAAAGAACCAACGAAAACACCGTTTGACTGCGCACGCGCGCTGTTTTTGTTTTTTATTTTTGCTTTTTTGTGGTGGTATAAAAAAATGTCCTCTGATTTGTCGTGGTATGTCCTCTCATATACAACGGAATGACGTAATAACATGTTAAAAAATGTTCTGCGGACCCACTCGACATACCAGGGAAAATCCGAGGGCATTTGTTAAATCTTCGACCTACAATAGGTCACGGTAAACATTTGCGCGCGCTTGTTTTTATTACAAAAAATCAAATTTTAGATTCGGAAAAAAATGAATAAGTTATTTACCGGCTTTAGGTCCGTATAAAAACTATGACCTCGGCTTTTACCAACTTTTACCAGCCCTCGGTCACAGTTTTCCCTATACGGACCTTCCAACCTCCCAGCCGTCTATATAGACGGGTTCATGTGCAAGGTGCAACGTGGGTAATCGGGGGGGGGGGGGGGGGGGGAACTCATCACTCGAAAGTTTAAACTCATCACTCCAAAGTTTAAATCTTAGACTTTATCAAACCTGGACCTCTCTTACTCTCTTACAAGCGTTAGACATAAACATTCCAAGCGAGTTTTATTTCTACAAACCAATTTTTCATTCATTGTTTGCTAATGACGATTGTATGAGAAAATGTTTCTCTAAAAACAATTCTTCAGAAGCAAGAATTATATAGCGAGCTCGAAATCCCATTGTGCCGGCAGATCGATTTTTCTTGAATTGTCAAATTATTTTTAAATTGGACCGCGCGCGTTCTAATTGGACAGTTCGCACGCTAAAATAGACCTCTCGGCTTGGGCGTAATGTTTTTTCATTTCAGATCACATGGCATTCCCCTGAGTTAAAAATTATTTCTTTCTTTTTATGCTATGCACCGAAGGATATATGAATATGGAAGCATCCCAAACAAAGAAAGATTATTCAAACGAACGGCATGTGATCTGAAATGGGAAAACATTACGCCCAAACCGAGGAGGTCTATTGGACAGTTTGGGTTTGAACACGGACGCTATATAATTAAAAAATAACAGGACTCTATGCTTTCCGATTAAGAAAAAAACTGAATTCGAAAATTCCTCGGAACCCCAAATTGGTGTTCCTTTGAATTTTCTTATCCAATTGTTATATCGGACAGCATGGAGTCCTATTATATGTACATTATTGTGAACATCGCATCTGGATAAATAGGACAAATATTTGAAAGCCTCTATGGGCCTGGATATATTTCAGTTTGCGCATGTTTAGTTTTATAATTATGCATGTATATAGCTCAACAACGCTTGTAAACTCATAGCATGACTGACTTTGAATTAAAGTCAAAATATTGCAATCCGTTGCAATATTGTTTTTTATTTTATAATTTATACTTTCTATTTGTTTTTATAATATAGCTACGATACAACGCTCGCTCTGATTGGTTTAAATCTATGCTCTATTTCAACGATAAAGTAATGGTTCTCTCCCGCTATATCATAAAAGCCGCACCTGACCAGCCCATTTGACGTCAAAGTCGCACCAGACAAGCCTATTTGACGTCAAAGTCGCACCTGACAAGCCTATTTGACGTCAAAGTCGCACCTGACATGCCCATTTGACGTCAAAGTCGCACCTGACGAGCCCATCTGGCGTCAAAACCGCACGTGACGAGCCCATTTGACGACAAAGCCGTACATGGCGAGCCTATTTGACGACAAAGCCGCACGTGACGAGCCCATCTGGCGTCAAAGCCGCACGTGACGAGCCCATTTGACGACAAAGCCGTACATGGCGAGCCTATTTGACGTCAAAGCCGCACATGACGAGCCTATTTGACGTCAAAGCCGCACATGACGAGCCCATCTGGCGTCAAAGCCGCACGTGACGAGCCCATTTGACGACAAAGCCGTACATGGCGAGCCTATTTGACGACAAAGTCGCACCTGACGAGCCCATCTGGCGTCAAAGCCGCACGTGACGAGCCCATTTGACGACAAAGCCGTACATGGCGAGCCTATTTGACGTCAAAGCCGCACATGACGAGCCCATCTGGCGTCAAAGCCGCACGTGACGAGCCCATTTGACGACAAAGCCGTACATGGCGAGCCTATTTGACGACAAAGCCGCACATGACGAGCCCATTTGACGTCAAAGCCGCACATGACCAGCCCATCTGGCGTCAAAGCCGCACATGACCAGCCCATCTGGCGTCAAAGCTGCACATGACAAGCCTATTTGACGACAAAGCCGCACATGACGAGCCCATCTGGCGTCAAAGCCGCACATGACGAGCCCATTTGACGTCAAAGCCGCACACGACGAGCCCATTTGACGTCAAAACCGCACATGACCAGCCCATTTGACGTCAAAGCCGCACATGACCAGCCCATCTGGCGTCAAAGCTGCACATGACCAGCCCATTTGACGTCAAAGCCGCACATGACGAGCCCATTTGACGTCAAAGCCGCACATGACGAGCCCATTTGACGTCAAAGCCGCACATGACCAGCCCATCTGGCGTCAAAGCTGCACATGACCAGCCCATTTGACGTCAAAGCCGCACATGACGAGCCCATCTGGCGTCAAAGCCGCACGTGACGAGCCCATTTGACGTCAAAGCCGCACATGACGAGCCCATTTGACGTCAAAGCCGCACATGACCAGCCCATTTGACGTCAAAGCCGCACATGACCAGCCCATCTGGCGTCAAAGCTGCACATGACCAGCCCATCTGGCGTCAAAGCTGCACATGACGAGCCCACTTGACGTCAAAGCCGCACATGACGAGCCCATCTGGCGTCAAAGCCGCACATGACGAGCCCATTTGACGTCAAAGCCGCACATGACGAGCCCATTTGACGTCAAAGCCGCACATGACGAGCCCATTTGACGACAAAGCCGCACATGACGAGCCCACTTGACGTCAAAGCCGCACATGACCAGCCCATCTGGCGTCAAAGCTGCACATGACGAGCCCACTTGACGTCAAAGCCGCACATGACGAGCCCATCTGGCGTCAAAGCCGCACATGACCAGCCCATCTGGCGTCAAAACTGCACATGACCAGCCCATTTGACGTCAAAGCCGCACATGACGAGCCCATTTGACGTCAAAGCCGCACATGACCAGCCCATCTGGCGTCAAAGCTGCACATGACCAGCCCATTTGACGTCAAAGCCGCACATGACGAGCCCATTTGACGTCAAAGCCGCACATGACGAGCCCATTTGACGTCAAAGCCGCACATGACCAGCCCATCTGGCGTCAAAGCTGCACATGACGAACCCATTTGACGTCAAAGCCGCACATGACCAGCCCATCTGGCGTCAAAGCTGCACATGACGAGCCCATTTGACGTCAAAGCCGCACATGACCAGCCCATTTGGCGTCAAAGCCGCACATGACCAGCCCATTTGGCGTCAAAGCCGCACATGACGAGCCCATTTGACGTCAAAGCCGCACATGACGAGCCCATTTGACGTCAAAGCCGCACATGACCAGCCCATTTGACGTCAAAGCCGCACATGACCAGCCCATCTGGCGTCAAAGCTGCACATGACCAGCCCATCTGGCGTCAAAGCCGCACATGACCAGCCCATCTGGCGTCAAAGTCGCACATGACGAGCCCATCTGGCGTCAAAGCCGCACATGACGAGCCCATTTGACGTCAAAGCCGCACATGACGAGCCCACTTGACGTCAAAGCCGCACATGACGAGCCCATTTGACGTCAAAGCTGCATATGACGAGCCCACTTGACGTCAAAGCCGCACATGACCAGCCCATTTGGCGTCAAAGCTGCACATGACGAGCCCATTTGACGTCAAAGCCGCACATGACGAGCCCATTTGACGTCAAAGCTGCACATGACGAGCCCACTTGACGTCAAAGCCGCACATGACCAGCCCATCTGGCGTCAAAGCCGCACATGACACTTCTGGGAGAACCATATGCAAAGGACGCGAAGTAGGTGTGAACCACAAAACATGCCAAATTTCCAGGGGGAGTATTCAGGTAAAAGATTACGGGGGGCTTATATATCTAACCCCCCAAAAAACCTGGCTAGAGATTGTAAAAATACGATACACAAATAGCTAAAAAATAATTAGCTATTTAATGAAATGGACATTCATATTTGTGTATATAAGCCGAAGCTTATATGTCTGAAAGCAACAACGAAATCAACAAAAAAATTGGGCTTAAAGATTCGTAAGCCCCCCAAAAATGCACAAGTTCCACCTCCCCCCCCCCCCCCCCCCCCCCCTACACATTACTTCACCAGAACAAATACCGGTGGTGCAATTTTTCAACCCAAAACCTAATCGGTCAGACCCCCGTCTTGTTTTTCCTGAGTACCTCCCCTTGGGTGAAATTAACCATGTGAAACTGAGAATTTGAAATTACAAATGATGAGAAACGAGTATGAATTTTTTTATGAGTAGCTAAGCTTTATTTCATCCGCTCCAATAACAACTTTTGGCCTGCCTAGCAGCATGACGTCTGCAAAACACATAGAAACAGTTCCTAATGACAACCATTAGTAAACAAACACTGGCGAATTGCTTTGGTAAAACAACCAAACGTTTCCATTGCTATACTAAACTGCAAGTGAAATGGAGCACAAACCAGGTAGAAAGATAACGCGACCATTGTGCCTTTCAGAAGGAAGAGATTCGTTCCATGTCGACATTCGCTCACCGAATGAGCAGTTAGAAACGCCAAAGAGTGTACATGAACAGAGTGTCTTCAGTAAAAGCTCCGTGCTAGAACTGAACAATTCCCCGCTGGTACTCTCGCCAAGCATCAAAGCACAAGACATATTTCAATTCCCAAGCAACAACAGTTCTAAAGATGAGGGCTGTTTCAAGACTGAAGAAGGTACTAATCATTTCGAAGGTGCTAGCATCGCAATACCATCCCACCAGAAACAGACTTCACCGAGAAAAGCTGCCAGGAAGCTACGAACCGAGCAAGCGGGAACAGGTCTCGACAATTCTACTAGAGAAGATTGGCCTTTGACATTTCCCGAAGATGGGTCTCCTGACACTGATATCGAGGCTGCTCGAGATCATTCAAAACTACAGCAATGGTCGACTCCCGCCCTTAGCAGTGGGTATAGCCAGTCTGACTTTGAAAGTAGCCCAGGGGCCAGTCCTCGATATTTTAGATTCGGTTTCCGAGAAAGATTGCGGTGTGCGTCAAGAGAAAGCACGGGCGAATCAAGTGATGGCAGCCCCCTATCACCATGCCTGACGAGACCAGTAAAGCATCCGTGGATGCCTCTTCCTTCTAAAAGGAAGACAAACCAAATCCACCTTCCATCCGTGAATGATGAAGAAGAAAACTCAAGCGCCTCTCAGGGTGGAAACAAAACGCCGAGTCGCTCGTCCAAGTTTTGGACTGTTTCGCCGCTGATGAATAATCTGACTTTGTGCGACCACAGTGGAGACGAGCTTGAAGGGTCCGTGAGCTCGACTGCGTCCTTTCCTCCTGAAGATTGTAGCATCCTTGATGTCCTTACACCCATCGAAATCGAGGCCAAAATTCGACACGAGAAGCGACAAAGAGAAAGAACAGGTATGATAGTAAAAATCAAAACGTATGAACCAAGGAGGGCAATCTCTCCAAAGGAGTATTTTTAATACGCCCATTTAGACATTTGGGAAATTTTGAAGAAAAAAAGGACTCACATTTCATCATTTGCCAAATGCCATTTCACTTGCGAAGCACGAAGAAAATGCTGCATATTGAATTTATTATTATTTATGTTATTATAATTTAATTTAGTTACCTTCGTGACAGTATTTCTACTGTGCTACTTGCCTTAATGCAAGAATTAGTAATTACATTTTAAGGAGAATCCGAGGCACGCCATGTGTGGCCTCATTGGCAGACACGAAAGACAACCGAGAGGAACTCTTTCTGTCAGGAACTTTTCGTTTTTCTTGAAGAACATTCTAGTTGTCCCTGGCGGCAGATGATCAGGAGACGATTCTGATTGCCTAATATACTCGTCCGCCATTTTGAAATCTTGAAATGTTAGCGGACGAGAGTATGACCATATATGGATGTCCTACAATCTAGGACTTCCAGTTTGTCTGCTACCAGGAGCCTCGAGAAGCTCTGGGGACGTGATTTTAATTTTCCTCCTGCGTTAGTTGAAGGGGTAACTAAAACATAAAACAATTATTCCTCAGTCGCCTTCATCAGCTCCCGTGGCCTTCGAGCTAAGAATCCATTCGGGCTCGAAAAATACTAACTGTTAAAAACTTAAAGCACGAGGATTTTAACAAAACGAGGAATAAGATTTGCATAAATCTCAGTTGGACAGGATAAGGTAACTTTTCTAAACTCTATTTAATATGAGGCACCCTGATCTGACCTTTTCAACGTTCATTGTTTCTTATTCGCAGCTAAAAGGAGGGATCCTGATGACATCTTTTCACCGCAGTCTTCACCATGAGTAGAGCAGATCACTCCTATGAAGGGAATGCCAATGTGTCAAAATATTAATAATTTTATACAGCAACTTATTAAGATTTGAAACCTATTCACAGCAACTCTCGCTATCACTCGTTCGATACGCCAAAGCCTCAATTTGATATTTCCCGGGATGCCCTTACTCTTAGTTAGTAAGGGACTGTTCAATAATTATCAGGACAAAATAATTATCCACATCTGTAAACCGCAACTGAACATTGATATGGATATTTGCGGTATATAAATGCATACATTTATTTTATTATTATTATTATTACAAAATTAAGTAGGACCCCCGGCCCCCTTCCCCTTCCAGCAGCGTCAAGTTTAGCACTGGCCCCCACCCGTTCTCCCAAAATTATGATGCCCCCCTCCCCCTAACAACACTGCATGTGCCTGAATTCACGAACAATAACCGTCCATTTCCAAATGTTTTAAAATGTTTAGCACTTGTGGCTAGCTATGAGAGTGCATTTGGAAACATTTGGAAAAATATGTATTGAAATTGGAAAATGTAAGTCGCCTACCCCCTTTGCATTATTTTAAATCAAGCCCCCCCCCCCCCGATCCTCTGGTAGGGTAATGCAGTTGACTGGCGACACGTATTCGTAGTAGTAGTAGATACCACTAACCTTGAAGAAGATTTCTTATGGGCAAAAGTGACAAAGTTGTACATTTTTCATTTTTCTTTTGTATTGTACATTTTTATTCCATTAAAACGTTTCTCAAATTAAAAGTCTAATTAACGACCAATTGCCCCTAAAAATTCTCGCGAAATCGCCCGTTTTATCCGCGAATTTGAACCTAAAAATCCCGCGAAATTCCCGGGCTTTTTTCGCGCATTTGACACCAGAAATCCCACGAAATTTGGCTCTTTTTTTCCGCGACGGAAAGGATTGGAATCAAAAAGTGCTTCTTGAGGCAGAGGGATCTTTTTAATAGGATCATTATCATAACGTATAAACAAATGAGGTATTAAAACCTCTGATTTGGCAGCTATGATCTGTACCACTCTCTATAGAAGTCATTTCTATGACAACAATAAGGAACCATTGTATTCAGTATTTAAAATCACGTGAAACCGGAACCAAACCGAAACTATAGGTAAAGCAGATTATTGTACGCAAAGTGTACAGCCTAAAGAAGTGTTCTTGAAAGACTGCGTTAGGGAGAGATTAATTAAAGAGAAACAAATTAGGAGAAAAATCCTACAAGCTAACGAGGTTACGCGATACCAGACTCGGAAAGATGTCACTTTTAAGTAGAATGTAATGGACAGCTTCCTGCGCGCTCCTTCTGCTCCGCTACTATACAAACAGGACTGCCCTGAATTGCTTCAAGATGGCCCTGAACGAAAGCTATTCTCTGAACACCGATGATATAGTCGAAGCCGCTGTTCCCTCTATTCTGGCCCTTGTGAGCCTAATTGGCAACTTTCTGGTGATTCTAGTTGTGTTTCGTAACTCTCCAATGCAAACTCCAGTTAATTATCTTCTAGTGAACTTAGCAGTCGCTGATGTTGTGGCGGCTGTGTTTGTTCTTCCTCGCTTCACCTTTAAACTTATTCTAACGCACCCGCAAGGCCAAGCAGGAGATATTTTGTGCAAGTTTATCAGGGATGTGTCTTGGATTGGAGGGCAGGCCTCGGCCTTTACGCTTGTTGTCATAGCCTATGAACGTTACTTTGCCATTCTGTACCCTCAAAGAGGACTTGTGCAAACGTCCAAGGCAAAACTCAAGTTCATCATAGCCTTGAGCTGGGTATACGGAGCTGCGCTGGAGTCACCCTCGATTTACTCCTCGAAATTTAACAAAGACTTGCTCATCTGCGATGAACAATGGGAAGCGTCACTGTAGGGAAGGTTTACTCTGTTTTTCTTTTCTTAATGGATTTTATTATTCCCGTAATATTAATGTCTTATAGCTATGTTGCTATTGCGAAACACTTGTGGGGCAACAGTAATTCTGCTGAAATATTAGACGCACGGAACTTGGCGCTTTATCGATTCCGCAAACGAGTAACTCTAGTACTGTTCGGAGTGACAGTGTCTTACACAATTTGCTGGCTCCCATTACCTTTGTTCTACATGTTGTATCATATATCGCGCCCTAACGCGTTAGTGGACTATAATTCAAGGGCGTATAACTTCGCCATAATGTGTGTGAGTTTAAATGCATGTTTAGACCCGTTTCTGTACAGTTTACAAAGTGAGCGGTTCGGGCGGGTATTGCGCAAGATGCTATTCCCGTGTTGTTTTCGAGATATTGCCAGAATTAGGGATCGTTCTACAAGGCAGGGTACCCGAGCCATAAGGCTAACAGATATGAACACAACCATACGGCGAACGTCCAGGCCAGCGGCATGTCACTTGAATGGAAACCCAAGTGGAATGCAGGATGTTTGTGACAACCACATGGAAGATTTGCTTTAGATCTACGTAGAATGGAAACCCAAGTGGAATGCAGGATGTTTGTGACAACCACATGGAAGATTTGCTTTAGATCTACGTAGAGGAGGTTATTCAGACACTTCCGTACATCAGTTTGATTTTTCTTTAAACAATAAAAAACGGGTTTGAAAGTCTTGAAGTACATTGTCAGTAGAGAGGAATGCCTTTCGGTGTTGCCACCGCGCCAGTATATTTTAAAAACAGAGTACAGTCGTTCCAAGGCCAGATTGTTAGGGTTTGCATGTGAAGTAAGGTTCAGCATTATATGACACATATGGCATAGGATGACATTAATACCCAGTATGGTAATATGTAGTATGCACACATTTCTTATAAAATTAACTGGGTGGGGTTAGGGCACCGCTCCCTGGCCCCAGCCATAGATCCCCCAGAGGATAAGTGCCAGGGCTGAAATCTCAGACATAGTGTATGGTCATATGGTGCCTCTTCCCTTTAACTGGAGGTTCTTATTGTGAAGACCATTTTGTCATTTGAACCAACCGAGTGAAGCAGAAATAGTGACATACATACAAAAATAGCTTGAGGGATGATTAAGAAATATGCTGTACTGTTTCCTGTGTCTATGATTTGCTCACTGCTAGTGCGAAAATGAACTGATATTCATTCATTTCATAATATAATTAATGGCTAAGCAAAGTTATCAGAGCTGTTCCAACTCTGATCCTAAAATGTCACTGTCTGGCCCCAGCCTCTCTGACTTGATCCCTGAGCCCTAACCTCTGATCCTGATCTTGGCTTTATTTGGGATCTGTTCCCTGCTCCCACATACCATGTAACAAAGCCTACATCCCAGGGCTGTCATATAAAGAACACGAGGCAGTTTTTAGTGAAAGTTTAAACTCTTTTGCATGAAAATTCAGAGCTCAGCATGTGAAATTACCGCATGTTTGGGGGAACTTTGATATGCAGGGTGCAAAATCCGGAGTTTTATGGATTGTTTGGGGAAAAACTGGGGGGACGGCCCCCAACTGCTGTAAGCAATGCAGCACTGCATCCCCCCACATGACGTTTTCCTGTTTTACTTTCCTAGGGTTTGTTTTGTTGTGTATAAAAGATGGTTTGCTCATGACCAGGGCATTGGCTTGCAAACATCTTGTCATAAAACAGGATATGCATTTTCCACTGGATATTATAGTTGCATTTTCTCATACACAGAGCATTGATTTTCTTGTAATTTGTAATTCTTAATTTTATTTACTAATTAAATGTGCATCTCATGAGTCTCAAGCTTTCCTTGTGTTCTCCCAACATCCTGCACGCTTTTATTACATTATAAAACCATAGAGATCTGTGCTCTACCAAACTGTGAAGAAAGGTTCCAAAACTCTTTTTAACAAAATGTTTTGAGGATAGGGGAGGGAGTGCCCCCTATACAGTGCAGTGTATCAAGATATTAATTGCAAAAAAAAAAAGGTTTGTCAAGCTACTAACATAATTAAATACACCTAGATGTTTGGGGTTTGTGCCCTAAATGTTAACGAAGTTATAAAATCCATGATCCGCCTTTGTGTGCTAAATAAACTTACATATATATGTCCTGCTAAGCAAGCCCTCCATAGCGCTACTGCAATAAAAGGAGAAGTATGTGGAATTAGTCAACAAAATGGCATGACAAACGAGTACAAATGTGGAAAAATTGTCATCAGAAAAGCCCTGAGCAAAGCCCCTTTGGCAAAATCATGGCTATCAGGGTTCTAAGTTTGCCAATATTGAAATTTTTCAGGGTTTGGGGCTAAAATTTTGTAAAGGCACATAATAACTCCAAATTGTTTTTAATTTCAATGGCAATGCCACTGCATATTTAATGCAGCTCAGCAAGGGAGTGGTCACTATTTAATGGGGGTAGGCTGGCAAAGATTTTAATTTTTGAGACACGAAACTATCCAAACGAAATGTTAAAACTTATCGACCAAACATTCATGCATTCCATGCTTGGCTGAATAGCCTTATCACGGTTTCTGCCAGTTGACATTTTGTTGAGTAGGCAAGAAGTGCAAAACCCCAAATAAACTCTGCAAATGCAAAGTGAAATCATTGCGAAAATATTGCACATATAAACAAAATACTTGGTGTAAAGTGCCAAAGTAATCAATCTATTAAATTTCAGCTTCCTACACTTTCTCTAAAGCGAGCGATTGTAGCTTTTAGTTTCCTACATCTACCCTGTACTTTGACAGGCTTTTTTACGCATCAATGCACACAGATTTTACAGGGACCAGAAGAATTAAAAACACAATTGCTCAATTCATACAGTAGCTAACCTCCAAACTTTGCAGGTAAACTGTTTCAGTCACTATCTCAATGCTATGATTAATATTTTGTCAATATGTTTGATATTTTCGCAATTATTTCATTTTGCGTTTGCAGAGTTTATGTGGGGTTTTGAACTCCTTTTCAAAAACAATTATTCGATTGATTTTCAACAATTATTTGATTGCTTTTGATTTTTCGCATGCATTTCCGATCTGACATTGTCATCGATTCATCCCACCGAGGAAATAATGCACTAGTCATTTGTTTCCACCGACCCCCAACCCCCGCGACATAGCAGGGGAATATGAAACAGATGTTGTCAAATTTGAAATAATTCCACCGCCTACCAGGGAGAACGCCTTGGCAAATTCCCTACACCCTGGGGAAACATTTCCTACACCCAAGGGGCAAATTCCACCCTCCACAAGATGGATACAAGAAACTTTCCTAATACTATCAAAAACCAGTAGGGTGTCTTTGCCGAAATGAAAAAGACAGGTGTTTTGTTTTCCCCGCCATTCCCGGCGGTTATCTGAGCCATAGCAAATATGAAGTAAACTCCCTGGGGATCGGGGCAAGAATACAAGACAAAACACTGATATTTCCCCGACTATTGCGTCTATTGCCTGGCAAAATCCCCGCATGTCGCGGGGGTTGGGGGTCGGTGGAAGCAAATGACTAGTGCATAAGAACTATCCAAGATCATGCTTACTCGAATATCGCAAAACCGAATTTAGCAAGTGTTTTATTATACACTGTTTGGAAGAACAGGTTGATCGAAGTTAAAAACGTCGATCGAAGTTGTCGGAACTCACCGTAACTTAACTTAACTTAAGTTTACATGACTTCTTCAGCAGCTCTTGTACAGGACGCAATATTGGTATTTTCTATCCTTTATCAGCATCATGCAGAGCTTTTGCACTTTGTTTCGTATTTTCTAAACCTTTATCCTCCCAAAAGTGTTTGTATTTTTGCTTCAGAAGAAGACGAAAACAGAGCAGAAACCATCCTGTTGTTTGGGATTGTGATTTCTGACAACCAGAAACATATAACTAGTTGAAACGTGTAACAGACGAATGAATCTGATGTGACAACCAGCGAACAACTCGCAATCACTAAACACCATATTGGAAAACAATACCCTTGCGTGCAGCCAATCAAAATTCACATAAGACTTTTCCGTTGGGATTGCACGCGCATTCGAACTGTTTTCCGTTGGTTTAGAAGCGCGCGCGCGTGTTGATGCAAAACAGCGTGTCTGCACTCTTATTTACCATGGCAAATCAGCAATCATATTACGAGAACAGCAAAAAGCTATGAATAAAAAATCTTTTTGGTGGGTTTTGAGCATGGAAGTAAAACAGTGAACTAAACTCATTTTGTGCTTCTTTCTGTGTCGGGAGTTCGCGCACGTTATTTTTAGAAAATATGACGAATCAAATCTCCCGTTGCTGATTGGCTAAACGAAGAACCTGATGCTTTCCAAATATGGTGTTTATTGATCGCGAGTTGTTCGCAGGTTGTCGCGCTGTTACACGTTTCAACTCACTTATATGTTTCTGTGACAACTCATTCGACAACTCAACTTTCGCGCCGCGCCCTCGTTCTCATACCCAGAGCTCCTCGGCCAACCTCGTTCCCACGGCAAAAGTGACGGTCGCATTAGGAACTTAACTTTTCTAGCAAATTCTGACCGCAAAGTCAGAAAAGTTTGCCAAGTGCGGCCCTGCCAAAGTTGGGTTGCATACCTGCCAACCTTGGACAAGTGAAAACCGGGAGATAGGGGAAAGTGTTGTCATAACCTCGTCTCACCCCCCCCCCCCCCCCCCCCAAAAAAAAAAAAAAAATTGCTCGCTTAAAATCTTTAGGTTTTAATGCAGAAATTGACTGAGCGAGTTGATTTCCCGGGAGATTTACGGTGAAACCGAGAGACCGGGAAATTTGACTCAAAACCGGGAGAGTTGGCAGGTATGGGGTAGATCAAGATTAGATCACATGACAATCAAAGTCCAGTCTAGCGCGGGAAATGGGCCGGCCTGGTTACTAAGCTTTAGGGCGAAGACGCCATCAGTCGAGCAAGGAGACGCCATTAGCTCACATGGGCGACATGTGTCCTCTTTGAATTAGCAAATTGTTCTCCAATCTCCCCTCAAAAAACACGAAAGGTAAGTCTCAAATTGTAGAATATACCCCAAATAACAAACAAGCATCGACTCCTTTGCTCTTTGAGGTAAAAATCCTGCCGTTTCTGCGCTTTTTTAGACGCATACCGAGTGAATTTGAAACGGCTTCTCGATTCATTGTTGTCCACCATTAGATCGGGCACTTCTTTATCATCTTCGGTAAAGACGCTGCAGGCAGTTTGTAGACCTATGGTCTTCAATGATTAAAACATCCTTGGGGTATGATAAAACTCGTTATATTCATGAGATTCTGGACTATGCAAGGGAAAGAATACTTTCTCGTTTCTTTGCTTTTGATGCAAATAACCCGCGACATTTCTGGTGGTAGAAAATTCTGGTTGAAACGCGACCACGTTTTTTTACTATCGAAACAGTGGGCTAAGAAGATGCCTCGGCAATCGTTCAGTCGATCGCAATACGACCAAAGTAAACCTCAGAACCTTTAATTACAATCTGGGAGCCTTGATTTCAAGTATTTTCCAGAGTCTTTACAAGTTTTCACCGTAAATCGTAAATCGCAAAGCGATCCGAATAGCCATTGCGTGCCGACTCGGTCGCCCGACTAGGTTTTAGCTTTCGAAACCTTGAAAATTTCCCTCTTTATCTTAAAGATTAACCTTAACGACAGTTGTAAAACATTCTCATTTATTTGAAGTTATTTTAGGTTTTCCTTTGACAAGCATTTTTTGGTTTAGAGGGATTTATGTCGTTTCTTTTTCGCACCAACATCAGATCAGGGCATAAGGAAATTTGATATGTTAATGTATGCATTACCTATTGTGTAAGATGAACACCCAAGATATGCCTGGCTGAACACATTGCAGTAAACACATGTGCAATTACAATAAAGACATTGTTTTCACTGCCAGATATTTTTTTTGCTGGGTTATTGTCAGGGATTGCGCTAGGATTTTAAAAATTGGTTCCTGGGACCCACATGTCTAGTCAAAATGGGGACCCTTGCAAATTTCATGCAAGAAAAAGAAATAGCTTTTTTCAAGTAGGTGCTCTGTGTTGTGGGATGCATTATAATTTTGAAAATGCATTTTTTGGCAAGTTTATGCATAAAAATGTGTCATTTCTGTATTAATGTGATCCCTGATTGTGTTTTTCATAAAAAATTAACAGACAATTTTTTTATAGTTCTCATTTTTTCTAGTTTTAAATAATTCCTCAGTTGTATTATCAGAAAAAAATGTCTGCAATAGACCTCTAATTGAATTCTAGCCTAGAATTGGGTTAAAGTTGAATAGTGTTCTCTTGTGCAAAATAAAAATATATATTGTAAACCAAAATACAGGGCTCAAAATTGAGTTAACATTGAATTGAAGCACAACTACAGGGCTAGAAATTACTATTTTTGCCAAACCACCAGTTTGCTCCTAATCATGATAGAAATAGTTGCCAAGTTAACAAACCTAGCCGCCAAAGTGTTTATCCTGGAGAGATTGTTCTGTTAATTCAAGCCACCAAATGAAGTGACTGGAAATACAAAGTCAGTTCCTGGACTATGTTTAAATCTGTTTTTCACACGTTTAGGTTTTGACCATGGATATTAACTGGCAGATGTTCAAATGCAAGTCTGGGGAGGTTCTCTTCTATTATAATACTGTGACGGGAGAGCACAGATGGGCTAATAGCACAGAAGCTATGGTATGTATGTAATATAGTTGTTCGTAATGCTGTCTTATTATTGGTTTTACATAGCAGGTGCCAATTTCTTCAACACCAGAGAATTCTTGTTTCCAAAAAACTTTCACTTTACAGAATTGTACTAGGTTTTCCTGAATTTCTTGGGTATTTGACAAGCTTGGAGGAAATGAATGGAAAGTTTTTGGGATAACTTGCTTTTCCAAGCATTTGGGGGTTGATTAAAATTGAAAATGTCTTTCTTGAGACGTAAACACTATAAATGTCCAAGAAAAGGAAGTTGTAAACTATTAAATTCTGCAAGGCAGTAAATAAAAAGATCAGTGTGTTAAAATTTCAAAACAAAAAAGTTTTCTGTAGAAAGGTCTAAAAGTTATATTTTTTTCCTCATTTTTCTGTCTTGCAGAGAAGTGAGCCAGTTGCAGGTTCAGCATTGAATACCCAACCAGCTTTGACCAGCAGTACTTCAATGACTCAACTGAAAACCATGAGCACACAAACAGATGAAGAAGTGCCAGTTGCTGCTGAAAAACAAGTTGTAAAAAAATCTACTGTTGTCTCACTTCTCACTGATATTATAACCATTTTTAATAACAGCGAAGCATATAATGAGTCTGGTTTGTTTAAAGAAGCTCCAAAAATTGTGAGAGAACTAGATATTTCTCCAGACACAGAGGAAGTAGTAAACCGAGGCAGTACTGGCTTGGATATGGGAGTGAGGGGCCCTTTGCAAGCAGCTGCATCAGAACCTCCACGGCCTACTGAGGAAGCAATGGAAGTGGAAAATAACACAGCTCGGGAAAGTCAGATTAGAAGTAATGTTACAGAACGTAGCACTTTGGCTAGAACAGATAACAGGAAAAGAAAGTCTGCTTTGAATAGCATCCAAAGAGTAGAGAGAAGAGAAAAAGAAACAGTTGAGCAGAATACAGTGAACACAAGTAGAGGAAGAACTGAAACTACCTATGATGAAAGTATAAGATCTAGACAAAGAATGGAGCAGAGAGAAGCTGAAAGAGTAAATACTATAAATACTATGGACCTGAGTAGTGTAGTATCTGGAAGTACTTATGAAGAGAATGCAAGGTTGAGAGATCAGAGTACAGAGCTTGAGGACAGTCATACCATAACACATTCTACACATTTCATACAGGCACCACTACAAGTATTTGAGTACCAAGAGGATACTGCATATAGTTCTAAAGTTACTTTACCTGCTAAGCGAAGTGTTGATTTATCGGAAGTTGTACAGGATAAGGATGAGGAACCCATCGGCAGAGACAGTCGAACACCTAGCATGCCTAAGGTCATTTGTGCTTGGTCAGAGTCGGAAAATCTTACGGAAAGGTCTAATGTGAACAGAGAAGCAGCCTCGACACACCATCAAAATTCTCTACCAGGATATTCATCTACATCTCTACCAACAATGGTTGACAGGTCAAGAGAGGTATCACACAATGCTTCTGCAGCAGCAGTTGGAGTTACTACTGTGGCAAACCAAGGTTCATCTCAGCATTATGCATCAGGAAACTCAATGGCAGTGGATCGGGGAAGGGAAATACCCCCAGAACACTTAAATGTTGCTGCGGCAATTCCTGGCACTTCAAGTCAAGATACAAATCAAGGATATCCACCTGATGGATCATCATCCAAGGTCAATGAACTGGCTAGTCAACTCAAGGTATGTGGTCTTCTCTTAATTGCATTGATAAAGTGGTTCCAGAAAATATTCATCTTCCTACCAGAACAATGAACTCCCCTCCAGTTGACAGTCTGTGTATATTAATACAGGCATAGGAATGCAAGTAGATTTTCAGGGTCCAAAATCGACTTCTAACAAGGAACATTTTTTCAAGTAACTTGTACATTTTTTTTATCCATTGGTACATATTGTTTCCTAAAATGACATTGACATTCTACTTTTCTGGAACTGCCCCTAAATTATTTTTTTTTGCGAAGTGGCATCGAGAAGTATCTATGTCAAGGTATCGGATATCTGATTTGCATGACGTAATATGAAATTTACAATAGGTTTGAGAGCAAGATTTACAGAAACATTATTCGTTGATCCAAATTTATTATTGACAATTAAGATAATTCAGTGTAACTGTATATCCGAGTATGTTCTTCACACTTGCACATTTTTACCGCTCTTATTTTTTTATGGGCTAAATAGATATTGTTTTCTTCAACTCAAACAAACAAGTTGACGTCACTCATATTAAAGTGTTCCAGAGAGTCAAATTCAAATAGCAAAACTCAAAACTTTGAAGCATCGTAACTTTGCTGCTTTGTATGGAATCTTGTGAGTAATTTTCTAATAGCAGTCTTGGGGTACCAAAAATTGGCATTGTGTCATATGCTCTTAAGGTGACTCCACAAATAGTGCAAGCACATTTTCTGTAAATATAAATTTGGTCATAACTTCTATAATATTCATGTGAGGGATATCAAACTTGGAGGACAGTAGGAGGTGTCCTTAGCAATAGTTTAACATTTCAATCTTTATTGGCGTTAATACTTAATAATATTCCATCTACACTGGACCTCCTTTTTCCTCTTTAAACATCTCTAAAACAAAATTTTGCTATCACTTTTGCACGAAATTTCAAAATTGGTGTTCAATTTATTTGCCTCAGATATTTAGAAAGTCTAAGGCAATTCGGCAGAGCCAAAATTGAGATTTGTTTATTTATTTGCTAATTTATTCATTTGTTTATTTCGGTTCCAACGAATTGGCTAAGACTTTAAATATCTGAAGCAATTAAATTGAACACCAAATTTGAAATTTCGTGCAAAAGTGATAGCAAAATTTTGATTTAGAGATGTTTAAAAAGGAAAAAGGGGGTCCACTGTAGCTGGGATATTATACAAAATATTATCGCAAATATAGATCGAAATATTTTAAACTATTGCTAAACGATACCTCCTACTGTCCTCCAAGTTTGATATCTGTCACAAGAATATCAGAAAAGTTATGACCGAATTTATATTTACAGAAAATACACTTGGACTTTTCGTGGAGTCACCTTAAAATGACCCATTTTGACCATAGTCAACCATACATTCCCTCATTGTTGGTACACTTTTATGAGTACTGGTGGAGGGAGTATGACTGTTTTCTGGAATCTACTTCCAACAGGGTTGAACACATGTGCTTTTGATTTGCTGATATTTTAAAACTTTAGTTGGGCTTGCTAACATGGTGTGCTGTTTGGCTTATATTGAGAGATAATGAAGTTTGAGACCCCTTTTACACTGTAGCTGGTAATTCCTTCATTCAAAATATTTCTCTTGAGCTGTATGGATTTACATGTAAGTTTCCTTAACAAACATATGTGCAAATCATTAACTGCCCAATAAGTACAAAATTATACTATACAATACTCGAGAATTTCTAAATAGTAAATTTGCTGATTAAAGTGTACAAATGAACATCAGAAAGCTGTCAGAATGGAAAGATTTTGTTCTTAGTTTGTGCTGTCAATTGCATCTTTCATTGCACATGTGCAACAAAAACATTCTGTGTGTATTTGAAAGTTGGACTTCAATGTTAACTTCTTCCTCTTTTTTGTTTCTTAAAGTTTAGTGCTTAAAATGTCTGTTGATTGTTACCACGTGATGCAATGGTCCTAAGGGTCTTGATACAATGATCCCAGTTTCAAGGGATAGAGATGCATGACTGTAGCCCATGATCAATTTTTCTCTGATTGCATGGTTAATTTCCTTTTACCAAGTGTTCCCGAGTTTCACATTGTCTGGCTTAGTGAAATGGGTCTCAAACATTACTTAAAAAATTCTAAAAAGATCAAAATATGACTTAAGACTGAATAAAACTAAGGGATGTACTGACATTTTCTCCTGCATGAAAAATACAAAATATATTAGTTTTTCTTCTGGAATGCTCTTCAGCATTTAGCAAGCCTTTCCCATTTAGGTAAGATATTTAGGTACTAAAGACACAGAAGTTCCCATAAATTTCTATTTTATATATATATATATATCATCTTGGATGGTAAATTATAATGATTCTATTGTACATAACTTCAAGCCTTCAACCCGAAGTTCAGGGAAATAAACAAATCAGAAATCATGGCCCCAGATCACAGAAGTTTGACCATAAATTTCCAAAATCATAATTTCGGATTTATCACTATGTTCCACTGTGCTCCAAAGAACCAAGAAATATTTTTTTAAATGTCATTGGAAGTTGTGATTGTTTTTGCCATAAAAGCTCATCTGATAATTTTTATTTCTCAGCTAAAAATAATACCAGGGGTATGGCTTAAAAGTTATGTTTACCTGAGTTTTTTTCCTATTTCCTTTGGAGTAACTTAATGAAAGTGTCAGTACGCTGAACTCCCTATTTGCCCAGCATGTTTGGATTTGTTTGATATTGTTGGCAATGTTGACCAATCACGTCCTGCAAAGAAGAAAAAAGTGTTTACTATCAATGGCAAGGGTTTTTCAATTACAGCAGTACATATCAAAAGTATGTGTTGAGCCCTGTTCTATTGTAATATCAGCAGAAAGCATGTGTTGCATATACGCTCAGGACTAACTTGGCACAGCACGTTTGCTCTGCACACACTTTATGTAAACAAAATAGAAAACAAGAATCTTCTATTGAGCAATTTGCACAGGATAGCCTTTGGGTTAAACAGAATCAGCAAGCACTCTTTGATCATCTCCAAATTGGCCTTTCTATCTTTTACTTCTGTATTAACATTTTTGGCAAGAGCTTCTGATCAAAAGCATAAGAAAAAGACTAGGGAAATAAAGAAAAACCCAACATTCATTCTTAAATTGCTGAGATTGTGTGAATAAGCAACACAGTAGACATTCTTTAAAGATAGTCCTGAGCGTAATGCTGTGAGTATTTTGTATACCCTGTAGTTACTGTAGTAGTTAAAACTGGCATGCTGTGGTATATCAGTCATACGTGGATGGCATTATTTAAATATTAGGCCTTGTAGTGGTAATCATCTTCTTAGCCTGAACTTCAGCTGTCTCCACAGAATTCTAATCTAAAATGTAAAATTGTAAATGGCCGAGATTACCGTAAGTAATTGATTTTAAATGTCCACACTTAAAAGACTCATCTACAAACTGTGTTTTAGCATACGATTGAAGGGTTACAGCTAAGCTAGGAACACCAAAATCATATTTTGTTGAAATATAGCCATTATGTTGTAGTCATGACGTGAGCAACAGACATAACATCAAATTCTCTGGAAATGCCCTAAGCAAACAAGATACAATAATAATGGATGATGTACTATACGAAATGGTTAGGCAATGAAGCTGGTCTGAACTCGAAACTGACATTTTTCAGTGGTATAGCTAGTTTTGGCGGGAAAACCAGGTGGTCTGCATCAGTGGGAATGTTAACATAGACAACAACAACAACCAAGGTTGATATTTATGTTAAATGCTGTGGAAAACTAGTGTTGTGCTGACGTTTCAAGCATTAGCCCTTTTTTGGAGCAAAATATTTCAGGTCTGTTAACTTTACCAGCATCTCAAGTTTCCATCACCAAATAAATAAATAATTTACATACACAGCCAATTTTTGCTTGGTTTTCATTCAGAGAAGAGGAAAATAACATGTTGCACCTATTTCTCTTGTACTTATTTCCCCGCTTTTATCATAAAACAATCTGCTTTAAAACAGCTTGCCTTGCAATTGTGATCAAATCTATTAGTAACTGTAACCATGAACGTTTCTGTTTCTTTTCAACCATACTTACAAAATTACTCAATCTTTTACATCATGCTTTTCCAAAAATATTGTTATTCCTGCAAATACCATACATGTAGCAGCATTTTTACTTCACAGTATTATTATTGAATAAAAAGCAGGTGTGTAAACAAATGATGGACTACTTATAACCAAGGCATGGTATCTCAATGTTTTCCTATCAAGCATGAAAAATATGACCATTAGTGTAAATTAGCAACTTTCCTATATAATTTAAAGGGGCACTCGCACGCTTAATATTTGTCCACCGTGGACTTAAATAGGTAAAATTGTATCCGTGAAACACATGTACATTTGCCCGTAGTAATCAAAATAATCCTCCAGATCATAGAAAAACCTTTCAAGTGTTAGACAAATGCAATTCTAGGTTGTTTTGACCTGTTATCAAGAGGATGGAATTGGATTGTGATTTCAGCTATTTTCTTATCAGAGAAGTGGCCAGCAGGCGTGCGAGAGCCCCTTTAAGTACCGGTAGACCATCATGGTGAAAAGAACATTTCCTTTAAGTTATTGATATACTCTTGGACGAGCTAGGGTGGGATAGGCTTCACATTCTAAGAAATTAATTTAAGGCTATTTCGATGTTTAAAGCTATAAAAGGGCCTGCCCCAGAGTATCTGCAAGACAACTTTCATGAGTGGCAAGCTAAGTATTACTTGTGCAATCATAAAAACAAAGTCCTTATTCCCAAACCACACACAAACTACCTACAATGGAGTTTTGGGTATAGTGGGGCGGTATTATGGAACAGCCTCCCCGAATACTTAAGAAATTTAAATTCCTTGAGTCTCTTTAATTACTTGTCAGATCCCTGCACGGCAATCTTGTAAAGCAGTTTCGTTTTTCTTTTTTTAACTGTATGTATGTATCTGATGATTTTACTGTGGGTAAATAAACTATCCATACATACATACATTGGAAAGGTGTCCACAAAAAAAAAAGATTTTTGATTTGCTAAATATTTTCTAAAATATCACGTCCTAAAGTAAAAGTTCAAATGTTTTTCGTTTTTCTTACTGGAAAATTACTATAACATCAATTCAGTTATTATAATTCACTTCAGAGCAGTCGTGTTTAATTAATCCCAAACATCCTGGAACTCTTACAGCTAACACACTGCTCTTTTGTTTGTGGCCCCAAATCTTGAGCTTGGCAACACAATTGTTTTTCAGTGGACACCTCTCCAACATAGGTATAGTTCACAATAAGGCAGATTATACTTTATTCTGTGGCTGTGACTTAAAATGGCAATGTGCATCTCTTCCTCTCAGTGCATTGAATGTAATAATGGCTATTACGATCCACTCCAGTGCCTACAGCAGTATTTGCACCCCAAGAGAGACTGTTCATTGGTCTAACTAGGAAATAGTTTAACAATAATTATAATAGTCTTTTATCGATACTAGAAATATACATTTTTAAGATTTACAAATCAAACATGCCCAAAAAAGGATACCTGCTATGGCTCTAAGGCTAAATTGTATTGACATGATAAGATGGCTTGCAAAGCTGTTCACCAATCTCTTGGGACATGAGCCCTGGAACTTTAACTTATTGCGAAGATTGTAGATCTGGTAGACATCAGAGGGTGGTTGATGTTAGATCTTGTTTTGTTGAATACCTAAATGTCTGGCTTCTCTAGTAATTCTTGATTTCACAGGATATACACCCGTTCAGCAATCTCTGAATGGTGTTAAGTTCTGGAAGGTTTATTCAGGCACAACAATCTTTAAAAGGTGATTAACAGAAACAGCAATAACAACAGAGACTTTGCTAGAAGCACAAACTCGACAGCCAGAGTCTATGCATTGATTGCACCTGCAGTAATAGTAATCCAGGGTAAGCTTTTCCCAGGCTGTGAGCATTGACAGGAATGAAACAGAACAGTAACTAGAACACGAGTTCGTTATTGTGTTAGTCACAAACACGACAGCCAGAGTCTATGCATTAATTGCACCTGCAGTAATAGTGATCCAGGGTAAGCTTTTCCCAGGCTGTGAGCATTGACAGGAATGAAACAGAACAGTAACTAGAACACGAGTTCATTATTGTGTTAGTCATAAACTCGACAACCAGTCTATGCATTTATTACACCTGCAGTGATAGCAATCTAGGGTAAGCTTTTCCCAGGTTGTGAACATTGGCAGGAATGAAACAGAACAGGGTCTCTAACTAGCAGATCTTTGCAAAAGATCTGCATACATGACTTGCAGTGAATAATGTTCTCTTATAGTTTTTATGCTCTACCAGATATATGTAGATCAGGAAATTTTAATACTGATCAATGATCAAGATTCATTTAGAAAGTTGATTTGGAGTAAACGTTTTGGTACTTCAGTGGGGCCAGTCTTGAGGTTCAGGTTAACCTGTCGAAATGGCATTCAAACCATGGCCCATATTAATGTCAGCTTTTTTTCATGTTATTCCATGTTGAATAGTTCCTCAAGAGTTTCAGAGCTGGAGGTAGAAAAAGACGAAATTCCCAGACGCCAATCAGAACTTTGATCAAAGAGGCAATTCTTCTTCTGCCTGGCCCTATTGTAACCAAAAGGTTCTTTAATCGTTATGGCCCACGACATCTTAGAAGCACGTCCGATTTCGAGTTTCAGATAGCTTTAGTTGAACTCGACCAGCAAGGGTTAGGCTCACTGGTTAAGGTTAGGAAAACGAATTCCTCCGTTCTTGTGTTTGTGAAACGAGACCCTGACACCTGGGTCAATTACGCGTGTGATGATTTAGATTTTGAGGAGTACCGCCTGAAGTTCAACATGCCTTGCAGCACTAGTATATCTAACAGTCTCAAGGACTATTTGCTCAAGGGAAATTATGTCACAGAAAGGGTTTTGCTGGGATTACCTCAACTGAATTAAAGTTGTGGTCATGATAATGTTGTTGAGGCTAGTTGACTTGACTTGAATAGATATGGTGTGTAGAGCAAGAGTAAGACCAAATACATCTAGCCAATAATGAACGAGAGAAAATACTTCCTCGTCAGCCTATCACAAGCCAAGTAAAATCACCAGCATGCGGTGAGCACAAGACTGTTTTCTTTGTAAGCAAAATAAAGTAGAAACATGCGGTGAGCACGTGATCACTAAATACACAGCTGCATTAGTTCCAAAAATGTTTGGTGGACACATTGAGTGACCAGTAAGAATGCAAAATGCACTGCAAATACAAATAATTTTTGACAATCATCTGAAACCCGCTCTATGTAAGCATTTTATATGTTGTCTCCTTTGATAACAAGAGATGTGGAAAACACTGCTACGAGTAGGTTGTAGTTAATTCACTGCTGTTGATATTAATTTAGACATAGCTTATCCATTCCCCATACACATATGGAAGGGAATTTCTAGTGTAAATACAAAGTGCTTAATGTGTTAGCTTTCTAAATAAGAATAATGAGATAATTTACTTGTACGCAATGAAAGTTTTACAACCGTAATGTAAACGGTCATAAATATACCAGTATTCTTAAAGCAATAAAAATGAAGATGTAAGCAATGTGTCTTGAGATGGTCACTTTTGGACTACATTGCAACCATATTTGTAGACAAAACTAACTTCCATTTACAGCCTGAGTAGCTAACATGATATTCAAAATTATTTTGAGGAATAGCACGAAAACCCTTTTGGGACGCACGTGACTAAAATGTCATCTAGAAGTTACACTGAGACATCTGAAATTCAGGCTAAGAAGCTGCGGCACAGTCGTGTCAGAAACACAATAGTGTGAAGGCAAGCTGTTTTAATGCTGCTCTAAGATTCGCGCAATTCAGAGGCAACTTAGGCAACGCAACGACTGATGCAACGGGCGTTAAGTTACATAATGGGCGGCTTGTTGAAGACTCTTGGGACCAGTAGCAATACGTCGAGTTCATCATGGACGCGAGGGAGGAGTGCAGATCATGCGGGATAGGCTTGTCCTGTCCGAAACCAGCCATTATATGTACCGTTTGGTTGGCATGTTGTAAACTTACTGGTCCTAGCGTGGTGGACACGCTTACTTTACAATAACACGTTGAGACAAAATTCATGGCAAATGATAGGCGACAAGGAAGCAGTGTTTTTACGCGAAAGGCCTACTTCGTTAATTATAACCCAACAAATTGATGAAAATTCATTTGTAACAATGACCTGCCGGTCACAAGTAATGGAAAAAAAAAAACATCAAAGTCATGATAATTGTAACGACGTACAACGTGGCCGCAATTGTTCAAGAAATTTCAGGTGTTTTTTTTTTGAACGAAGATCCAGCATGTACTGCATCTCTAGCAAGTTCCATTCCATGAATTCGTTTTGATTTATTGTCAAGCTTTTTTCTGGAACTGAGATTCCTCCTTATGGCCAAGGTAAGATAGTATTTTATCTTAAAGTCTCTACTTACTTGATTTAATTTTCACGTCTTGTCGAAGCAGGCTGTATATTCTGCCGAGCAAGGGTGGTTTAAACAATTTAGTTAAATAACAGGCGTTCACTCGACCTAAGCGCGTCCTCTGATTTTGATTGTTGTGAATCAAAATCCAATGTAACCCGCGCGGGCTACAATTAAAAAATTGCTGCCCGTACGGGAAACACTACTCCGGCTCTTTGTTTAGACTGAGAACATTTCTCAGTTCGTTGCAGCGTTCTCAGCCAGCAAGATGGAGCCACCAGAGAAACGGTTTGCCAGCCTTTCTACGTACAAAATCGGAAATCAACCAACTGAAAAGGACAATATAAACACCCAAAAGGTAACCAAGAATGCGTTGGCCACTTTGCGAGCTTTTTGCAAGGAAACAGAGCGCGAACTCGATCTCGAAAACGTAACAAAGCAAGAGCTCGATAAACTCTTAACTTCTTTCTACAAAAATGCCAGAAAGAGAAATGGCGAGCGTTTTAAGAAAACGGCCTTCACTAGCCTGAGATTCGGCCTTCAAAGGCATTTTATGGCCAAGAGGGAGTTCAATATTATCACGGAACCAGAATTCAAGAAGTCAAACAAACGTTTCGAAGCGGCCGTGGCTGAGCTCGAGCGACACGGTTTCGGCAAAGTTGAGCATCACGATGCGATTTCAGAGGAAGACCTAGAGAAAATCCAGGCTTCTTACAGCAATTCCATGTCTTCGGATCCTACCAGTCTCCAGAGATTTGTATGGTTTAACATTATGTACCATCTTTGCCGTCGCGGAAGAGAAAGTTTGCGGCTTCAAACAAAATTAACGTTTGAAGTGAAAGCCGATGCGGCGGGGAGGCGCTATGTCTACCAAGCTTTGGATGAACAAGATAAAACCCAACGTATAAATAATGGTCCTTCTGATTCCATTGGCGAGGGACGAATGTACGAAATTCCTGGGAGCCAAAGGTGTCCAGTGAAGGCCTTCGACCTTTATATTTCAAAGTTGCATCCACGTCTAAACTCCTTGTGGCAAAGACCGAAACCGAAAGAACAGTTTCGAGAACAAGACGAAGTCTGGTATTGCACCGCGGCTCTGGGCAAAAACACTCTTAGTCGATTGATGAGTTCAATTTCCAAGGAACTAAATCTCACCCAAAATTACACTAATCATTGCGTAAGAGCCACGGCTCAATGATAAATGAATGTAGTTTTTGTCTCCGGTCAAAACTCCGAAATCCATTCAACATTTTCCTAGGTGTGTAATTACAGTTAGCCCGCATAGTTGCTCCAGTTCACCGTTTATGATGTAAAATTTTGCACCATAAAGCCACGAGACTGTAAATTTCTGGAGCAAATGTTACTATTTTAAAACTTCATTATTATTATCATCATTAGAGCGTCATAACGAGTTTTTAATATTTTTTCATTTAGATGAGTGGTATTCCGATCAGTGTAAAAGGTTGATATATTGCATTTGGCAAAGACAAGCCACTGTGTGCCGTTGCATGATATCTATAGAATCATTGCACTAAGTTCAGACGTCGAACTTTATTCTTGACGCGACAAATGTCAATTATTGTTAAGTTAGTTGTTAATATCTGGCGTGCCAACGCCGCGCTACTGCTGCGCTAAATTACAAATTTGAGAGCTTCCTATGCTCTTAAAATCAGGGTCCATGTTACATTAAGATTATGTCACTCGTACCGAAATTACTTGTTGTTATTTGAATTCAGTCTAACGAAAGTGTGGCGGGTTCTTCCGGTGTAACTTAAAAGTAATTTATAAAGTTCACGAAGAACCCAAAGTAGCGCGAGCTATTGGCACCTTTGAAGCAGCATAGTATTGTATTCTGTAGGTCGTGCATTTTGTCAGGGTTTATGTTTATTCCTAAACATTAAAATGAATTTGATAATTATGGTGTAATTAATGATGGAGGGGTGTTTGAATTGTTGTGTCTATATTAATGGAATTGGAAAAGATCACTGGAAGGCTTATGTAGTGATGAGCGTAACAGAATAGCGCGCGATCTCGACGTCAGGGAAACTGGCCCCGCCTTCATACAATTTTAATGTTTCCTTTTAGGCCCCGAATACTGAAGATTATCAAAATTCGCCAGGAGGTACTGATTCTATCCATCCCTGCACGCTATGCGGATTTTCGTGCTCTTCTCGGGGAGAACTCACCAGGCATTTAAAGGAACATGTTTCGCAGAGAAACTGTTGCCCAGTATGTACGAAAACGTATGCATCAACACAAGGATTGGTCTACCATCTACGTACGCACAGTGGTGAGCGGCCGTACATTTGTAGTTATTGCAGCCGATCCTACTATCAACCCAGTCCCTTGGCCATACACATATCACGGATGCACGAGAACGAAGTACAGATGGAATTCAAGTGTGATCATTGCGATGAGGCTTTCACGAGTGACACCGCTCTTGAAATCCACGCAGCAAGCCATCTCAAGGAAAACTCGCATACTTGTATGCGCTGTGGAGTATCCTTCAAAGAGTATGCGGAGCTTCTCAGGCATTTTGAGAATAACCAGTGTGACAAGTCGCTCCACGAGTGTTCCTCGTGTGATAGAAAGTTTGTCCAGTATGTGGATCTGGTGCAGCATTTGCAGGCCCACAAGGAAGGTGCGGCATTTAAATGCCTGGAATGCCCCAAGACGTTCTTCCGGGTTAACAGTCTGGAAAGGCACAGAAGGTGCCACGAGAGGAAGTTTATGTGTGACGTTTGCGGACAACGATTTCGATCCGCTGTGGCGTACAATATACACCTCCGTGAACACAGAAATGCTTGACCTAGTGTTTGCATCAATGACACAGCGTTCTGGTAATTTGCAACGACGATTGGAGTATGTTATTTATTTAGATATAGATATTTATCTCTACTTTGACATTGCGAATGGTGTACGCGTAAATGCAAGGGCCATATACGTCTTATTTTGCTTTGTTACGCAAAAGGAGTGGTCATTTATATTTATTCCTTGTTGACATTTGAAGTACCGGTTCACATGAAATTTGGGTTCCATGGTCTTCGTGCTAGGCTTAGAGACATTTATGTTTACTTTTACGTTGCAAAGAGTACGTAAGAGCCCTACAAATGTATGGTATGTAACCATGACGACGACGAGTACAACCAGTTTTTGTTTTGTTGGAAAACTAATTGTTCATGTTGCTGTGGGGGACTTAAGTAGTGTTACAGTATTTCGGGTTAAACGGTATTCACTTGTATGTATCTGTATTTATCTTCAGTACGGATGAGGTCGGCGTCATATGTCCAAATTAATATTACAATTACTATGCTGTTTACATTCGAAATAAAAACAAGTTAACCCATTCGCGGGGCGCCTCTCGCGCTATACTTTGTATTCTAAACTTTATCATTAAAAAGGGCTGGTCCTACATTTGTGCGTCCACACTGGGCAGACCCTGTTCTTGGGACAAAGAATATTTGCGCATCACAGTTCGCTAATCGCCCTGAGAAATGTCTGAGGAAGTAGAATTCCAACCGTTATAACAAAGTAACTTCAACTTTTTTATTTATATTTACAAATTGTTATTTACAAATCTATCCTGCCTACAAATAGCAGAAGCTTGTAATATACTAGACAGTTAAATTGTATAGTTGGTAATAGAAGCAAGCATTTACAGGAAGAGCAAGCGCAAGCTTCGATATAAATAAATAAAACGACACTTATGCTGTGCTACCTACAGTGGGGATAGCTGAAGAAAGTAGTAATCATACCTTTAAGTAACCGTAACTTTTTGTGTGGTGCGTTCGTCTGGTATTGCCTGAAACAGAAGTAACTAAAGCTCCCTTACATCGACTTGCTACCATAAACAACTCTAAAGCTGCTTTTTTAAACTTTATTGTAGGCCTTCCGTCCCGAGTGGAGCCGCAGTTCCCTTGAGCATGCCACAGATGCAGTAAAACTGCATTGTGAGCTGTGTGGAAAACCGATCGCGGATCCAAGAGAACATACCGACCACCTTTTGGGCCATTCGAGTAATGACTCGTGCCCTTTATGTAGCAAACATTATAGTTCAAGACAGGGACTGATTCGACACATGCGCGGCCAACACACGAGGGAGCGCCCTTACTCATGTCGTCGTTGTGAAAAGCAATTCGCGCACCCCAGTTCAGCAAAACGTCACGCAGAGAGATGTTTTAAATGACACTACTATACAGCTGTTTTGGGCCGCCGGTTAATGGTCTGTTCTAGTCGACAGCGATTGAGCTTTAGGCCTGTGTTGAACAGTCAATTACGACACTTGAGATGTACACTTTGCGATTTTTTTCATGTTTGTGGTGATGAACGTTTGTAAATATATGCATAGCCAAAAAGTATAGCAGTTATTAGCAAGCGGATTACTGTAATGTCTTGATTGTGATAGTGATTAGACCGCTCGATAGTTATAAATGCATACTTCGCGATGTTATCGTTTTTTTGTGGTGATGTAAGTTTATCATATTTATCCAGAGTGAAGAATTCGTGCCTAAATATCTGGTTCTAGACATTGTCAAAAATATTGAACTGTGTTTAGCAATACCGCTAGAAACTAATAAATACTTCGTGATCTATAAACGATTTTTATGACGATGGGATTACCATGTACATGTTACTAGTAATACATAATTATTTTAGTTAACGCATATCTCGTCTGAGCACTTGGAATGAGGAAATGCTAACTGACACAAAAATAACAATTACTACTAAACGTATTACTTACATATCTTTTGAAATAGTAGCTTTTAATCTACCGGCTTCTCAAATAACTTGAAATGTACTTTTTTGTGTTAGAAAATCGTACAAAACGAGCAATACGATCTTAGATCGTATTGCTGGCAAAAGCCTACATCTAAAGCTGGTTTTTTAAACTTTATTGTAGGATGTTGTACAAGGCCGACGCTGCAGCTCCCTTGTCAAAGCTGCATCGAAACTGCAATGTGAGCTGTGTGGGAAACGAAACGCGAATGCCAGAGAACTAACAGAGCACCTTAGGTCCCATTCGAATGATGGCACATGCCCCGTTTGCTATAAATCCTATAACTCGAAGCAGGGGCTGATTAGACACTTGCGTGTTCATACCGGCGATCAGCCATATGCCTGTCGTTACTGTCACAAGAAATATGCAAATCCCAGTGCAGCAAAGTTCCACCAAGACAAATGTTTAAAATGATATTGGAAGGCCGTTTTTTATGATTGTTATTTTACATTTGCAGTATAACTTTAATTAGTTTGGACTCGCGTGTTCTAATAGTAGCACTTTAATAGGTTGTGTTGTCATATTTTCTACATTCTGCCCACCGCGAACATACCAATCGTATATCAACTTTTTTTTATCAATTATTTTAACGAGAACCCATTACGTACTCGCGCAAAGATCTGCTGTTTTCGTCAACAACTGCATGCTTGTTAGTAATAATACAGTGTTGAATAGATACGTCCCATTGTAAAAGCTATCAAGCAGTCATAAATACTGTAATAAAATCGTAATTCAGAGTAATTTAAAAATAGACGTCACTCGCTAGAACATCTCTTCATGCATGCATCTTGGCATATGCCTTGTGTTTCTGCCTGTGATTCTCCAACATTTTTATCCTTGATACCTCTCTAAAATCTCTCTCTTGTTGATGACTCTTATGTCTCTTACTGGGTGCGTCACTTAACCAGTGCTTTCGCGCGTGACACTTCACTTCCCCCTTTCGTGCGTGACAAGTCTTCAATGTTTCCATTGTAGGTCCTGCAAACTGAAAACTCAGCTGAAAAGCGGCTGCAATGTACCCTTTGTGGCAAATGCTGTTCTGACGAAGGAGATTCCACCGACCATCTTCTAAAACAGCACACTACTCTTGACATGTGCTGTCTCGTATGTAATAAACGCTACGAGACCCGAAGAGGACTTTTATTTCATCTTAGAAAGCATTCTGGCGAAAAACCTCACAAGTGTGATTATTGCAATAAGTCGTTCTCTCATCCAAGTGTACGAGCCGCCCACGTGCGAAGGCATACTGGCGGAAAACAGTCTAAACCACAGACGTCAGAACAGTAGTAATGGACATCTTACTGTGCAACTGGATTTTCACGGTTTTTTAATGTAGTCCGTTCGGTAGTTAACCCTTCTAGCGAGGAAACGTCGGAGTAGGAGCTACAGGCCAAAAACAGTGTGTATTGTTAGTTATCGTTTTGCTTGTCCAAGATCTGCAGGTGTGTCTAGTTGACTAAGACATCAAGCAGGAACGTTTTACTTCATGTCAACAATGACACATCGATGGATTAGCTGTGCGTTGAAAGGTAGCTAAGGCTTATAGATTATGAGCCCAGCAGTACCCGAATTATGTAGATCAGGTCAGTTTGCTCATGAAACCGATCACTTGTAGTTTTGCCAGCACAATTCCGATCACTTGTAGTTTTGCCAGCACAATTCCGATCACTTTTCCAGCACAATTGTCGATACTGTGTTTTCAATGCCGTTTTGTTCAGTCAGTCTGTGCCGGTAAACATTTGTAATATTTCTATTGTAGGACCTTCGAAACAGGGAAGGGAGAAGCGTGGAGGAAGATCTCTTGGCTCTGATTTGTCCACTTTGTGGAATATTCTCCAATTCCCCATCGGATTTTACCAAACACCTGACAGACCATGCTGGGAAAACCACTACATGTCCCGTATGCTATAAGACATACGCGCAACGCCATGGGCTCGTGTATCATATTCGAACTCATACTGGTGATAAACCATTTAAATGTGATTATTGCAGTAGGCCGTTTTCTCATCCGAGCGTCCGGGTCAAGCACATGCAAAATCGCATCTGTGATAGGGCGAAAAGAAAAGGACTTTCGGTCTGAGATTTAAATCTGAATTTTGCATGAGTTTTGGAGTGAAAATTGTTTAGTTTGATTTCCAATTGGAAACCCGGTTTCTTACATAGTGCGTGAAGTGGTATAAAAGTGTTTGTTCCCGAAAGGTCCACACTATCGACTGTTATTTTATGGCAATGGCTGTGTCATAGCGCAAGTGCATCATGTTTTATGAACATTGTCCCAAACCCATGAAGTGATAAAGAGACAGAGTTGTGGGAAATGGAGAAGAGTGAAAGGAGCTCCTATAACATTGCAAATTTAGTTTTATGTCATTAAGGGCAGTAACCATGGCAACAAAACATCTTAAGGGCACCCTTCCTAAGTGGGGAAACCATCCCCCCGGACCATGAGAGGCAAGAGTCCTCTCAAGCGCAAGGAAGTGATAATCCCTTTTCAAGCCTCCTAAGTGGGGAAACCATCCCCCTGGACCATGAGAGGTGATCGTTCTCTCAACCGCGAGGAGGCAAGAATCCTGTTAAATTGCCATGGCAACCGGGCCACAAGGAAACATACCAGTATTTGATAATTCATACATAATTCCTTTATGGCATTATAACATCTCTTTTCCATTCAAATAGCTTGGTTTTGCTCTAAGGTTCAATGCTTGGGCTCATGCTTATTGATCCTACATCCTGTTCTAGATGTATGGAAGTTCCAATTGGGAAATGTGTATCAATGTTCATGTCGTCCTTTTTTTAACAGTAACACGTTTCTTGTTAGTAGTCTTCTTTCTTAGAACAGTAGAATAAAAATATAGAAACTATCAGTTTTATTGTGCGTATTTGTTTTTACCAGCATCTTATGTAAGAATAATATCAGATCTTAAATAATCAATAATTCCATACTCGTATGAGTCAGGTGGAACGTAGAGAAACGTAACTAGAGGATCGGGAAAGGGTTAGCGCAGCATTTGTCATTAAGACGCAGGCTTCAACGTTATATTTCGCTTAGCCTCTGTGTTAAACAGCGTTTATGTGTTAAACAGCGTTTAACGTAAATTTCTCATTTCTCGTATACGAAGTTCTGTATCTAAATCCCATTTATTTATAGCGCGTTCCGATCACATTCGTGTGTTAGCGCCAAAACCACAGGGAACAAATCTTTTCATAAAGAGAACTAATAAATGTTTCCATATGTATATAGTATGATACGTTACGTTCTCACGGGTACCCACCAGTTTGTAATATTTCTATTTTAGGACCAAATCAGGCATGGGGCAGGCACACAGCTAGAGCGCTGGGCTGTACTCAAGCTTTGTCCACTTTGTGGAATACGCTCCAGGTCTGCTGCGGATTTCACCAAACATCTTACCGACCATGCAGGCAATACGACCATTTGCCCGGTGTGTCATAAGGAATATGCGAAACGTCATGGACTTGTATATCATATCAGAAGCCATTCTGGAGAACGCCCATATGTTTGTCCTCATTGCTTTAAGGCATTCTCACAGTCGAGCAACTTGACTACGCACATAAAGTGTATGCATGTGAAGGTCAATCCCATTTGAGAGCAAGACCATGAATTTCAATAACCTGCCATATTTGCTACAATATGGACTATAGAAATACAATTCTGATTATCGTGATCATAAGACACATGAATTTCAATAACCTGCCATAATTACTTCAATATGGACTACAGCAAGACAATTCTGATTATCTTGAGCACAAAACCCATGAATTTCCATATACAACTAAATGCTGTCTTTGGCAATGACCTGCCATATACTATAGAAACGTAGAAAGATGATTCTGATTATCTCGAGTAGAATGCCTATTAATTTCAATATACAACTGAATACTGTTTTGCCAATACACGCCATAGTTACTGCAATAAGGATTATAGTAAGACACTATTTTTTTGTACAAGGCCTATGAATTTTAATGAACAACTCCTGTTTTGGCAACAGCCTGTCAGTTATTGCAATAAGGATTATAGAAATAATATTTTCATATTGTAGGGCCGATGTCGAGTTTGCTCTATTTCTGCGTGATACATTTGTACTTGTTTTCTTTCGATGCTTTAAATCCTCAAATAGTGAATTATGCTTGTACCATATTTGGTCGTGTTCTCAGCATGTACACAACAATGTTTTTCAGTAACAGATAATATTATTTTAGTTTTAGTAATTAAATTACAAAGTTTAGCTGTCGCGAATTTACTGCCATTTACTGAACTGTTTGTTATTAACACCATCTAGCGAGAGATGTTTTGGCGTCGTTATTACCTTGATATTTTAAGGAGTGTAATTTGTTATGGATTCATCCTCGTCTTGATATAATGTACACTTAGTAAATGTTACCTTATAGACGTACCTGGGTGTTGGCTCAGCTTAGAAATCCCATTGTGTTTTTATTATAGAATGTCATTCGCGCAGCAGTCCCCGTCGAAGTTCTTCAATGCGTTATATGTGGAAGGCACTGCGCATCGCCAAGAGAGCTAACAGAGCATCTAGCTCGTCACTCAAAAAATAGTTGCTGTCCTCTTTGCGATAGAAAGTATACTCGAAAGCATGGCCTGATTTATCACCTGAGGAGGAGGCATACAGGGGAAAGACCTTTTATCTGCGAGTCTTGTGGCTGTGCCTTCACACAAACAAGTACATTGGCGAGGCACAGAAGGAAGAAAACCGCGTGTCGCCCTGTACAGCCGGACAATACGTAGAGTGCTTTTGTTGACGTAGACATGAGTATGATCAGTATGGATAAAATTATGCGGATCTCCATAGAAAATGAAGTGCAGTATTGCCTAAGTAGTTTAGGGACTGAGTAAAATTTGTGGATAGCAAGGTGGACCTGTAAAGATCATTGTTTGACCATTTTATTTTATTATAACAGAGAGTATACCTTAAAGTTGTTACTTTAACTCTCGTCTTCTATCGTTATTTGCGACTTAGTTAGCGTATAGCAAGGCGGACGTAATTAACGCCGCTATTTTTGGATTTACCTTATTGTGAGGGTAGAATGGCGATATGGTATATTACGCTGCCACTCGAGGACATATGCATAGATCTCTAAACTAAGCTTGTAAGAAAACATCAAATAAGGACACTTTACTAAACAGGTATTGTGACCTTTTTGTATTACATTCCATCTCGAGTTTTTCTTTTTGGGGCTCGAATGGTTCTGAAAGCGATGCGAAGTTCTTGTCGTTTTGGGGACCAGGAGATATTTGTAATGATCGCTTAACCTGAGTCAAAGTAGCAGTAACTTGTAAAATCACCAATTAAAGACACTGAACCAAAAAGCTATTCTTACATTCTCCCTTTGTGAATGCCTTTGTGTCATTCCATCTTAAGTTTTCCTCTGGGTTCGAAAGTTTCTGAAAGTTATTGTTTCTGAAGTTTCATGTGAATCACAGTGATTTCCACTTCGAATCTATCGAAACACAAGAGAGGATACATTTTAAACACATTTTGGTATTTCTGTTCTAGGAGTCGAAAAATGTGGAGCCGAGATGCTCTATGGAACTTCGTGAAACTAGAAGAAGAACGGCCGTACAGGAAGGAGAATTTCCCTGTGTGCTTTGTGGCCAGAGTTGCTCTTCCAAGAGCGAACTTTCTAAACACCTCTTAGCTCACGCCAGTAACAATCGTTGTCCTGTATGCAATAATCAGTACTCTAGATGGTATAATCTTCGGCGTCATATCACATCACATTCGGGGGAGCGGTCGTTTGTTTGTCCGTACTGCCAGAGAGACTTTGCAAGGCGTTCTGTTCTTAATGTTCACATCCAGCATTTGCATCCAGGCCAGGCTAAACTGACTCGACGTTAACGAAAGACCTTTAGCACCTCATGTTTGTATAGCTCGTTAAATTATATATATTATAATAGACACTTGTACAAGTAATTACAGATTTATTCAGATTTATTTAATATCCTTGGTAATAGTTTTGGCACGGACCATTAAGGACCATTTAAAAAAAAAAGTGCTGCTAGTGGCTTCGCTGTCTTTTACGCGTACATCGGTAACTGCTACGTTCTTGGGCGATCTGTTAATTTCCATAAATAGTGTAAATATTTCCATTCTAGGTTAGCAAACCTCCTGAGGGACCCAGATTGCATCGACACGAAAGAGAAGTGTTTGTCAACCTGGAGTGTCACCTTTGTGGTACAACTTGTTCGACTGCCAAGCATCTAACGCAACACCTTTGTGCACATGCAAAAGGAACTAATCGCTGCCCTGTCTGTCACAAACAATTGGCAAGACCTAATGGTTTGATTTATCACGTCAGAATTCACACAGGGGACCGACCTTATTCGTGTAGCATATGCGGCAGTTCATTTTTTCAATCTAGTCATTTAAAATGGCACGCAAAAAGACATCACACATCGAATTAATGTCGTGCTCCTCATTTTCCCGAGAAAATAGTTGTGACGTAAAACTGATGTAGATAAACATCTGAAGAATGTCTCGTCCAGCGATGTTAATTTAGATGCCCAGTTATTATCTTTATGTTTATACATGAAGAGCTATATATTATAATAGACACTTGTTATCAACTGATTAGTAATCCTTGTTAATCGTTTTGGTATCGGATGAAGACGGCAAATGTAAGCTATGCGTCTTACCCATTAAGACATTCTCTAAGAAAACTGGTACTGTTATTTAGTGGCTTAGCTATTTCATTCATGCTTCACTCGGTAACTGCTACGTTCTTGGGCGATTAATCAGTTTCCATAAATAGTGCAAATATTTCCATTCTAGGTTAGCAAACTTCCTGAGGGAACTTCATTCCAGCGACAAGAAAGAGAAGAGTTTGTCAACATGGAGTGTCGCCTTTGTGGTAGACTTTGTTCGACTGCCAAGCATCTAACGCAGCACCTTTGCGCACATGCGCAAGGAACTAATCGCTGTCCTATCTGTCACAAACAATTGGCAAAATTGCATGGTTTGATCTATCACGTGAGAATTCACACTGGGGAACGACCTTATTCGTGTAGCGTTTGCGGCAGTACATTTTCACAATCTAGTCATTTAAATAGGCACGCAAAAAGACATCACACATCAAATTAATGTCTTGGTCCACATTTTTCAGAGAAAACTGTTGTAAAACTGATGTAGATAAATATATGAAGAACTGCTCGTCCAACGATTTTAAAGATGCACATTTATTATTATCGTTATGTTTTTACATGTTCTATCTAAATATTGTATCTCAGGTGCGTAAATTACTTTAAAGCGCCGGGAAATAATCGATTCGTTAACATAACTCTAAGCTCAATGTCTTAACCGTTGCGAAGCACTGAAGAGCAATAACCCGACACTTGGCATTTATGCTCTCGGGTATATTTTATTTACATTAAATATCCCTGCGTATTTGTCATCTGTAAATTTCGGCCATCAGTATAGGCATTGTGTCGCATAGGAGTATCGCCTAGTGTATCGTTGCTATATCACTATCTTTAGTATCTGCAATAAGAAAACGCTCCTTCCTTTTGCATAAAGTGTAAACGTTTTTATTCTAGGTTAAATTTGTCAAGGGAGCCGCATTGCTTCGACAAGAAACAGAGCAACCAAACAAGCGACAGTTTGACAACCTGGAGTGTAGTCTTTGTGGCAGACTTTGCCAGAGTACCAACCATCTTACGCATCATATTTGCGCCCATGCGCAAGGAACTAACCGTTGCCCGATTTGTCACAAGCAGCTGGCAAAACTTCATGGTCTCATCTATCACATTAGAACTCACACTGGGGAGCGGCCTTACTCATGTAACATTTGCGGCAGTTCATTTTCACAGTCTAGCCATTTGAGAAGCCATGCAAAAAGACATGGTGGTAATTTATCGATGAAAAATAAGCAGTAGAGGTGTTTTACTCAAGAAGCATTTCTCAAATTATATATATGGTTTGGCTCATTCTTTAATTCTCCTCTTCATCTTTATCTTCAAAACTGCATGGACGGGTACTTGTTGGTTATATCATTTTTTGCCTGAAAAGAATAATTTGTTTTCGCTTTGCTAAATGTTGAATAGAATAGAATAGAATGTAGTTCTAATTTCATTTTCGAGTTCATTGATACCGATAGTTCAAGAATGTGAACTTGAATTTATAATAGACTTTATAATTTTTTATTTGCACATTATGTACATCTACGATTTGTTAATTGATGATTATATTGTGAATTCATATGTGTCCAAGTTCTTGTTTTAAGAGAATATCATGTTAGCAAGCCTCTGTTTTAAACTTATATTCACCAAACAGTGGTTTGCAAAAAGGCATCATTTTCGAGGGGGTAAATGTTGCCATTGTAGCCCAACATGATTGGCCTGGAAACCGCGGCAGTGACTTAAAACTCAGTATCTTTAACTTCTTAAAAGGGGTACCGTCACGTTTATTGCAACAACAAAATTCGTTCTATATGCGCCATATATAACCTTTTATGTAACCGTGTCCCATCCGGGAAGAAGAGTGAATATGTAAATTGAATGGTTAGGTCACATCGAATAGATATCATAGTAAAACACTGTATCAAAGCGATTCTATGATGAATGTCAGAAATTAGTGTCGTCATGTTCACTTTTAAAATCAAAGATAGTTTGCTTAGGAATGCTTACAACGATAAGTACTTGTCAGTTACGTGTTCCCGTACTCTTGGGAAGTCATCCAGAGTAATTAAAGTAAAGTAGGTGCTTATATAACGCTTATCCTCAAAGCTCTAAGCGCTTTACACTAATATATACTCATACCAGTTCTTTATTAGAAAGCAATCCATCAGTTTCCATAAATAGTATAAATATTTCCATTCTAGGTTAACGAACTTGCTGAGGGAACCACATTCCATCGACAAGAAAGAGAAGAGTTTGACAACCTGAAGTGTCACCTTTGTGGTAGACCTTGTTCGACCGCCAAGCATCTTACACAGCACCTTTGCGCACATGCTCAAGGAACAAACTGCTGCCCCATTTGTCACAAACAATTGGCAAAATTTCATGGTTTGATCTATCACATGAGAACTCATACTGGAGAACGACCTTATTCGTGTAATATTTGTGGCAGTACATTTTCACAAACCAGCACACTAAGTAGGCATAAAAAGAGGATACATTCGGGCTTGTTAGCAAGTTGCAGTGGTCTGTAGCACGTGGTATTGTTTCATGGGTTCCTTACTGTGTTTTCACGTTATAGTTGGTTCTAATAGAAGAGTAGAGTAGAAAATGCTATAGCTTGAAAAAAACGTTCCTTTTTTGTTTGGTTTTTAAAGGAATACAGCTCGTATTTCACCCACAGGCTGTTAATTTAAATGTATATAGAATAAACAACTTAATGGTTGCATTGTCTGTTTGCTTGCGCAGAATCGTAAAGCAGCTTTAGTATAAGAAAAGGAAGTACTTCCTCGATAATGGCCATTTGTATTTCTAACACGATAACATTAGTGGATCAACAAAAGCAAATTGTAAAGAGAGAACATGTTCATAAAGATGGCGTAAGGGTGGAACGTGTGTGCTTATACGAAACTTCCTGTTTCTATTTTAGGAATCCAATATCATGGCGGATTGTTTCGGGCTGCATGGTAGAGATGATCCAGAATTTCTTTGCGTTCTTTGCAACAAGAGATGCTCAACTGCTAAAGAACTTACAAATCACCTTACAGATCACGCCGAGAAAACGAATATCTGCCCTGTTTGCAATAAGCAATACTCTAGAAGGCACGGCCTTGTGTATCATATAAGGAGTCATTCAGGAGAACGCTCATATGTTTGTCCATACTGCAATAAAGCCTACACTCGCGGCAATATACTTGCCGCCCACATAGAAACTGTGCATTCGAACTTAGCGAAAGCGGATTATTTTTGATTGACTTTATAGCCTAGTTTGTGAGTAACTTAACATCTGAATATTAATCCGTGCACTATTCAGTGCATTTCTCCTTTATTGGGCGGTTCTATAATCAAAACTTTGCTGTGCGTTATTTTTACGTCCTAGAGCACAATAGCCTAACGAAGCAAAACATATGTTCTGTATTGTTACTTCAGTGTTATTTAGGACCGGGTAGGAAATGCAACAGATAGGAAATGCCGATTTGAAGTGATGATAGTGATATGGTTTTCGAAGATTAAGTCATATAAGTTACCACCAATAAAAACGCTGCACTGCAGGCAACTAAGTGCCACACCTCTACTAATTTTAGATATTTTTTTATTCGAGAAAGATACAGATTTGTATCCATTTTTATTCTAGGAATTAAACGAGCCCGGAGAAAGCGCCAGTTTCTCACCACAGCAAGACGAAGATAGTGAAACTTTGGAGTGTAGCATTTGCGGGGAAATATGTTCAACAGCCAAACATCTAACGCATCACCTTTATAGACATTCAGATGGAACTAAACGGTGTCCGCTCTGCCACAAGCAATATTCAAATGGCAATGGACTGATGTACCACCTTCGACGTCATTCAGGCGAACGGCCTTTTGCTTGTCAGTATTGTGGAAGAGCATTTATACGGTCGAATGATCTCAGTAGGCATCAGCAAAGGTCTCATTATGTATAAAGATAAAATCCACATATAGCTGCACCACCTTCGACGTCATTCAGGCGAACGGCCTTTTGCTTGTCAGTATTGTGGGAGAGCATTTATACGGTCGAATGATCTCAGTAGGCATCAGCAAAGGTCTCATTATGTATAAAGATAAAATCCACATATAGCTGTTTCTGATTTGACATTGATCAGAACAGTTGCAAGAACTTGCAGAAGCCTATAAAGGTCGTGTGTATTGTGCGTATAGAAGACTTCTATCCTTTTTAGTGAAAAATTAAGCCTTGTCACTATTGGCGTGCTTTTATCTTTGTTGGATAATAGATTAGAATTTCTGCAGGAGGTCACTGCGTTTATCGTTAGTGATTGCATTCCGTTGATAAGAACGTTGTTACGCAGAAATTATTTCTTGTAATTGTTGGCAGATTTATAGGTCTTCCTGTTAAACTCCTCGTAATATTGAAACGCCATTGTCTCGTTAAAATGCGCATTTTTCTTTGAGGATTTTGATGACCCCACTAAGTTCTACATTTTACATAGAGTCACAAGATGCGAATTTGTAGTTCATATTAGTGGGCACCGTCCTTAAAGCGCGTGAAATTAATATCCCACATAGAATAGTTGCTGGTATTATTTGGACGCACAAAAGAACCTCAATCAAAGTTGCCACTGCCACCAAGTTGAGTTAAGTTTAGATTATTTTTGGGTACTAAAATGCTTATCATAAGTAGTGTTCTTACTGCCTAATTTGTACTGTACCACAAATCTTCACCTATTTCAGTGAAAGCGACCAGACTGATTTTCCTAGCAAGATGCACATCTGTATCCATTTTCATTATAGGAAAGTAACGCAACCCTGGAAAGAGGCGTTTTACTGCGAGAAGAATCAGAGGAATTGGAGTGTCTTATTTGCGGGGGGATGTGCACAACATCGCAGCATCTAACGTATCACCTTTATACGCATTCAGAGGGGACTAAACGATGTCCACTATGCCACAAGCAATTTTCCAGAGGCTGCGGTCTGATGTATCACCTTAGGAGCCATACAGGAGAACGCCCTTTTGTTTGTCGTTCTTGCAGGAAAGCGTTTTCACGATCTAACGATCTCACTAGACATCAACAAAGATTCAAACATTTATAAAGACCGACACAAGTCAATCAGTGATTTCCTGTTCTAGGAACACGGAAATATGCGTATGTATCAAATAGGAATTCACAAATGAATTGGAGCAGTCACACGGATCGTGCATGACTGCTCTTCCCTGCGCAGAGGTCGAGACGTGTCTTCCGCACATGTAAATATACTAGTAGCGGAAACGTACACGAAGGTACGGGGTCGTGTACGACTGCTTTGCTGGGTTAAAACACACACTGCATGTGAATGCACAATATGGGAAAACCACTACGAAGATAGGAAGCATGAACGATTGCCTTGGACTTCTCCGCAGCCATAACCACTTGCTGAAGTAAATCTTGCTAAAGTAAATCTCTTGCGATCTTAATTTCTGATGCCAACTGCATTTACGTATACGTTCAATCATTCTTTGAAATACCTAATTAAAAACTGTTGCGAACTTGAGCTGTAGTTTTAATTCATGTGTCGTAGAATTAAAATGCAATTCGCTTAATTAAGTCTAGTCTGTTGTTTTCTCTGGCAACTATGGCTACATCGTTAAAACTGCGTCCTTTTAGTTAGCAGAACTGTACGTCTTTTTAGTTACCAGAACTGTAAAACTCTTGATGTTTTTATTGTAGGATAATCCCGATGGTGGGAGGAATAAAGACGCACGATGCGAGCTTTGCGGAACAGTGTGCGCCACGCCAAGGCTTTTGACAACGCACTTGATGGGCCATGCCAAAAACAAGAGGGTCTGTCCTCTGTGCGCCAAGCCGTTCGCACAAAATAGTGGCTTGATTTATCACTTGAGAAGTCACACTGGAGATCGCCCTTACGTATGTTCCTATTGCAATATGGGGTTTTCGCGGTCCGGAGATATGAACAGGCATCTCCAGAGAAGACACGGCAGCAGTTCTCACAAAACGACTGAAAAACTTGTCATTATGAAGCCGTTCCATAAGTGATGTCATATCTGCGGTGCTTGGCCAAAACTATTTTAAAACGACTTTTTAACTACCGTAGTGTTTGAATAATGATGCATATTTTAAATGAAGCAGATAGTAGATAAGACGTGAGCTCTTGAAAAGCGCTCCCAGAATAGTACAAGAAATTAAACTTTAATTTAGACAATATAGATCAACACGTAAACGCAACTTAGAAGAAGGCATAATTATGTTTAAGTAGTTTATTTTTATTCAGCTTCGCCTAGGAATAACCGACGTAGACTGTTGAATGTTTTAATCTTAAATATTTCCTTAATTTGGTAGTAATAGTATTCTATTAACGTAACATTCTAGTCCCATTTTCGTTACTCTGCTGCTTAGCAAACGGTAGTAATGGCTTCTAAGGAGACAAAATAATCTGAGAAGCGAAAATCTCAAAACTTCCATGGTAAATCCGTTTAATATTTTTATTCTAGGGTGTTGAGAAAGACGCGTTCCTTCTACCCGTGGTCACTTCTAATATTCCACGATGCGATCTATGCGGTGTGGTCTGCACTACCGCTGGGCACTTGACAAAGCACCTGAAGGCTCATGCCGCTAACACAAGACGCTGCCCGCTGTGCAATAAACAATTCACCCACAATAACGGGCTAGTTTACCATCTTCGCAGCCATACTGGTGAACGGCCTTATGCTTGCGCAGGTTGTAATGTCGCGTACTCTAGACCCAGTGACTTGAGTAGACATAACAAGACTAGACATCATAAAAGTTCAACTTTGTAGCAGACATTGTCATCATATTTAATATAAGTTACGGCATTAAAATGTTTATTTTCATCCGTCGTTGTTTTCGTCTTCTTGAAAAATGAAGAACGTGATTGCGTAAGCCTACTGAACTAGGAAAGGGATCATTTTGGTAAATCCATTTAATATTTCTATTTTAGGATCATGAAAACGATGCGTTGCCTGTACCGACGTCTAGCTTTCCGCGGTGTGATCTATGCGGAGTGGTGTGTGCTACCGCTGGAGAATTGACACAGCATCTGAGAGCTCACGCCTCTAACACAAGACGATGCCCGTTGTGTATTAACAAACAATACGCCCAGACAACCGGGCTTATTTACCATCTCCGTAGCCATACTGGTGAACGGCCTTATGCTTGCGCAGGTTGTAATGTCGCGTATGCTAGACCAAGTGACTTGAAAAGACACATCAAGGCTAGACATAAAAGTTAAACTTTGTAGCAGAGATTGTTAACATATTTAATTTAAGTTACGGCACTAAATGTCTATTTTAATCGGTCATTGTTTTCGTCTTCTTGAGACAATCAAGAATGTGATAGCGTACGCTTACTGATCTAGGAAAGGGATCAATGTCTAAATGGTAAATCCATTTAATATTTCTATTTTAGGATCATAAAAACGATGACGATGCATTCCCTGTACCGATGGCTAGTGATCCGCGATGTGATCTGTGCGGTGTGGTGTGTGCTACCGCCGGGCACTTGACAAAGCATCTGAGAGCTCACGCCTCTAACACTAGACGCTGCCCGTTATGTAACAAACAATTTGCCCAGACAACCGGGCTCATTTATCATCTTCGTAGCCATACTGGTGAACGACCCTTTGTTTGCGTAGCTTGTAACGTTGCGTATTCAAGATCCAGTGACTTATGTAGACATAACAGGGTTAGACATAGAAGGTAACATTTTGTAGCAGGCTTCCGTGCTTTGACTCCAACATAGTGTGTGCTGGTCTGATGTCCTACATCTAGCGATTACTCGCAGCTGTGTTACAAATAACATGTTTTTATAGCTCGCGTGCCATAACTATAACTTTGGCACCGTACTGTGGAATGCTTCTTTCGTAGAGAAGTCCTTGTAGTTATTGTAGATCTAGTACCTTGCTCACACATTCTCTCGTATCTAAAGGGTTATTTAGCATCTGCAATGGTCGTGTCTCTATTTGTGTGTGGCGTCGTTTATTATAGATCCAGGAATTTGACAAGAGTCGCCATCCCTAGATAGTTTTAGACTATTTTGCAGAAAAAAACATAACGAGGATTTTTCAGTGAGATCAGTTTATTAAACTTTTCATTTTGTAAGTTTGCGATTATTATAGTATGCAACTCGCCGCTGTTCCTTGTTTTACTCTTCCTTTTTAAACTGCTTATAACTAGCCTCATGCATCGATATCTTGAGTTGAAGGCTAAAAGACGTCTTGTTACGCTCGAAGAGTAGTAGATATTGGCATCCTATCTTTAATATAATTTGAAATTTCATTTTAATTTAATCTTGGGTGGTGATGTAGGGCTGGTTCCTATGTGTGACACCGCGCCCCCTGTTTATCCGCTCGCCTTTGTTAATCAAGAGATGTCGGTTGCATTTCCAATAAAAACACCCTCTCCAAATCGAATGGCTTCATAGTTCAATCTCCCAATCATATATAGGCTACTAATTGAAACGTTAGATTCATTCATAATCATGTTAGTATTTTTCCTGCTTATCTTGTTTAACACTGAACTTGGAAGAAGACGCTAGGTAAATATCTCTTGCTACTTCTATTATAGGTTGCACTCGGAAACGAAAGAAGACCCGCGCCTCAAGAATACAGGGAGGTAGTTTTGAACTGCGAACTTTGTGGACAGCAATGCTCCTCTTCGAGCGAACTCACCACGCATCTAAAGGAACACGCTAGGAGCCCGAACCAGTGCCCTTTATGCGATAAACAGTATGCACAGCCTAGTGGACTCCTCTACCACTTGAGGTCACACACGGGAGAGAAACGTTTTGTGTGTAAAATTTGCGAAAGAGCGTTTGCCCAGTCAAGTACAATGTATCACCACATGAGGAAAGTCCATCGATTTGATACTTCTACATTAACTGCAGTTGGGATTTGATGTGAGCAGTGAAAGGCAATGCATAAACTATATAAACTATGAGGACGGTTGTATGATTTTTGTATCTGTGATTCTTGTGGGATAACTTGGTACGAGACAGCATATAAATTATTGTACCATTATTGTAACCATCCGGTATCAAGTGCCATTGCATTGCGATGTTACACTAGCACCATCGTTATTTCAATATCATTGCCATGTTACGTTACAGTGCTGGTATAAAAACTCGATGCTACTTCTGCGCGATTTTGATGACTGGGCATAAACATTGCATATAAACTCGATGCTGCGTGTTGCGCATGATTTTTGCATCTGGGATTCTTGTGGGATTTTGGTAACTTGGTATAAAACAGCATACAGACTATTGTAATCCAACTCGTATTTCAGTGTCACTGCGATGTTACACCATCGTAAATTCGATATCACTGCAATGTTATGGTGCTATGGTATAAACACTCGATGCTACTTTTCCGCGATTTTGATAACAGGTCATGAAACTGTATATAATCTTGATACTACGTCGATTTTAATAACTGGACATAAAACATTGTATATAAACTAGGTGCTACGTCGATTTTAATAACTGGATATAAAACATTGTAAAGACAATTGCAGTTCCTCTGAAATATCTTTCATACAACAGTTTATATTTTTTTCAGCGCAACTGCGATATAAACACTAACGTTCCTGTGTACCTTTCTTTCCATAATAGTTTGGAAGTTAAAGATAATATTTTTTTATTAGTGTCTAACTTCATACGAACTTTGCTGCAGTAGGCCACCCAATATCGCATAAATCCATGTACATATACCTGGTCTGCATGTATACAGTTTGCATTATAACCATATTATCTTATTTATAAACATCGTTACCGGAATGTCCGTTCTGAGCGCGTAATTGTTTTGATTGAGTGAACGACAGTACTCGATTGAAATGGTTGCCGATTCAACGTATTGTTACTAAGTTTGAAGTGAAATAAACTGATTGATTGACTTTTGGGATCGTGTTTCGAATTGTTTAGTTTTATCAGCCGTTCCAGGAGTATTACCCTACACGTATACTTCAAGGTATAGCATTCTTTATTGCTTCAAACCTTACGATGACGAACAGTTTCAAGACGGGTGTATTTCGTTGCAGGGCCTGGAATCCCAAGAAGAAGCCATTCTGTCAACCCTCCGGTGCTGTTTTTGTGACGTGCATTGCTCCGCCCGAACAGACCTTACAAAACATCTTCTCGTTCATGTGAAGACGAAGAACTGCTGCCCAATATGCGGGAGGACGTACTCTACCTTCAATGGTCTTCTATATCATTTGCGTACCCATACCGGGGAGTGCAATTATCCTTGCCCGCATTGCGTTAAATCATTCCAGCAATCTAGTACACTCAACCGACATGTCAAGGAGGTGCATCTGAAGCCCAGGCGATAAGCTGATGTTTTGTTTGCGTGTTCGAGCTATTTAGAATGATGTCTTGATAATATTATGACTTATCCTTTATTCATAAAGGAAGCTAGAAATTCTCTTTAATCGAGATCTCAGCTTTCGCGATTGTGATCGAAGTGATTCAAGATTGCAAAATCCCCTGTGATACCTCCAGTTACTATAGTGCTAGATACTTCGCGATTAGATGCGCAAGCGTGATGGGTGTTCTCAATCTTAGCATAAACTATTGTCCATAGCAAGTCATCTTTTGCACATTTCTTAGTTTATTGCTTGTAAAACACTGTTGAAACGCCTGTTCTTGTAATAAAAAAATAATTATTCTGCTGCCATTTGTACTTCGCAACGACTAAGACTTTTATTTGATGGAATGTGTTATTTCAGTTGGAATTCATATTTAATTAGTGTATGTATTTAAGTACGTTTTCATAAGACTAATAAAATCAATCGTTGCAATGAATTTATGAATGATTGTAGATATGTATACCAACGAGAGTAGCCAGAAATTGTTTTGAAGTACGCAGTTTGCAGTTTTTTCACCAACTTTTTCTGCTGTACATTGAATGTCTTGGTTTGGCTTCACGAGGGACGCACGTGCCTAAATGATGATGATGATGAAAGTGGATCCCATTTGCGTACGGGTAGCTACGCGCTTGGTGAAGTCTTCAACGATAATATTACTCGTCTTTACAATGCTAACGTCATTCTCACCATTTATTAACATCTAGAATAGGATAGATAAAAGGCTATTGTAGTTTTGATAGTAAACTAAGGCAAACGAGACGCTGTGACAAGTTGCGACTCACGTAAGCTTTCTTGAATAAGCACTATCATGCTTGCAAAACCCTCTGCCATAAACACATCTAAATGTTTTCTATTATAGGAACGAGGAAATGCAAGACAAGTGGCACCCGATGAAGGACTGCAGTGTGTCATTTGTGGCAAGCAATGTGAAAGCGCTTCTGCACTCACAAAGCACCTTTATAATCACGCCGATAAGTCAAACTGCTGTCCTGTATGTAGCAAGCAATTCTCGAAGACCCACGGGCTTGTTTACCACCTTAGAAGTCACTCTGGAGATCGACCCTTCGTTTGTCGACACTGCAATCAAGGGTTTACCCAGACAAGCACCCTTTCCATTCACCTAAGAACACAGAAACATTTGAGAAATGTTAGGCTTGGACAATTTCTGAGCACCTTAGGCAAGACCAAGCAATGATCACGGTTGTAGATTGGTTTATTGAGATGTCAAATTTGTGAATTGTAGCCTGCATGCAAGACTTGGGGTATCACACCATCATCTTATTTTATGTATAGCGTAATTCTGTTCTCATATGAATCTAAACCATATGATATGATTTCCTTTTTCCTAAAGTCTGGTGTAGGATTCTAAGAATTATCATAAAAAAATGAGATATCGTTAAATGAAGTATAAAGCATAGTAAACAGATAAAAGTCGTTTGACCCTAGGTGCAGCAGAATTCCTATATAAATAAGAATCCTTAGCATGCGAAGTATATTATAGGTTTATGGCATTTCTTCTTCATATAGCTATATATACCAGTACTTATGCGTAGCTTTAGAATAAAAAGACATGGCTTCTTTATGGTGTTCTGGGCTTTGTGCTTACAATGACACTCGCACAACTTCGTGCAACACGGCGCTCTAAATTTCTAGGGAAAACATTGATAGTTTCTTGCATCCGTAGCAGCTCAACTATAGAACGTTTAAAAGTGCTGTTACCTGAAGCACGAGTAAAAGTGAAAAAGGTTAGAACAACGGATGACTTAAACAACTTCCAAGTGAAGGTCAGTAATTTATTTTTAACTTGTATTTTAGAACCGTCAGCTGGTTGAACGTAGATGTGCTCTTTGTGGAGTCGAGTGCGAATCAGCAGCAGAACTGACGGAACATCTCTATGACCACGCCCGCGGGACAAAGCGTTGCCCATTGTGTAGCACACAGTACGGCAGCAGGACAGCACTGATATATCACTTACGAACGTACACAAATGACCGGCCATATCGCTGTGAACTTTGCAATAAAGTATTCTCAAGACCTAGTAGTTTGACTAAGCATAAGAGGGAAGTGACGCATCCGAAACATTAGATGGAAGATTAAGCACAAAAGCGATGTTTTTTGAAGCGTTCTTGGTAACGACTCGTTTGATCAAAACATCTTGGGCGCCCTTGGAATGCCATAGGGAATGGCGATTGTTATTAAAGTAATTAAGAATGTGTGTTCTTTGCCTAGAGAGCAACAATGTTAGAGCACGAAAATGTTTTTAAGGAGGCCACGTGAGAATTATTTCTGTATCTGCACGCTTTTGTTTATAGATATCAATGTTTTGTAATGAAATGTAAACAAATAAAGTGAAGTAGAGGACATTGTGCACCTTATTTCTCTGGCCGATAGGTTCAATGTTAATTTTTTTAAGAATTACTGCTTGTCTCATCACAATATATATTTTGGTATTAAGTAGGTGTAAAGTGCGGCCACAGAAATCTAGCGATGGCTATTAATGTAAACTTTTAATTTTACTTTGTAGAAACGTCAGCTGATTCAAAGTGGATGCGTTCTTTGTGGTAGAGAATGCGATTCGCGTTCAGAGCTTACAAGACATCTATCACAACATGCCAGGGGGACACATAAATGTCCACTGTGTAACAAGCAGTACGGCAGCAGGAACGCTCTTGTTTACCACTTGCGAACCTACACAAATGACCGACCATATCGGTGTACATTTTGCAGTAAACAGTTCTCAAGACCTAGTAGCTTGACCAAACATAGAAGAGAAGTGAAAAATCATAATAAATATACAGGCTAAAAAGAACAGGAAAGATGTGTTTGAATAGCTTGTTAGTGTAATAGACATTTGATGTGAGACGGGATTGATTTTCTTTACCAAATGGAATGGACTGCGTCCCTGGAAGTGTACCCTGGAAGCTTGAGTAGAATTCCACATGTTTCATGTGCGATAATAATAATAATTTACGATAAAAAAGATTGAAGATTTAAGATAACATATGCAGATACACTTCCATTGTAGACAAAATGTTTGTTTTTTTATCTTTTAAGATAGAGGAGCAAGGGTATATATTATACAGTTAGAAATCGATTGAAACTGAAAGCTAATATTTTATCTGCATACAGTTTTTTTGTATAAATAAAGCATGCGTTGACTTTGTCTTTGTGGGGTCCCTGTTGAAGGATTGACGGTAAATTCTGAAACGTTGGCATCTTTCGTCTCCTAGATTGCTCGTGTTTGTCTGCTTTTCATCCTAGAACATTTTCTGTTTTATGCTTGAGTAATATTTGAAAAAGACACTGCAGTGCCAAAGAGTTACGAAATGGGGGTTTCTGCAAAGTTCGTATTTTAAAATAAAACGAGCGAAAAATAAAAACTAATTTCTAATTTATATTTTAGAAACGCCAACTGGTAGAAAGCGGATGCGTACTTTGCGGCGAAGAGTGCGATTCACCAGCAGAGCTGACCAAACACCTCTATAATCATTCCGGAAGAACAAATCGGTGCCCCTTCTGCAACAAGCAATACGGAAGCAAAACCGGCTTGGTGTACCACTTACGAACCTATACTAATGACAAACCGTATCAATGTGAATTCTGTAATAAAACGTTCACAAGACCCAGTAGCTTGTGCGATCATAGGAGGAATGTCAAACATCCTATACAAGAAAAAAAAGCGAAAGTGAAAATTAGCTAAAAGTAACTGCTCATTATTATGCGGTAGACGTTCTCTCGTAACAACGCCGTGGTAAATGCTTTGTACCATCAGTATTGACAAAGACCTTTGCTAAAGGGGATTGCGATTAGAACATTAGTATTGAAAAATGAACATAACAGTGAAGTACTTGATTTAGAGTGACCGTTGTTTCCTCAGCTGAGATGTTGCTGATCCTTCCTGGTACTGCTGTAACAAGACTGCAAAACTTCAAAGCATCACAAACAATTTCCTTTTTCGCAATAGTTAATTGTTATAGAAACAGTCACAAGTAGATTAATTAGATACCGTAGTCATCCGAATCTTGTCCCATCTTGTTGAAATGAACTTTTTAATGTTTAGAATTAGTTTGACAATAAAACACCTTGATTGTCTTGAAATGTCCCTGTTTTCTTGTTTCTGTAGCAACATTGTAGTCTTTATAAGAAAAGACGGAGTAAGTTTTTATCATATAGAGTGAGAAATCACGCTTTAGTGTATTAAGTACAACCAAAAAATAACCCGTCACTTTTGACGAAAAAATGTTAAATTATTTACTTAGTGAAAATTTCTCACTGAAAAGAAATGGAGAGAAAAACTCTGTAATCTTCAAGTTCGTAGCTTACAAAATATTTGCTACGGGCTTCCTGTGTCGGGCTTCCTGTGCGCGCGCGCCAAAAGTGGCGGGAAATCACAAACGTTTCCCTGACAGACGCTAAGGATTTAAATATCCATATAAGGTAATGTTTTTTAACTGTCTTCATAGGAATCCCAGATTGGCATAACAAGTTGCAGCCTATGTGGAAAACAGTGCGATACGCCTGGAGAGCTTACAAATCACCTATACCAACACTCCAATAACACGAAGCGATGCCCATTTTGTAGCAAGAAATATTGTGATAAAAAAGCGCTAATCAGTCACCTGAGAAATTACACCAACGACCGGCCATACAACTGTCATATCTGCCACGTAACCTTTGCAAGGCTTACTAGTTTCGCCGGACACAAGAAAGGAGTGAGACATAAAAGGAAACTCGAGCAGTTAAAGGCCTCGCTATAGATGCAAGAAGATGGAAGAGGCAGAAAAAAGTAAAGTGGAAGATTGGCAAGATTTAGGCCTGCTTTGCGCAGGAATTTAGGACACAAATACAATGTGAGGCCTTTACTGGCCCAATGCTATTAAAGACTACTCGGTCAAAGGTCCTTTAGCGATAATTTGTTTAAACTATTTAGTTCTGTTACATAATCTGATATAAGGACATGGATCAAAAAAGAAGAAATCTGATACTAGTTCGTTGATTTTCCATTACTTAGTGCAGGGCATTCTTCCAAACGGTTTGAAGTAGGAAGCCATAGGTTATATTTTCATATTCATCCTTTCAATATCAGTAGTTAGATTAGATACACTGCTCGTGTCTGAGGTATGTACATATAGTGACATTTTATATCCCGTGTTTTTAAACGCGCTACGACGATCTGTACTTTACTCGTTTCCAGTATGTGATTTTTAGTTCTGGAAGTAATGATTGTGTTCTGTTACCTGTCTTTTTTGTGTTCTGGACCAATGGGGGGGGGGGGGGGGAGATTTGACCCCTAAAAGAAACCAAAATGGGACCAAGCTTCAGAATAACCCCTAAAAGGTACCATTAACTAGGAAATGATACCGCAAACCACGATTTTTAACCCCTAAAAGATGAGTCTTCCCTTCACCCCGGGGTTATGAATAAGATTAAATATTACATTCTACCCTCCAAACAGTATCTAACTAGACAAATAAATAACCTATTTTGGTTGAGGTATAACTAATAGCTCCGTGCCATAACTATACGTAGCTATCTGTGTCGTAATACACTGCGCAAGCAATCTTGATCATGGGCTTTCAAAACAGGACATATAATATTCTCTTATATTTATATAATGTTCTCGTATCAATAACGCCCATTTACTCAAACGGAGATTTGAAACGTTGTAATTTTTCTTGATCTTTATTTTAGGAATGTGTTCTCTGTGGAAAGCAGTGCACTTCCTCTGGAGAACTTACGAATCATCTACTCTTCCAACATGCCAGCGAAACAATGCGATGCCCGTTCTGCAACAAACGCTACGCTCAGCGAAAATCGCTGATTTGTCATCTCAGAAGCTACACAAAGGACCGCCCCTATAAGTGTAATATCTGCAACAAGACGTTCGCGAGACCATATAGCTTCGCAATGCACAAGCGGAGTATCAAGCATATTAGGAACGCAACTACCTGATCGATACTTAAACGCTAATGCTTTAACTGTAGCAGGAAAGCGTGTTTGCCGTACGTTCGGGAATTGGCAAGAGAGGATTGAAGAATGACTGGTACCCAATCTACAGAAACTATTCGTAATATTTTGTTGACCTCGCGCCGCTACTACATCTGTAGCCAATCTGTAGTGAAAACGAAATTTAATGTAAAATCTTGTTTTTAGCTTCCGTGAAGAGCAATAGATGGTAGATGTCTTGATTTGTAATGCATTAAACTAGTCTATTAGCCTCATAGTATCGATGTGTTTTTTTAGTTAGCATTGTAACACAATGTCCGTTGTGTACGTAGTGTTCCGAGCATCAAGTTCTTGTTTGATGGGCGATCTTAAGAATATGTACCTTGTCTTGAGAGCGACATTACATTTCCTTGAACATTTACGCGTCCACACCTGTTCGATGAGTTTCAGAAAGAATTTTTTGTTGCTTTCACCACACAACAACGATACGCGATTGGTTCTTAGCTATAAAGCTTTCGTGTAATGTCCTATTACATATTTACCGAGTAGAATTATTCTTTTTAATTTTAGGGCTGTGTTCTCTGTGGAAAGCAGTGCACTTCAAATGGAGATCTTACCAATCACATCTTCCAACATGTCAGGAATACATTGCGGTGTCCATTTTGCAACAAGCAATTCTCTCAATGTCAGTCGTTGATCTGTCACATTCGAATCTACACAAATGACCGCCCATATAAGTGTGAAGCGTGCAACCAGACGTTTGCGAGACCATTTAGTTTTGCAAAGCACAAGCGGAGTGTCAAACATTTAAGAAACACACAGTCGTGACACAGTGAGGACAAGATAAGAAGATGGGGAAGTAAATGTCATAGCGCATGCTAAAAGACAGTCCTGCTCTTCGACAGTCAGAAACTCTTCATTACATTTTGCTAGCTAGAGTATTAATGTTGGAGTGCGTTTTTATTTGGGCCGGACTAGATGTCGTAAAGTAACTTTTTTTATCACGTTTTTACCCGTTATTTATGGGAAATCGTTGTATTTTAGTTTTTGTAATATATTAAACGAGTGAAGTTGTTGAAGTTTCAAGTTGTAAATGATTACCTGCTAAACTATCTAGTGTGTTTGAGCATTTTTCTTATGAATAAATGTTTTCTTGGGGCATTGTAGAATAGACCCAGAAGATGATAGGAAACCTATCATAGGACCCCAAATTATTACCATCGATGCTCCACACTGCACATTTAATGTAACGTAATGATAACCCTTGAAAATAGGAGGGGGATTATAACTCATGTATTCAGAGTAGTAACACTACTTAAATCCAGTTAGATTTCCACAAAATGTAAGTAAAATAATAGTTTAGGTTTGTGAAGTAACCTTTCAAGTGACAGATAAGCACACATTTGGAGTAGTTGGGTTTGTTATTGGGCGGATGGAAATGGATTGCGAATCGCCCTTTTTGATTTCTTGAGCTGAAACGTTTTCAAACTTGATAACGAGAACTATTAAATCTTACTAAAGAATGCCTCTATAATGCAAAATTCAGTTACTATAATTCTTGCAGATGGGAGGGGAAGGCTATAACTATTATTGATCTTTATTTTAGGACTGCGTCTTGTGCGGGACCCCGTGCGCTTCGAAAGGAGATCTTACATTACATCTCTACCAACACGCCAAGCCGACAATGCGATGCCCATTCTGTAACAAGCAATACGCTGGTCGGAAAGGGTTGATTTGTCATCTCCGTAGCTACACGAAGGATAGACCATACACGTGCTCTACCTGCAACAAGACGTTTGCAAGACCGAACAGCTTCGCGAAGCATCGGCGGAGCATCAAGCATATTAGAAACGCGACTACCTGATAGATGGCCCGGTACGTTAATGCTTCTACTGCAACAGAAAAACATGTTTACCTAACGCTCGGGAATTGGCAAGAGAAGATAGAAGGATACACCAATCTACAGAATATCTTCGTAACGTTTGGTTGACCTCGCGTATCAAACATATCAGAAATACATCTTCGATGTCTTCACCAGGCACTTTGACCCTGTTACACTTATAGTTAAAATGCCATTTTGGAGATGGGAAAGTGACAGAAGATTATGGGAGTAACGAAAGCAGATGCAATATAAAAAAAAATTACCAGAAAAGAACAGAAAATACAAAGCATACTTCGTAATCTTCAAATTCTTAGCGTAGCAACACCTTTGTTGCGGGCTTCCTGTGTAGCACCACGCGCGCGCCAAAATTGGCGGGAAAATGTCAGACAATCACAAATGTTCCGCGACAGACATCGAAAATTATACATAAAAATACTTGCTGTAAAATTCTTGCATGCACATTCACGGTTTTCTGGAAAAAGTCTAAGTGATTGCCCTAGACAATTATTTTTTATCTATTTTTGCGTTTGCCGTACAAGGATAACGAGTTTTCGAATTTACTTACTAGCGTTAATTAGTTCTAAACTCGTTCATAATCTGTATAAATTCATAATCCCATCAAATGCCAATCTATGCTGCCAGTCTAGCGGGTTACCTTGGGTTATAAATGTTAATATGTATAGGTATATACCTCACTAATAATGTATAAACGTGCCAATGATTCGTTATCCGATTTGCTAAATATGATTGTATATAATGCGTTTGCAGACAAAGGATGTCGTAATTTATATGTCCTATTCGTGCCCTGCACAAGGCTCGGGGTTTTAATGCCACTGCGACAGTCGCCTAGTCACTAACCTAGTGAATATTGTATTGTAAGGAGAATTGCTCAATAATCCTTTCTTTCGACTAAGAAATCGTTTATAAAGTAATTTTCTTGATTTATTTTAGGACTCCGAAAACGTCATGTCAGGCTGCACCTTGTGTGGAATTGAGTGCAGTTCACCAAAAGAGCTTACAAAACACCTGTACCTCCACGCGAAGCCGACGCTACAGTGTCCATTCTGTGGCAAACAGTACGCCGGTCGGGAAGGCTTGATTTTTCATCTAAGAACCTACACGAATGACCGGCCCTATAGTTGCCCTTATTGTGCAAAGACGTTCGCGCGTCCGAATAGCTTGGCAGTGCATAAGAAGAGATGTGCTCGTCCTGGTTCAAAGAAGAGGTGAATTTGTTCCACAGTGGTCGTCCTGCAGCTCTGGCATAACGGAGGTTCATAATTTTGGCTGATGGAGTTGAGAATGTGATTAGTATTATGACGATGAAGACAACACCAACAATGCGAAGATGTGGATGAGTTGGCCTTGTGCGACAGTTATAAAGCATCCAAGATTATTTTGATTTTAGTTTTTCTGATGTTCTTGTGTTTGGGAATAGCTCGATGTACATATTTAGCAGTTTTAGTTCAGTTAAACGTTTGTTCTTTCTTTTCTTTTCTTTTAAATAGAAGAACAACGGCAAAACATGATTTCAAGGCACCCAAAATAAAGTTGATGTAGAAAGAAACGCGTGTCAGTCTTTGTCTTCTCGTACTTTTTCCTGCATAATTTTGTGATATTTACTGATGTGAATAGGTGTTTGATACCTAGAATACCTCATTTCGACATATATTATCTTTAAGAGCTTCAAATGGTTCTGTTTCCAGATCACAAGAAACGGTTACCCATGAACCTGTGGTAATCCAAATCAAATGCAGTAAAAAGACATTGTCAAAATTTTAAAATTTTAAAATAGTGCAACCTGTGGACATCTAGACAGTTATTAGTTTAACTGCGTGATAAAAGTAAAGCTAGCTTATTTAACGTATAGTTCTGAAAGTTCGTAGTATTGTACAACTAACTGACTTGAGGTCGTGCACTGCTTTACGCCTTTCTCTTATCAGAGCGCTTGTTTGTGGGAACTGGAAGCTATAACTAGGCTACTCGGATAGGAGAACCTCAATACAGTTCACTGGTTCGAGATTAAACTCAGAAGTACCTGCGCGGTGTGCCGTGCACAAAAATATATGTCCACTAAATGAAGTTAGTGTGTGTTTTGAGCAAATAATCCTCAGGATTTAGAGTCTAGGAAGAATTCGTAGTAATTTGTATATTGTGGCAAGCAAGGTTAACATGTCAAATGATGAAGAAAGAGTCACCATCCTGTCATATTGATCTTCGTTTTAGGAACTCGCTGCAAAGGGAGTCACAAGTTGCCCTTTATGTGGAAGCGTGTGCATGTCTAGAGGAGAGCTTACAAAGCACTTGTTTGAACACTCTAGAGAAACCAACCAGTGTCCTCTCTGCGACAAGCATTACAATAGCCCAAACGGTATGGTCTATCATCTAAGGAACCACACAAATGACCGGCCATTTGTCTGTTCTTTGTGTGACGCTACGTTTGCCAGGGAGAGCAGCTTGGCGAAGCACAGGCGGAACAAGAAACTTCATAAACACAAACCTTGAAAGATATCTGGCTCGCGCCGCAAGAAAATATCCGGCTCTTTTATTAGGAAAGAACGGTATTTGGCCAATATTATTACAAAGTCATTCCCTAAGGCATCTGGATAGACATCTTCTATGATTAGTTGAAAGAACCACTACCCAAGTGAACCTTTTTTGCATAAGCTTTTAGCACCGACTGGTTCACCTCGACTAGAGTTTTTGCTATCGCCAGATGAACAGATCAGGGTGCATGTACAACGGACAAACAACGGACTCTGGAACAACATGAAGAGGACATCGGCCGGTATGAAGAAGAAGGAGCAGAGGATGACAAATGGATCAGGCAAAATGGAACGCCCCTTGAATATTACCTTAAATTGTTTTCATAATATGAACGCACAATTGTAAATCACACCATTATCAATGTAGATCACGATTGTATAGATTTCAATGCTTGTTGCACTTACAAGTGTATTACGATTACTAAAAGAATTACGATAATGGTTGTTGTTCGTTGAGAGTTATTTCTGATTAGCCGCCTTTGTATTAAAAGTAAAGTGCTTTTCCCTTTAGAACTTTGTCGCATCATTATTATACCATAAATTGTGGTAGGTCCGTCTGCGCCGCAAATCCTAAAATGTATAATGCCAAATGCCAAGCGCGAGTTTCAGTTTGATTAGCTCAGATTTTAAGTTGGTAGGATTCCGGCTTCACAAGCATAAACTCTTGTCGTCTTGATCTTCGTTGTAGGAATTGGCTGAAAATGGGGTCGCAAGTTGTCCTTTATGTGGAAGCCAGTGCAGGTCTACAGGGGAATTTACAAAGCACTTGTACAGAGAACACTCCAAGGACACCAGGAGTTGCCCGTTTTGTGACAAAACGTACTCGACCGCGAAGGGCTTGATCTATCACCTGAGGACATACACAAATGACCGTCCCTTCATTTGCCCTCTGTGTGGTCTGGCGTTTGCGCGGGAGAGCAGCTTGGCCATGCACAGGAGAAACCCGAAATTGCATCAAGGAAAAACTTGTTGACCAGAAAAAAAGCCTTCTTTAGATTGATCCATATGATCTAATGCAGTTTCATTGGAAAGCGGAAAGCGAACAAAAGGCGTGTGAAATTTGTAGCTGATAATTAAATATTGAACTTAAAATGGATTTTTGAAGAAAACTCTTGCTAGAGTGATTATTTGTCGTTGTGATTTTATTTACTTTGTTAATAAATCGGGTTGCATACTATTGGCGTTATGTATTATTTTCGGTCTTGATCGGATAATCACCAGTCATAATAACATAACTCATAATGATAAAAACTTATACCAACAACCAAAACAAACGTTTTAGTGGTTCCAATACGGTTGAAATGGGAAAAGACATTGTTATTTTCTTCAGTTTGAACGTTTCTAGTACAAGTATTGAACGATAAAATTATTGCGGTCTATTTCGTGGGAGACAGTTGCAGCTATTTCCTGAAAGTTCGAATTTAAAGTTTATTTATTTTACTTGTAGATGTAAAGGCAAGCCTGGCTAACGCTCATAAGCACACATGGGACCATTTCATTAGCACGTTAGCTTTCACACAAGGTTAATTCCTTATCTCCAATTTATTTTACTTGCACGTCGAATTTGTACTCAGCACCCTCCGTCATCTTTCCTGTCACTTTTAAGAGGTTTTACAAAACGCAAAGAGATGATTGTTTGATCATACTAATACTGCCTGGACTTCGTTCCCTCAAGATAGCGTTAGTGCCATACCATATACTATACCATACCAGGATTCCTTACCATATACCAACAACATACCATACCATACCACACCTTACAATGTAACTATGATTGTAACAAAGTCTCTTTAATAGCGAAATGCCTTTTGAGAGCATGACGTCCATGACCCATTTGTCGTCCGAACGATGATCTAAACATATCGAAGAATCGTTTCCATTTCCAATCAGTTAAATGTGATTGTATTCGCTACATCTACTGCATATTTTCAAGCGTGCAATCATAGTTTATAGAGGAGAATGGTTAGGAAACCTGACACCCTTTTATTGTACTATGTCTTTGTTCACTTTTTCAGAGGAATCCTTTTGTTTGTGCAGGGTCACGGTACATAAGTACCAAAATCCAGCCAGTAACATTCAGTGTACAACCAGACATGCATATTAGATTAGGCTGAAAAAACAAAAGATTGTGCAGGGTCAATATCACGTGATAGCCCCTTTCAACATCCAGCCCACGCTATTGTGTTGGTCCTTTGAAGTTTACCGGGCTTCCCAATCATTCCACTCCATTAACTATGGTGCAATTTAAGCAATATTTGGTTACGTTTCCATTTTAGGTTCTGCAGAATAGAAGAGTATTCCAAGACCTCACACCAGTCAGGGACGTCCCTGTACCAGTCGACGACGCTACTATCATAGGAAACTTACAATGCAGTTTGTGTGGGGAGCGATGCGATACAGCCAAGCTGTTGACGAGACACCTTGCGTCTCATGCAGACGCATCCAGGCGCTGCCCAGTGTGCGCAAAACAGTACTCCTCAACGAACGGCTTAGTTTATCATATCAGGAACCATTCAGGGGAACGATCTTGGGAATGCAGACTTTGCAGCAAGACTTTCACGCAATCCAGTAGCCTCAGCTCTCACATGAAACAATTTCATTTAAGTATTCCTGACAAGCCATAGATAACATGTCTATACAATGCCGGTTAAACAGATATTTAGGCTGGTTTTCGTTAGTTGATAGGTAAAAAGGAAGCTAAGAACGTGTAACCAGATTACAAATGTATTACAAAATGGTCACGCTATCTGACACCACAAGGCCGTAGCTACAAAGTTTTGTCTGGGGGGCAAGCCTTGGTCATCCTTTGTTTTTGCTCGGGGGCAAGCAGGTTCTTCTTATTTTTTGGCGCGGGGGTGCTCGTCGGGAACTTTCGATTTTACCCCTAAAAGGTACCAACTAGTTAGCCTGAATTTCAGACGTATTTTCCCTCGTCATTTTCTCTCGTATTTTTCTAATTCAGGCTACCAACAAGTGTGATATTGATAAAACCATTGTTGATTTATTGCTAGAACGGACCCCTTACAGGTACCTATCTGGAAGAAATTGCAAATTGTAGTTCAGACTCATTAATTTAACGATTATTGTATAGTATCATCATCCTCAACGTATTCTTATCAAACAAGACTTTATAACCAGCCACGATTGATTTACGACGCATAACATTCACTATTAAAGGATTGGTATTCAGTATATGGTGGCACCGACTGATGAGTTTGAAATACAGAAATAGGATCTAATCGGGTTGTGTCCTTTGAGGTTTATGAAGAGCTTTAGTGTTTGATTTTCATCAAACGTACCCCCTATTCCCCCCCCCCCCCCCCCCAAAAAAATGCATTCCTTCCAGCAAAGCCGGCGCAGGATCATAAAAGTGGGAGTGCTCATTAGTAAGGATGTATGAGAGTGAAAACAAAATAAAGTAAATGTATGAAAATCCGACGAAAAGTGGGGGTGCTCGAGCACCCCCCTGCACCGAGCGCGGGGTTTTGCTCTTTCTCGACACACCTGAGACGCCTGCTACGAACCAGCTAAAAATGGGTCCCAAGATGTCATTTGGCAGATTTGGATTTAGTGCAAATCTTTAGAGCGCTTACAAAACACTACTACGATGACCACACGAGATTTTCCTTTTGGGTCGATAAAAAGGACACTTCTGCTAGCGGTTTCACAGGAAAAAATTGCATAAAAACATAAATGGTTTTGGTAGCGTTTTTCCATTAATGTACTATAACATTAATGGAAAAGTGTGGTCTTACCATTAACATCATTAATGGGAAAGTGTGGTCTTCCATTAACATTTTTCACACATTAATGGAAACACGCTACCAAAACCATTAATGTCTTAAGCAATTTTTCCCTGTGTTGGTCTACTTTTATTTGCCGCTTAGACGCCGAGGAGAGGAAAGGGGTTCGGCCAAAGCTTTATTAGTGGCCATAAGACAATTTGTGACTGGTGTTATTTATAATTTATCTTTAGTATTTTTTATTTGATTTTGTCATTTGTCGTTGTGGTTTTATTACGTTTTTGCTATTGCTCGTCAAGTGTACACTTCAGATGTTCAATAGTATTTCATCCATTCGCAGTCGAATGAGTTGTGGGTCGGTTTATTTTATCAAGAAAACAAAGACTCAATTCTGGAATGACTCGAGAGGCGTAATTTAAACATTTGTTGGTTACATTTCCATTTTAGGTCGTGGCCAATGGAAAGAAGCGTGCACGTCTAGAGTGCACATTATGTTGGGAGCGATGCGATACAGCGAAGCAGTTGACACGTCACCTCGCGACCCATGCCGGTGCATCGCGACGCTGCCCTGTTTGCGCAAGGCAGTACTCCTCCACCAACGGCCTCGTCTATCATCTCAGGACCCACTCAGGGGAGCGATCTTGGGAATGCAGAATTTGCAGGAAGACGTATACGCATTCCAGTAGTCTCAGCAATCATATGAAACAATTTCATTCAAACAGCGCAACCAACCGTTGTTAACAGTAGTTTGTTTTAGTATAATCATTGGGAGCTCCGCTTTTAGGCAGTGCCTAAATCTATATATTATGCACCAGTCTGACCATACTAACTATGGTCTGTGGAACAGTTGGATGCTGAGTTTACACAAAACGATGAAAATCTGTTGAAAAGATTACCTCTTCACCCGCATCCTCCGGCTCTGCCGTACCATCATTTTGCATCGTAAAGTTATTTTTACCGTGTATGTGCCGTTCATAGTATTATTGCGATATTTAAACATTAAGGAGCCTCAGTCGTGAGGCGCGAGAGAAAAACACCCGTCCATCGCTGCAAATGCAATGGCATATTTTCGATTGTATTTGATTGTACATAGTTATGGGGGGGGGGGGGGGGGTATATACGGCTGACGCCACGCCTACCAGACCATAATATTGATGCCCCTATAACTACATTAGCAGTTACTGGGTCCAAGCCTGCCAATTTCGACTTGGCATGGGGCCTATCAACTTCCGTGAAGTTTGGTATGGAGTGCACGCAAGTTACATAGTGGAAAAAGCAGACGAGCAGTATGATGCTACGGTGCACCATAATTCGGGGGATTCTGTACCGCGTTGCCGCGGCTCTGTTGACAACTTCTTCAAACATTGGCTGTCTGAGATCAGGATCTTGTTGATATTTTTATATCGGAGTTTGAAACGTACCAAGACGAGTATTGGCAGTTTTGCACACGTGACAATTGTTACTAAAAAGCATGCGGTGTGCTTTCAAATGAGCAGAAGGATCGCGAAAAAAGAAAACAAAACGTAATACCCCCAGGCTTCATTACAAAAGCCTTCCCGGTGTAATTGCTTATTTAGTGTTCTATGGTATTGAAAAACACCAAACGGAGCGTTTGTTCTAGCTACTCCAGCTTTGTCTCTTTGTTTATCATTCATGGATGACATGTCAATAACAATCGAGCTCACACCACAAACGATCACATTTTTTTCGATTTCCTACAAGTCTATGTATATCTGAAACCTCTAACATGCATTACTGTAAATTGATGAACATTTCTCATCTGTTTGTATTTCCCACTGTAATTTGCAAAATTAGCAACATTTTTTGGCTTCCCTGTTGCCCATGCGCCCGCGATTTTCTACTCAGTGCTGCATTGTTTATAAGCTCGTGCCATGCGCAACTGCGAAATGTTTTCCACAGACGGAGTATTGAAGAGCGATAACTTCGCCCAGAATTTTCCTCTTTAAATTAATATCAATGAAGTAAAACTGCTATTATGAACAGAATTATCTACTGACACTCTTCTGGATTGCCGGTGTTGATAATGAATGTGGAAAGCGTTCGAATTTAAGGTGAGTTTTTAGCTCAATGGTGGTGTGTTTGTGCGAATTTCAACCATTTGACTTGACGTGCAAGTTAAGAAAATATTTGTAGAAAACCCTGAGAAAGGCTTCGGAAGCCTCTTTATGAAGTCGATACATTAGAAAATAATATCATTCTTGAGTTTCACATTGTCCTATGCTGACTTGCCCGAGGGATTGTGTTATCGCAGAATTTTTTAAATTCGCCGTTAGCCGTGCACTTACTAAGCGAGATAAGTAGCCATTAGCAAAATTTGAAACCGGCCATCCTTACTTACGTTTTATTTTCTCCGAGCTACCCTTTTTCATTATGCCTAAATCAAATTACCTATTGATCCTTATTACTACTAAGATTTCCAAACATGGATTAAATTTTCAGAGGTCTGTCAGATCAGTTATCTGAGATCTTATTTTAGTCTAGTAAACTTTTGGCAGTTTGTTTGATTTTTGGTAAAGTTCATTAACTTAAATACTACAAACAAATGAGTTCTAACGATGCATGATATAGCATACTCATCATTTAAAATCGGAAAACATTTTAAATTTTGTATTGTTTATACTCCTCTCTGCCCTCCAGAAATTTAGCAACAATAACAAAGACTGAAATACATTTCTCTTGATATCTTTATCATCCATTTGGCTATTTGTCTGTGTTGGCAAGCGTCCATAAAAATGTTCTAGAAAAGATCAACTTGAATTTCCTGTTTGAATACTCTCAAATATTGATTCCCTTTTGGAATCTCTGTGATATTGGTTACTTGTATGTTGATTATCCCTGATCAAATTATAAATACTATAGGTAATAAAAAAAATCATGCCTAGTGATGGTTATCCTGTTTTCAAGCAGTGTTTCTCTTGGCGAGTAAAACAAAAATCAGATTAGATCAATTCATTGCATATCTTAATATTCTGTTTTTGAGCCAACCTTTTTTCCAGCTCAGTAGATCCACAAGTGGTTAAGTTTTAATCACAATAAAAATTCTATAGTTTGTTTAAGTATCTTATTGAGAATTCAAAGAGTCAACAAAGGAATTAAAAGCATAGCTAGGTTTACTTAAAATTTAAACTGATCCAAACCAACTTATTTTATATATATATGATGATCCAAACAAGGCATTCTAATGCACCAACAGCAGTGTTCATGGAATGGTGTTCTCTGGAAAATCTGTATAAGGCTTAAAAAAGCAGCAAAAAACATGGAGAACTGTTTCTCTGGAATTTTATGTATACCTTTGGTCCTTCATACTATTTTTGTGAAATAACTGTTCTTTTTTTAAATTGAGGCTGCAAAGTTTGTTGGTTTTGAATAATACATGATATACTTAGTATGATGCTAGTAATTGGCATGATTTTTTGTTTAGCTTGATCTACAGTAACATACCCTTCATCCATCTTTATCAAGCCCAGCCCACTTTGTTTCAGTTCAGGTTCTTTGAAAACCCTAGTTCATGCCTCCCTGAGTCCAGTAGTACAGTTTGAAAGTGCACTCGAAGACAGGGCGTAAATACACCCAAATTCTGGGCCTTTGTCATCCTTCTACAACTATTTTAAATTTTGGCGTAATTATTAGTGGCTTTTGAAGCAGCAAATTTCTATGTTTGTTGCTAATAAAATTGCACTTAGATTTCTAACTATTTTAAAGTTTGATGTAAAATTGCAGAAATGAGCAGTAAGATATTGAAATAAGTGAATTTGTTTTCGAAAAATTTTCAATTGTTTGGCCCACCTTTCATGTTCTTATGCCATATTGTCTACCAGATTATGATATCTCATGGAGACAAGACAAGAATTCCTGGTCAGGGCACTATACTCCTTCTCATCAACAAAGCCAGCGGAACTTGATGCTAAAGAAGGAGATATCATAAAAGTGCTAGGTCATTATGATGAACACTGGTATAGTGGAGAACTGGATGGAAGAACAGGCCTTTTTCCTATCCTCTACACAGAGGGAATTGAGCAGGAGGACCCTTATACTAAATGGGCTGTGGCAACAGAGAGTTATACTGGGTGTAGACCTGGAGAAATCAGCTTTAACAAGGGAGACAGGATTAAAGTACTTGAAGAAGTGGCAAGCACATGGCTGAAAGGGGAAATTAATGGCACTGCTGGTATATTTCCAAGCATTTTTGTAGAAATAGATGAACCAACACAAAATTATGACAATGAAGCAATATATAGTAATAGTACATTTTATGAGAATTTAGATATAACATTTGCTGAGGCCTTGTATGGTTTTGATGCCAGAACGTCAGAAGAACTCAGCTTTCCAATGGGAGCGGAGGTTGTGGTTATAAGAGATGTTGACAGTGAGTGGTATGAAGGCACTTATGAGGGTAAAACAGGACTGTTTCCAAAAACGTATGTGAAATTATTAGAGTTTGCACTTGGGAAAGATGTGCTGGATAGTACTGAGAAACCTTGTGCAAGATCCATATATCCTTTTGTTGGAGAAAATGATTCAGAGCTAACTTTCAAAGAAGGTGAGCTCATCTATTTAAGAAGCCGAGCTGGATCACAGTGGCTGGAAGGGGAACTAAACAGCAATATTGGCCGCTTCCCTGCAAGTTTTGTTGACATTGTTGTAGACCTTCCTCCAGAAAGTGGTAACTGGAACAATAACACCCTTACCCAGTCTTCTCTTCATAATCTAGCCCCAGAAAAGGTAGATTGGAAGGAGGGAATGAAAGCCAGGGCTCTTTATCACTTCTCAGCTTTGCACCAAGGAGATTTAGCCCTCAGTGAAGGGGACATGATCACTGTGTTAAAAGTAATTGATGAGAACTGGCTTGAAGGGAGATTAGAAAATGGTGCTTCTGGAACTTGTCCTGTTGCTTATTTGGAGCCAACTGGTGCCAAAGAAACAAAACCTAAACAGTCCATATTTATGGAGCTAAAAGCTGGTATTGAGGCAAGAGAAAGTAAAATAAGAGACAGTGGTTCATATTCTACTAGTATTCCAAATGGTGATGTAAAACATAGAGCATCTCCATCATCTAAAGTTGAAAGAACATTATTGGATTCCTCATTTTCTGAAGATTTTTCTCCAATTCTTAATCCTAGTGGAATGTATAAATCGTCAAAACCTAAACCTGCACCAAGGCCTCCAAGCATATCATTTCTACAGAAATCCTCCACCTCATCCAGCCAAAGTTCTTTGTTTGATTGTACTTCACCAACAGCATCAGAATTACCATCACCTCTTGCTCCAACATCTGCTGTGGCACCTGACAAAGCCGTTATTTACAGTACTCCTTTTAAAGCCTCCCCTAATAATGTGACCTTAAGCCCTACAAAACTACCTGCACCAAGACCAACTCCCTCTTCTGCCAGTCAGAGGTTCTTTCCACCTGAATGTGAGGTTCAGTCTAGTGAACAGGTGGAATCAACTTTGTTAGACACCAGTGTTTCAAATAGAGCATCTGTTTTCAACTTGTCTGCGCCATTAGTGCCTTTGCCACATACAGGAAGTGGAACACCATCTCCAGTTTTGTCTGAGGGACCTTCTCCTATTGTCCCAAGAAGAAAGGCTCCTCCACCTCCAAAGAAGTCCTCCTCTTCTCCGACAAAGATACAAGATTATGTCTCTACCACTTCATCAGCTAGCAAGAATCTGACTGCTGGAATGTTTCATGCAAACAAAGTTGATAGCAGACACCAAGTGGTGGCTTCTCACTCTTTGAAGCAACAATCTTCTTCTAAATCAGAGATGGTGTCCAAAAAGAAGCCCCCTCCCCCTCCACCCCCAGTACGTGAGAGCAAAGCACACTTTGGGCAAATCGGCAGATCAGCAACTGTATCAGCTACTAGTAGAGAGGTGTATGTGCATACATCTCCTACGAGAGAGGCTAAAGAAACTGAGAGCTCACAGGGAGGAAGACGAAGACAAAGGCCATACTCGTTATATTATGTTGGAACAGATGATGTCAATAAAGAAAATGTGAGTACCATAAGACACCTTGATAGTTCCTCAGATAGTTCATGATCACTTTCTGGTAACAAATAGACGATTCCAGCTATGGTTTGCGTGTGAATGAGTGATATTGTATGTTATGTTATATGATATATGTTGTGTTGCAACCTGGTAGTTGTGTTACACGTCATTGGCATTTCTACACTAAAAAGTGTGTGCACATTTCTAGCTAGAATGGTCCATCCAGAATGTTCTATACGTAACTTGTTTGGTGGTTCATTTCCTCTTCTACCAGCTGATGCGATCCAATAGTCTTGAAGATGTCAGGGCCTCCTCCTCAAACACTGAGATACATGGTAACAAGTGCGTGGTGAATGAAGGGTATAACAATACAGGTAAGGCCGGTATCAAACCAGTTTAACATTTGATTGAAGGAGCACTGTCACAATTTTAGGGACAATTGTGTGAGTCCTGTTCACAAGACATCAGCAAAATAATCGCAGGGGCATAGCCAGGGGGTCCTGGGGTGCATGTTACCCCCCTTTTTAGAAGAAAAATACAGTAAACATTAAGAAAAATATCGGTAAGCTGGAAAAGGGCACCATACATTTGTACAGATGTGACCCCCCCTTTCTTAAATCCTGGCTACACCCTGAATCGTCTAGGTTAGATACAAATTTGGAGTATTTCCTTGTCCATTATACCATGTCATATGAGTTCAAGTAACAGCCCTATCATTGCGTTCTTCCAAATATCTTTCTTACAGATGATGTGCCAGGTGTTGCAGATCTGGACAAAACAATTGCTGAAGCAGAGAAAAATATCCAGGTTGAAAAAAGAGCGTTTACTGGAATGAAGACCATATCTCAGGTATTGGTCGTTACCATGTCTGCTTGTTTAACCTTTGTTTGTGATACGAGCATCCATATATTACAGAAAGAAATGATACAAAACTTAAGTGTCATACAAAATTCACCTTCTTTACAGATGTTAATCCATGACGATGCCAAGTTTCTGGAGATGCGGAACAAGATGTCCCGCAGTCAGCAGAAAATTGACGAGTGGCAAGGAATTATTACCAGTTTAAAAGGTTAACAGAGGTTAATACAATTTACGTTTTTTACACCTCTCGATAAAAAAACACTTTCTAATTTTCTTTTCTTTCAGACGAGAGATCGTTTATGATCGATTCTTACTTGAAAAGAAAAAAGCTGGAAGATCAGATAGCACGTCTAGGATCTGACTTGGAGGTATGCTATCAAACAAACAGTGATCCTCATCGTAAGGATCCTGCTATTCCCTAGTTGCGTAGTTGTAATTAGATAATACTCCACAACAACGTCTAGGCTCATTAACTGGTTAAGTACTAAAATTATGTCCATGTCTAGTTGTGAAGGGAAGGAAATACCCTGGGTACCAGAGTCTCCAAGCTTCACATTTACTGAGATACGCTTTGCTTTTCAAACGCGGCGTCTGGGCTTAGAGTGTCAGTAAACGAGTGAAGCTTGAAGATTCTGGTTCCCCGGGTAGTTAGGAAAGCGATGCCATTGGAAATACATCTTACTGTCCTAGAAACTCAACGGCACAACCAGCTGATGTCTCAGGATCATCTTGCGCATTTTGCACATTGTTTCTTACTTGAATTAATGTTTTGAGATAACCTTTGAGTCAGTTGTTGAATACTATCCACACTGAGTAAGCCTAAAATCATAATATATATTATTATATGGATGCCAGTGTTTTACCGGAAACTAAAACACTCATATTTTCCATATCTTCACTAGTGAAAATATGAAAAAGTTATGTACCGAATGTCCCGGATGCATGTGCACGTTTGCAGTGTTGTTTTCCTGACTTCGTCTGCAGTGAAATCTCGCTCGCTCGGTCACACGAGTTTTAAGCCACAAAACTAAGTTTTGTTCTAGTTCTAAAGAGAAAAACCTTATTTCAACTTTGGCAGAGAAGGCTACAGCAACACAAAAAGGGAAATTAGTTCTTAACAACACTGGGAATCAGAAAGATTGAGAGAGCATTTCACAAATAAACACTTTCGACTTTACCAAGTGAGTTGTTCAATTTGCAATATTTTGCCGCTATGTCAATTCTAATCCATATAATAAAAAGAACATTACACGGTGGCTTGCAGATATGGATTTCATTTTCTCGTGTCAAAAACAATATTTTACTCACTCGTTGCGCTCGTTCGTAAAATATTGTTCTTGCCATTCGAAAATAAAATCCATATCTTCGCGCCACCGTGTAATATCCTCTATATATCTATTTTATCTAAGGACCCTGACATATTCAACCATGTTTACTTCATAGAAACAACTGAGAAGTCAGAAAAGTCTAGAAGTTCTTCTAGGAGTCGTGGAAGAAAGTCGCAAGGAGGAAGTACTAGAGAACCTATCCATGTGTGAAGGGATTATCAACGATCTGAACACGCAAATGAAAAATATGGACGGTAAGTCACTGGTGATGAAAATAGTGGTGGCAGTGTTGTCAACACATTACCATCATTGTCATCATCATCAACAGCAACAACAAACAACAGCAGCTTCAACAACAATACCAACAACATCAACAGCAGCAACAACAGAAGCAACAACAACAACAAACAATAGCAACAACAACAACATTAATCAACAAGAGCAACAGCAACAGAAGCAACAGCAGCTTCATCAACAACAATAGCAACAACAACAATAACAACAATAACAACAGCAACAACAACAATAACAATAACAAACAATAGCAACAACAACAGAAGCAACAGCAGCTTCATCAACAACAACAACAACATCAACAATAACAACAGAAGCAACAGCAAGAACAACAACAGACAATAGCAATAACAGCATCAAAAATAACAACAGCAACAACAACAGCAACAACAGAAGCAACAGCAACAACAATAGCAGCAACAACAACAACAACAATAGCAGCAACAAAATCAACAACAATAGCAAGGACAAAAACAATAACAACAGCGACATCAACAATAACGTATTTCCTGGTACAGGAGCAGAAGTCAGTGCGATATACCACAATCGCCTATTATACAACGGTGGTCCTGTTTTTTATTGCCTGTATTTGCTATAGCGTGGTATAAATACTGATATGAAGTATGTCATAAACTTGTGTTCATTTCATCGCATAGGTATATTAACATTGTCATTCCAGACTCGATGAAGACGTTATCTCAGCGGCCTACTCGATCCACACAGCATCAGATGGCAGAACAAAGGAAGAAGGTAGTGACGGAGTTGATGAACACCGAGACGGGTTATATACGAGATTTACAGATGTGTATCAAGTATTTCTACGAGGAACTCAAGGATTCCAAGGTAGATACTACAGAGAAGCAATTAGTCTGGCCGTTCACATAAAATCGGCGGCAGTTTCGCCATAGAAAGCGCACATAAAATCGACGATAAGATAACATCATATGAACCAGACATTAAACAACATGTTTCAGATTCAGCAACAAGAATACCCCTTTTGTCCCACATTTTACATAACAGTAAATTTACAATATGAGGTTTTGGACGCCGTTTTCTTGTATAATGTATTTTTGCTGCAACCTATTTTAGGTTGTTGAGGCCGATGTTCTGTTCGGGAATATGCACGCTGTTATCGAGACATCTCAACGCTTACTCAATTCATTCGAGAATGTGATGAAGGACAAAGACATCAAGCAACAAGAATTAGGTGAGAAAATCAACCTTTTCAACCTTGATCACGTTCCTTTCTTTGTGTTTTAGCATTATCGATTATCAATTAAGTTTGATAGTAGGAAAGTCTGACCTTGTAATCCCAACCCAGATCTGCGAATTCAGTATTTATTAAATAAATATCAATCTTTTTTCAGGGAAATGTTTTGTGGAGCATGCTGAGGACATGAAATATGTGTACTCTTCCTACTGTAGAAACCATGATGATGCTATTGCACTCATGGAAAAGGTACTTCGAACATTTCAACAGTTTAAACAGTCATTTAGAATGTTAGAAGCCTTTGTTGTTACCAATCACAGTCGATGACATTACCTCCTGAAATCCTTGTACATGTTACCCAGTAAACCAGATCTCTCTCTCTCTTGATATTTTATAGTATGAAGACGTCCCGGAAGCTCAGGAAGCCTTTAGGAAGTGCCTCAATGCCATCAGGTAAGACGTGTTTGGTGTGGCGTTATGAATCAAAAGCACACTCCATGACGTCAGTCTTTAAGGTGATTCCCTTGAATGGACGATTCCAGCTATAACGCACGCGCGCGCTGCATGTCGGGACATTTGTCGAATAAACGTCTGTTAAAAAAGTGCGCGCTGCATGTCGGTAGATGTGGGACATTTGTCGAACAAACTGTTAAAAAAGCACGCGCAGCATTCTGGTAGTTGTGGGACACGGCTTGGGCATTTCTGAATGAAGAAGAGCGCGCGCGCTTACAAGCAATTATTGGATGAGGTTTTTGTGATCCAGATATCACAAAAACCGAATTCAATAATTGTTTTATTATACATTGATTCAGTAAATATACTTTTGCGATGAATAAAATTTGTTTTTCTGTCAAGCAGTTTCTTTTACACAAGCGCCTTGTTAAATATGTAGTCCCATGATGCATTGCGCGCGTAAGAATCAAGAATCAGCTTGCTGATTCTTCAAGAATCAGCACACTGATTCTTGAAGACCATCAAAGTGTGTGATTCCCAAAGTAACGCGCGTGCTCTTAGCCAATCAGAAACGAGATAGTGAGTACAACGTATAATAATAGCTGTCCATTAACTTGCGGCCAAAGCAGTCGCCAATTCAACTAGATTTTTATCCCTGGTGGGGAACTTTCAATCTCCAGTCGCCAAACTCACGACTTTCCAGTTACCAGTCGGATGCACTACCATCTGAGCTACTGAGAACTCTTTGGTGAGTTGGTCGTGCGCCATTTGGTTTGGTTGGCTGGTAGTAAGTGTACTTTGTTGACGTATACGTTGCTTTATAGGGATACAACGAAGTGTTGGGACTTGTCATCGTTCCTGATCAAACCAGTTCAGCGGGTTCTCAAATATCCTCTTCTCTTGAGCGAACTACTCAAGGTAACCCATAATATTCTACAATTCTGGTAACTCATCATATTCTACAATTCTCTACGCGGGGGCACTAAACGTTCGGCACTTTCACGAAATATGTAAAATCTAATTGCACACTAACATCGCTATGTACACCTATTTAAATTAACGTTGCTCCGTAAAACGTAAAACCATGAACCATGCATCATAATGAAGACGCTTTTTCTCTCGTTTTCCTCGAGTTTGGCAAACCAAACTAAACTAAAACCACCCATGGCCCTTTGGTTACTACTTTGAGGCACAATTTGACATGAACTGCTTCGTTTCAGGCAAGAATTATCATTGCGACTTATGAAGCATGTTTCATGATACATGGTTTCACGAGCAGCGTTAATTGAATTATGTGTATGGTGCATTATAATTTCGTATTTCATAGGATGGCTGGCCAAATAACAAAAACAAACGTTTTTTAGCCTGCTAGCCGGCTCTCCAGTGGGTTTTTTTTTCGGACACAGGAATCCCGCGCGCCAACAGAATAAATATCCGGAAAAACAAACAAACAATGGAGAGTCGGCTAGTAGGCTAACGTTTTAGAGCGGATTTCAGATGACTGTCGTAAATACTTTGTAATTACTCCTATAGGTAATTATATTATATTATTCAATACATCTTGTACATTCATGTGACTGATCCGCCTCGATTAGCCTCGCTACCTGCGGATCAGTTTCACATTACTGTAATTTATTTATTTATATATAATAAAAGTCTGAAGTCTGTAAAAAAAAGTAGTTTTTTTATGAAATGGTCTAATCACTTTGCGATTGGTTTCACTGCAGTCATATGAAGTCTGATCTATACATCGTACATTCATTATTTGGCGTCGCGTTTCAAGGAGGAAGCAAATATCATATCGTCAAAATATCTACAACCCTTTTTTGCTCTATACCAGTGTACACCTCAGATTCACAAGGACAAGGACAATCTCCTACATGCGTTGTCAGCCATGACTGAGGTTGCTGCTGCTATTAATGAAGTGAAAAGACGGAAAGACTTAGGTAAGAAATGCTGGCATGCCAATCATGATGGGGTCTTGATATCCCAATGAGGAAGAATTAATACTAAACTATGAAAGCTATGTAAACGAAGGAACTGTAACTTTCCATGTTCTTTATGAATTCATTTGATATATGATGTGTTTCACGATGCGCAGTTAAAACATTGAGTTGGCTTGGGACTTCGGGTGAATCTGTGTGCCATTCACACCATCACCAAGACCTTGTCCTATCGCAACGAATCTCAGTGGACTAACGATGGACTAAAGCTCGCATGTGAAACAGCACATATTCGGCTTTAAATAAAAAAATCGCTTCCCTTAGAGGCACTAGGTATATGGTGTATTTGTGTGCTGTTCCCGTGTTAAGTGAGCGATCTCATCCTCTCTCTTCAGTGGTGAAGTACAAGCGCGTGGAGGAGACGGGGATCTCCAATAAATTTCAAAAACTGAGCTGGCATTCAGTGATGAAGAAGTCTTCCAGATTTACACAGCGGATTACTCAGAGCACTGGACTAGTCAACCAGGTATCATACATTAGGCCCGTTTTGCTACATGCGTATGAGAACAGCGATCTAACATAACAGGTATGCTCTGTTTCCTTCTAGACCGTTGACAAGGGATTTAACGAAGAAGAAAAGAAGTTATTTAGTCTTGAGAAGGCGTTAAAGAACCTGATTAAGAATATCACAGGATATGTCGAACAATTCCAGGTATGAGTATGAGGTGTATTTTCTAACTGCATTTTATTTTTGAGGCTATGTTACACGAGGCAATTTTTCTTGCAACTAGCAATGCAATTTTGTTGCGTTGCGATTTGCAGTGAATATTGCGCGTCTGACATATACCGCGGGCAAGTAGATTTGATTTCTACTTTTGGCAACATTGCGAGCAATATTGCTGCGTGTGACATGTCTCTGCAACTCGCGAAGCAATGTTTTCTTTTAATTAGCCGATCAGCGCACACCATTCATGTTCTTACTTGGATAAGCCGCTATAACTTCTTTCGCGGGCGTATTGCATGTTGCGAAAGTATGTTTCCCGCGGATGACATCGTTGCGTTGCGAGTTGCAAGAAAAATTGCCTCGTGTGACATGACCTTTAGTCTTGAATTATGATACAGAATAATCTTTTTTTTTTCACATATACATCCTAGGAGATATGTTTTATTAAAAATTGATGCAATCACTTAGGGATTATGGTTTCACTACATTCATATGAAACCCGCTCTATCCTATAACCTCTTATGCTGTGCCAATATTCTCATGCTGGTTTCCCCCACTCCAGGACACCGTCACTCGTCAAGAGGCTACAGGAGAGAACATCCAGGATTATTATAACGAAGCGTGTACTTGTACAGAGGTCACCATGTATCACTCTACACAACGCAGGATAACCGGCATCTTGCTAGACATCTTTGTAAGTTACATCAGTCGCTAGCATCATTTGTGGTCGCAATAATGTATTATTTAGATTTCCTGAGTGTTTCCTGGGTGTTTGGAGCAATGAAGTAATTGGATGGTGGCTAGATGGCAATCCGATAGATCTTAGTCCCGTCTGCCTTCCCTTCTACCCATGTTCAGAACCCATTGCACTCTTCGTACGAGTAGGGAATTGTCTCCCGGTGCAATGGCCTGGTTCTCAGAGGCATAACATGTACTGCCAAACGGCCCTCATGATTATAAGCTGCGCGGCTGCAATTTGCGCCATCTAATGCAGCCCGTTAAGTCCTCCAACCTCTCCTTGTCTAGCGGTCGCGTCTGTCGATCGCCTTGAAAATCCCTCACGATGAGGAGAAGACCATTTTTTAACCTTGGCACATGGGTGACCACCTTGTTTCTCAGTTGCTCGCCATGAAAGTATAGTTAATGTGCTCACAGGTTTTCTGACGATGCAAAGTGTGAATAGACGACTCCAGCTATAATAAATGTCAGGAATCAAGTGTCTTGTATGCGCGTGGTGCATCCTGGTAGTGCGCGCACTTATAGCTGGAATCGTCCATCAGTTGCGCTGCTACAGATAGTACCCCTCGTGATCTTTCCTAACAAAAGTGATGTTGATCAGGTCTCGCAGCAACTAAAATAGAATTGTCGATCGCCAAATGGAAATTGTCATAGTTTATCGTGTTCTCTTGTTGCGTTTTGTTGACGTAGTAAGCCCTAAACGTGGTCGCCAGTATTATGTCACAGTATAGTTAAATGTTTTACTATCCCTATTTCAGATAACGGAAGTCCAGAACCGCGTCCTGACTCCATTGAATACCCTATTATTGATGTTCCAAGGCCCGCAAAGACTGATCCAGAAACGCCACGACAAATGCCTGGACTACGATAGCTGTTCTAACAAGATCGAGAAAATCAAAGACAAGGACAAACTCAAACAGGTGTGAAAATTGGTCCAGGCAAAGATCCCGATTGAGGGACTTTTTCCGTATTTGTTATGAGCCAGCAGACTTCTGTAGTTTTTTTTATATTTAACAAATGGATCTGATGTTTACTGTGCGTCTGTACTGTGATAGATACACAAATGACGTCATGGCGTGCCATAAACAAAAAAGTACGCCACGAGACGCAGTCGAGTTGTTCATAACACACTATGACGTCTTCTAGGCATCTTCCACAGTACAGACTCGCGGAAAAAGGAGATCTATTTGTTTTATACAACAACTGAACGATTTTCCTCACGATGAAAAGCTCAAACCGCGCGCGAATCGAATGAGGCTCAGCGTTGTCTGGACTCTTATTTTCCACGCTTGACGTCATCATAGATGTTAAAATGTTGTGGATTCACGAACCTTAGGCGAAACTTGTTCTGTGAAATGGTGTCGTCAGATGGCAACTGGAGTCGCGGTCGCAATTTGGCTCCCTGTGGTAATTTTATAATGTCGTTCAGCTCGATTCTGGATAAGATTCTTATTGGCGCACATTCTCAAGATAACATATTTGTGTTTAATTTTGGATTTTAGGCCAAAGATGACTTGGAAAGGGCCAAGAAAAACTACGAAGCCCTAAATGCTCAGCTGTTAGAAGAGTTACCTCTGTTCCATCAAAAAGTGATGAGCTTGATAAAAGACTGTATCTTGAACTTCTCTCAAGCCAAGCGGACATTTCATGCTGTCATACTAGGAGAATATACCAATCTGACTCTGGTAGGTGTCGCCAATGAGATGCATTAAATTGAAGTGGACCTTTGATGATTCAGTTGCTAGAACCGGAGCTCAAGGCTATTGGTCCATGATACTGATTGCGAAAGTGGTCTACAGTGATAAAGAGGGACCTACCTTAAATATAAATTTGACTCTTGCCCGCACAATTGATCCTTGCACACACAATACGATAGTCGGTGCGGTACGGAAAACGTGGATTTCGTAAGATGTAATGGTAGAGAAGATGAAACAGATTCTTTGGTGTCCGTAGGGCATCGTCCGCTGATATATCTTTTGAATTTGTCGCCACACTTTATGTTTTCTCTTCGCAGTTGCCTCTAGTAAAAGATGGCGATAATGATATCACACAACACCAATCCAGCAGGACGTCCAAGGTGGTTGACGGCCTGGCAGATCTTTGCTTTATTCCGTCAAGCTTCTCCGGCAAAGAGAACTCACGCAAGAAAAGAGGATCCCAGAAACATCACGCTCCAGCAAAACCTCCGGCTCCTGTAAGTAACGGCCGCCTCAATCAGACACCATTTTGTCAACCTAGCAACATACAGTGTGGGAGAAAGCATCCATTTCCATCGGCTGATTTTGGGAATGTAGTGCAATATTTCCGATTGAATTCGGTAAATCAAGTATGAAACTTTGTTTGTATGGTTATTTACAAATTTCTAGACGCAATTCTACTCCTAATTTTGAAAAATGAAATTGACTGATAAGGGCTCTTTACGCCACACCCACGGGCTGGCCGATTCTTGGGCGAGGCGTAGCCTTTGAAGGCTGACACCACTTAGCGCTCGCTGTTAGACTCCCGCAAAGTCTACGCGCTCAAGCCAAACATTCCATACAGATGTCGTATTTTGACCCAGATCTGGTCAAAAGAATTACGCGGCCAGTTAAACTAGATGATTTGTTAATTCTTATAGCACATAAAGCACTTTATAGTAAGAAATTCAAATAAGTTTAAAAAGGTACAAATTTCTTTCTCTGGGTTTATATAGAATGGATTGCGGCTAAACGCCTTATGATCAACTAGATTAAGTCTGAAATCAAACCTAGTTTGCATTTTCGCCGTCTAAATCGCTGAGTGGAAATGAATTTAAATTTGAACTATCTGTTAACCCTTGCCTATTTCACCTGGCATTAGTTGTTTAGATATCTCATGGTTACATTGCGACCTGTATTCATAGGACTCAAGCCTAACTCGAAAACGCATGGCACCTCCTCCGCCATTTCAGCAAACAGGAATAACAAGTCACACAGCTCTAGCTCCAAAACCAGAGCGCCCAGTACCTGTGCCAAGGAAGAGTTTGTCTGGAACTCAGGCATCCGAATTCTTACCCAAGGTAGATGGTCAAATCGAAGAGGGAAGTCACTGTCACTGCCCACACGAGTGTAAATTTATTTAATGCCCTGGCGAAACTAGGACGAATATCCTGGCGATACTGGGACACATGCAGCGCGATCTACATTTTATTACCTTCCTTTCTTATAGATGCCTTATTCTTGGACCTATAACTTAAAGTAGAAATTCATTGAATTTCTTTTTTCTATTTCAGATTCAATCAGTAACCACTAAGGTAGTAGATGCAACGCCGAGTACACCCTATATCGTTCTCTGTACATTCGTCGCACAAAATGTTGGTGAGCTATCTGTCAACGAAGGCGACCTAGTAAGTGTGCAGCGTCAATGCGACACTAGTGGCAACGCTGAGTGGTGGCTTGTATCCAACGCAGGACAAACTGGGTACATTCCAGCAGACTTTATTGAACCATATGAGCTTGAAAAAGACGATGACGAAGATGAAGGAATAGACAATGGAAGTGACGATGTCAGTGACGATGCAGATGATCTTAAATTGCGTCCTCCAGTTTCAACAGCTAAAACGAATTCAATGGTTTATTATGCTCAGTATGACTTTGAAGGAACTAGCCAAGCTGAACTAACTATCGACGAGGGACAATTAGTGACAGTTCTACAAAAACACGATCTTGAAGGGAATTCAGAATGGTGGTTAGTTGAAGCAGAAGGAAAGAAAGGATATGTGGCTGCAAATTTTTTAGCCCCTTTGGAGGAGCAAATTTCTTAATATTTCTTAATGCCAGGCAGCTTATCTCTAGCCTATATAGCAAGCATCCCCATAGAGCAGAGAAATACAGTTGTAGCAATTTCCTGTGTTGCCAAAACTAGGTTACATTTTACTCTGTTTCTCTTACTTTGGAAACTTCATTTGCTGGCTAGTCTCCTTTGCAACCAAGGAAGTAATGTGTGACAAACTCAAAAGATGGTTGCAAGTGAGACTACCATTTGTAAATGTTTGGGCGGTAAAGACTTTTTTCCAGGAATTAATGTTGAATAAATTAGTGACACATTGATGCAAGGTACATTGATATGGTTGGTTCTGCCATTAGCAGCATTAGGTCACTAAATCCACACATTTTTAAGAATAAAATATATTTTTAATTGTACTTAATTACATTTTGACTTGCTTATTTATTGTGAATACAATGCTGGCATCAATTTGATATTGGCTGTAGGTAGATATATAACATTTACAGAAAGCAAATGTGCTGTAAAATGTGAAAACAGACAACACAATAAAAACTGTAGTAAGCATACAGCTGTGCAAAAGTTATCATTCTGTATGGATATGGCGTGCACTACATGTATCTTGGCCATTTAAGGCTTGACCCTTTGTTATCAACCGTATCAATTTTTTCACAAGTAGTTTGAGGAATGGAATACTTGGTTCATACTAGGATCATGTTAACAGATCAAGCCTGGCAAGATTATTTTCCAAAAAAGGGTTGTGAACATTCACGCATGTATTTCTGCTTATGGTGGTATGTCTGCAAATTTATGCAGTCACCCCTAGCCTTAATTTTCAGCCATCTTTTCTTCCAAGATTTCAAATTGTGGTGTACCCTTGAGAATCAAGGGCAGATCAGGTCCCCCCCCATTTTTTTTTGGGGGGGAGGGGGTAAATGAGTTTCATGTCACCAATCTTAGGGGGAGCTTACTATTGGGGTTTTGCCCATCAATAAAGTGGAAAACAATAAAAAAAGAATCTTTACAGTTGTTTTTCTTTGCTGCCCCCACTCCTCTCCCCCATGGATTTGCCCTTCAGAATGATAAAGTCTGTGGGGCAGTGACAGTGACAACTGTATTTGCCTTCTTTTGCATGTGTTGTATAATGGGCCCCTCCTTTAGTGAGTGAAGCCCCTTGATTGCTGACTGTTACTTTATGACAGGTTATTTTACAACTGTTACTCAATGATTTCTATCCTAATTTGTAGATTTATGGTCCACATTTCAAAATATCACAAAAGGCAGAGGACTGGGTCCGCGTCGCCACTGAAATAAGTCTTCAAAAATGGAAAAATTCTATAGAATCTATATAGGCTGTGATTGACATCACCATTTTAGGTGTGAAAAATATGTCTATCTGTAAAAACTAAAATTTATTTTCTCAGCTTCCTCTGGAAATTTTTTACCGGAGCGATACACACAAACACTACCATGAAAACTAAACTCAAAGCAACAACTTTTTTTTATTAACAAGATTTTTTGCTGCTTTCTGGCAAAATTGCTCGAAGTTCTAACAAAATCTGTCTTAATTATAAGTTAATAAACTACACACAAAGTAAGAGACATACATGTTTTTTAAGCTTTATTTGTTTTGCAGTATATACCTAATTTAACAAATATGCTTTGGGAATTAGTCTTTGAATAATGGTATACAACATGATTCTTTGCTGGATGAACACCAAACAATAGCATGTGAGGACCAAAAACCAATTCCCAAAGCAACTGAAATAGGTATATCCATTTACATCTTTCTTCTAGCTAGATGCATTTGCTTTTATATTTCAACCACCCAGCTCTAATGGTTATTTCAGTAGCAGTTGCCATCTAATGAAACTAGGTTTCTAAGGAACCTCTACTTTAGAAGAATAGGCCCTGAAATATTCACATGCAAGTTTTAGACCTTTATGTAGCTGTGAGAACCTGGGGTCTGCCACACATGCCACAGGCAAGTAGAGCTGGGCCCCACCATGATAGACATTACAGTTAGATTGAAAAGAAGTTATAATTCTATTTTTTTCAAATCACTACTAGAGTACACTTTAGTAGGGTCCACAATAGGTTCTCCAGCAAAAATTTTCCTTGGTCGTTAATGACACAAATGGCTTTTTCAGGTTCTTGTTTCCCAATCACAAAATGGGCTGGATTCCACATTCTGCAAAACCTTTTGTGGACTCTATCAGGACTTTACAGTACACCTTTATTACAAGTTTAATGTTTCGTCTGTAGTCCAATTGAGCTAAAAACTCTGTCCTTAATCAGGGGGTCGAAGCAACCATAGCAGTTCTCAAACAAACATTGTGGTTTGTTGTACTCAAGGAGCCGCTGTGGGCCCATTGTGAGAAAGTGTTCCATGCTATATCCAATGCATGTAATCTGTTGTTCTTGGTAATCATCTGATTCCTGGCAAACAAATATTTTTCCAGAGCTCTTTCCCACAAACAGTCCCTGTCAAGAAGAATAAACAGTGGCATTAGACTTTATCGCAAACAAAAAAACCAAGCCATAACAAGAGTCTACTACAAAGAGTAAAATTCTGCCATACTGGGTCCATCCCCCATAGCATCAGCCCTCCCATATTTTTGGGGCGGAGGTGCTTGTCATACCTTTTAGGGTTTAAAATCAGGCCTCTGGTACCTTTTAGGGGTAAACTTTGAAAACTTGCAACTTTTTTTTCAAATAAGTACCTGTTAGAGTCCGTTCAAGCAAATCACGCAAATCACACTTGTTGGTAGCCTGAATTTAGACGTATTTTCCCTTGTGAAAAAAATACAAGAGAAAATTAAGAGGGAAAATATGTCTTGTTGATACCTTTTAGGGGTCAAAATCTATTAAGCGACGCCATGTTTGGCACCTTTTTAGGGGTAAAATCGAAATTTCCTGACAAGCACCCCTGCCCCCAAAATAGGGGAGTCCCCCCGGGAGCATCAGATGAAAAAAATACAAAGATGATTGGTATGGGAATTATCAAAGAAAAATTGAGACCCTTCACACGTTTTTGTGGGAAAGGAGGGTCATTTAGCTTTGAGTTATACTCATAGTATACTTTAAAAAAAGATGGGGGTATTTCTAAATACATCAAAGGAAGGAGTTGGAAATCTATTTGCATAACAACACCAGAGCCTTCTCTGTTTTTTTTGTTTTTGTGTGTTGTTGTTGTTTATCAAAGGCATTGGTTGAAATTCCTTCTCTGTATGATGGTCGCCATTTTCTTGGTTGAGCAATGCAGAGGCTCTGTTGAAATTCGAAAAAATTGAGCACTTACTTTTTTGGGGGCACAAAAAGGACTGACAGGTTTCCTTTATTCCTTGTAAAACATGATCAGAAATTACATGAAAAATTATATATGAATCGCTGCATACTGTTGACCTATTTCACTAAATATCATGGGAAGTATAGAAAATGTAATAAATTATTTAGAGAATTTTATCGTACACGAACAAGACTGATATTCCTTGATAAATAAGTAAAAATTACTTCCTACTGCTATGTAATTTTGCGAAGCAAATACAATATTTCGACTTAACAATAATTTGGGGAATGCCGAAGGTTTTCCTGGTTGATCAAGTGTAGTGGCAATTGGCAAAGGGAGTGAAGATCTGTAAATCGTAACGAAATTCCAACGGGTCTAGTCAATTATCACTTTTAGTAGGGAAAGCCTTGCATATTATGATTCAAAAATAAATTTACAATACTAATATAGAGTACAATTAAAGAAGAAAGGCATTGAAGCGAAATACATCTCTCGTGATGTTAAATTGTTGCTTGTCAACTCAGCTGGCAGATTCCCCGCCAAAACCTCCAGCGTCTAACCTACTCTGAAATTCCCCTCGTCTTCACAAAACACAAGCAGGGATTAATAAATATATCTTACCTCTAAAGGAAATGGGCGATTTCCTTGGAGAATTGCGATTTGAACAACTTCTTCTTCGATATAGTATTTCTTCCAAATTTCAATGGTGAATTCGTCGAACAGTGAAGTGGCTTCTCTTCCCGCAAAAATGATATCGCGATTCAACCCTGATACCGACAACTTTCTGAACTTATAATCGTCCAGAAAGCTTGAAAGTTCTTCCCTGTCATTAACATTCAGCTTTACAAGCCGCTTGAAGAATATATCTTGATCTATGTCTTGATCTTCGAGCCGAAAAGCGCTTGATATATGCGGACTCGCCATTATACTAATTGTGTGCAACAAACTGAATCAACCTTTGAAGACGGCTTCGGCTATCCACCACAACAAGAAGCAGCTGTTTTGATATTCCCAAAAGGCCAGGCGTGTTCTTCGTTTGGAATAAATCCACAAAGTACATTCATGGGTTTAGTTCCCAAGTATTATATAAGAAACCAAAAGCTAAACATTTCGGTCACTCGCCCAGCTTGCTTTGCCCTTCGCGTCAGAATCACAATAAATAACTTAATGATATGCAAAGTGTCATCAAAATTTGTTTATGCTATGCAACGATGAATATCAATGAAGTGATGGGAGGGGGAAATATAAACAGAAACTTCAATGAATAGAGCATAAGATAAATTACCAGCAAAATTATAATAGGGAAATATCACTGCTGAGGTTTGAGAAAGTCTCTGAGTCTATCATTGTGGATTTTTATGCAAAAACTTCGTCATGAACAAGCTCTCAGAAACTCGGTAATTATTTTGAAATACATGTTCAGCGATCGTTCAGCGATATTTAACGGTGTTCAATGAATGTTTGTCGTTTTCTAAGTCACTGAAACGTAACATCGGGGGAAACAGGAAAAGTTGAATCGTGTTGAACATGGTCAATGAGAAGGTTGAGAAGGATCGTTTTTTGCGCTCGCCCCATTTTCGCGCGGCCAAAAACTCGCTCGTCGAACTTCTCGCCGCTTCCTCTGTTTCTCTGGATTTCTTCCCTAAAAACAGGGGCGTAGCCAGCACTTATGAGAGGGGGGGTTCCAAAATTCAAAAAATAAAAAACTCCACATAAATCTCGGTAAAAAACTAGCGTTTGAAGAAATTTGCTACATTTTATTGGAGCTTTTACTTGTTGTCTATTAAATATTTACAATTTTAGTAGTAAGTCGGTCCAGAACAGAGGCGAGGGGGGTTCCGCTGCGTGAGAGGGGGTTCCGGAACCCCTGGAACCCCCCCCCCCCCCCCCCCCTGGCTACGCCCCTGAAAAACCGTCACGGAAACGTTTGCTACGCAGGCTAAAAGGGGCCCAAAGGGGCCCTCCGTAAGACATTTCTCGTGTATTTTAAATTTTGTCCCATACATACTTAAGCCGGCTTTTCATTAGTGAAGTAAGCGGAGACGGAGACGTAAGACGCTTGCGTTCGTGTGAAAATCAAAGAACGGAGAAGGAGAAGGAGACGTAAGCTTGAAGGAAGCAGAACGGAAGGTTTCCTTTTTCTTACGTCTCCCTTACGCCTACGTCGCACTGTCACGACCGATTGATTTTCACACAAACGTAAGCTCTTAACGTCTCCGTCTCCTTCTCCGTCTCCGCTTTCCTAGTGAAAAGCCGGCTTTAGGGACCAGTCATTATTTATCTAGAGGGGGTTGGGGGGAGATTTTCTAGTGAAAGGCGAAATTTTTGTCAAAGTGGTTCTGACCGACTCCCATCCACAATTGAAAGAATTTTGCACCCCTCTCCTATACATACTACGGTCCCCAGGCACAGCACCAATAATTTTGGTGATGGTCATAGACCCCAAGGCTGCTACGCTCGCTTTTCGTCTCTTCGCGACTCATCTCGGCTCGCTTTTGTTAGTGTCCCCTGAGACCCCCTGAGAGGTCGACTTGTGGCAAGTCTATCCAAGCTTCAGAAGCTTCATTCTTTAGGAAGTCACGGCAAAGATCAAGATAATATTCTAGTAAATACTTTAATATTTGTGATTTTTTTTTCTTTGCCGTCTCTACTGGGCTGTTCCATATTATATCCGTTACCCCCTAGCCAGCCTGAAAAATCGGATTTGTGCTCTGTTAAAAAATAAACGGTTTTGCTCGCGCGTTGCGGTTGAAAAACCGGTGAAATACAGACCCTTTTTTATACCAAAATAACAATTTTTCCTACTGTTTTTATACCCAGTCCAGTCTGAAAACCCTGCCCCTTTTTTATACCCAGCCTGAAAACCCTACCCCTTTCGGCCTCCAGCCTGAAAACCCCACCCCTTTCTTATACCTCCAGCCTGAAAACCCTACCCCTTTCGGGCCGAGCATCCCCGTATAGTCCAATACAGGGAGTACCCCCCCCCCCCCCCCCGTGGGGAATTTCCACACTGTGATTTTGACCCTGGAATTTCGACTGGGCCATTCATTTTACCCTGGAATTTCTACAGGGCTATTCATTGCAACTGTGGAATGAGCGAATGAGGAATTTCCATGCACGGGGTTGTACAGGAATCTGAAATTTCCACAGGGGTAGAGCAATTTTTGATAGGGAGGTACGTTTTTTTAGGGAACAGCCCATTATTGGTAGCCGACTTTCTCAGTATTTGTTTCGGTAGTGCAATACCTGACATATCTAAGTACAGTCGAAGCTCTCTGTGCGACCACTCTTGTAAGCGACCAGCTCCCATAACCCCATTTTCCCGAAACCTCGTTTGAATTGTCACACAAACTCTGTTATTTCAAGCTCTCGTAAGCGACCGCGTTATCGATGCGACCAGCTCCGTAGCGACAGCAATTTCAAATCACCAACAGAGATTTTCTATTGTTTTTTAAGCTGTCGTAAGCGACCACAGTACTTTTGTCTTTAAAACATCAGTCATCAGTCAACAAGTTGTAAGTGAGTTTCAAATAAGTGACTATGTTTCTGATAATACCTTCCTGTACGTCAGTGGCACGTGCGTATACGTTGAAATCAATAAAAAAATCTACACTATTTCTCTTATAAATTACATTATTCTCAGTGTTTTTTTTCGGTAATATTCTACACAAAATATCAGTAGCCTTGGAAGCATGAGCCAATTTTATGCGGGCACGCGTGTGTGTGTGTGCGTTTACAAGTTTCTCGAATTTTCTGCTATATATAAAGTTTGCATGTATACCGCGTGTGGTTTATATATAGAGGATATTACACGGTGGCGAAAAAGATATCATACGAATTTATAAATCAGCAGAGATTTTATCTTCAAATAATATTACATTCTACCTTCCTACGCTCTCTGCACTTGTTTGCTGTCGCCGATGATATACCTCAGGGCAAGAACAAAGACATGTCACTGCAGTTTTAAAAAAAATACGTGGATATCTTTTTTGATATTATTTTCTGGTCCATTTATAACCTATAAGAGCCAGAGAGATATACTGAAACAGTGTCTTCTGCAGGAAATGAGAGGAACAATGTCTAGCTCTAAGATTGATCTAATGATTTTGTTCGGTTCCTGGGGACAAAAAATCAAAAAGACATCCGACGGTCAAATTTCGGAATTTTGACATATCTGTGGTTTTTGAACCGGAAGAGAAACAAACGCTTCTTCAGACAAAATATGACAAAAAAGGAAAAGCGCGAATATAACTGTTTCTTAGGCCTGTTGTTAAGACCTTTTTATCTCGGAATAGGAAACGAAGGGAGTTTTGACTTGAACTTTTGAGTTCGGGTGAATTTTTGAGTCACATTTATTTATGCTAATGATGTAAACATAAGCGATTTAAGGAATCACGTGACCAAGCCGCTGCCTCATGAGCATTTGAACCAAAACCGTAAAAGCAAAATGGCGGCCGTGGCAGACAGGGCAGAACTATAACATATAGAAATGGCGGGTTTAACTTGAGGGGAAGGCTAGAACGCCTCGTTATGTCCAAGAAGAATCTCGGACCTCGGACTTACAACATTTCAGTTGTCGGTTTATCTGGGCTCGATAGAGATCAATCGTTTTATGGCGTTGGCAAGTCATGTTTGTGCAATCGCTTCGTTCGGCCGTTGGCGGACGATTTCTTACAGGACCATACTTCGGTGTTCAGTACTTCGGATTTCGGCGGTAGGGTAATCAATGGAGACCAGTTCTTGTACTGGGGTAGTACGACGAAGACTGCGGATGATGGAACGGAGTTTTCTTTTAATGTTATTGAGCAGACAGAGCTGATAGACGATGCTTCTCTCATGCCGCTTTCTCGAGGTGGTCAGCTCGTGCCCTACCCCAAGCGAGCAACTCAAACTAAACTCTCATCCGCAGAGAAGCTTATGTACATCAGCAGGGACCAAGTAGCCCTTCAAAATGACTACGAACAAGTGTTATTTCCATCAGGGAAGGTCAACATTGATGGTTTTCTAGTTCTGTACGATGTAGAGGCTTCAAACGCTAAACATCTCGAAGAAACACAAGAACGTGTTCTGTCCGCTGTCATTTCTTACGTTCAGAAGAGCAAGCGGCCGTTTGTTATTGTAGCCAGTAAATGTGACGATACTCAGTTAAACTTGTTACAAGAAGTCTACAGATTCGCGCAGACTAAGAAACTAAACGCACCAATCGTAGAAATTTCTACTTTCGCGAATGTGAATGTGGATTTAGCCTTTCTTGTTTTGGCTCAGCTAATCGAGAAAGGCAAGGTCCGCTCAAAACTGATCCCCTACTTTGAGGCACATAAGGCCCAACAAGAAATACTGGATCATGCTTTGCATGAATATCAGGCACTAATAAATAGAACGGTTACGGATTTCCGATGCCTCTGGAAAAACATCAAGAAGATTTTAGAGGTACAAAAAGAATATTCTGTATACAGGGATTTATGTGGTTCCGATGCTTGTAAACGTCTGTTCAACAAACACATAAGAAAACTTCGGAGGGAATTCGAACAGAGAAAACTTGGTGAATATCTTCAGAAACTTCCCAATGCGTTAGATGAGCTCATCCCGACTATAAATTCTTTAGAATTATGTCAATATAATTGGCAGAATTGCCAGGCGATGTTTCGGAACAGCAAAGATTTTAGTTCATGGTTGATTGTTTTGCCAGAAGAGACTGCTTGGAATGAGAGCGATCATCTTCTAAGCGAAGACTCACGGATTCCATTTGACGTTCTTTCGCTTCCAGAAGCAGAGAAAGTTTTCCAGCGGCACATAGATAAACTAAAAGCCGCTGAGAAACGGGCTAGAATGAAAAATGAGTTTAGAAAACTTCTAGAACTAACGCCGCAAATTCGTCCTGGCAGTCAGTGGATTGAAACAGCTGTATGGTTACAAAACGAGGAGAGCTATCAATACCTTGACGACTCGGATAAACTTAAAATTTTCGACTCGTTTCTCAGGGATATCACTGAACAAGCTAAAGTTGACTTTCAAGAATTGTTATTTGAATCCGCTGGGATTTTCTCCAAGCTTGAACCTAATTCTACGCCTTCAGACGACGACATGAAGGCTATAGATGCAACACTGAGCTTAGATGAGCGATACAGACGTTTGGATAAATTAGAAAGTGTTCGACATATCCGTGTCCTGAACCATATAGCTCTTCTACATAGCCCCAATCGATGCTTATGTGGACCAGAAAAATGTAGGGACAGGTTGATGCAAGAAATTGTGGCCACCACAGCTTACAGGTAAGAAAATGTCTGAGAGTGAGAAAGCTATATGTTTCAAGAGTTCTTCCAAGATGTTTAAGCACAAATCTCTTTGTTTTGGGCTCTCCATTTGGCTATGTGTTTGCGGTGAACTAAAATTGCACGTGAAAGTTTTTGAGTCGAGTTGGCTATAAGGGGTTGGTCATGTGTTATTGTTTGACAATACCACAGTTATTTATGTACTCTCGGAGTGGACGGGAAACTTAGCTATGACAAACGCGTTAGGTAAAGTCGGAGAATATTTCACAGGTATCACTAAACACTCCGTCAAAATACCACGCTAGTCTGTGAAATATTCCCATTCTTTCCTTTCCAAACTTGGCTTTGACTCCTTCAACTTGAAGTCACACACATGGGCCGCATGTACATTTCAAATCGATCTACATTTCAAGAGAGGGGTTGATTTCATGCTAGTGAGATACATTTCAGCATGTAAGGCGTCTAATAAAACAACCGAGATAAGATTTTGGTTTAAAATCAACCAATATCTAAATCAAATTAGTTTAGAGCAGGAAGAAAACATTGGTCATGACAGAATTGTGTTTTGTTCCTAGTTAGGACAAGCATTGTTTTTGCTTCAGGTTGAGTATTTCATGTTTCGGGTTTGTTTTTGTGGATGTTTTATAGGTGATTCAGTGGCCCTACGCAATTTAGTTCTGTCATCAGTTTGACATCTGAGTATAAAGTCAGCCCCTACATATCATTCACAACTCCAAGTCCAAATCTTGGGTGTGTTGTCCAAATCCCATATAACCCCACAGAAGCAAAACCCACAAGTCAGCTAAATTCAATTCTAATATACAACACTAGTATAAGTGATAACTAGCAAAACAATACACCCCCACGAACAATGATAAATTGTCTAGCCTGTCTTTGTTTATGCTCAGGATTCTGATCTCTGGTTCTTAGTTTGCCAGACATGTTATTACTATGGCTGGGGTGAGGCTGTACCTATTGAGCCTGTTGTATTTGATAGCTGTTTCAAGTGATAAGGACTATTAGAGGATCTTTGTATGTTGAAGTTCAGCTCCCAGATTGAACAGTTTTCAAAGAATTTCAGGAAACTCAGTAACTTTAACTATGCAAATGACATTACTTAGAGAGTTCTCCATAATCCTATCCAGTAGAAAATAATACTGAAGCTCTCTATATTTATTTTTAAAAACTTAAATAACCCATGGTTTCAGACAGCATTATGTGATTTCCTACTTTTGACAGGTACCGTTATTTCGTTTTCATACTTACATGACAACATATTTACTACAACTTCATGTTTAAAACTTAAAGGAAGTTAAGAACTAAAGCTTTTGACCTGAAAAGGAATCTGAACTCCCAACAAATCCAAGTCTAGCTCTAAACAATTGTAATTTGTACCAGCATTTAGCATTTTAATAAGAAAAATTTATCATTTGTTTACACACTTCTGTCAGTGATTGCAGCAATATACAAATGTCAAAGGTCTCCATCATTGAATTGATGGGTGCTTTCTGTCATTTCCTTTTCAACAGACAAGTCTCCTAATGAAAAATAGTTCTGGCCTTTTCAATAACTCTTTTTGTACTACTCAGTTCAGCTTGAAGCATGATATTCAAACTCCTTCACAACTTTTCCAAAACATTCATTACCAAGATATGTACACATTGTCTAGTGACATTGTAGTAAAAGAATGCTAAATATTATTTGAACAATAGAATTTCATATACAAAGAATTGTACATTTGATCACTGGCTGGCTTTGTCTAAGGACATTCTTTGCCGCACACAAATAACATAATAATAGAAGTGAAAATTAGATATATTGGACTGTATCAACTTGTCAAGCTAGTTTTGTTAATAAACAAATGGACAAACTGCACAGAAGCTAAAGTGACATATTAGATGTAGCAATTAACTTCCCTGTCATGATCAGTTCCCATCTTAGAGAGGGGCAACTTTCTCTAATACCTGTCTCTCTTTTTGCAGGGAAATCAATATTTTTTAACTCCATTTGCTGTTTTCTTGCTTGGGGAATTTTCCATTGTCATACCACTCACAGACTAATCCAAAGTGCACCATGTAATTGTAAAATATTCTGAATTCATTCAGAAGCATAGCCAGGAGTTTTATTAGGAGGGGATCCAAGGGGCCCTTCATAAGACATTTTCTCCTGTATTTTAAATTTTGCCCCATACATGTACATGTACTGTATTTTGGGTTTTGACTACACCCCTGTCATTTGTTAACATCAAGAAAGAAATCAGAAATAGAAATGTTTAGGAGAAGGGTCTTCTTGATGGACAGAGATTCTTGAGAGGGAACTGTTTTAAAAGGTGTTTTCAACACAGAGAAATTTCCAAAAGGGGATTTTCTTTATAAATTTTGATATACATTTCTAAATCTGATCAACCTCTTTTTGTAGGTCTTACTAAAGACTTACTTCAATTTTGTTCTTCTTTTTTCACTTTTGAGAAATTTGTCAGGAAGCTGCCATTTGAATTGATATTAAGGTGACAGCATTATATACCATCAGAAACGTATAAGTGAGTTGAAACGTATAACACACATACATTGCTTTAGTGCCAAGCTGCGGAATATTCGCAGAATAAACAATTGAACTGATTTTGAAAATAATGTTGTTGAAAGACTTCAAGATGTTGAATGTTAGTATATTATCACTTTCCACTGTTGCTCTACTTTATTTAAGCGAAAATGAAATATTATGCAAAGAAAACCTGCTTGGGTTAGCAGTCGAGAGTTCATTATTGACCAAATATGGTCATAAACTCAATACGAATAATCCGAAGCTTGGTTCACTGTTACATGTTTCAACTAAGTTATATGTTTCTGATACCGTCAATACCGGTAGTTTCAGTTTCAGTATATTTTTAACCAGAAAATATAAGTCAATGATTTATTTGCCAAGGAAGTTCATTAAAAACAACTAGGCTTATTTTCCTGAACTCCCCTTAAGTGCGTAATTTTGAAAGTTTTGTGTGGACTCGTGAAAAAGCAAGCATAGCAAGGCAAACACAGAACATAGACAAACACATTACGAAAGCTACAACAAATAAACCAGCATGCTAAGGAGAAAATATTTTAAATCTAGATTTAAATAATGAGATGGAAACAGAGTTTTGAATGTCACTGCTTAAAGAGTTGAAAAAACTTAGGCCGCCGAAACTGAATAACAAGCAACCATGTTAAAGTACCCAAAATAGAAACCAGTACTGCTGCCATATTGCAATCAGGTTTTCCCTGTTTCTAACTTGATTTTCAATTTAATATCGAAAATAATAAAATAATTTAATACCAAATAATATCGGCAGTTTTCTTACTAGTCTACTTTTTTTTACTAATGTCTTAGGGGAAATGTTAATTTTTCGCCTAGTGTTATCTTAAGTTTGAACAAATCCCCCTTAGGTCAAATCAGGAGATTGACTCTGCAACTATTGTGCACTATATCTATAAACATTGAGTGTCTTGCATCAGCATCAAAGATCTTCAACTCAGTGTAGCAGTTAAGGCAATCATGTGAACAGATCTTCGAATGTATCCCAAATACATCACAAGCATAACATTTTCCTGGTAATGAAATTTTAAACCTTGTCGCTTATTATTGTTGTGATATCTATTTTTATGGGTGATTTTCTGATTAGTTTCTTGAAAGGTCACTATTTTTGTTCTATTTTAACTTATGTTTCTTCTCCTATTACCCCTGATATTGCCTGAAGAGTGATGAATTTGATAACTTTTGCCTTGTCCCACTATTATTAGTTTTAGCACTACTGATAAGAAAATTGCTGTGTGAGGTTAAGCAAACAGTAATTGAGGACATACACTATGGATATCTGTTAATTTCCTTTCCACTATCATTGGGGTGCATTAATGACCCAGTATCAGTGTTAACTTAGTCAAAACAAGCCTGAATCTAGAACATGTTGTACTCTAGCAATTTGGGGCCATTTTACTGATTTGTATTTTGTCAGGGCCACATGAATCATTGAATGACATAATTGTCATGAGCATCAAACTCATACAAGCTCCTTAAAGTGAAAATACCCAGGCTGGAAAATAGAAATTGTTAATAGCTTTATAAATTTCATATGTTTTTTGTTTGCATACTCCTACTAGCAGGATAGAAGATAGATATCTTTATTATACACCTTAGGCAGCTTATGGTCTATTTACAATACATATTAGTGAGTGAAAAATATATGATATTTGAAATGGAAAAATGTATTATCATAAAAAATGAGTCCATAAAAGTCACATAAGACCTACATATACTTGCTAAAATCATGGCTAAAAATACAGTCAAAAGACATTAGCCATATTGGCCACTCAATTCAGTTTTTTACTGGTCCTGAAATTTCATTACTTGCAAAAGATAATACTTGCTAAAATTGAGTGTAAGGGGCCGACCATTTGACTTCTGGGGGGGGGGGGGGGGGGGGGGGGGGGGGGGGGGGGGGTGAGTTAAAAAAAGATTTCCTGCACAGCATATTTGTTAAAATCCTCAACTAATTTTACGAAATAAATATCATACAATATCTTAGAGAAAACAAAAATCTTGCAAAAAAAATATTCCACCCCTCCCCTCAAAAGTCAAATGGTCGGCCCCTAATGAGATGGCATCATTAAAACAAATGAACATGACTCTTATCTGGCTCAGAGTTCAAGCACCATTGCTAAATTCAAGCCTACTAATTATTGCTGTTTATCTTAGTAGAATATGTTTTTAAACATTGTTGTGGTGACTTTTTGGTTTCAGACCAGAGTACTCAGGCAGTGATGAAACCCTGGATAGTGAAGACAACCAATTGTCCATTCTTCTTCTTGGTAGTGATGGACTTGCACAGGAACTGGATAAAGAAATTCAGGTTAATATCATGCCTGAACTTACAATATTTCTCCAGTCCCCAAATCAAGTATTCTAGCACCTAGAACAGAAATGTGTGGTGCTATAGAAGCTCATAGTCCCAAGGACCTGTGAATAACACAAATACAAATCATTTTGTAAGGTTTAGGGTAAATTCCAGAACAGATTTTACATGCTTTGTGGAAGTTACAGAATTTTACCTTGCAACTGTATAGCCCAAACATTTAAACAGCATGACAAGGGTTCACACATCTCCAGGATTTTGATTGTACTCCTGAAAACTTAATTTTGTTCTTTCACAAAACCAAGAATTTGGATCATTCTAGATTTCATGAAATAGAGCTAAAATTTTGCTGCTAGGTGTACCATTACACCTATGTTTTAGCTCATAATTAGTACCCAATGGCTATAGGGTACAGGGTTGTGCATACCAAAGGCAAGTGAACAAGCCTTCATATCCTGGATTTAAATGTCCTGATGTGTATGTCCCACTTTGCATTATAGAGCCAGTGTTCCTATGGTGATGGGCTGGAGTATGTACTTGATGGGCGCATGTATGAACTTGACCTGCGAGTTATGGATGGAGATATGGAACTCCCTCAGTATGGACTAACTTCAACTGACACTACACCACATGGTATGTCAATATACAAGATGAAATGTTAGATTGGTGCCACATTGATTCAACAGCCTGTTGGTTTGTTAAAGACTGTAGCTTTCTTGGAAATATGTCAAATATGTTTCATTTTATGCTACCAACTTTTCATTTCCAACAGGTTATTTCTTTGTATATTCCTCTGTGGATTCACTGGAGTATGTACATGAGATCCTGGAGGACATGTTTTGTAAGATGCGCTATAATAGTGTGGATGAGAGCACTATGGTCCAGCCAGCAGCATCCATCACCATCATCCTTGCCAAAAACCCAGAAATGGAGGACATGATTCCAAATCTTAGGAGAAGAGGCACAGAACTGGCAGAAAGGTTGGAAAACCTTTTTTTCTATTCTCATTTGCTTATTAATTGATACCATAGGTCAAGAGTGGGTGAATTCTGTTTTGGTATACCTATTTGCTAGGTGTATCAGTAACATTGAGTGTTGTTGTATTGTTAATGTACGGCCTCCCCTTGTAATTCAGCCAGGGGCGTAGCCAGGGGGGGTTCCAGGGGTTCCGGAACCCCCCCTCTCCCGCAGCGGAACCCCCCCCCCCCCCCCCCCCCCCCCCCTCTCATAAGTGCTGGCTACGTCCCTGTCAGCTGTTTTGGTGCCGAATAGGGTGATTAAACGATTGATTGCTCCCATGACGCATGGTGGGCTACACTACAACAGGCAGTCCTGACAGTGTGACCTTTTGGGAACTAGGTGTATACTTTAGCACTTGTGTTTACCTGACTGTTTTCATTAAAGATATGGTGCTTCCTTCATTGACATCCCCTTGGCACGCTATGCACGTGGTAAGGTGATCCATGACACCCAAATCGTTGATGCCATGAGAATCTTGGTGGAAGATATAAAGCAGCAAGCAAGGAAACTTTGTTCAGCTGATGATATCAGGGACATGGAACCAGACCTCAAGTATGTAACATGGAGAGTGCCAAAATCGACTCACCAAGCCTTCATCCATGTATTTTTGTTTTGTTTGATTGTTTGCTTGCTACCACTTTGCATGCGTTATTTGCTTCCTTGTTTTGACTGGAGTAAAAGTTTATAATGTTAGACCACATATATTAAAATAGCATGTCAGGACATGTTCATAACACTTTAACAAACTTGATTTTGTCAATTTATTGCATAAGAGTAATTGTTGGGGTAAGAATCCTGTTTTATAACTTGATTCCCCAAGGACTCCACCCTTTAGAAGTTAGTCTGTGTCTTAAAAGCCAAACTCACAGTGTGCTAGTTTTTGTTGTGTGAACCAGAAATGAAAATGTATGACCATAACCCCCTGAACTAGCCCCCAATAAAACCAAAAAAGCCTTGCATGGACTTAAAACGGATAAAGTAAAAATCTGTGTATAAGAACCTTCTTTTGTTAGGCTTATGAATATCTTAAGTTTTATATACTGTAATGCTCTTATAAATTTTCAGGTTCCTGTGCACTGTTTGCTTACTGTAACCCTATCATTGCATGATGTCTAGATACTAATCTAGCACTGTCTGTCTGTCCTCCGCCCACAGGATCATGTTATGTGCCATGTGTGGTGACCCATATCCTGTAGAACTCATCTTTGGACCCCTCCTTCACCACCAGTCATGCTGGCGAAGCCCTACCAGCCCTGACACCATCATATTGGAGACGTTTGTTGGGTTTGAGAAGAGGAGGGTGCAGATTACACTCACTTCTTACCACCGTAAGCTTATCAAATAACTTATTTGTGTGTGTAACTGTAGATATCTCATTCTAGGACCTACATCAGGACAAACGATAATGGTTTAAGTGTCAAATGTGGGATGTGTCGACAGTGACTTTTTGATGTTTACTGATGTTCAAATCCAGATACAAATTGCACAGAGCAGGCACATGTGATCTATCCCCTTTGTAAAATCCTGATACGATGTCTGCAGAGGCAGAGGGCAACAGGAGAGTTAAAATGTTAATATTAGCGCAAGAAGACATCACTTTCATCCGTGTCTTGTACTAGTTTGAGTTGGATGTCTAATAGATTAATGCATTTTTTCTACAGGAGCATATAGTCTTAACTACCAAATGTTCCATGGATATATTTTGGTGTACTCTGCTATTAGGAAGGCTTCATTAGAGACACTGAGGTAGGAAAAGGGTTGCATGTGCTTGGGAAAGCAAACTGTTGTTGCTGTTGCTATTGTCGTCACCATTGGTGTTGTTCTTGGCTATTTATCAAGCACCCAAACTATTTCCTATTGTGTAACTGAGGGCTCCATTTTGGGACCCCTTCTCTTCCCAATTTATATAAATGCTTTACTTCCGTCAGGTCGTCCAAGGATGTACGCAGACGTTATTACTGTTAGTTTTTGCTGAAATTGTTGTAGTTGAGATTTATGACGACCTTATCGAGATGAAGTATTAGCGAAGTAACAAGTCAAACATAAATGAAAATATTGAAAACACTGCTTATCACTGAGTTTGACAGTAAACCATGGGAGCTTACCTGCTAATCGTTTGTATTGTTTCCAGTGGTTTCTCAGCCTCGATCCCTCACGTGCCGATCCAGGTGCTTGCCATGACCGGAAGTGCATCAGGAGCTAGCGTCGTGTTCCATAGCAATGACGTCCCTGTGTCCCTATTAGCTGAGGGGGTCAACCTTGCAAGCAAATTATGTGCCAAGTTCCAAACGTCGCCGCGTGTTCAGCATCAAGGTAACTAAACAAGGCAATTCTAAATCAACATCATGTTATTTCATTAATGATCTTGTACAAATACACACTGACCGCCGATAATTCATAAACCAGACGAAGCAGGTCAGTGTGTAAATAAATTAAATTACATTCAATTCACTTTTCTTTGTTTCTTTTTCCAATCAACATGACTAGCTAAGGAAAAGAACTAATTCCATCTCGGGTCCAGTCAATTTTAAGCCTCGTTTTCACTCTTATTTTTTTGTTCATTCGTTTTTATTGCACGAGGTGCAATTCTAAATCGGTAGTGTAAACAATATGCCAATTTTGTGCGGTGTATGTGCAATCCTCTGTTCAAAATCTAGTCTCAAAATATAGCAAAATCAATCTGAAGATGAAATTTGTGGTGTTTAATTAGAAACCTTTGTTATTGTCAGGTGGTCTCTTTGCTGCATTCTTCAATCGCGTATGGGAAAAGAAGGGAGAGAGCGAGATGGCCTACGCCAAGTTCATCACGGAGCAACGGGTGCGGCACGCCCATAGACAAGAGATAAAGCGTCGCAGTCGGCACGACCCACTCCCTGAAATCCCAGCCAAGAAGCCCACTAAGATGAGATCCGAGTCCATGCGACCCCGGAGCGTGAGCGGTGATCACTTAGGAGTGTCTCCCAAGGCTAAACATCGCTTATCTACGGGTAATATTGACGACACTTCGCCTTATGCCGAGTTCAGTGGAAACTCGGTGCTTCGTGATGGAGATCACTTGACTTCGACCCCGAACGCTTTGTTTAATAACCACCAAGGTGAAGCGAACGGGACGGCCACGCCTATCACAAGCATTGAGGTGTGGGAGAAGCGCGAGCTGAGGAGAGGCGGAAGTGACGAGGAACGAGAGGAAGGGCTCTACGCTAGAGTTGACAAAAGCAAGAAAAAAGCAAACAGAAAGTCCGGTGACGTTAGCGCCATGAATGAGAGTGAAGTAAATCTGATCGAGAACTCGCTTTATGCGAACAAGAACTTGGCTGTGAAAGCACTTGGTAGCGATCAGAGAGGGATGACTCCACCTCCGTTGCCGCATAGAATGTTCAATCTCGGGGATGACTTTGGCTACTTGCCCGATGACTCGGGTGTGGACACATTACAGAGTAATGACCACGGATACTCCACGATACCTACCGATCTCGACCCGAGGTTCAGGGATCGAGTGTACGAGGAAGCCCGAGGACCGCCCGATGGGAGGTCGGAGGAGGGCAAGATGCGGTTTGACGATGTTGAGGACCCGTATGCGAGGATGTGCGTACGTGATAAGATCAAGATGTTTAACGCAAATCTGTTTGATAATGACAAGCAGGAGGTTTGGGTGAAAAGGACCAAACCTAGAGACCATAGGAACTCCGTACCGGACTTGGTTTATCGACGAGATAGGAAAGCTCCTTTAGCACAACAAGAGGTGAGGTCTTATTCTTGTCTTCGGATAATTATCATAAACATGTTTTCAGTGATCACTCCATTCAAGAAGGTACTTTATAACCCATTCTCTAACCCAGAGCTCCCCGGCTCGTCTGCTCGCAGGGGAGGCTCTGGGGACATCCATTTGATGGCCTTCGCTGATTGGCTGAAATGGCGCGCACGCGTACATAAAAGTAGCTTAATCTCGCTTTATAAAAAACGTATCTATCAAAATAACACTGGCATTCGTTTCCTAGTCGTCTTTTCAACCTATGCCTTCGACTTGAACGCTCTAAAAGTAATTGTGAGGCATAAAACCATCATTTTCTTTTACGCATGCGTCAGTGGCTGTCACCAGAGCCTCCCCCGTGAGGTGACGAGCCGGGGAGCTCTGGGTACGAGAATGCAGTGCTGCAAGATTGAGTAAAATGGATCAGTTCCTTATGGTGAAACACTTTTTTCTCACAGTTTCGCAATAAACGGAGCCATGCGTGTGTCATTTTTAAATTGAAAGATAACCGTAAAATTCAAAGTGTGAGTTTTCTCTGGCATCCTTGTAAATATTTCACTGATCTCCATTTCAAATTTCTCGCGACCTCTTACTCGCAAAACCGCTGATCGAAAGCTCCGCTTTTAGGCAGTGCCTAACGGTCTAATTATTCATCAACAGGACGATGAGGATCCAGCGTATGCACACGTCCAGGACGACAACGCTGCTCACCTTGTACAGACGCCTGGTTTGTACCAGAAAGGCGACAAGAAGGTGCACATGATGGTTAGCAAGAAGAACTCTCTACGATCGGCACATTCTGCTGAGGAGCTGAGTACACTAGAAAGACTTGCCAGACGAGGTAGGGATTGGGATGTGCTGGGGGTGCAAGCACGCGACTTGTACAAGATACAAAAGCCCCATGCTTTGTAAGGGCGGATCCGCTACCGACTTGTAAAATCGGCGCGTGATCGTGCAAAGTTGTAGGTATTGATAGCTTTCTTTATTTTGCTGCCGCGCCTCGAACAATGCAATGTAATTGAATCAGTAGGCTTTTTGCAGCTGAACGGTGATGTGCTTGTTATTATTGGTTTTCCTCTCCAGTACAGCCATTGCAGACTGCACAAATGAGATTTGTTCACCTGAATGAAATGCCAAAAGTGTAAGCAATAGCAGTATCTAAAATTCCTATCTTTATCAGACGTGTTTAGTTTTCGTCGTCCCCGCCATCGCCACCATACCAGTCACGACACCCATAACTCAGACGGAGAGGCCGGCGACGAAGACTCGCTCAACCGCAACAGCAAGGATCGCTATCGGGGCAAGTTACCATTCAGAAGGCCACGCAGCAAGCGAGGATCTCCTGCGCGAATCAGGTCTAGCATTAACACCACCCCGAACACCTCCACAGACGTCGAGAAATCTAACGTGAAACCTAAAGGGAAGTCTAAGAAAGGTAGAGATCAAGCTCTGAATCCTATATTATACCTGTTAGTCGAAAAAAGAAAGAAACTAAAATTTGGGTTATTAATTATTAGCTTTGCACATTGAATTCCCTCACGATCAAGAGAAGACCTTTTTTTTCTGTTGTAATTAGTTTATTTACTGCATAACTCTGCGCACTCTGTACCGACTTATTAATTGAGTCTTCAAACCGTTCCCTGAATCAAACATCCAAACGACCCGGTAGCTGTTGTAAAACCTCTGAGTGGTGTTTGTGGCTGCCAAGTATTAAGCCTGGTGCACACTAGCGACATAACGACATAACGACGTTATGTTGCAACGAAAAAAATACGGGAAAATAATTGAAACAATCAAATTTTTCCATGGATCTTCATTAGATTACTTCACCAAAGCAATCTTGTGTTATTTTTTGACGACTTCAACTTCTTGAAACCACTAAATTTTGTTCGCGTGACATTTTTCTTATGTCGTTATGTTGCAAGTGTGCACCAGGCTTAAGTCGTGCAATCGGAGGAAGCCGTTAAAAAATTCTTTGAAAGTTTCTTCAGAGTTCGCAGAATTATGACCACCGCAGTAATGCGCCATTCACAATGCGCGAAATCAACCAATCAAACTGCTCAGACGCAGCATGGTCCGTGCCGTAATTTTTTATATCGATATCATCTAACGCATTATATGTGCGTTTTCATAACAGTGAAGAACCGTCCTCCCGAAATTACCACAAACGTGGCGGACTCCAACGAGGAGTCGTCTGATACCAGCAGCCTTGAGAGCAAGAAGAAGAACGTGGTGAAAAACCGTGCCAAGAACAATATTAGCGGCATTAGTGGTCCAACATGGTACTCGGGAGGGATGCACGTAAGTCATGACTGAAAAGGATCGATTTGTATCGCATTTTAGTATAAACCAACTAATGGTCTATTACAAATCCTGCATTCTGATTGGCTGAGCTACTAATGGTCTATTAGTGATAGACCGTGCCTGGCAAAACCACCACCTTTCTTTGCAAGAAAACTTGATTTTTTCAACATAAAATAATGGCATTCATTGCCAAAACCGACCAACTAGTTGGTTTATACTAAAACAATTAGACCTCTCGTCCTCATGTGCTGTGATATCAATAGACCATTCGGCCTTCGGCCTCATGGTCTATTCATCATAGCACATTCGGCCTTGAGGTCTAATTGTTAAATAGATGACATTCTCGATTCTTCATAGACGGAGCTCATTCCTCAGCATAGAGTTTTAAGGGCTTTATCCCAGTCGGGCACTGGATTACTTCTTACTTTTGATCATTTAGGTTTTCTAAATAGAGTACTTTTTTGTTTTTTTTTTTCCAGTCTGAACACCTTGGCGTTCCACAGAGACAGGACGTCAACGACACGGAGGAGGTAGGCGCTGGTGTTCTATTATTTGAAACGGCTACGCAAATCACCTAGAAAATCTTATCTTGAGATTTACAAATAATTTGGTAACAGAACATCATGCTTAGTTACATGATCATAATTTATGCTCACTTGCGTGACAGTATGATATTGTCACGCAATTTCACGTTGTCTCGTTGTACGTTTTCCATGACATTTTGTTCAGCAGTGTTGATTGTGTCACGCCACTGCACTGTCACGTCATCCTCTTGTTCTTTGTACTTTATGCACCAGGAGACAGAGGAGGACGTAGGTTCACCTTCAAGCAGTCTCAATCGAAAGAATGTAAGCATTCACTGCAAATGTACATTGTTCTGTCATGTAAACCACAGCACAGTTTGTCGCACACATCAGCACACACTAGCATTGTTCGTACGCGTCCTGGATCCTGGAATATCCTGGATTTTCATTTCCTTCCTGGAAAGTCCTCGAATTTTAAGGAAAAGTCCTGGAAAAATGTTTCAACTCAAATGTCTGACTGAATCAGTCAGTTTCGTGAATCTGATTTTGGGCTGCAAACTATGACATCCTCCAGACTTATGTTTTTTTTTGGGGGGGGGGGGGGAGCGGGCATTTCTACCCAATAAAAACTCCTGGAAAAATAACTGAAGACTTCCTGGAAAATCCTGGATTTTTGTCATCCAGAAAGCGTACGAACCCTGACTAGCTGACTATCTCCACCACGCATCCGCTCCCTCTTGGCCGAGGAAGTAAGAATAGCAAAGTTCAAGGGGGTACTGCGTCATCGGTGTTACATTTTCGACTTAACTTTAGACCACCAATGCGCTGGTGAGGTTCTTGCGCGCGTTTGCACCGAAAGTCTACGAACTCCATCTCCTACGATCTACCACGCATCGCACCCTCTCTGACACTCACACCAAATGTTGCACATACAAGCGGAATCCTGCTAAAGACCACATCACAGCATCGTCAAAGAACCACTGAGGACGGACAGAGCGGAAATGACCAAAAATGAAATGTCTAACTTCGCCATATTTTAATATATAAGCTCAAGATTCCGTATACAAAGAGTTTCTATGACCGAAAGCTTAATTCCAAATTTTCAAGAAATTTGAAGAATATGAATTTTAGATATGATTGAACAAACATTGCAGAATTCCTGATCAAAGTACTAATTCTCCCATAAAATGGTGCGAAAACCAAAGTTGAAAGCCTAATATCTCAAAGACGGATCCATTAGAAAAAGTCATTTTTGATATTTTGTTGTTAGTCAGGCAAGGAGTCTGTATGCAAAAAATCAAGCTTATCTGAGTTAACCTGTCCTTATTATTTGAAATTTAGTGATCTAAACAGGTCATTTCCGCTCTGTCCTGAGGACGTAATAAACCCACTGGCAGTGTCCACCCTCAGTGTCTGTGTTTATGACCGCTTGGCTGCCAGTGGCGCCCTTGGGACCCAGCGCAATTCAGCTTACGAGCTACAAGTCTGGGGAGTCGGTCTCAAACATTTACATTTACATTTTATCTCACCTTCCATGGTCCTCGATCGTTAGTTCATTAGTACGTCTGCACAAAGTTCAAGGAACAAAAATCCTTCAAGGAACAAAAACCTTTTCCATTTAATTGCAGGGTTGTAGATATATTCATCGAATGAATTTGTAGAAAAGTCAAAGATAATTATTTCGAGCTATTCTTCGGAATGGAGGCCCGTCGAATTTTTCCTCAGTAATCCAGGCTGTATTATTTGTAATGTACCCGACTTTCTTACCTTGCAGGACTCCTTGTCCAAGAAACAGTTACGAGAAGCCGCGAAACAGCGAAAGAAGGAAGAGAAAATCTTAATGGAGAACGAGAGAAGGCTCAAGAAATTGGAAAAGGAGAGGCGAAAAAAGAATACCAAAGAGAAGAAGAGGAAACCCAAACAAGCCCCAGGCTCCTACTTCGGCAGGCCTCTCGCGGAAATATGCGAGGCGGGAAAACTGGTGCCAACATTTTTGGACAAATGCATCGACTTTGTAGAAAAAGAAGGTAAGCGAACAATCATCAGCCGATCGTCTGTATCCTCATTTTGCTCGATAATCCAGCGCCTTTGCATGAGCTGAACAAAGGTCAACCCCGCGCATTTTGACGTAGTTTGATCACAGGCTCTCCAGGCATACATACTTACACACACACTTTATGCAAGGGGAAACATCAGTAAAAAGGCTATTGATTTCTGCGAAGATGTAAGGTAAAAATAGAATGTATGGACATGCACATCACGAGAAATGTAGGAAGGAAAATTGAAATCACAAATAAAGAATTGTTCTGCAATAATATCTAGTTTTAATTCTTTTGACATTGTTGTGTACAGAGGCTGGTGTTTGAGATGTCAGCCTGCTTGCAGGCTAATTAGATATTTGGGCGCCATTTGTTTCCTGCCTGCATGAATTGAAAAAAAAAATTGAATGGAGCGAGAGAACAGTAAATGGGGCTGAAATACTTAAAATTCTCGCAGATATCAAGAGAAGTATATTCTCAGTGAATTTTTACCGTAAATTCTTCATACGAAAATCAGTAGCTTGGGAAACCTGTGGTTTGATTGACCAATGACGGAGTGACTTCCTGACCGCCGACTGATAGCCCAATCAACATATCGATCGACACGAGGCTAGTAATCGCTAAAAGTCTTTTGTTATGTTTCAGGAATGCTATTAGAAGGAATCTACCGTAAAAATGGCAAAATTGAAGACATTAAAACAATAATCAACTGCTTTGAGGACAGTAAGTTAAACATTATTTCATTTATTTGTTCATCGTTTCCTCTTCTGATACCAAAGTCCGCACGTCCTTTCCTTCTTTATTATTAACACTAGGCGAAACAGGGAAACAGGACAGGGAAACCGGACTGGCGGAATAGCAAAGCCAAAAACAAATTCGATGTTTTGAAAACGCGGGTCGCGATGCAACGATTTTAGCTGCAAAGTTGTATCCCTGTAACATGTCTTATTTTTGTTTGTTCCGATATTTCTAGAGCGCGATGCCGATTTCGAGAGTCTTGGTGTTAGTGCACACGCTGTTACTGGGGCACTAAAGAAATTCCTCAAACTCCTTCCGGAACCTCTCATCCCTAATAACCTGCAAAATAACATTCTGGAAGGAACGGGTAAGTTCAAAATCCTCGTGTTACCTTCAAAGTGGCAGTGTAGCGGCTAATGAAATAAACAAAAAGACAGTTGTCTCCTCAACCAGCCCTTTAATCATTTGTCATAAAAACGACTCAAAAGGTCAAATTGCAATCCAATTCCATCTGTTCGATGACAAACGCAGACCCCACTGTTGTATTCATGTAAGACATAAAAGGTTACTCAAGAAACCTAGATGATCATTTTGGTAATTCCATATGAATTTACGTTTTTTAATGCGTATTAGGATCGTGCTTATCAACATGCACCGTCATCTAAATAAGGACACGTGTAGCGCGCAACATTGTAGCACCGGACACATATTTCCTTCCATTTTCCCAATTTAGCCACGCGAGAAACATTGCTGCGCGCGATAAATTTTGTAACCGGGACACAAAAAATGGGCCAGAAAAGAAACATTTTGTGTTTCCGAGACACGCGTGCGATGTGTTCTAGTTTAGCCACTCGGGGAAACATGCAGGACACAAATGTTGCGCGCTGCATGTGTCCCAGTTAACCTTAGCTTTGTGAGACATCACAATAAACTTTCTATTTCAAATTACAACTAACGTGTCATTATGTAGCATGTCTCAATATACTTCGTTTATTTTCAGTTATAATGAACGCAGACGAGCGACTTGCAGTGCTCAAGAATTTAGTTTTGCAACTTCCTACTGTCAATTTCGCCGTGTTAAAATGTTTGATGTGCCATCTATACCGGTGAGTTCTTTGTGCATCATCCCCTCTTGTTTTGGGGAAGCCCGGTTGCTCAAGGTGACGGCTTTGGCCTCTCACCGGTTAGCCGGCTCTCCGGTGTTTTTTTTTTTGGATATATGATTTTTTGGCGCGCGGGATTCCTGTGTGACGGTGACGGCTTTGGCCTCTCACCGGTTAGCCGGCTCTCCGGTGTTTTTTTTTTGGATATATGATTTTTTGGCGCGCGGGATTCCTGTGTGACGGCTTTGGCCTCTCACCGGTTAGCCGGCTCTCCGGTGTTTTTTTTTTGGATATATGATTTTTTGGCGCGCGGGATTCCTGTGTGACGGCTTTGGCCTCTCACCGGTTAGCCGGCTCTCCGGTGTTTTTTTTTGGATATATGATTTTTGGCGCGCGGGATTCCTGTGTGACGGCTTTGGCCTCTCACCGGTTAGCCGGCTGTCCGGTGTTTTTTTTTTGGATATATGATTTTTTGGCGCGCGGGATTCCTGTGTGACGGCTTTGGCCTCTCACCGGTTAGCCGGCTCTCCGGTGTTTTTTTTTTTGGATATATGATTTTTTGGCGCGCGGGATTCCTGTGTGACGGCTTTGGCCTCTCACCGGTTAGCCGGCTCTCCGGTGTTTTTTTTTTGGATATATGATTTTTGGCGCGCGGGATTCCTGTGTGACGGCTTTGGCCTCTCACCGGTTAGCCGGCTCTCCGGTGTTTTTTTTTTGGATATATGATTTTTTGGCGCGCGGGATTCCTGTGTGACGGCTTTGGCCTCTCACCGGTTAGCCGGCTCTCCGGTGTTTTTTTTTTGGATATATGATTTTTTGGCGCGCGGGATTCCTGTGTGACGGCTTTGGCCTCTCACCGGTTAGCCTGCTCTCCGGTGTTTTTTTTTTTTTGGATATATGATTTTTTGGCGCGCGGGATTCCTGTGTGACGGCTTTGGCCTCTCACCGGTTAGCCTGCTCTCCGGTGTTTTTTTTTTTTTTTTGGGATATATGATTTTTTGGCGCGCGGGATTCCTGTGTGACGGCTTTGACCTCTCACCGGTTAGCCGGCTCTCTCCGGTGTTTTTTTTTTTTGGATATATGATTTTTTAGCGCGCGGGATTCCTGTGTGACGGCTTTGGCCTCTAACCGGTTAGCCGGCTCTCCGGTGTTTTTTTTTTTGGATATATGATTTTTTGGCGCGCGGGATTCCTGTGTGACGGCTTTGGCCTCTCACCGGTTAGCCGGCTCTCTCCGGTGTTTTTTTTTTTTTGGATATATGATTTTTTGGCGCGCGGGATTCCTGTGTGACGGCTTTGACCTCTCACCGGTTAGCCGCTCTCTCCGGTGTTTTTTTTTTTTTTGGATATATGATTTTTTGGCGCGCGGGATTCCTGTGTGACGGCTTTGGCCTCTCACCGGTTAGCCGGCTCTCCGGTGTTTTTTTTTGGATATATGATTTTTTGGCGCGCGGGATTCCTGTGTGACGGCTTTGGCCTCTCACCGGTTAGCCTGCTCTCCGGTGTTTTTTTTTTTTGGATATATGATTTTTTGGCGCGCGGGATTCCTGTGTGACGGCTTTGGCCTCTCACCGGTTAGCCTGCTCTCCGGTGTTTTTTTTTTTGGATATATGATTTTTTGGCGCGCGGGATTCCTGTGTGACGGCTTTGGCCTCTCACCGGTTAGCCTGCTCTCCGGTGTTTTTTTTTTTTTTTTGGATATATGATTTTTTGGCGCGCGGGATTCCTGTGTGACGGCTTTGACCTCTCACCGGTTAGCCGGCTCTCTCCGGTGTTTTTTTTTTTTGGATATATGATTTTTTGGCGCGCGGGATTCCTGTGTGACGGCTTTGGCCTCTAACCGGTTAGCCGGCTCTCCGGTGTTTTTTTTTTTGGATATATGATTTTTTGGCGCGCGGGATTCCTGTGTGGCGGGTTCCTCCATTCCGTGACACAGGAATCCCGCGAGCCCAAAAATCGTATATCCGAAAAAACCCACTGGAGAGCCGACTAGCAGGCTACTCACCGGTGTGATTCGGGCTCGACTCCCGGCCAGGTCAGACAAGTTCAACTTTGTTCTACCGTGTTTCACGATATTCCGTCCCGCCTTCACTACCCTACCTAGTTCAGTTTTCCTAAATCAATTTCTCGTTTACAAATAAAGATTAAAAAAGCGCTAAAATTAATAATGCTATTTCCGACGTTTCGAGGCTACTGCCTCTTCATCAGGGAAAAGCGAGCAACTGAAGAGCACGCGTCAGATTTAAACTTGTAAACAACAAGTAGAAGTCAATGATTAGTCCGCGTGGTTGTAGCGTTTTGTTCTTGAAAATTAAACGCATCTCCTTTTGTCGTCTTGTTGTTTGTACTCAATATAGTACAATTTAGTTAACTTCTAAATCAATTTCTCATCCCCTAACCGTAATGAAAAACAAATTCCTTCTACCCACTTCGCTGCAATTTCTTGTACCGCTTGTGTGCTGTTGAAGTGTATCCTCGTGTCGTAGAGTGCTCGATGCCGCACTAAGCAGAGCGGTAATATACAAGGAAAAGAGGAGAGAATATGATTTTACTCGGGGGGTTATTTCATGCAAACTTGTTTGGTACGAACCAGATGTTATACGCACACTCATCAGTGGACCCAATCAAAACATGTTTTATGTTATCCGTTGCAGGGTATCGGAACTCTCCAAAGAGAATCTCATGGAATCGAGAAATCTCGCCACTGTTATCTTCCCGACTATCCTGCGGACCGAATTCGAATCGCTACAAACGATGGCGAAGACAATGAACTATGGTCTTTTCATACAGACATGCATCGAGAAATGTGATTACATGTTCGAGGAAGAAGCTGAGAATATTTAATAGAATTATTTTCCAAGAATAGAGTACATCAAGGCTGAACTACAGCTCTCTTCCCTTCCTAGCGAGAGGGCCGAAAGAAGAGGCCTGAGGAACTCCACATGGAAATCCGTAAAATACGAAATACGAAGAAACGCTGCCCGTCCGTAGGCTCCTCCAAAAATACAAATACAGTACAGAGGAGGGCCGAGGCAAACATCCTGACCGAGGAGCTTCGAACGTGAATCTAGAGATACAGAGATGCTGTTCAGTTTTTTGAATAGATATATATCCTTGATTTTATTCCAAGGCCGAATGAGAAAGAAAGAAAGAGTGACTGCTAGACACAACTCGTTGTGGCCAAAATGTAGGAAATTATCAACAAAGACGTTCCCCGTTTTAGCTAGGTTGCACTCAATGAGACTGTGTATAGTGAGAATTTTATCGCAGTTATGTATTGCACATGACTAAGTCGGGGGGGGGGGGGGGGGTAGACCTTATTTCAGTTTATTCATTTACTAGTAAAGGTGTTTGCCCTTAGCTACAAATAATACTACTGTGAAAATAAGTATACAACAAAATTAAATGCGGAATACTGTCATAATTGGCACTCGCAATGAAAAGTCGCTTGGGCTTTATTCAGTCTCGGCCGAGAAAGTAGCCGCCTTTTGTCGGGCAGGCCCGTGAGTTCGCAAAGGGAACCGATGCACCGGCACGATTAAAGTCCTATGCTGAATCTAATAGGCCTTTATCACGCAATATTGATTAATGATATATAATAGTTATCAGAAAATGAAATCCAGTATTAAATTCTACACATCCGTATTAGTAACATTGCAAAGTTTGGTGAAGATTGCTTGAATACTGACTGAGATATGAATGTTCAAAACTTCGTATTCTGCTTATTTTTTTACAAGAAATGTATAGGAAGGTACATCGAAACGAGGCTGGACGGGCATCGATGCCCGTCCAGCCTCGTCTTAGCGTATTCGCCCATACATTTCCTTGTAAAAAGTAAGCCAGAATACGAAGTTTTGAAAATTCATATCTCAGCCAGTTTTTAAGTAATTCTTTCGAAACTTTGCAGTTTTACTAATACGGATGTGTAGAATTTGAAACTGGATTTCATTTTCTGATAACTATTATATATTATTAATCAATATTGCGTGATAAAGGTCTATTAGAGCAGATTTCGTATGACTGTGAAAAGTGTCGCAGTACGGCGCGGTACTGTCGCGGTGGCGGTACGGAACCTGGCCTGTACCTGGCTGTAAATGGAATGAAATCGCCAATGAAATCGCGTAGTCGCGGTACGGTCGCGGCGCGGAACAACTTTGTCACGGTACTTTTCACGGTCATACGAAATCTGCTCTAGTACGCTGCCTTATTCTTTCTTTACTCTAATAGCACGTCTCAGTGCTGGAAATATTCCATGGGCTAATGCCATGAAAAGCTACATCGCCACTGAAAGAACCTAATATTCAATTTATTTGTTACATTTTGTTTTTGTTCTGCGAGATTGAAAACTAACTTCTGCTTCTTCCTTTATGAAACTCACTTTTTCGTTCGCTTTTCGCGCTCCGACGATTAGGTACGATTCTTACCTAAATATATATTCATAAAAATCGAATTGCCACTAGAACTATTTTCTTAGATTTGCTGTTGCCATTTTGTCACATTATGTCAGCCACCTGTGTTTTTACTTCAATGAGAACTTGGGAAAACGAAGTTTCCGATTATGGAGGTTTAGAGTTTTAATTGAGTGTGGCATGATAGGTTTTTCTGGGATTTTGTTATACAGACTGTCCTTGTTATTGTAAGGAGGGAGTTTTCTATTGCTTTGTGAATAATTTCTTACATTTTAGTTTGCAGTCGCGAGGCATTATTTTTGTACAGATCTGTTTGTCACATTAGTGAGGGAAACTGTTCCTCGTGTGCTTGTAGTCATGACTATCATACGTGAAGAAGAAGCGAGAAAAGGCGGACGCGAACGAGGAATTATTGTAGAATTATTTTTAAGTTTTACAAATTTAGAAAAGCAAGATGCACAGAGTCAAGAGCTCATGGTCAGGAGTCTCCTCTCATTCTATTATACGAAGGCAGCATTTTGACTGACCGGGCTATTTTTAGAAACAGTTTCCTGATTACCTTGTAGGGTACAGAAGTCCTCATTACGGGCGGAATCTTGATCTTTTTCAACCTTTTACTCTGTTAATATTTAGAGTGGATATTTTTTAGTCATACCTTTTGTTCCCAACCGCCTTTCATGGTGAGCAATATAAAAGCTTTACTAAAAATAACTTGGTCTGTCTTAACGCTGCCTCGAGATATAGCTCAGTTGGAAGCTATTGATCGGCTCCCGACAAAGCTGCTCTACTCTTTTGAGAGATCACGAATAAACGAATAAGTGCTGTGACTTGTGTGTACTGTATGTATAGGACTGGTGTGTCTGTTTTAACGAGTTTGGCCAGCTACGTGACCTGGTGTGTTAGCTGTCCCTATACTCACCACCCTGAAATTCATTGGAATTTATTTGAAACCACCGTGTTGAATGGCATATTTTGAGAATACCCACACCTGTATGTGTAAAACTACTTTTGGACGAACATTTCTTGTACATTGAATCACAGAAACAAAGCATTGCGGTTTATTGGAATGCGAGCTTTAAACCAATAGGAGTGATTAAGATGGAGAAACGAAGGAAGCAAAATATGTAATTATAACCACATACGGGTCATCTACAAGCGCCATCCAAGGACAAAAGAGTTATAATTCTCATCGTCGCTGTCGTTAGAATCTATAAAAGTAATCTTGTTCCTTTCCATTACTAGCCAAGCGCACAGTTTACAAGACTGTCTTCCCTTCTGTGTTCTTTGTTTGCTTTCCCTCTGCGATAACAAGTTCACCTGGATCTCTTTGTCGTCTGTCGGCGGCCCTGTTCTCAGATAAGACGTCTTCTTATCATCTCTCTCTTTGCAAAGCACACACACTTCCTCCGGTACATTTGAAAGAAAATCGCTTTCCTGACCAGACATGTTTTTATTAATCTCCACATTAGCATTGCATGGGATATCTAATTTCCCATTTATTTTATGACATGTCGGTTTCATTGTGTCGACGTGTAAACTGTTTATCAATACGAACACAATATAAATGGCTGAGAATATGTACATCCACGATAAAGTATACATGCCAAGAGAAAAATCTAATCTTCGTACCATTTCATGTCCATTTGAAAACGAGCAAAGTAAGATGTGTGAATGCTTGATCGCTGAACCATCGGAGTTTTTCCCGCTGACATCGAGTAGAAATAATATTTGACGAATAATTTTTAGAGACACAGCTGATATGATATCAGCGAGTCTATCATACAGTAGTGGAAGGGTAGAGAGAAGTAACTCCACAGAGTAGTTTCGCTTTTCAAGTTATTCTCTAAACTCAAAGCAGGGGGTTCGAAACTCATTAATCTGGATATGAACACCGAAGTGAGTGATACTCCCGTTATGATAATGGCAGTCAACCAGGCTCCATCAGAGATGCACTTGGCGCGATGCTTTATCAGAATACCTAGAGTATACAGTACAGCGTGCAGAATAACTAGGCTTGCAAGGATGGTCGAGGTATACCCTGGAGGTACAGCGTAGCAACATATACAGTCCACTCTCTCTTGCTGAGTTTCCCTTTCATTCCAAAGGATAAGCCTCCAAGAGGATGTGCTTTCCCTGTTATCAGCTTCTCGTAACTCACTCACGCAGGAATGCTTTTGGCAATCCAAAAAATGTACCTCCCGCGCCATGAAGAATATCCCCAAAGAAGCGCACGCTAGCTGCAATAAAATAACAATATCTTGAAATAATCCCATTTCTTGGCGATTTCTTGACGTGTTAACAGTAACCTTTGAATACGAGACGCAGGAGACGCGCTAATCGATGCCAAGGAATCGCTGCTCGTCTGTTTGTAAACCGCACATGAATAATTAGCTTGCTAATGACTGCGTTAGTGATCATTTTACATTCCTCTAAATGGAGGGGGAGGGCGACAATAATTTAAATAATCATTTAAGGTCCAACGCATATCTCGAATACCAAACATTGCTCATGTAATAATGGCCAGCTATCTAGGCATTTTCTCTGGATATTCACGAATGTAGCGTAAAGTAAAGTAAGTACTTTAGCGTTAACTGCCGTTAACAGCTCGTTGTTTGACGCGTTTGCAGGAGTTATTTCTGTATCGTTTAATAAATTGGGAACAATTAGCACACCTGCTGCCACCCGTCTGAGGAGGTATACTGTAGTTGGCATACGGGAAGTTAACAAGAACCTGCAAACTGGCGGTTCACTATAACTTCCCTCGCATATTTTTTTTCCAAATTGGCTATGAGGGCGAGAGGAATTATTGATTTAGTCAAATCACACTAGTAGGTCAATTTGTATAGGCAAAAACGTTTTTCTGGTCTGGTCTTTTGGTCGTTATCTGGCTTTCTTTTCGCTAAACTTATAGCCTAAGTAGCTCAACCATTCAGAATGCAGCATTGACAATAGACCACTAGTGTGATTTGACTAATATTGTAAATTCTATATAATTTTTGTATGAGTCAAATAAAGATTGGTTGTTGTTGTTGGTAAGCAACAACAAACCAGGGGCGAATCGGGTTTTATTCTTTTGAGGCCTGATCAAACGCTCTTACCATAACTTCGCCAAGTGAAAATGGCCTAGAGCAGATTTCGTATGACTGTGAAAAGTGCCGCGGTACGGCGCGGTACTGTCGCGGTGGCGGTACGGAACCTAGCCTGCTGTAAATGGAATGAAATCGCCAAGAAATCGCGTAGTCGCGGTACGGTCACGGTCGCGGCGAGGAACAACTTTGTCACCGTACTTTTCACAGTCGGCCCATATATGATACAGTTGCTATTTCAATCAAACAACGATTATTTTAACAATTTAGACCCTTAGGCCAAATGAGCCATTTAACAAATGTCCTCTGATTTACCGTGGTATGTCCTCTTATATACCACGGAATGACGTAATAAAGTGGTCAAAATGTTGTGGACTCACGAGGCTTGTTTTATACCACAACAAAAAGGCAAAAATAAATACAAAACAGCGCGCGCGCTCGGCCAAACGGAGTTTTCGTTGGTTCTTTTTAGCGCGCGCGCTGGTGATGGCGCGTTCCGTGGTATATACTTTTATGTACCCATGGCTAAGAGCCAATCAGAATTCGAGAAACGCGGGCGTTGTGGTATAATGAATAATAGACCATGAGGCCGCAGGGCTTATATAGAAATCATAGCCTCGTCCCAGGCTACTCGGCGGGCCTGTCACGCTTTGCCCGGCTATGACGTCATTGGCTTTTGAAGAGCGGCCGCCATATTGGAAATCATGGAGCTGACATAAGAGGGGTAGCCTGAGGACGAGGCTTTAGAAATTAGTGCCAAGGAGGCGCCGATCACACAAAATAGTATAGCCATCTGCAAGTTTTGGGGAATTTTCCTGCTACATTCCCTTAGTGAGATACGAGGAAGCATACTTACAGACTTTCCAAATAAGTTAATAAGGAAGTTTTGCATGTCGACAGTTTTTGGCGAATTTCTTGATATCGGCAGATTTGAGTCAAAATACGTCATCAGCCCATGGAATGTTTGCTATAGACCTCTAGCTGATTTACTAAAGAGGTGATAGAAAACCCGATCGAGCCTGAACAAAGCAAGACGAGCGTTGGGTGACTCCGACCGCTGCGAAGGAGTCTACCCAACCGCGCGCCTCCCGCGCGCCATCTTTTTGAAAAACAATTCTTACCTAAGGTTTTACCTTCGGTCCAGGCTCTCCCCGGGACCTTCTGCCCGGCCATGTTGAAAATTACCCAGAAGACCCTGGGAACGAGGAGTGATGAAAATCAAAGATGGCGGCGTATCAGTAGCAGTTTGCGTCGTTTTTATTTAGAAAGAAAAAAACCGACTATGGTAAGAATAACATTATTGCTTATTTGGGAAAAAGGTCATTTGGAGCTTTATTTCCTCTTAAAATAAAGAGTTCCCTGAGGCCTTTCCCTGCTGCTAGCCGAGTTCCCTGAGAGGCCTCTGCTAGCCGCAGGGAACTGTCAAGGCGGCAAGTACAAAATGCAGGTCACAAGTACAACGCAAGTCACAGATCACAGGTCACAAGATTCGTTGACCTGTGACCTGCGTTTTGTACCTGCCGCTGTCGAGGCCTGTTTTCCCCGTCTTTTCCTTTGTGGCGCTACTCCATCAACAGTCTGACAATCACAGACAGGCATTGTCTTTTCCCCTGCTCGCCAGCCAAGTAAATACAAAGGAAAAGAGGCCCCAGTCCCTCTCTCCCATATTTTTTAACCGGGGATGATCGTCAGAAATTTTCAGTTTCACCCCTAAAAGATACCAAACATGGCGGGCCATGGCGTTGCTCCCCCCGGGGGCCCCAGTGGCAAAATCAAAGGAACATTACGTGGTTTGTACAATGGGGCGGCCACAAAGTTGTGCTGTGCCGCGACCTTGACCATGACGCAACTATGCAATTTCATTCCGTATTACAGCAGGCCATTCTCCGTGCTGCGTCCGTGACAGTGCTGCGCCATGCCCCAGTACTTTTCACAGTCATACGAAATCTACTCTAGTCACCCCCTGTACCACCCCTAGATCTGCCACTGTTGTTGTTCTACAACAACAGTGGCAGTTTTGAAGACTGTAAAACAGTCTTCAAAACAGAACTTTGACAAAATACAGTATAAGGTAGCTAGGCGGGCCATATTGTTTTAGTCAAATCCAACTAGCTTTTCTTTTTTTTTTCTTACTCATATCACGACACTGAAAGTGTCATTTTCTAAAATTTCCTTTCATATAGAAGTTTCTACTGACCATATTTGGAATGTGTGTTTCCAAAAAATATCCCCCCCCCCCCCACGGAAGGGTGTTGAGAAATGACTCCCCCACCCCTCTGGAATTTCTGAAGAAAAATACAGTATTTATGTATGGAAAAGATCAGGTAAATTTACTTCCGTAGGTGGGGTTTGGATATTTTTTGGAAACACACAATTCCAGAATGGCTCTAGCTTATTTCCTTTGCAGATTATTGTGAAAAACACTGATTGTGTAAGTCACCATTTGGTTTGGTCATCGAAGACTTGAAACTACTATACAGGTAAAACAATGCCAATTTTTTTAACATTGATATGATCTCAACAATTAGATACAGTCTCATACCTACTATGATTGGTTGTTACACTGAATTTTACATGATTATTAGTGAATCACACCAAATGCAACTTGGAAGTAGTAAACCGATCTTTTGTCTAATCGATATTCAATAGTCACATTTGTCCCAAGCCTACTAGTGAGCCAATTGTCTAAATTCAAGCTACAATAGTTTCTTGTGGGAAACTAGCAAGTTTTTCGGTAATATGGAATTTAGGGCCCTATTGTATGTGACTGTTCCCTTAATAACTATTTAGCAAATGCAAAACTGGAAATATGGTCAGACATTTTACTTAGAGTTTAGAGGATATACCCTATCTAGTCCATAGTCTCTTGGGCGAGTACCCAGCGTCATATTACAAATCATATTTCATTTTCCTTCTCCCTTTTTGCCTGTGCTGGTTATATTATTTAAATGGATAAAACTGATCTGTTGAAAGACACAGCAAAACATCTTCATTTGTAACTAACCAGTACGCCACCAGATGATCTGTATTTTGCTTTTAACAGTGTTTAGTTAAAAACCGTTTGCATAGGAGACAATACACATATATCACTGAGAATGATCTGTTTGAAAATGATTCTTGAAAACCTTGGCACGGACCAACCGTGTATTTCCCCCGACCGCTAGGCACCGACCCTGAGAAGGATAGTTATTTATAGTACATACCAAATCAGTAGAATAAAAAACGTTTTGTCTTGTGTTTAAAATATTTACTTAGTACAGTTGAGTCCTGATATCGACTGATAACACAAACCTCCAAGAGCAATCAAAGATAATTCGAATTATCAGGAGTCAGGAATTATCAGGAAAGAAAATATTGATGGAGCTATAAAAAGCTGTAAAAAGGGCCAAGAGAATTGCAAAGAAAGGGTGTGTACACCTCAGCTAAAGCCCTGTTGCTGTTCAACTTTTCTTGGGCATTAGATACAAATTTGACTATAACTTGAAAAGCGAAGTACTCGTAGCCTACCAGTTCAACGTTATTTAATTTGAATCTGTTTGTATGTTTGTGACAGAAAGCTGTTTTGCAGCAATTCATAGTTCTTACTGTTTTGATTGGCTCTAGGCAATCAGCGATGGCGTGAAATTTGACATAACGTCCGCATACATTGTATTCACTCTGTGCAGATAGATTTTGATAAGTGTAACTTGTTTGATTGGGCAAGTATTGATATATACATGCAGTAAAAACTGATACTACAAATCTACTCAACTGTGGCGTTGAGTTTGAAATTTGTACAGTTACCATGCCACCAAACATCAACAAACTAGCCTACATTCCTTTGCTCTCCTGGATTTCAGACACTTTGAAGAGAGGGGACTTAAATAGAGAAAGTATCACAAAAGAGGGGACTGAATATCCAAAATGTATGAAACTTTATCAAAAACTGCTGGGGGTTCAGCACCCCAAGCCCCTCACTCTCTCCACGGGCCGTGAAGAAACGGGCAACTCATAATGTTATGAAGGTTTAAAATTACTGGAAATACAAAGATTCATCCATAAAAGCATACTTCAGAACAGATTTTTAAAATTGTTGTCGAAAAGAAGCCAAAACACGAGAAATCATTGCAATGAAAGCCGCTTATTGCGAGGTGGTCTGAAAAATTTTCACGACTATGTCATGTGTTGCGATTTGACGGGCCATGTTGGATGTACAGAACAAAATAAAGTTCATTTGCCACCCCTTTTGTTCTGTTCATCCATGGCTGCCACGCTTTTGTTATTTTATTCCCAAAGGAGTGATTGCACTCCAAGAGTTCTGCGGCGATGCCATTTCGCGCGGTGTGAACGGTCGGCGACTATGGCAATTTCACTTGCGATGTCGCAATCGTTTTGAACATGTTCAAATTCAAGCTGGTGCGATTTCTCAGATTTCCAACAAACTGAAAAACATCGCAGCCCCAAAACGCCGGCCGTCGACGCCGCACAACATAACGTCGTTTCTTGTCGATCGCCGAAGAAATTGCACCACCTCACCATTATAAGTGAAGCAACAACCTATATCGTTTCCTTTAAGAATGGGAGCTTAGTGGTAAAATGTCATGTCGCCTGCTAGCGACATGACGTTCTACTTTTAAGTCGCCCGCAACTAGCAGTTTGCCTTTTCAATCCCTGGAGTGTAATTTCCGTCTCACACAATAGCAGAGTCAAGTGAGATTAATTGTCCTGCGCTTGTCCTTGATTTATCATTCCCATCTCTTGGCCAATCTCTTGTCCGTCGACCTTGTTGACCTTGTTCTTTTTGTAGCAATAGATGACCAGTCCGATCACTATGATCAGAAACACAACCGCTCCCACTACTGCTCCGATGATAATGGCTGTTTTATCATCTTCGTCTGGTATCTCGCTCGGGGGTTCACCTTAGAAAGAGATTGGGGGTTAGTGTAGAGATTATACAGCACACGCGGTAAGCAATTATGTGTGACTAAACTAACTAATACAGGCCACACTACAAGCTTCTTCTCATCTCGATTTTTCCATATTTTCATTCAATTGTTATGGAACGAGTTTTGGCGTTAAACCCAATTCCAAAAGCATTCTAATGTTGAAACGATTCGCTTATGGAACGATGGAGCAAATAGACCTCCTCGGCTTGGGCGTTATGTTTCCCATTTCCGATCACGTGCCATTCATTTGAATAATCTTTCTTGCTAGGGATGTTTCCATACTCATGTATCCTTCAGTGCGTAGCAGAAAAAGAAAAAAATACCCAGGGAAATGCCACGTGATCTGAAATGGGAAAACATAACGCCCAAGCCGAGGAAATCTATTATAGACTGTGCCATTGTAGCGTGTCAGCGTCCCCGAGGGCGATGAGTTTCTGGACGCACAAAAATGCGGGCACTTTATCCGAGCATCTCTACTCCAACCTCGTTTCCAGGGTCTTCAGGGTAATTTTCAAGATGGAGGGTGACTCGGAAGAAGACCCTTGCAAAGGCTGGGGCCTTTCCACAGACAATAGAACGCCCTTCTGGTCAATGTGAACGAATGCTAACCGCCTTTGTCAGGGTCTTCTTCCGAGTGACCCGCCATCTTGAAAATTACCCATAAGACCCTGGGGACGAGGTTGTCTATAGCTGTAGTTTGCACAGCTCGTCTTTTTTTCCCCGAATTTACGCGAATTTAATGCTGTTTCCCAAATGTTGAACATTTGTGACCCCCAAGAATACAGGCTACGCAAACATATATTAAAAGCTCGATTGTTAGGCATGTAACATATAGGAAGTATTTTATCGGATACAAACCTGTTACTGGTTGAACAGTGACATCCTCATTATAGCGATTGACACCAAGTTTTGTGTTTAGGGCCCTGACTCGTTCAATAACTTTTTGCCTCAAATCCCCAGTTGAATTCATGTTGAACCACATCATAATTGAAACCGTAACCGTGCCATCTGTCATCGTTAGTGTCAGTTTTGTATACCCGTAGTATATAAAAGACGGGGGGCTGAATGCATCGTGAAACTGCAAAAAGATCACAGCCACATTATGTTAAGCCTACAAAGCCGACAACAGGCGTATGTGCGCTCAAGCCAAACATTCCATACTGATGACGTATTATTGAATCACGTGGCCAGCTAAATATTTTTTGTATCTTTTTTCATCTGATTTGAATTCCTCTTTATTAAATTATGATATGCTTTGTGTGCTAAGTACAAATTGAATATCATTTAGTCAAACTGGCCGCGTAATTCGTTTGACGTGAATTCGACAATACATATACAATACATAGAGAATATTACATGGCCGCGCGGAGATACGAATTTCATCTTCGAGTGTTGAAAATTTATCTCACGAGTGAGCGTAGCGAACGAGTGTGATATATTTTTAACACGAGAAGATAAAATTCGTATCTCCAAGCGGTCATGTAATGTTCTGTTTATTATATAAACATCTATGAAATACCAAATTCAAAATTTATTTGAGTTAAGCCTAAAAATCGAGCATTGAGCAAGGCAAGTGTGATATTTTCACGTGTGAAAATAACATGATATTTTCACGTGTGAAGATATCAAGTTTCGCGCGGGAGATCACCTGGTATTTCATCGGTGTTTATATAATAAAGAATACTAATTGATCTAATTAGACACCAAGCAACTTCTACAGTTCCATTTAAAAAAATGTTATATAAACGTTTCGGCTATTCAGCCTTCATCAGTAAAAAAAGTTAAAAAAGAGAGAGAGAGAGAGTATTGTGTAAATCCAAGCTTGGCTAACTACCAACGGAGAAACATACGAGGATCCTTAAAGGGATTCACAGGCGACTTCTGCAGTGAAGAATTTATATTGTGTAGTTGAGCAGAGCCAGTCCAACTCGAAGTCCTTGAGCCATTACCAGGATCAATGGGAAAGAGAAAAATCGTTGTCCCGAATGGGATTCGAACCCACGGCCTCCATATTTCGAGTTGGACTGATCCTCTACACAATACTTATATATATATATAAGTTATTGAGAGTTATTGAGACAGTGGTACAAATGGTACATCCATAAAAACAGAAAGACCTTTTTGCAGCTTCATTCTAACAGGAGGGAAATATAGTAAATTGCGTTGCCTTGTAACGCGCGCAGATATGGTATTGTTAAACTGAAAATAACCCTTAAAATACTGAGGGCATATAATGAGGGGTAACTTCATTATAAACCAAAAAGGTTTTCAACTTACCATACAATTCAAATCGATTACACGATTCTTATAGAACTCGGTGTTCGTGTCTGAGAGGTTGCCAGTGTATGACAAATGTACAGTCAATATCACTGTAAACTGCTTTAGTTCTCCAGTCGAGAGATTTGCTGGAAAACAAAGAAGGGACAATTGTAGGCCCTTAGTCAATTAAACCGTCGCCCCTTTTTACTGTATGAAATACTTAACAATTAGTCGCTGACGTGATTATCGGCGAAAAGTCGCCGAGACGAAGTCGGTTACTAATAATTACTCACGTAAGATTTTAGACAAACAAAACTCAGCTTAACTTGTTTTTGTCAAACTATTTTGTAGGATTTTTACACGATCATAACACACTCGATCTCGCGCGCGCACCCAGTGCTTTCAAAGTAGCAAGAGTCGAGTCGAGTCTCGACCAATCAGCGCGCGGAAACATTAACAGAGTATCTGTGCGAGGTACGTTTCTGCTTGGCTCATTTTTCTCGCCTATGTTTCTGGACGGGCGAGTGTGTATGCTAAGAAAATACAAGTGACAAGTGGGATATTCTGCAGTATGCCACGAGAATTCATCGTATAACTATTTTAGTTTAGTAGAAACCCACTCGCATACTATCACGAATCCTGTTATCTGATTGGCTCCCTACTTACTATCTATCACGTAATAGATAATGATTAGCTAACCCAAAACTTTCTAAAACCATGAAAATAAATACGTTTAGCAACAACTCGAAGGTAGTATGCTAGTGGGTTTCTACTAAAACAATTAGACTACTCGTTCTCGCTTTCTATGAGCCAAATAGTCAGAACAGAACACAGCACAACAGAAGAGTATAGTACAGACCAGACCAGACCAAAACACAACACAACTGAAAAGATTAGAACAAAACAAATAAAAACTCGTAGCGACGGAAGCCAGGCGACTGCAGTACGGGGGAAGAAACCGATTTTCTCAGATAGCTCTAGTAGAAGACAGTAAAATAGCCCGCAGCAATTTTGAAAAATGCCGCGCGAAACAACAAGTAATTGTGTAAGGTTTGCAGACTCACACGTTCATCTACCTGGGATGGATGGATTCGGGTACGTCGTGTATCTGACAGCGAACGTTACCAGTTTCCTGACCGTGCATGTAATCCTGCAGTTCTGGCACGCAGAAGAAGTTTCGTCTGACCACGGGGTATTAGCACCAAGAGACTCGTCCCTGGACACACATTTCACTTGCTTAGGGATGTTGTTCTGGCATGGCAGTATTATCAGCATTGGAAAGCTCGAGCTGGCAATGGGATGCGGCTCTCCAAGATTGGTCACCAATTTGATATTTATTTGCTGGAAAACACAGAACAGCCACAAGTTATCCAACAACTGACCTGATGAGTAGAGACACTGGCGGATCTAGGGGACAGGGGCGTAGCCGGGGGGGGGGGGGGGGGGGGGGGGGGGGTGCACAGGGAAGATTTTCCCAATTTCGGGAGATTTTCCCAATTCCCAATGGCAATTACAAACCCGTCGATTGGGAAAAAAACATTTTTGGGAGAAAACTCAGTGATGATGTCTCAGCAAAAGTTTCCTTGCCAACGAACAAAGAATAATGAAAAGTTTTGATTAGGGACTGATCAAGCCCAACAAGACGTGGTTTCGTTAAATGGGGCCACAACCCCAATGATCCATGATCGATCGCCTTGTGTTGTGACTCGTGCCAAAAGCTAAAGTCCATGCAATCGTTTAAAGTGCGTCGGAAAAAAACACTACAAATCAGTAACAACAACAACGGTTTATTCTTTGCAACTGTTCTTTACGGGTTCAAAGCTTCGAATCCACTATGATATTTGCGGAAATACTTATTTGTACGACGATTGAAAAACAAAGCCTCAAAACGTGTTTGCGCCATAACGAGGCGCGCGCATGACGTCATAACACAGGGTAACCATATGGCCGTAACAGTTAACATCTAATTAATACTGCAAACTTACAGAATTGTCGTGCACATCCTGGTCTGGCTGCTTTGCAAGCTCTTTTAGTGGAATAATAATAATAGCACGCAGTCTGGGACACGATGAAGCGCCGCACCACCTTTCACCAACCGAGCCGAGCGCATAAGAAAATACAGCTCTGCAGGGTACCAGGTTCCGACGTCTGCGACGGCTCGAACTCGAACCGGACTCGCTGATAGTTATGTTATTATAGATGCTTCCCTGCAGCTTCTTAACCACCACACTAAATTTAAGAGTTTCCAGGCTGAAAACTTCACCATCTGATAATGTGGGCGCAATAATTCCTAATGCTTTTTCGAGGACAACCTTTAAAGCCTGTCAATGAAAGTGCAATAAATGAAAACATTGGTTCCTTTTCAAGATTATTCATGCGCGCTTTGTCAGCTAACTGGATGCCAGTGCGGGTATCAAATATGTATTTTCACGGAACTAGACGCGCCCAGGTGGCTGTCGAATGTAAATCAAACTTGCGTCTTACATGCCCCCCCCCCCCCCCCCCTCGAGCACCCCCGGCGGAGTACGGAGTGCCTCATCATCGTTTAAACAGTAGGTATTAAACAGTCAGGATTTAACTGCGTCACCCAGACCGCGCGCGGGGTATCTACATAATCATATTGTTGCATCTTGGCCGAAAAGTTGAAAAACGGAACCCTCCTTGAAAAATCCTGGATCCGCCACTGATCATTTCAGTGCCCGAGTACAAGGTCCGGACTTCTGGAAATTTGGCTAGTGCACCCGAAAAACTGGAGTGTTCACTTAGTACCCGTGTTCGGGCTCCGTGCCCGGGCACCAAGTGTGAGGACGCAACCGAGTGGAGCAGAAGTCTGCACGAATAAATATATGTTATTTACCGGCTGGGAGGTCCGTATAGAAAAAAACTGTGACCGAGGGCTGTTTCAGGCCGAGGTCACAGTTTTTCCCTATATGGACCGACCTAAAGCCGGTAAATCACTTATTTATTTTTTTCCAACTGTAATAGAGCGGAATTCACATGACTGTCAAGACTTGTTATGTAATTGCGATTGCTTTCCGTTCTCATTGGCTACTCGTTTTCTCTGCCAATCAAATTCTGTAGTAAATACAATTGTTAATAAGAGCGGTTTTGCTTATGCAGAGGCATGCAAAAAAATATTGTAAAATTTAAATTCGTCAACGATGCTCTTTCTTCCGCTACATGTGTATCTTCGGATAATAACAACTCTCCGTAAAAAAACACCAAGAGGAGGTTATGAATAAACACACTAGAAAGATTACGCGATTATTGTACAGGGAAGCGGATGTAGACGAGCATATTTTGAACCTTTCATCCTATGAATTGTCATTCTTTCAGAAGTTGATTCTCTGCCGCGGGCTAAAATTCGCTTTTCCTCAACGTGTTTCTCCTATTGATGTCAAGGCAAGCTTTGAAAAAGCGTACTGGACACTCAATCGTCATCTGCCGAGTGATAGAGATGACTTGAAAGAATAAACAGCGGCGACATTGCGATCAGTTGCTTTGGAGTATATGAACAGGCGCGGCCCTAAGCCCTTCGAGAGCGCTGGTTAAGGCTCTTGAGGAACTGAAACGTATAGATGACATTGTAATCACGAAGCCTGATAAAGGATCTGGTGTGGTAGTCATGGATAAGTCTGAATATTTACATCTACTCTCTGAGGCCTCTATTAACGATTCCCAGAAATTCAGATTTGTCGACATGGAAAGGCCAAAAACTCGAGGAAGACCACCCAAGTATTTCCTCCCCTTCTACAAAAGGAGAAAGAGATGGATAAACTCTTGTCGAAAGTTTTGCCTAAACCGATTGCGGACTCTCTGCGCCCAAAAGGCTCAAGACTCGCCCACCTTTATGGGCTGCCCAAGACCCATAAGAAACGCCTTGCAATGCGCCCTATATTGTCAGCTACAAACACGTATAATTACCAGCTAGGTAAATGGCTCGATGAGAAGTTGAAGCCTTTGTCTACGAACCGATATACTGTAACTGACGTATTTAAATTTACCGACGAGATCCAAGGCGTTGAGCTCAGGAATGGGGATATCTTGGTATCCTTTGATGTTGCCTCTCTGTTTACGAACGTTCCTTTAGAAGAGACAATCAACATCTTAGCCGATAGAGCTTTTATGGAGGACTGGTTCAATGACACTTACGGCATGGATATTAGCCGAGCAGACCTGGTTGAACTCCTCAAGTTGGCTACCATGAACCAACTGTTCCAATTCGATGGGGTGTTATATGAACAGATTGATGGCGTGGCAATGGGTTCCCCTCTCGGGCCATTAATGGCAAACGTCTTCATGTGCCACATCGAAGAGATTCTCGAAACACAAGGGGATCTCCCGCCTTACTACCGGAGGTACGTGGATGACACGCTCACTATCATGCCCGACCAAGAAACTGCTGACCACTTTCTCGAAACTCTAAACCACAGCCATCCTTCAGTGAGATTTACAATGGAGGTCGAGACGGATGGGATGCTTCCATTCGTGGGTTCGTGGGTGTGGAACTGTTGAATCGTGCTCCAAAGATCGAGCAGGGTGCATATAAAGCCTGCCAACACAGGGCTCCTCCTTCACTACCAGAGTCACGTGGACAAGCGATATAAGCAGAGTTTGGTTGCTACAATGTTATATCGAGCATACCGAATTTCAAGCTCTTGGTCGCATTTCTCGGATGAATGTGGTCGTCTTAGGGAGGTTTTCATAAAGCTTAAATACCCTCAACATTTAGTTGACAGAACCATCAAACGCTTTACAAATTCTAAACTTAGTCCAGATCACACGCCCACCCCTTTAGCACGGACGGAAACAGTCAGAATTGTTTTGCCATTTGAAGACCAAACTTCGGCTAATTTTGTCAAGCAACAACTTTGTAAGCTTAGCTCTAGGGTAAATACCACTATTCAACCCGTGTTTGTAAGTAGAAAGCTGAATCAAGACCTTAAAGTGCCAGAACGTAAGCCCGCTATTGTAAACCAACAATGTGTTGTATATAAATTTGAATGTAACCTGTGTGAGGCAGGCTATGTGGGCTATACGCGTGGCCACCTTCATGAACGCGTGGAGGGACACAAAAGAAAAGCATCCTCTATTTATAAACATTACGCACATGAGCATAATGGCGTTATGCCCGAGCCATTGCTCCCTAATTTTAGCGTGCTAGCTAAGTGCTCAAGCAAATTTGATTGCTTGATAAAGGAAATGCTTTTGATTAGAGAGCTCCGACCAACTCTCAACGTGCAGAGTGACTCGATAAGCGCAAAAGTGTTTATCTAGACCAATTTACCACCTATTGTATTTATACTGCTTTATATTCACTTTCAGTTGTATCTAGAATTGTAATGGCTTGATAATGGCGTAATGGCTACGCCGAAACGTTGCGTATTAAATTTTAAAATACAATTGTGTAATTATACTTAGTAATTGGTTCGGCTTGCAATTCAGCTGAGAAAAAAGCCATTTAGGAGCAAGTCGTGATTTCTCTCGATTCTGATTGGCTAGTGATTGCTCAATTGCAATTGTTTTCACGACAGTCATGTGAAAATCGCTATATATGATTTTTCGATAAAAACACGCGCGCGCAAAGGACGATTCCAGCTATAACGCACGCGCGCGCTGCATGTCGGTAGATATGGGACATCTGTCGAACAAACTGTTAAAAAGCGCGCGCTGCATTCTGGTAGTTGTGGGACACGGCTTGGGCATTTCTGAATAAAGAAGAGCGCGCGCGCTTATAGCTGGAATCGTCCAATGGTCACCGTGACCTAAGTCAAGATAGGAAAATATCGGCCCCCGCGCGCGCGCTCTAAGAACAAGTCAGAATTCAGAATTCGTTACCGTGCCCTCTAGGAAAAAAAAAATAAAGTTACAATGTAAAATATCTTAAACTTGTTTTCTCGAATTTCACCTAGACATCATAACCGTTCCCCAAAAACTTCAACAGACAGAATACGCAACAGTTGAATACGCAACAGTTTTCTTACCTGTATGGCGGGACCTGCTAAAGATATACTACTTATCGACGTAAGTACACCTTCGACAAGTTCTGGTGAAACTTCGTCAGTCTGGTTAAAAACGCCAACTAGATTGTTGAACAACGCTAAGGCAAATTCTCTTGGAATTTGTGTGTTTGCCACGAGTTCCAGATTCTTCAGATTTTGTTTGTTCGTTAACACACCACTTGCCAATAGTGATACAATGTTTGTAATTAATTGATACGTTTGGTTATTATCTGAAATGAAAAAAAAAATCGGTAACATGCATAGATCGGTAGTACCTCATTGGAATTTCAGCAAACTTCAGCGGATACTATATACTAATTACGATTTTGAGACGGCAATTCCACAAAATATTGACGGCTAGTTGGGAGAAAATATGTTCACGTATTGGGCGGAGTCGCGCAGCGACGGAGCCCAATACGTGAAAATATTTTCTTCCAACGCCGTCAATATTTTGTGGAATTGCCGTCTCAAAATCGTAATTAATATTGTATCGCGATTCTTGAAGATTTTCTGGAGGAAATGGCAAGAAATAGTGCTATTTATTGTCGATTGAAATTTCAATTCTCATTACATTTACGCACGATCTCACGCAATCACATGGGCTTTTCGCACGAGCTCGAGCATTTTCTGTTTACATTTTTCCATCTTTTTCGGCGAAAAAAATCTCTTTCTGCCATAAGATATTGCTAGAAATATAGCTAAACGTTATTTCTAACTATTGACAATGAAATGAAACATAAATTCGTGCGAAAAAAGTTGAATTTTGCTAGCTCTTTTTGAGCCGTCAATACCACAAAATATTGACGGCTCACAACAACACAGAGTGGCAGGGTGAATCGCGATACATAGAGAAAAGTCAGCAATGTACTTTTTGCGAAACTAATTATAGATTATTATTATTATCTTTACTATTATATCGGGTTTCCTGTGCAAACGTTTCTGATTGGCTTAATCAGTCTGTCCGAGAGCAACACTGAAATGGCTTCCCTGACCACAGCTTTGTGTCCTCGTCACGTACAACACTGACATGGCTTCCCTGACCACAGCTTTGTGTCCTCAGTCACGTACATCACGAGGATGTGCTTTACAAAAAGCAAAACATGGATTCTCTATCTTTCGAAAGCTCTAGAATTTTAAAACAATATATAGCGTAGAGACTAAATTGTTGTCTTTAGCTAAACAATTGCCCACCCGTTTCGAAATAACTGAATACGAGACAAAAACAAGCTCAAAAGAAATCCCTACTTAAAGTAATTGTTTAATGTGCTTTTAATATGTCTGTAATAAAGAAAGTCTAAATGGAGTCCAATAATAACTCAAAATCTCTAATTTTCGTACGACAACAAACACAATCGCCGGTCATTTCAATTTGCCAATCAGCGTACAGCACTGTTTATAATTTCGATCTTTTAAAGAACTGTTTTGTTTTCTGAAGAAAAGGACATGCTTTGAAAAATGCATACATACGGCAAAATTGTGAAATGTTTTGCAAATTTGAGACATTTATCCTACCTTATGTAATGCCTAAACAAAATTGTTATTATTATTAGGCCAAGGTAATAAAAGTCATAGATTTGCGTCCACCGCCCGCATGTCTTAAGAGTTACCGCCAAAAAAATGTCATTATTTTATTTAAAAATCATTTTTTTTTTTAAACAGTTTAATTGAAGAAAAAAATCAATTTTGTATGTACGCCTTTCAAAACTACGATTAAAAAACGATAAAAATATCATGTAGTGGGTTACCTTTGTGCGAGACAGCGTGAGAGAAAGACAAGGGCGAGCGCTTCTGAGCCTGCGTTCATTGCAGTTCTGGAACATGTGTCGATTCAATCGCTACGGGATGAAATTCTCTGTTTTATTTTTACAAAATTATCAACATTTGAGCGCATTTGTAGAGCATTTGTTATTCTGTGGTTTATAAGAGGGCATACCACGGAAAATCAGAGGTTATTTGTTGAATAGTACTATATTCTCACTTGGTCCCATTGTGTTTTATATAAGTTATGGGAAGGAGACCTGGCTCCGCTTATCCGACACCTTCCGTGCGGAGTTCAGCAATAGCGCTATTCACTGTTTATCAAATTGCTATTCTAATGCTATTCTCACTTGGTATTTCCGTTGACAATGGCCTAAAATCAACTAGTTACCTCATCGTTAACTCTCTCATAGTGAGCATTGGAATGTGTTATGTAATAGCATTCCATTCCAGCTTTATAAGAAGCCAAAATACAATCTTTCTGGCGTAGTTAGTCTTTTCCACTGCCGGGAGAGCGCCGTAGTTCACATTGCTAGTTGGTTCATATTTTCATCGCTGCGCCATGGCCCACATACCCGTTGTTCCCCCCGCTCCAGAAGTTGTTGCAGCCGTTGATCCGCCGGCCCCGGTCTTGGCCGCTGAGATGCCAGTTGCTGTTGCCGCCGCTGTGCCGGTTGTTCCAGAAGCCCCTGTGAGTATTTATCTTTAATCTCTGTGTTTTTTGGCTTTCTCCTCCATTCTCCCACAGTTTAGAGGCGAGTAGTCTTGCCAGTTTGTGTTCCTTCCTTGTTTTTACCTATCTTCTGTTCAGTTTGTTCAGTTTGGCCGCGAAGTGTATTCCGCATGGCGTGCTGTCACGCTGTTAAAATTCCCCCCAGTTTGGAAGCGAGTTCTCTCGCTGGCGTATTTTGTTACGTTAAAATTAGCCTCTCCTATTCCTATTCAGTTTGGCCGCGAAGTGTATTCCGCATGGCGTGCTGTCACGCTGTTAAAATTCCCCCAGTTTGGAAGCGAGTTCTCTCGCTGGCGTATTTTGTTACGTTTAAAATTAGCTCTCCTATTCCTGTTCAGTTTGGCTGCGAAGTGTATTCCGCATTGCGTGTTGTCACGCTGTTAAAATTCCTCCAGTTTGGAAGCGAGTTCTCTCGCGAGCGTATTTGTTACGTTAAATTAGCTCTAGTATCCCTATTCAGTTTGGTTGCGAAGTGTATTCCGCATTGCGTGTTGTCACGCTGTTAAAATTCCTCCAGTTTGGAAGCGAGTTCTCTCGCGAGCGTATTTGTTACGTTAAATTAGCTCTCCTATCCCTATTCAGTTTGGTTGCGAAGTGTATTTCGCATTGCGTGTTGTCACGCTGTTAAAATTCCCCCAGTTTGGAAGCGAGTTCTCTCGCTGGCGTATTTGTTACGTTTAAAATTAGCTCTCCTATTCCTGTTCAGTTTGGCTGCGAAGTGTATTCGCATTGCGTGTTGTCACGCTGCTAAAATTCCTCCAGTTTGGAAGCGAGTTCTCTCGCGAGCGTATTTGTTACGTTAAATTAGCTCTCCTATCCCTATTCAGTTTGGTTGCGAAGTGTATTCCGCATTGCGTGTTGTCACGCTGTTAAAATTCCGTTAGTTTGGAAGCGAGTTCTCTCGCTAGCGTATTTGTTACGTTAAATTAGCTCTCCTATCCCTATTCAGTTTGGTTGCGAAGTGTATTCCGCATTGCGTGTTGTCACGCGGTTAAAATTCCCCCAGTTTGGAAGCGAGTTCTCTCGCTAGCGTATTTGTTACGTTAAATTAGCTCTCCTATCCCTATTCAGTTTGGTTGCGAAGTGTATTCCGCATTGCGTGTTGTCACGCTGTTATAAGCGAGTTTCTCTCGCGGGCGTATTTGTTACGTTAAAATTAGCTCTCCTATCCCTATTCAGTTTGGCTGCGAAGTGTATTCCGCATGGCGTGTTTTCACGTACTAAAATTTCCCCAGTTTGGAAGCGGGTTCTCTCGCAAACGTATTTGTTACGTTAAATTATTTTCTCCTATCCTTATTCACTTTGGCTGCGAAGTACATTCCGCATTGCGTGTCGTCACACTGTTAAATTTTCCCCAGTTGGAAGCGAGTTCTCTCGCTGGCGTATTGGTTAGTTAAAATTATCTCTCCTATATTCCTATTTAGTTTGGTTGCGAAGTGTGTTCCGCATTGCGTGTTGTCACGTTGGTTAAATGTCCCCCAGTTGGAAACGAGTTCTCTCGCCGGCGTATTTTTTACATTAAAAGTATCTGTTATCCCTATTCAGTTTGATTGCCTAAATTTTCATCAGTTTGGAAGCGATTTATCCCGCCATTTGGAAGCGAATTGTTTTTTCCCGTTTTGCATGCGGTCATGCTCTTATAATTTCCATAGTTTCGCTGGCGTATTGGGTACGTTTAATTCTCACTCCTACCCTAGTATTTTCCGCTTTGCGTTTCCACGCTGTTACTATTTTTCCAGTTTGGAAGCGAGCTGTATCGCTGGCTTATTCAATTGGTTGCAATTATTTATCCGTGTCGTCACAGGATTTTGAAATGTCACCCTGGTTTTTAAAAGCTGCTGTATTGATTACGTTAGAATTCAAGGCTTTAATTTTGTTTTCCATGCTTATGCAAAAGATACAATTTGGCTTGTCCGACATAGCTACAGCAACTAGGGGTATTACATTTACTGCGGGTTCGTGAATTATGCAAACTTTGTTCCATTATTATCTATACCCATATTAAAAAAAAAAAATTCAATTTAGTATTTTTGATCATAGAATTTTTGTATACGAAATTTTGAGCTTGTATTTAAAATGGGTCATTTCCGTTCTCGTACATCATTATGGTAACCATTTGCTCTATATCACTATGACGTCATGCTTTGTTTAAATGACCAAGATAGCTAAAATTATAAAAGTTCCATTTCTGGATGTGATTTCCTATATTCTAGCGTACGACCTTGCTTTACAATATAATGGCATTTTCATTATGTTTGGTCATTTTTAAATGCTGCTGTCCCCTCTCTGGCGACCATTATTCATAGCGCTAAAATAGAATGTTTTGATACGTCGTCATAGTGATATAGGACAATTTTCTATATTGCGCGCTTATTCGACAAAAGATTTCGATCACCTTTGTATTGTCCCCCATTTCTAGGCCAATTTTTCGCTGCTCCCGTTCAACTTTTCGCACCTCGGAGGGCTTGTCTAATAGCCTTAATTACTCTGCCCTCGGGCGGGGTATTCCGGGGTTGCTCGACTTAGGGGTCACAACTTTCTTTATTTCCACATATATAATTTTCCTTCAAATTTTTTCGTTTTTGCAGTCTCCCAAAAAGCGCAAGTTCGTCCATTATCCTCCTAACCCACAAGACCCGGTTTCCCAAGTCTCTAAGGAGGAGTGGACAGATTGGGAAGGTGTGACCCCAGGTCCAGCAGCCCCGGTACCCCTCCTGAAGCAGTCGCGCGCCTTTCAACAAAGCTTCCGTGAGACTCCTTAGATTCAGAAATTCGGACTGCTTCCGGGCAGGTGAACTGCACAATCATGTTCAGCGATGGGAACAGGTGCTCGAAGGGCAAGCCAAGCACGATGAAATAATTCAATATATTAAACATGGTGTTAATGTGCATCATTTTTTCACCCCTTTTAAAGGGGACTTCCAGGGAAACTTTTACAACACGCTTACTCCCCCTAAGGCTATATTCCCAAATAACAAGTCCTGTAATGGCTTTGATGATTTCATCACTTCTACTATTCACCGGCGCCTCAAAGACGGTTCAATTTCAGTATGGGGTACAGTTGGCGCATGCTCCCCACCTCACCTCGTCATGCCACTGACCGTTGAACCATCCAAGCCTAGACTTTGTCATGACGAGAGATTCCTTAATCTTTGGATCAGAGATTTGCCGTTGTCGCTTGATTACATTTCTAATCTCCCACGTTACGTATGTAAGAATTCATATCAGACTACCATGGACGACAAGAGTGGGTATGATCACGTGTGTCTCACCCAAGACAGTAGACAATTCTTCGGTTTTCAATGGAAAGGAATTTATTACGTATACCACACTATTCCGTTCGGTTGGAAATCCAGTGCTTACCTCTACCACACTATCGGCATGGGGGCTACAAATTATATCCGGTCTCTTGGTGTTCCATGCAGCCAATATATAGATGACCGCCACGTGGATCAGCTCTTTCCCCCGTCAGAGGTCGCGGAGAAAGCTAAGACTTGCTCAGATTTCCAGCTGGCTGAGGCGGCTATATTTATTGCGGCCTCTCTCCTCATTTCCCTTGGCTACTACATCGGCCTCGGAAAATCGTCCCTGGCCCCTAGCCGTCAGGTGAAGTTTCTTGGATTCATTGTTGACTCCGAACGATGTGCCTTTATCCTTCCTCAAGAGAAAAAGGAAAAGTTTGCTACCCTACGAGAGTCTATTCTTCGCGGCAAAGCCACCTCGGTAAAAACCCTCCAGCGATTAGCAGGGAAAATAACCTCCTTCTCTTTGGCAGTCCCCGCAGCTCAATTGTACTGTCGGGAGATATACAAGTCCATTCCTGGTTACGCGAGGTCTTCAAGACCGGTAAAAATCCACCCCTTACTCCGAGAGGAAATCATGTTCTGGCGTTTTCTGGATACCTGGCAGGAGCACCTCCTTGGCCAATGGAACATCACGTGGTTATCAAGATCGCTAGTGATGCATCCGATTATGCTTGGGGAGGGGTGATTCAAGCTCCTGGCTCCCCCCTTCTACTGTCCGAGATTATTGGTCTCACGAAGTACGTCACGCGCCAATCGTTATTAAAGAAGCCCTCGCACTGTGTAATGTCCTCTCCGCAGGGGAGCAGTTTATTGCTAACTCTAGAGTAGACGCGTACACTGATAGTTCTACTTTAGTTCACTCTTGGAACAAACAAGGGGGTAAAAGCACTGAGCTCAACGGCGTCCTCAAGAAATTGCATGCAATTCTCTTGGGCTACAACGTCCACCTTAACCTTTATTATGTCCCCTCCGCTTCTAACCCTGCTGACGCCCCATCCAGAGAACTCTCGGATATAGACTGCATGTTATCTCCTTCGGCGTGGTCTAAACTTCAGGGATGGTTTGGCCCACACTCCGTCGACTTGATGGCTCTTGATTCTAATGTCCAACTCGATGAGAACCACAAGCCTTTGAGACATTTCACCCTTTCCACACGCCTCTTTCAGAGGGAATCAACGTCTTCGCCCAAGATATCTCACAAGAAGCAAATGCTTACGTCTTTCCCCCATTTGTGCTCATGGGCCCTCTTTTGAAGTTCCTGTTGAAGGCCCAGGTTCCTGTTAGTGTCGTTGCGCCCAAGCTTTCTCCTCTTCCCTTCTGGTGGCCAATTCTCAAAAGTGTCTCCTCATCCGTCCATCCGCTAGGACTTAAAGGGGAGAAGGGTGTTCTCCTATTCCCTTCTGTAAAAGGTTGCTTCAAAACACGCCCATTACAATGGGACCTGCATGTTTACAGAATCGAACAGTAATGTACTTTGTTCGTTTTTCAGTGTCTTCGTCTTTGGCGGCCTGCTTCCCGTTGTCCTCAGTGTGCGTATCCGAACGACGACAACTTTAACTTTGTCAACGATGCGGTTTCAGAAGGGAACAAGTACACAGACCACAGACACCCATCTCTATTGATTTTGTCAAGATTAATAAGCGAATAGACGAACTTAGTAAAGTTAAAAAGGGGAAACCATACGAAAGGCAAAAGTCTGCATTACAGACACAGTTATTGTCGTTTCTAGCTTCTTTGCAAGTACCAAAGACTCTTGCGTCTGCCTCTTCTCATGACATCATTCAGTTTTTAGTTTGGAAGGATAAGTCAGGCCACACCAAGATTCATAACCCCAAGTGTAAGGAAATGGGGAAAACTCAAGGCGCGTCGTGTAAATGTCCAACCCGACTGGCAGCTGGATCGGTTGATTCTATAATAGGCAAGCTTAGAGCTATCTTTGCCAGCGCTGGCATGGGTGGCGAATGGGATGAAAGACTTGGCACCGGCAACCCTGCTTCACACAGCTCAGTAAAACAGTACTTAAAATCAGTTAAGGAAGAGCAGGCAAAGTCTAGAGTTTGCGCTAAGAAGGCCACTCCTTTGTTTTTAGAAAAGTTAGAGAAAGTATTATCATACATTTTGTCCCAAATGCGCCAACCTGAAATTTCACCCTTGACCCTTTATAGTCTCAGTCGTGATCTCTGTTATTTTTCTATTGATTTCTTTCCTGGGGACGGGCAGCAGATCTGGGAAGGACCTTATCCAAGGAGCTTTTGCTTTTCCCAGACAAGTCGGGTATCCTTTTTAATCATACTTATGGTAAAACCCTAAGGGGTGGTACGCATAATACCTTTAGCGTCCGCCGTTGTGATAATCTAACGGTCTGCCCTGTTTACAACTTTGAACGTTACAAGTCCGTTTGTAAAATCTTACATATAGACCTCTCAAGTGGACACCTTTTCCGGCTCGTCAAGGGTGTTAGCGTGTCAGAGGAACCTTTCACAAGATCCGCAGTGCATAACAGGCTTAAGCTTCATCTTCGCACTCTCGGTTTGGATGACGGCGAAACACCTCATAGCTTGCGCGCGGGTTGCTCTATCACGTTATCCCTCTTGGGAGTACCTGAGGATGCTATCATAAAGCACATCGGATGGTCTAGTACAGCTATGTTACATCATTATACGGATTTAAAGGACGTCACAAGGCCGGATTCTCCCGGCGCAACTCTTGCGCGGAGCGCAGCGAAAAACCGATCAGCCGATATTGCTTTATCGTACAAGTCTTTTGATGATCTCTCCAATTTTCCCCCAGCGATTGAGTAGGTCATAGTTCACTTTCGCACATGTTACTATTTTGTAATAACCGTATTCATCGATATAAACGATTGTGTTCATATTTTATTGTTTGTGTGTTGTGGGATAAGAGAGATTAGGGTTTTCTGAGTTTTGGGAGGAAGAGTACCAATTTGTGTAAATATACCATGTCCAGTTTCCTTCCGCCCTTTATGTGCGCTTAATGCTGAGTTCCAGGGAGCATACGCCGAAGGGCTTGCTGCTCCCATAACTTAATCTACTCCTGAGGTGGCATTGTTCTGCGGGATACCAAGTGAAAATATATTACTATTCTCACTTGGTATTTCCGTTGACAATGGCCTAAAATCAACTAGTTACCTCATCGTTAACTCTCTCATAGTGAGCATTGGAATGTGTTATGTAATAGCATTCCATTCCAGCTTTATAAGAAGCCAAAATACAATCTTTCTGGCGTAGTTAGTCTTTTCCACTGCCGGGAGAGCGCCGTAGTTAACATTGCGCCCCACCCTCCTCCCCGCAGCGATGAAGGGGCGCTCTCGCGAGAGCTCCCGCTCTCTGCCGCCTCGGGCTTGCTGCTCCCATAACTTAATCTACTCCTGAGGTGGCATTGTTCTGCGGGATACCAAGTGAAAATATATTACTAATGTGCCAACCGTAGATTGAATAGCGCCCTTTGTTCTGTGAACCAATCGATCTCTGGTTGGCACATATGGATGACGTCAGCGTGAACAGCGCTATACTGCTATACCTCTCTGACTTTTCTCTGACTATTCCCAAAACTCAGAAGAATCCTAAATCCTTTCCGTAAATAAATAAATAAATCCTACCCTTCCCAAAACTCAGAACCATTTTAATACGAATTCACATAACTCAGAAATATTATGGATACCCTCCGCCATAACCCAGGCCGAACCTACGATAGAAAAATTGGCTATTTTAAGATGCGTACCGACATACGGCATACTGTGACATAACACACTCGACATATGAACACTCGTGTTGCATATAAACACTCATGTAACGTTATATACTCATGGTATTCTCCCAAAACTCAGAAAAAGTGGTCCAATTTTATAGGAGACGCACGGCTGCTAAAAAATGCCGGGGCTGCTGGACCTGGGGCCACGCCCTTTTAATCTGTCCAGGAAGACTGTGGGCGATTTTGCTGTTAGGGTGACAAACAGATCCAAAGATTTTAATAAAGGTGGAATTAAAACAGCATTTTAATGCAACATAGAAAGTTAGAGAGACCCGCAGGTCGAGCAACCCCGGAATACCCCGCCCGAGGGCAGAGCAATTAAGGCCATTAGACAGGCCCTCCGAGGCGCAGAAAATGCAAGATAGAAAACTAGGCCTAAAGGTGCAGAAAATTAGTTTTCTTGCATTTCTAGAATTTTTTTTTTTATGAGAGATATCTCCAATGTAACCAAAACGCCAGCGAAACTTCCAGCTGGGGACATTTTTACAGCGTGACAACACGCAATGCGGAATACACTTCGCAGCGAAAGCGAGACAGCTCGCTTCCAAACTAGAGGAATTTTAACAGCGTGACAACACGCCATGCGGAATACACTTCGCAGGCAAACTGAATTGGGATAAGGGAGATAAATAAATTTAGCGTAACCAATACGCCAGCGAGACAGCTCGCTTCCAAACTAGGGGAATTTTAACAGCGTGACAATACGCAATGCGGAATACACTTCGCAGCCAAACTGAATTGGGATAAGGGAGATAAATACACACATTATCGGCACCGGCGATAATGGAGTTTATGCGGGGGCAAGACGGTTATCTTAATTAACCACACACGGGCTAAAGGGATAATAGGCGCCGGGCAAGGAAATGGGTTCAGATATGTCCAGAGCTGAGTGTTGACAGGCACGTCCAATGACGGTATAAAAGGACAGCGCCCAATGAGTCGTCACGCTTTCCAAGCAAGCTTTCCTCCTTTGATCTTCGAACCCACCTCCACCCGCGTCTCCTCCCTTTGGGTGACTTTTTAGGTTGATATGGGCAGGTAGTCGATTGTTGTATTAGGGGGGCTAATTGCCCCCACCAAACGCCTTGCGTGTAAGACAATGTTAAGTACGCATTATTATTTGTAAACAAATCTGATTCGTTGAATATTAAATGCCACCTTCGTGGCCAACAAATTCCACCTAGGCTTAGCGTATTACGTAGTCCTCGCTGCGTAAAAGCTGTAGCGTCGCATATGCACTCCAAACTTATCACTATAAATAATGTCACCGCGCGCTCCAGCATAAATAAATTTAGCGTAACCAATACGCCAGCGAGACAGCTCGCTTCCAAACTAGGGGAATTTTAACGCGTGACAACACGCAATGCGGAATACACTTCGCAGGCAAACTGGGATAAGGGAGATAAATGAAGCGTATCCAATACGCCAGCGAGACAGCTCGCTTCCAAACTAGGGGAATTTTAACAGCGTGACAATACACAATGCGGAATACACTTCGCAGCCAAACTGAATTGGGATAAGGGAGATAAATAAATTTAGCGTAACCAATACGCCAGCGAGATAGCTCGCTTCCAAACTAGGGGAATTTTAAACGCTTGACAACACGCAATGCGGAATACACTTCGCAGCCAAACTGAATTGGGATAGGGTAAGGGAGATAAATAAATTTAGCGTAACCAATACGCCAGCGAGACAGCTCGCTTCCAAACTAGGGGAATTGTAAACGCGTGACAACACGCAATGCGGAATACACTTCGCAGCCAAACTGAACAGAAAGAAAAGGAAAAACACTGGTGGAAACAAAAATGCTGGCAAGACTACTCGCCTCTAAACTGTTGGGTAAAAGAATGGAAAGGAGAAGTAGAACCATAGATAAAAAAAAAAAACTCACATTCCACGAACGTCTGCCATTTTGTTACACGTTCTAATGTTAGCGGAATTAACTAAGCACATTTACGTGTCCCCGGGCGAAAGGCATCTCAGACGGAAAAGTAGCGGCTTCAATAGAGGTATTCGGCTTTCAGCGCTGCAAACCTATAGGATATAGATAAAATGAAACCAGTCAAATACAAATACAAGATAAGGCATGTGCTAAAAGTTGTAGCGAAGAGTAGTGTAGAAAACAGTAACACAAACATGAACAAACCCAAACCAAAGAATTGACGCCAAACGAGTCGTCGAGAACTTGAGTGCTGCAGGCAGGAGAAGAAATAAATGTAGACGACGAGAAGAAGTAGAGTTTTAATTCTGAATTGAATGCGAAGTCTTGTGAAGAGAGTAGTACGGAGCGAGATCAAGAACAAACTGACAATGTATGCTAATGAGTTGATAGCTTATATAAGCACTGTTGGAACCAAGTGAGAATAGTTTTTTGCTGAAGTCTTTGTGTGAATCACAGCATACTTCTGTGTATGGTACGTATTTTATTGAGCATCGTAGTTCATCTAGAACTATCTGAAAGGACTAAAAGAGCCTTTAAAGGAAAATAATGAATAATGAAAAACGACCGCATGTGCTTTAAAAAATGTTCGGACGCAAATCTATGACTTTCATTACCATGGCCTTATAGAGAGGTACGCCGAATGCATGGAACACGCTTGTGGCGTTAGAAACGCCTAGAACGCTATCAGCAGAAGGAATCAATAGTAGTGGAAATATTTATATATAATTCAAATTATTTTTTTATATTCTGTATTGTACAATACTAGCTCAAATCCGTATCTATCCAGGGGCGTAGCCAGGATTTGAGAAAGAGTGGAGGGGTGGGGGGGGGGGGGGGGGAGGGGTCACATCTGTATGGTGTCCCTTTCCACCTTTCCGAATTTTTTCTTGATGTTTACTGTATTTTCGTCTAAACAGGGGGTTCACAGGTAGGCACAGACAGATTCTGCTCAAAAATTCTTTAAAAGTTGCCGCAAAATACCCTTTAAAAGTTGCTCAAAAGTTGCTCAAATTCGAAAAAGTTGCTCACAGAATCAAAAAAGTTGCTCCCCAAAAAGAGCATTTCTTCACGCTTGTCGCCTGATTTATTTAAAAAATGATAAAGAATCACTCAACTCAACATCTCCATAAGATCAGGCAATTATATTCTAAACACCATATGACATAATTATACTAATCAATACGGTTGTTTAAAAGAGACTCACTTGCCGCCATTCTGTTGGCTTAGTAAAAAAAATGGGGAGTTTGTAGTATCAAACTCATACAATAATAGCTGCTGCTACTATTTTTGAAAAAAAACTATAAGGAAGCCCTTTTAGGTTACGTCACCTCAGCCCCATTTTCTTTAGCAATTTGAATAGGGTCTTCCGCCATTTTGCTTCTGCTCTTCTGTATTTGGAATGTGATACCCAGCGAGACATCCATATCTTGAAGATACCTCTGAGCAGTGAGCACCCAAGGTGAAGAAAGTACTTTTTTATTATCTTTTTAGCAAGAGTTTTCATTCTGTGTTTGATTTGAAATGGCAAATGTATCACAAATTGCCATTTTGTTGTAAAAATTCAATAGGAAATAGCGGAAATGCGAAGAAGTTGCTCATAGTTGAAAAAAGATGCTCAGAATTGAAAAAGTTGCTCAAAATTGAAAAAGTTGCTTAAAAGTTGCCGAGCAGAATCTGTCTGTGCCTATTCACAGGCACCCATGACCCCCCGCTCCAGCTACGCCCCTGCTATATTTCTAGAGTATCTTCTCTAGCCTCTTCCCCGGGGTCTTGTGTCAGCTTTGAAGCTCAACGATAAATCATGAATGGTCTCGTAGCAGGCGCGGATTCAGGGATCCTAAACAAATTTTCATATGTCATTCTAAAAAGGCATCGCATTTTCTATATGTCTCTACATTGGACACCTCAAGCCGCACAGCCAAAAGGTACCTTGGGACGAGGCTATATCTCTAATGACTTACCACATGTTTTAGATTCACAGATTTCAGACAATCTATTAACCCCTTCGGCAGTAAGATCACTCATTGCTTTTTGTATTGCTTCTGAATTTCGTCTTGTGTGGCGTTCTGTACTTGAATTGGGTGGTTTGTCTTGCTTGTGCAGTCGTTGTTATCTTTAACCTAGGAGCATACGGCGGTAAGAAAACTGTTTATCCCATACGATATTTATATAAACAGCCAATCATAATGCAGACTAAAGGCTCGTGTGTATACCAACAAGTGTTCCACGGTATAACTCCACCCCACCAGGGGTAATACTGGGAAAAAATTGTGGGAAAATTGTGCAAAATTGGAATTCTATACGACTGGAACAACTCTGGGTGATTTCACGTGGGCTTTGAGGACCTTTGAGAGGTGCTTTTGAACTAATAAGGACCAGCAAGGCCTCACAACCAAAATTTCCACCATAAAAAGCAAACAAAACTGAGAAAATTCCATGCGCCTGTTGTTTGATGAACGGAAGCCAAAACGCAATTTGGTGTTCGGAAAGAAGCTGATAAATGAAGTTATTAACAAGCCAAGAAAAAGATCATCTTTACCCTCTTCTTTTATTCCGATGGTGAAACATTAACTGATCCTAATAAATCGCAAACCGATTCTGTAATTTTTTTACTAACATTGGACCCAATTTAGCGAGTAAAATACCATCTTCAACATCCTCCTTCCGTGATTACCTCCGTGACTATGTTAATAAGTCTCTAGTTCTAAACCCTACCGATGTCACAGAGCTAAATACTATTTGCAATTCTCTAAAACCCAAAAAATCTATGGGACATGATAATATCCCGATGCACATTCTTAAAAGTACATTTGATGGAATTTCGTCACCACTTGTAAATATTATCAATCTTTCTCTTTCTGAGGGAGTATTCCCTGATAAACTAAAAATTGCAAAATTGATACCTGTTTTTAAAACCGGCGAATCAAAATATTTTCTAACTATAGGCCTATATCTTTGCTCTCTAATTACTCGAAGTTTTTTGAAAGAGTAATGTATACTCGTAGGATTATTTTTGTAGATCGCATGGATATCTTATATTGCCGACAATTTGGCTTTCGAAAAAATTATTCTTCAGCTCTCTCTTTAATTCATTTAATTAATAAAATTGCGTCAGCTATTGATCGCCGTGAATTTACAGTTGGGGTATTCCTCGATCTCTCTAAAGCGTTTGATACCTATTGGATCATGTGATTCTTTTTGAAAAAATGGAGCACTATGGCATTCGCGGCACTGCGTTAAATTGGGTTAAGAGTTATTTTTCAAACCGCAAACAATTAACACTTATTGGATGAGGTTGATAGTGATAGTGAGATTTGGCAATGCCGAGGTTTGTGTTATCTGCCGAAGCGAAGCTGAGGCGGATAACACTAACTCGAGGCGTTGACAAATCTCACTATCATGCGAAAACCGAATTCAATAATTGTTTTATTATTCAGCAACCAAGAATTCTTACCTAGCTAAACGAAGTCAGCGATGAGGCCGTGCACGGCGACACGGTTTTTCAACTTCATCTTACTTCCATTGGTATTTTCCTTTTGTATTCAATTCAAATAGCCATAGTTGATGCTTAGATATCCTGAGCAATGATCTCTTGGCAAAAATCATAACAGATTCAACGAGAATATTCGCAAAACCGGCTTTCAATTCGGAAATGAAAACCAAGATGGCGGCCAAACCTATTGGCTTGCGTTATGACGTCATTAGAGTGCATCAATCCTAATGTCTGTAGTATGACGTCAGGCACTGCGCGCCAACAAGGTTTCGCTGCGTACTCTTAGCCAATCAGAACCGAGATAGTGGCATGGCTGAATAATAATATGTTTTATTTGACCAAACCTGTTCCGACCAGCAGATTATCAGATGCGGTGTCGCCCAGGTTCAATACTAGGTCCACTGATGCTGTTCATACTATATATTAACGATCTTCCCAGAGTTGCTAATTTAGCAGAGTCTTTGCTTTTTGCAGATGATAACAGTATTTTTTATTGAAACTCTGACTTAGAAAATACGATATCTGTCCTAAATAACGAGCTCTCTGCTATTAGTCTCTACATGAAAACCAACAAACTTTCTGTAAATATTTCCCAAACAAATTCCGTAATATTAAATCCAATCAGAAGTTGATTCGGCATTCAATCCCTTCATTATTTTTTGATAATACTTCACTCAAACAAGAGAAGGCAGTCAAATTCTTGGGTGTCTTCATAAATGAAAATCTCACCTGGAAGTACCATATAAATTATATATGTAAAAAGATCGCAAAGTCTGTTGGCATCCTGTTCAGATCTCGTTTTTTTCTCTCACAGTCTACTAAGTTATCACTATACTATATAGCATAATATACCCCTATTTATCCTATTGCACAACAGTATGGTCTTCAACTTATGCCACCAATCTGAATAGAATGTTTTTACTTCAAAAGAGAGCTGTTCGAATTATTACAAATTCTGATTACCGAGCACATTCTACTCCTTTATTCCGACAACTAAATTTATTAGATATTTACAAAATTAATTCCTTCCATGTTGCGAAATTTAAGTTTTCTTATTACCACCAACTTTATCCCCCAATCTTTTCAATTCGTTTGTAATTAGCGTCAGCTCCATGATTATAACACTAGAAACTCTGATCATTCCCACGCTTGTCGCACAATAATTAAAAAATTTACTATTCTTTTTCAAGGCCCAAAAATCTGGAACTCCCTACCATTATCTGTCGCGTCATCTGTTAACATTTCATCGTTTAAAAAGAAACTCACTGAATTTTTGCTTTCTCGTCTGTTATTCTTGTAATCTTTATTTGTCTATTTCGTGCTTGAATATTAATATAATTATTTAACTGTAAAGAGGGGGCCTCCTCGCACAAGCCTGGTGGTTTGAGGCCCTCTCGCCTCTATATTCTTCTGTGCGTACTGTCCGAATGTATTTAATCCTGATGGCAATAAACTTGACTTGACTTGATGTAAAGTGGGAGTTAGCAGAATTATGAAAATCGCAGTAAGCCGTTCTGTCGTGTAAAATTCATTGGAATAAGGGAGTGTTCATTATGTATGGGTTGGGAACGGGGGTCGGCGTTCCGTGCAACTCTACTTTAGGTTTTCTGCAATGTCATGGAAGGCGAGAGGTATTTTCTACCTCAATGCAAAACTTACGAAGAAAACAGGAGGTTATTATTAATGAAATTCAATTTTATTTACATTAATTAAAGAAATGTTACACACAACCTGCTAAGGGGTGGACCATTAGAAATTGGGGGAGGGGGGGTGGCAATTTTTTTGTGCATGAATTTTTTTTCGGGGTTCAGGTTGTGCAATAATTTTTTTTCGGAATTTATATCATGTTTTTTACTAGCTTGGATCTCTGCAAGATTTTTTTTTGGAAGGATTGGCCTTGCTCGAATTTTTTTTGGGAATTGCCACCCCCCCTCCCCCAATTTCTAATGGTCCACCCCTAAGTAGCAAAGCTAGTCAAGGCAGCCAAATAGGCCATTTGCACTAACTGGGTCACGTGACCCCAACTACCTCTTAACGAGAGGCTTTGTCAAAATCAATTCCAGAAATACAAAGAACCAATTGGTAGTCAGAAACTGAAGTTTCAGCTTAAAATTTCTAATTTTGAGCAAATGGTAGCGATTTGAATTTTCAAGATTTAATTCAGAAATGGGATTTGGGTCACGTGACCCAGTTAGTGCAAATGGCCTATTGGGCATCAAATAGTCCGTGGGCCAGGAGTCGAAACCCTCCCCCCTAGGGGAATTTTGCTAACACATATCATTCGAAAGCTTAGCTCGAGGGTAGTCTTAAACCGGTTGTTTGCACTTTTGAAGTGGAAGAGTACATTTAAGCTTCAAAACCACAGGGTACCCACGTAGTGATGTTGCGAAACATACGAATAAAATACCTGTATTCAAACACTGTATATCACACATTTTGCATAATAACAGCCTAACTGCACTATTTCGCTAGGAAAGGTCTTAAACACGAGGTTCCGGTATAAAAGGGATAACTCCTCCCGCGCCGCCGGGCTCAAGAACAATCAGTTATTAATCAGCTGTCAAAGAGTGAACATCTCACTTCGTCTCTCTGTACCGCGAAATTCAAAATTTTGAATTCAAAATGCGAGCAAAAACGACAACAAATGATTTCCTACCTGTTTAAATTTGTATTCCTTCTCATTGCTTGCAAAATAATTTTATTCGAACCTGATTTGGTTCGGATAAAAACGCTTTTCTTCGCAGCCCAGAATATTATTCGCTCTTTTGAATACTACTTCAGTCTCGCTCTCCGCTGAGAATAAAACATTGCTTTTTGTTCGGTCTGAAATAGGTTCGAATAAAATTATTTTGCAATAAATGAAAAGGCACATGCGTTTAAAGAAATGTATTTATTTGTACTTTTACATGCGTTTTGAATTCTAAATTTTGAATTTCGCGACACAGAGAGATAAAGTGAGATGTTCACTCTTTGATAGCTGATTGATAACTGATTGTTCTCGAGCTCCGGGGTGGGAGGAGTTATCCCTTTTATACCGGAACCTCGTGTTTAATAAAAGCATTGAAAGTAGGTTTTCATTGAAAAGCACAGGGTACCCACGTCTCATAATTGTCAAAGCAGTCAGAAAGTCTTTGGCCCTACACGATTATCACGCGTTCCCCTCCTAGATATACACAAAATAGTGTCTTAGCAGTAGCAAACGCATATTTGCGCCGCGAGGCATATGACATCCATGTTTGTTCTTGTTAAGGTTACGGACTACCTTCGGGGTACTTTTGGTTAAAATGGCATAATTTTTTCGAAAAATGGCCGTATCTTTACAAGCGATACCTCATTCTAAAGCTTATATCCTGGGCTAAACTATGGTATTTAATTTTACAAAACAAATTTTTTTCCCTCGCGAATATTTGTTATTTTCGTTCATATTTGCTCTGACTAAGATGTGTTCTAAAAAATAATCCTAAAAGTTCTGCCGAGTATTCTCATGCTCTCGAATGTGCTGGATTTCTATTAGTATTGCGACTTATAGATTATGGCGGATTGTGGCAGGAAGTAATAGCTACCTGCTTACCAGTACGCACTTGGGTGTCTGTGTTTTTAAAATAATGCAACTCATGTACCACAAAAAGTCAAAAGTTGCGCTACGTTTTGGTATGGTGTGCTTTGTTGACGGGAATTTCTTGCTACGTGCCTGCTGAGTGATAAAACTTTATTGGGATGTTAACGTGGTTATGCTGCTTTTCTTTTCGATTGCTAGCGTGTTCAGATATCATCCGAGTCGTTGATAACTTTTGCTGGTCCCTTATATACAGTCCAGTTAGACTTGCCCCAAGTCGTACTCTATGTTTTTCCTTGAAAAAGTGAAAAAAAAAACACGGTGGAACGCGGGAGAGTACGACTTGTTTCGCTCGCGCGCTTTCGATTTTAATTTGCATATTTTTGCCGCGAAAAACGAATGCAAAACAGCGCGCGCTCAAAGTGGCGTGATCTTCGTCAGCAGTGCGCGCCGTGAATTTTGTCAACAACTGAACATTTACCTTTACATTTACTAATCAATCAAGACTTTTGTTGCATGGTTTCGTCGTGTTATAATGCTAGTTTTGGAAAATTTATCTTAAGAAATGCTTACGAAAATTCATAAGAATAGATCTACAAGTGGAAAGACTTTGAAGCGCAGCGTTTGATACCTAAAACATGCTAAAATATGTTTTCGCCCAACAGAGGATGTTTGTGTGAAAAATATTTTCCGTTTCAAATCGCGCGAATGAACGACGATGGCGTATATGACGTCAAACTTTCTCTCACTCGGATTGGATGTTTATCAGACACACCTCCAACACACCCCCGATCTAAATTTTAGGTCGGTAAAAACTGGCGGGAAGCGACCGAGAAAAGTCCGTTGTACAAAGTAAGTCAATTAAAATAAAGCGGAACAGCGGACTTTGAGAAAGTCTACAGTCCAGTCGATCGAGTGGCTGCCTATTGTAGAAGTGCGACTCATTCAACGCTGTTATTAACAATACCGTCACCTCAACACAAAGAACGAGGAGACAAAAGAAATCATTTGTAGAACGAACATAATAGAGACAAAAGCAACTACGTCCTTACTGGCTATTTTCGTTTCTACCACGCCCTGACAGCTACTAGTTCAATTTGCATAACGTTGTGTGTAGCAACGCGGATGGAACTGCTTCGAGCGGGAGTAACTAAAGGCAAGTTTCAAGTATTTTGCGCTCTTTGGTTGTTCTCTACGATTTGTAAACCTGGACATGATTTCATCTGTATCTTCCGGTTTACTTTTTAGACAAAGTGTATGGGCAAGGGAGCCAAGCAAGTAGGCTGGGCAAACGCTTGTTTATGGCCCAAGAGAAGGCGTTCTCGGAAATGGTGTTTTGTGGCGTTCAACGAGAAGGATAACCAGGAGGAAATTAGTTAGACAGATAGTCATATTGATGCATAAACAGAGACAAGAGAAGATGATCATTTTCTCTTGACAGAGATTATTGGATGTTTTTTCTGAAGGCTGTACATTTTCTGCAAAGATGATTTTTTTCTGCAATTACAAAAAATAGGCAGAAACACAATGGAACCGAAATAGAGGTGGCTGCTGCTCCCCCGTGAGGTTGGAAAGCCACGCACGTGAAGAATTTAACATCAAGTGCGCTGAGGCGAGGAAACCGAGCTCACAACATATGGGTTTTCTGGCGTTGTGTTGGAGCGACGAAACACTGACTTCTTTTGGATAATGTTTCTCAATACAGTATTGGAAAGACGAGTCCAAACTTGGTAAGTTATCTCAGTTGGTTGTGCTCTACCTCTTTACGAAAGGGACTTGCAAAACAATTCCAGCAATTTAGTTATTTCGAGCTCGAGTTAAATATTATAACAAAAGCACATTATGGACAAGACAATGCTCTCCTTCGTTTATAGAATATCGCTTTCTGTAGGTACTCGATTCTATTCTCTCTTTTAAATAAGTAAGAGTGACCATAAGCCGATGTAATCATGTATGGTTCACCTATTTTCTGGTATCTGCGCTCGGCACACCATACAGAAGCGCCACTAGACATTTTTAGAGGTAAAATTATAACATCGTTCACAACTTAAATCGCATGGGAAAAGCTGACCTGGGTCCGGTTGCTCGAAAGTGGTTTAGCACTAATCCAGGATTAATTACCATTATCATCTTTTATATAAATATATTTTAATCTCCTTCTTTGCGCTTTGGAACCATTTGAGACAAAGCGCAATTTAAGCTTATTATTAAGAAAGTACTTTCCGCGTGCTATCTGCTTTCTTACAAACACGAGGGGGATGTTGGGAGAACTGATCAAAACTTGAAGTGTCTTTCAAGTTTTATCAGTTCGACCAACATTCCCGAGTGTTTGTAAGAAAGCAGAGAGCACGCAGAAAGTATTTTTATTGCTTTTAGAAAATAACATACACACGCGCGACAGCGTTGCGTGACAATCGTGTTTCTCAGGTCTCTTACAAACACGCTTTTTAACCAATCAGAATGCGCACATTCACAATACAACATAGGTGTTATTTTCTAATTATGATTATTATTACTCGAAATTGTTTTTCAGTGATATTGCAGTAGTAATAGCCTCCTCCGCTGGCAACTCTGCTAAAGCAATGCAAGGTGGGCTTCCAAGGAAATGAAGGGGTTGGGCTTCCTGTGTTTTAGGTTCCTCCCTCCTCGATTTTTTTGCTCGTAACACAGGAAGCCCGACCGAATCCCTTTCTCTTCCTTGAGAAATGCCATGTGGAGGAGGCTACAGTAGTAAGTTAATTGAAGTCTATTTCCTTGTGGTTGTATCTTTCAATCTGATTACATCTGTATATGTATAATTTTTTATTAAACTATTGTACAATTCAGCCCTAGGGCTGCTCATATTTCAAATACTGCGATGAACTGCCAGTATATTTCTGGTACCTTAATAGCTGCTCTAACAATAACGAGGGAAAATTTTTTATCACAGGATGTATTAAAATTCCCGTAGATTGAGACAGATTCACTTCACAACTGAAACGGACAACTCTCATTTTCATTAAATTAAATTTTTTTAGGCTACAAAATTAAGCGTCACGCAAGTCGGATACGGGGATGCTCGTCGGGAACATTCGATTTTACCCTAAAATGTACACAAAGGGCGTGGCTTAGCTGATTTCGACCCCTAAAAGGTACCAGCAAGTGTGAAGTATTTTTTTCAAGTATATTTTATTGCTGCCCGTTCAAAATGTGCAAATAGCCTTGGACCCTTTTTTTGTTCCATTTCTCGGGAATTTTCCTCTTTGCAGGTTGAGTAAAAAAAAGAGCCGTGTACACGACAGCATGTGTACCGACAAAACATTTGTGAGCCAAATTATTTTCGAGCTTTCACATTCACTAGATTGTTCTCACCTGTAAAATGTATTTTCCAGAGGTAACAGTGTAATCTGTAACCTCTCTTCCATCAGCACCAACGATCAGAGACTCTTTACCATCGACAATCTTGTAGAACGTGAAATCTTTTATTTCAGGGCCTTGGCAATTGAAAGCTGAAAAAGCAGAAATCGCAAAAAAGAGATCTTCGATTTGTTTATCCGTCAATGCGTCCATCCACGCACCGCCCGCGCCATCCTTTCTTACCAATCTCATCCCATCTCAGCCAACGTTATTTCAGCGCATCTCAGCCAACGTTACTTCACCCCATCTCATCCCATCTCAGCCAACGTTATTTCACCCCATCTCAGCCAACGTTATTTCACCCCATCTCATCCCATCTCAGCCAACGTTATTTCACTCCATCTCATCCCATCTCATAACATCCCAGCCCACGTTATTTCACCCCATCTCATCCCATCTCAGCCAACGTTATTTCACCCCATCTCATCCCATCTCAGCCAACGTTATTTCACCCCATCTCATCCCATCTCAGCCAACGTTATTTCACCCCATCTCATCCCATCTCATAACATCCCAGCCCACGTTATTTCAGCCCATCTCATCCCATCTCAGCCCACGTTATTTCAGCCCATCTCATCCCATCTCAGCCCACGTTATTTCAGCCCATCTCATCCCATCTCAGCCAACGTTATTTCAGCCCATCTCATCCCATCTCAGCCAACGTTATTTCACCCCATCTCATCCCATCTCATAACATTCCAGCCCACGTTATTTCAGCCCATCTCAGCCCACGTTATTTCAGCCCATCTCATCCCATCTCAGCCAACGTTATTTCACCCCATCTCATAACATCCCAGCCAACGTTATTTCACCCCATCTCATCCCATCTCAGCCAACGTTATTTCAGCCCATCTCATCCCATCTCAGCCAACGTTATTTCACCCCATCTCATAACATCCCAGCCCACGTTATTTCACGCCATCTCATCCCATCTCATAACATCCCAGCCCACGTTATTTCAGCCCATCTCATCCCATCTCAGCCAACGTTATTTCACCCCATCTCATAACATCCCAGCCCACGTTATTTCACCCCATCTCATCCCATCTCAGCCAACGTTATTTCAGCCCATCTCATCCCATCTCAGCCAACGTTATTTCACCCCATCTCATAACATCCCAGCCCACGTTATTTCACGCCATCTCATCCCATCTCATAACATCCCAGCCCACGTTATTTCACCCCATCTCATCCATCTCAGCCAACGTTATTTCAGCCCATCTCATCCCATCTCAGCCAACGTTATTTCACGCCATCTCATCCCATCTCATAACATCCCAACCACGTTATTTCAGCCCATCTCATCCCATCTCATAACATCCCAGCCCACGTTATTTCAGCCCATCTCATCCCATCCCATCTCGTCTAATCTCAAACCATACCAGTACATCTCATATCATGCCAAGTCATCTCATCCCATCTCATCGAATCTGATCTCTTCCCATCCCATCCCTTATCATCCCAGCCAAGCCCAGCCCAGCCCAGCCCAGCCCAGCCCAGCCCAGCCCAGCCCAGCCCAGCCCAGCCCAGCCCATCTCATCCCAACCCATCTCATCTCATCCCATAGCAGTACATCTCATATCATCCAAAGTCATCTCATCCCATCTCATCTAATCTGATCTCTTCCCATCCCATCCCTTATCATCCCAGCCCAGCCCAGCCCAGCCCAGCCCATCTCATCCCAACCCATCTCATCTCATCCCATAGCAGTACATCTCATATCATCCAAAGTCATCTCATCCCATCTCATCTAATCTGATCTCTTCCCATCTCATATCTCAGCCCATCTCATCCCATCCCATGTAATCTCATCCCATACCAGTACATCTGAAATCATCCCAAGTCGTCTAATCTATTTGGGCTGTTCCATAAAAAAATTTAACCACCCCCCCCCCCCCCCTGTTTCGTTCGTTAACAAATTAGTGATTAGATTATTTGATTTTCTATTAATAAACCGGTTAGTAGATTGACATTTGATTGACAAGACATAAACGCAGCTTAGCGTCGTGTACTCAGTTCAGTTCAGTATGTTATAAGTAATACATGTGAAAAGTCGATAAGAAAACATGCTAACCAGAAACTGCTAACCAGCAATCAAAAGGGCACAAAGAAGAATTACAAGACTTAAACCCGCCACATAAGTAAGTTTCATTTGTGATTTGAAGGATTATACAGTAGGTCTAGAATATAGGTATCGATAAGTAATAAGTCATTGTATCATTTCAGATCGAATAAAATTATAATCAAACTATACGATTTGTGGCTGAGTTATCTGTTACGGAGACGCAAGGAACCATTACATTCGATTTATCGGGTTGGCATAAACCAAGCACACGGACGGAGAGAATGGAAGACGCCAAGAAAAAGGCGAAGATTAACAGGAGGACTGCGAAAGCAGCGCTCACGAGAGCCGGTAAGACGGTGAATAACCTAATCACTGGAAAACGACCAGCAAGTGAAGTAAGTGATTCCCTCATTAAATACCAGGAAAGCTTTGAAAACCTAGTTCATCTGCATGAGGAATTTGTCAAGCTTATCGAGGATGATGTAGAATTCAACAGTGAAGAAGCGTGGTTAGGCGAATGCCAAGAGAGTTTCATGGAAGCTGAATTTCAAGCTAAAGTCTATTTAGAAACCAATGTTTGTAAGGGGAAAGCAAGCGAGAAGGGGAAAGGAACTAAATGTAAATCTAGTGAACAACAAAGTTCTATTGTTTCACCAACTCATCAGGGCGAAACTATGATTGGAATGTCGAGCGAGAATAAAGAACAAGAGTTGTATCAGGGAGAAACTATGATCGAAATTTCCGGCCAAGACAAAGGGGCATTAGGGAAACATGACACTGGCGCAAACAGTCCTAGTACAAGTAACTTTGTTGACACAGTAACTATCACTGAATCAATTAACACAAACGTATCAATGTCTAATCCGATGCAAAATAACCAAGGACCGGAAGTGTGTAGTTTCAAGATAGAAAAGCCAAAGCTTCCCAGTTTCAACGGAGATGTAAGAGAATACGCGATTTTTAGATCGGACTTTAAGCACGCAATTGAAAAGCGCTACAGCCATCGGGATGCGATGACGATGCTACGCACGTGTTTAAAGGATAAGCCCCTCCAATTGATACAAGGCATCGGCAGCGATTACAATGCCGCCTGGGATTACTTGGATGCCATCTATGGCGATCCGCGTTACGTCTCGGATACGGTCACGCAAGACATCACAAGGTTTAAATACTTGGAAACAGGAGAAGATGCACGCTTTTGTGACCTTGTCCACTTAGTCAACAGAAGTTACAACACGCTGAAGGAAGTGGGACAGCCCCAGGACATGGACAACAGCCATATGTTGGCCATAATAGAAAGGAAGATGTGCGCTGACGACAGAAAAGTCTGGGCAAGAGAACTGGAAAGAGACAAAAAACCTGCTACACTGCAAGAGCTCTTGTCATGGATGACTATCGAGATGAAGTCAAGAATGAGAGCCACTGCCTCGGTACGAAGCGGCGCTACAAATCGAGGAGGAATCCACCACTTAAGAGTCGGCGAGCAGGAAAGAACCAACTTTAAGTGCTGGCACTGCAAGTCCAATGCGCACTGGCCAGATCAATGTCAGAAGTTTGCCGGCCTTAAACAAGACGAGCGCATGAAAGCAGCTAAAGAAAATCATGTGTGTTTCAGTTGTTTAAAGCAAGCAGGCCGCAACCATCGCTCTAGTAACTGCACCCGAAGAAAAAAGTGTGACAAGAAGGACAACGGCCAGGAATGTGAGTTCTTTCATCATCCGCTATTGCACAAGACGATGAATCCTGTGAATGTGGCAACGGCACGCGAAGACAATGGAACTCTGTTACCAGTGGTAACGGCAACGCTTCAAGGTCAAAACGGTATCCTTAAACATGGCAATGTACTGTTGGATTCAGGCGCGCAAATCAGCCTCATCCGAAACGACACCGCCGCATCTCTTTGCTTGAAAGGAAAATACACGTCAATAACAATCACCAAAGTCGGAGGAGAAGAGGAAACAATAGCGACTTAAGAATACAAGATACCCGTTTCATCCGTTGAAGGTGGTTCACGTTTCACTATTCGAGCAGTAGGAATTCCCAGCATCAGTGACGAGGTGGCGAGAGTTCAGTTGGCGCCATTGAAACGAAGCTAGGATTGGTAGAAGAGCGCATCCGCCGCGGAAAAGGTCAGATTGATCTACTCATTGGAATCGACCACGCCCACATGCACACGGGCCCAACTAAGCAAGCAGATCAAGTGGTAGCCCGCCAGACCCCACTCGGATGGGTGATTTTTGGAGGTTCGTCGTGTCAAGTGAACGAAAGAAATCACGGAATTCTACATGTACGCTTAGCAGAACCGATTGACCTGACGCACTTTTGGAAGACAGAAATGATGGGAGTTGAAGTTCAGCCGTGCACCTGTGACGCAAACAAGATATCCCGAATTGAAAGAGAAGAAGCGCAAGCTATTAATAGTACATGTCAAAAAGTAAATGATCAATGGCTCATCCCTTACCCGTGGAAAAAGGACCCAAAGTTACTGCCAGACAACAAAGAGCTTGCCATAAAGAAACTAGAAGCAACAGAACGGCGCCTGAAGAAGAACCCAGAACATGCGGGAGCCTATAAGAAGCAGATGGACGAAATGTGTGAACTTAAGTTTGCCCGGAAGTTGACTAAAGATGAGATAAAGAACTACCAAGGTCCGGTACACTACATCAGTCACCATGAAGTCAAGCGCCCAGAGAGCTCAAGTACCCCACTGCGCATAGTTTTTAATACGTCCTCCAGTTACCAGGGTCACGTGCTTAACGACTATTGGATGAAAGGACCAGACCTGTTAAACGATCTGTTTGGAGTTTTGCTGCGGTTTCGAGAAAAAGAATATGCGTTGATAGGCGATCTGTCAAAGATGTACCATAGAATATTGATACCGGATCTGGATCAGCATGTCCACCGCTACTTATGGCGTAACCTGGAGACTGACAAACCCCCGGACGTCTACATAAAAACAGTGTTGACATTTGGAGACAAGCCGGCGCCAGCCATGGCTCAGATAGCCCTCAGAAAGACAGCGGAGGAGGGAGAAGATTCGTACCCAGAAGCAGCGAAAGTGCTGAAAGAGGACGTGTACATGGACGACATCTGTCATTCAGTAAACAACTTGAACGAGGCAAGACAGTTATCTGCAGAGATGGACATACTTCTCAAGAAGGGTGGTTTCAGTGTGAAAAAGTGGATCTCGAATGAAGCGTTAGTGGAAGGAAACATTAACGAAGATGAAAAGAAAGTATTCCAGCCTGAAGGAGAAGAGAAGGTACTAGGAGTCGTGTGGAATAGCAAGAGGGACATGCTGTCTCTTAAAGTGAAGTCAGATCTAATGAAGCTTACCATGGATCATCAAAGCCTAGAAGAGTTAAAACTGACGAAGCGATTGCTGCTTGGACAAATCGCAAGGATATATGACCCTATTGGACTCGCAGCTTCGTTCACGATTCGCCTTAAAATCGGCATGCAAGACCTGTGGAGAATGGGAGTCGACTGGGATGACGAGCTATCGGTACAAGTGAAGACGAAATGGAAATGTATGTTTGAAGAATTGAAAGACCTCGATAAAATCGAGTTTAAGAGATGTCTTCTCACACAAGGAGCTGCAGAACCACCGCTATTATGCGTGTTCTCAGACGCATCAACGGAAGCTTTTGGAAGCTGTGCGTATATCAGGAAGAAAAATCCGGATGGGAACTATGATGTCAGATTAGTAGCCGCCAAGTCACGAGTGGCACCCTTAAAGCAGCTAACCATTCCGCGTCTCGAGCTGCAAGCAGCTGTACTCGCTTCCCGTTTAGCGCACACGATCCAGGAGGAATCAAGAATTCAGTTCAAGGCTGTTCAGTTTTTACTGACAGTACTATCGTGTTGGCATGGATACGAAGCCCATCACGACAGTTTAAGCCCTTTGTATCAGCGAGAGTGGGAGAAATCCAAAGCAAGAGTGATCCAAGTCAATGGAGGCATCTCCCAGGTGAATTGAACGTAGCCGATGATTTATCCAGAGGCATCCCTGCGACTGACCTGAGTGGAAGATGGAGCAACGGACCTGAGTTCCTGCAGCTGCCGGAAGATCAATGGCCGAAACAAGATACAGTACAGACGCCCCCCGAGGAACAAATGGAACGTCGCCGAGCGGAAGCAGTACTTCAGGCACGAGTGACCGAAAGCCCTGAAGCGAACGACGGCCCCATAAATCCGCAAGACTTCTCTAGCTGGAGAGGACTCATACGAGTGACGGCAAGAATTCTGAGATTTGCTGAGAAAATTAGACTGAGAAAGCACGAGCAACAAGGCAAAGAAGGGCCGCTAACACCCGAAGAGCTACAAAAGGCAGAAATATATTGGGTAAAGAATGCGCAAAGAAACCTTCATGCGCGCATGGCAAAAGGCGACTTCAAGGCACTTAGCCCCTTTATAGATGAAAAGGGCATCATAAGGGTAGGAGGAAGAGTGGATAGAGCCGTCGCGTCTTATGAGACCAAGCATCCTGCTCTGCTCCCGAATACACACTGGATATCATTGCTGATAACGCGCCATGCACACCAATTCGGTCACCAGGAGTAGCCACCACAACTGCTAAGACCAGGCAGAAGTACTGGATCCTAAAGGCCAACAAGCTGAGCAAGTCTGTGAAACACCGCTGTGTAGTCTGCAGAAAGATGGCGCATACACCAGAAAACCAAGTGATGGCCGACCTACCCGATATTCGTCTCGCTCCGCACACACCGCCATTTTATTATACATCATGTGATTACTTTGGTCCCTACAATGTGAAGATTGGAAGAAACAAACAGATGAAGCATTATGGTGTGATTTTCACCTGTTTAAACACGAGAGCAGTGCACTTGGAGCTCGCAGTTGATCTGTCAACAATGGATTTTATGCAAGTTCTACGAAGATTCTTTTCGATTCGTGGTCAACCCGCACTGATCATGAGCGACAACGGATCACAGATGGTTGGAGCAGAGAGAGAGCTGAGAGAAATGATTGAAGATTGGGATGTAGAGGAGCTGAAATCGTTCTGCGCTGAGAAAGGAATCCAATGGAAGTTTGTAACACCCGCGGCTCCACACCAGAATGGGTGTGTTGAGTCTCTTGTCAAGTCATGCAAGAAAGCGCTTAAATGCGCCATCGGTTCTCAAGTTTTGACCCCGTTTGAATTATATACCTGTCTGTTAGAAGCGGGCAACCTGGTGAACCAGCGCCCAATCGGACGCCTGCCAAACGACCCGGATGACGGTTCTTATCTATGCCCAAACGACATGCTGCTTGGACGTGCCTCGCCTACAGCACCGCAGGGTCCATTCAAAGAAACAAGAAATCCAAGGAAAAGAGTAGAGTTTGTTCAAAGGATCGTGGATTCGTTCTGGCAGCGCTGGGCTAGGGATGTATTCCCGATGCTTGTTCCAAGAAAGAAATGGCACGCAAACAAGCGGAATGTGAGAGTTGGCGACATTGCAGTCCTGTCCGACGACAATAAAGTGACAAGAGGCAAGTGGACGATGTGTAGAGTCATCGAGGTGTTCCCAGGGCCAGATGGAAAAGTACGGAATGTCAGGGTGAAGACAGCCGAGGGAGAATACCAAAGGCCGATTTCAAAGATCGCAGTTCTACACCCAGTAGAGGGATTTGATGAATAAACTAGTGGAAAAGGACAACGCCCTTTTCGGGGCGGAGAATGTTTCGTTCGTTAACAAATTAGTGATTAGATTATTTGATTTTCTATTAATAAAGCGGTTAGTAGATTGACATTTGATTGACAAGACATAAACGCAGCTTAGCGTCGTGTACTCAGTTCAGTTCAGTATGTTATAAGTAATACATGTGAAAAGTCGATAAGAAACACTGCTAACCAGAAACTGCTAACCAGCAATCAAAAGGGCACAAAGAAGAATTACAAGACTTAAACCCGCCACATAAGTAAGTTTTCATTTGTGATTTGAAGGATTATACAGTAGGTCTAGAATATAGGTATCGATAAGTAATAAGTCATTGTATCATTTCAGATCGAATAAAATTATAATCAAACTATACGATTTGTGGCTGAGTTATCTGTTACGGAGACGCATGGGATTTACAAGGAACCACCCCCCCTATCAAGGAACTCCAAATTTCCGAAAAAAGCTCTACCCCTGTGGAAATTCCAGACTTCGGTACAACCCCTGTGGAAATTTGAAGCAACCCCTGTGGACATTACCAGCAATCTGAGACAAAATGGCCGCCGCGCTAATTATGCAGGCCTTGCAGGCCCTTTAAAAATGGCCGCCGGTCTTATAGGGATTGTATGGAGAAAATTTTAAAATCTGAAATAAAAAGAGTACTGTAATTCGTGGACAACTTGCCGACCTCTAGATCAAAAGATTGAACACTATAGAACATTTCGATACATGTTAAAGAGCTTCAAACTTTACTTACAAAGCGCAAAATTTACTTTAGCGAACGCTGTCCTAACGGCTGTCTGTCCCTTATGTTTTACAGTAAAATCCGTCCGTAGGCCATTTTCCTTCGCATGCTGATAAAGTACTGTCCGTACTCGAATCCCAGGTGCCGACCTCTCAAAATTGAGCCCTGTTGTTGCACATCAAAATGAGCTATAAATCGGCCTTTAGAACGCCCCAAAACTCCGCCAATTTTCTTTGAACACAGCACACTTTTTGCTAATAATCCATGCGAGATTTGAAGAAGAAGACATCGGCTTGAAGTCGTTTTCTAGCTCAAAATAACTGCTACGGCCGTACAATCTCCCTCTGTGATCGCCATGTTTTTCACTGATAACCAGGCCTTCCCTGGGGAGGTTCTTGATGTATGATTTACGATAGTTTACCGAATAAGTCCCCTTATAGTTGTCTCACTCGACCTAGTCAGCCATCATTTTACCCTCGCTGAGCCTCGCACACTATCATTCGCATCTTGAATGCCTGTTTTCTTTTAATGCAAAGTTAAACTGCAGCGTTGTGGTAAATAATATAATGCAAAAATATATATCTGCCCTCAAACATCTCTGAAATACAGCTTTATTTACATGCTACCACCCCTCCCCCTCTTTCGCCATATTGGATGGCACTTATGAGCATGCTCAGTGTGTTGGCTGACCTTAATAATCGCAGGCGCGAAAAGTCTCGCATTGCTGGTAGTGAAATTCCTCATTCTCCTGTGTGCCTGTGGAAATTCTACAGTTGCAAATGAATACCCTGTGGAAATTCCAGGGTAAAATGGATGGCCCTGTGGTAATTCCAGGGTCAAAATCACGGGCCCCGTGGAAATTCCAGAGTCAAAATCGCGGACCCCGTGGAAATTCCAGGGTCAAAATCAACAAACCCTGTGGAAATTCCAGGGCCAAGCACAGCGACCCTGTGGAAATTCCTCGATAGGGGGGTACAAATGTTTTTTTTTCTGATCTCTTCCCATCTCACCTCATCTCATTCCATGTCATATCATCCCAAGTCATCCCATCTCTAATCTGATCTCTTCCCATCTCATTTCATGTCATATCATCCCAAGTCATCTCATCTAATCTGATATCTTCCCATGTCATCTCATCTCATTCCATGTCATATCATCCCAAGTCATCCATCTCTAATCTGATCTCTTCCCATCTCATCTTATTCCATGTCATATCATCCCAAGTCATCTCATCTAATCTGATATCTTCCCATCTCATCTCATTCTATGTCATATCATCTCATATCATCCCATCTCTAATCTGCCTTTAGATATTTTGATAAAAGGTCATTATTTCTCTATATTTTAGCAATGAAAGATGATTTGGCCCTTAAATTGTCTGCAAGATATTTTAGTGAATTGCTTAACAAAGTCAACTTGTTGGACGTCTCTGAATAAGTTTATTATTATTATTGTAAATTAATAACATGTATGATTAACCGATGTATCTAGTTATTGGATATAAGGTCAATAAATAAATAAATAAATAAATAAATTCTAATTCCATGTCATATCATCTCATCATCCCAAGTCATTTCATCTCATCCCATCTCTAATCTGACCTCTTTCCATCTCATCTCATTCAATGTCATACCATCTCATCCCATACCAGTACATCTCATATCCCAAGTCATCTCATCCATCTCATCTAATCTGATCTCTTCCCATTTCATATCATCACATTCCACTCCATCCAATCCCATCCCATTATTTTCTTTCCATCCCATCCCATCATTTTCATTCCATTCCATCTCATCCCGTCCCATCCTTCCTCGTTCCATTCCAGCTAGATACAAAGGTGAGGTACACCTATTTCAGGGGAATGCGTAACCTTGTAATCAAAAGAAAGAACTTAAAGAAAACATTCCAGGAGTTTGTCTAACAAATCCTAATTTTTGTCGTACTTATTTTGTGGCTGTGTTTAAAGTTATTATGGCAAAACTTTCACCACTTTCCATTGTCTAATAAATTTCAATAGGTGCCCAAACGCAATATATAAGTACCTTCCAGTTTCAACGAGCCAAGTTGTTTAGCTTTGGGTGCACTTTTCAGCTGGCACCGCCCTGACTGAGGATGAACACTCACAATAGTGCCGGCTACGCCTGTCACTGACCCTGCAGTCACTCTGATCCAGTACTTATACCTACGAAATACAAAATACGACAATAAGAAATGCTACTGTTATTCGATACAAAAACGAAGCAAGCAGCTCAAAGTTGTCTGTCCATGTTTACGTAATATTTAAAAGCCGACTATGTTCCGAATAGGAGGCTTTTGAATTACTTCAAATACTCAATAATTATTCATGACCTAATTAGCCAACACAGAGGGAAAACGGTCAATCTTGAAACATCTCCATTTATTATTTTTTAATTCCTTGGTCATTTGAAATACTCAGCCTGTGACATAATCTTAAATCACCAACCCCTCTATACCCTACCCAAACAGGATTTATCAATATAATCATATTTTACTTGTGAAACTTGAATTACGTCACTAATCATGCGCACAAATGAAAAGGTCAAGATTGTTTCCACAAAGCCTGTCCCACATGAGAGTTGGCGGCGCACATGCATATAGTCTGGAACAAGATCCTTTCTATTCTACATTTCCGATAGAGGACACCTGTGTCTTCTCACGGAACGTTCCTTCAGTCTGCCTTTGTACAGCGTAGACTGACTTGTACAAAAAATTCGACGTGGAGAGGACCTTGAAATATGAAATTGGATTGTGTCACTAGTCATGCGCATAGTGAAAAGATTAAGAGTGTTTCCAAAAAGCCTGTCCCACATGGAGGTTGGCGGCGCACATTCATATAGTCTGGAACAAAATCCTTTGTATTTTACTTCTCCGATAGAGGAGACGCGTGTCTTCTCACGGAACAGTTGCTACAGTCTGCCATTGTACGGCGCAGACTGGCTAGTACAAAAACATTTCGATGGCGAGGGCCTTGAAATTATGAATATTATTAAAATTATGAACTGGATTGCGTCACTAGTCATGCGCAGAAGTGAAAAGGTCAAGAGTGTTTCCATAAAGCCTGTCCCACATGGAGGTTGGCGGCGCATATAGTCTCGAACCGAAATTCTTTGTATTGACTTTTCCGAGAGAGGAGACTTTTGTCTTCTCACGGAGTGGTTCCTACAGTCTGTCTTTGCACGGCGCAAAGACTGACTAGTAGAAAATTTTTCGAGGGTGAGGACCTTGAAATTATGAATATTTATAGTTCAAAGGTCCTTGGATCTAGAAACAATTTCTAGATCCAAGGACCTTTGAACCATGAATATTCATAGTTTAAAGTTCCTTGGACCTTGAAAAGTTTTCAAGTCCCACTTGCAGTATCTTCCTGGGATTTCAAGGTACTGCACGTGGTATAAAATGAGAGCTCTGGTTGGCTGATTAGGTCATGAATAATTAATGAGTATTTGAATTTTCTATACAATCCTAGAGGAGGTTTTTAAGACTGGACTACCCTGGGTTATATCTGACTCTCCATTACCTTTACTCGTTCGCAAAAAGGGACTACAAGCAGTCTAAAATGTCTAGTGCCCTTGTGGCGTACCACTTGTCAAAATTCACGAAATTCACGATTTTCACTTGTAGAAATTCACTTTTCTTTCTTAATACAAAGAAAAAAAAAAGATTAAGAGTGTTTCCAAAAAGCCTGTCCCACATGGAGGTTGGCGGCGCACATTCATATAGTCTGGAACAAAATCCTTTGTATTTTACAAAGAGCCGCCTCTGCTGTGGGTGTTTGAGTGACGGCTGACAATCGCCAAACGCCAAATCGCAACATTGAACTTCGTGGTCGCGTAGCGAAACAGTGGTAAGAAAAAGGGAAACATTATTGTAAAAAAGAGAAAATGAAAATGTAATGGCGGCCATGCAAAAGCAAACTAGGAATTACTTATGCCAGATTACTCGAAGAAATTCAGTAATTTTACTGGAATGCAGGGACCCGTGTTTTTTAACAAGCTCTGGAGACCAGAGACTCGCTGTCGCTTCAAGGCAAGTTCGAGTGCGGTTGAGCAAAAGCGTTTCAAAAAAACGAGAAAATTAAAAAAATTCTAATATCTTTGCTAAGCATTAATGATGGAGCATCAAATTTTCAGGATAGCTAACATTCGCTGAATGAAATGTTTTTGTATGGAATTTGGGCTGATACACAGGTGAGGTAGCCAGTCACGTGACATTTTCACTTTTCACCGTTTAAAAATTTCTCCGGTGGTGAATTCAACTCCTTAATTTGGAAAAAGTTAAAGGCTAATAATATTTCTCTCCTTTGTAATAATAATAATAATCGTTTATTATTCCTCTTGCAGTTAGGACTGAATTCCAGGAATAGGTCATACATTAATACTAACATCGAAAATACTATAATAAATACACACGCCAGGACGGAAGACAAGTTACAATAAATCCAAACAGTACTTTGAAGTTACGAAGTTTCTGAAACGGTCGGTTTGGGTAGGTCTAATAAAGCGAGAGGAATCCCCTGATCTCAGAGAGTATCCAGAGGCGTGTTCACAGTCCCTAGCACGTATAAGTGAATATAGAGTATCCAGAGGCGTGTTCACAGACCCTAGCACGTATAAGTGAATATAGAGTATCCAGAGGCGTGTTCACAGACTCTAGCACGTATAAGTGAATATAGAGTATCCAGAGGCGTGTTCACAGACCCTAGCACGTATAAGTGAATATAGAGTATCCAGAGGCGTGTTCACAGACCCTAGCACGTATAAGTGAATATAGAGTATCCAGAGGCGTGTTCACAGACCCTAGCACGTATAAGTGAATATAGAGTATCCAGAGGCGTGTTCACAGACCCTAGCACGTGTAAGTGAATATAGAGTATCCAGAGGCGTGTTCACAGACCCTAGCACGTATAAGTGAATATAGAGTATCCAGAGGCGTGTTCACAGACCCTAGCACGTATAAGTGAATATAGAGTATCCAGAGGCGTGTTCACAGACCCTAGCACGTATAAGTGAATATAGAGTATCCAGAGGCGTGTTCACAGACCCTAGCACGTATAAGTGAATATAGAGTATCCAGAGGCGTGTTCACAGACCCTAGCACGTATAAGTGAATATAGAGTATCCAGAGGCGTGTTCACAGACCCTAGCACGTATAAGTGAATATAGAGTATCCAGAGGCGTGTTCACAGACCCTAGCACGTATAAGTGAATATAGAGTATCCAGAGACGTGTTCACAGACCCTAGCACGTATAGGTGAATATAGAGTATCCAGAGGCGTGTTCACAGACCCTAGCACGTATAAGTGAATATAGAGTATCCAGAGGCGTGTTCACAGACCCTAGCACGTATAAGTGAATATAGAGTATCCAGAGGCGTGTTCACAGACCCTAGCACGTATAAGTGAATATAGAGTATCCAGAGGCGTGTTCACAGACCCTAGCACGTATAAGTGAATATAGAGTATCCAGAGGCGTGTTCACAGACCCTAGCACGTATAAGTGAATATAGAGTATCCAGAGGCGTATTCACAGACCCTAGCACGTATAAGTGAATATAGAGTATCCAGAGGCGTGTTCACAGACCCTAGCACGTATAAGTGAATATAGAGTATCCAGAGGCGTGTTCACAGACCCTAGCACGTATAAGTGAATATAGAGTATCCAGAGGCGTGTTCACAGACCCTAGCACGTATAAGTGAATATAGAGTATCCAGAGGCGTGTTCACAGACCCTAGCACGTATAAGTGAATATAGAGTATCCAGAGGCGTGTTCACAGACCCTAGCACGTGTAAGTGAATATAGAGTATCCAGAGGCGTGTTCACAGACCCTAGCACGTGTAAGTGAATATAGAGTATCCAGAGGCGTGTTCACAGACCCTAGCACGTATAAGTGAATATAGAGTATCCAGAGGCGTGTTCACAGACCCTAGCACGTATAAGTGAATATAGAGTATCCAGAGGCGTGTTCACAGACCCTAGCACGTATAAGTGAATATAGAGTATCCAGAGGCGTGTTCACAGACCCTAGCACGTATAAGTGAATATAGAGTATCCAGAGGCGTGTTCACAGACCCTAGCACGTATAAGTGAATATAGAGTATCCAGAGGCGTGTTCACAGACCCTAGCACGTATAAGTGAATATAGAGTATCCAGAGGCGTGTTCACAGACCCTAGCACGTGTAAGTGAATATAGAGTATCCAGAGGCGTGTTCACAGACCCTAGCACGTATAAGTGAATATAGAGTATCCAGAGGCGTGTTCACAGACCCTAGCACGTATAAGTGAATATAGAGTATCCAGAGGCGTGTTCACAGACCCTAGCACGTATAAGTGAATATAGAGTATCCAGAGGCGTGTTCACAGACCCTAGAACGTATAAGTGAATATAGAGTATCCAGAGGCGTGTTCACAGACCCTAGCACGTATAAGTGGATATAGAGTATCCAGAGGCGTGTTCACAGACCCTAGCACGTATAAGTGAATATAGAGTACCAGAGGCGTGTTCACAGACCCTAGCACGTATAAGTGAATATAGAGTATCCAGAGGCGTGTTCACAGACCCTAGCACGTATAAGTGAATATAGAGTATCCAGAGGCGTGTTCACAGACCCTAGCACGTATAAGTGAATATAGAGTATCCAGAGGCGTGTTCACAGACCCTAGCACGTATAAGTGAATATAGAGGACTTCCCGCGTGAATCCTCTGAACAAACCTTGAGCAGGCCAGGTCTCTCCGATCGGAAAGAGACAACAGGCCTGCCAAGGTAAGCGCGCGGCAATAGGGTTGGAATGGAAACACGATAGCGAGTGCACGCCTCTGAATACTCTCGAGCACGTTCGATAAATAGATAGGGAGATTCGCAAAGATGGGTGCGGCATATTCTAGGATTGACTTAATGAGGGCGCAGTATACCATAACAAGGTCAGCAGGCGCAACGCCGCATTTCTTGAGTTGTCTCAGAGCGTAGAGACGTTTGTTGCTTTCTTCAATATGAAGTCATAGTGGGCAGACCATGTCAAGTCGCTGGAGATGTAAATGCCAAGAAGCTTAAAAGACTTGACAGACTCGATAACGGAGCCACCGGTAGCGAGTGTCTGCCACTGAGAGCTATCATATTGAAGAAAGCTAACACACATTTCTTTACATTTGCTAGGATTTAGTTTCATGTTGTTCATACATGCAAATGATTGTATATCCTCGACAATGTGACGCATGAGTGACGGCGAGTTCCTGGGTACTATTTCAAGTGCTTTGGTATTATATAGTGCTGTCTTAGCTTAGTTCCTTCCTTTAAGGTGCTTTAAAGAGCTTATGTCAGCCGCCATTTTGACAGCATAGCAACACCAAGTCGGAGAAAGCATCCATTTTCATCGCAGAAGTCATATGCAGAAGTTCTCTAACAACATCATTGTCTGAAATGTCAACTTGTCCATCACCAATTACTCTCCGTTCGTCATCTGCATCTGTATCATTGATCACTCTCTTCACCGTTCAAATTCGTCAATAAAGCGAGAGGCACGCAGCCCCTAAACTTTCTACAAAATAAAACTTCAACTGTCCATCATGGCTACTGCCTGAGGTCTGGCCCCAGTAGGCCTGAGAAACAGATTACACGTACTAAACGTTTTGGGGATTTCGTATCCATAAAATATTTGTAACGTTTGTTTATACTTATTGCCTTGTCCGCTCTGACTCGCACTGTAATTCTGTCTTGACTGCTAGAGTGTCGAATAAACACATCTATCTATCTATCTATCTAAATAAATTATGACCCTCCCCCAAACTGGAGTGAACAAATTGGACCCTCCCTTAGATGCGAAAAGAATTAGGAACACCCCAAAAAATAGCGTTGCAAGTTACAACAAAAGTTGCCTCGTGTGACATGGCCTTTGATTTTGATTTGATTTTTCGATGAAAACTAGCGCACGCAATAGGAAAATATTGCCTGCGCGCGCGTTTTTAATAACCAATCAGAGCATGTTGGCTTTCATCGAACGGTCCAAACGGGGAAAATCAATGCGTAAAGAAACGTGACCAGTGTTGCGTGATAGAAATTACAAAGCCGATGAGGAGTTAAAAACAGGGAAACGATAAAATTTCCTGTGAAGAGTCCTACTGGGGAACAGTAAACTGCATGGTCTCTGAAAAGCACAGTTTCATACAGAACATAGCTTCAAATTAGGATTTTAATGACGTCATGTGAACACCGAGAATCAAACGAATCTAGTCATGCTTGATCGCTGGCGGTGGCAATAACTTACTTTGATCTTTGAGAAAGTGATTCAACAATTTTGAATGCCATTGTTGACGCAGATCTGCCGCTTTGTGAATGAGCGTGCGTTCCATCTAATAAGGTACTAACAGGGCCCTCAGCAAAGCCTGAAAGACAATAAAGAAAAGGTAAATTTGATTTTTTTTTACTTTGCAGGGGGGACAACTCATAATCGTACGCGCATTGGAAGAAGAGAAAAAATAAAACAGCAGGTATTGTTGAAGTTTAACTTAAAGATAGGTTGGCATTGTTCATAATTGAGACTCTTTAGGCTGGCTGGAATATTTTCCCAACGTTCTGTTAAAACCGATCTGATGTGTGTTATGGTGTGTTTACCATAATTTGTTCCAGGGCGGATCCAGGGGGGGGGGGGGGGGGGGGGGGTGGGGTTGGGGGGGGGGGGGGGGGGGGGTCATCGGGTGCAAATGAACTCCCTCTCCCAAAAAACGGATTGTTTTAATCGGTTCGCTAAAGACCTTTTCGTCATTTCAGAGTGGTTCTTTTCTTTTATGTGACCCAGTGTATACCAGTATATTAAATTCATGATGTAGCAACCACGATTTCGTCTTGTGAGAGGGCCACGGACAACAGAGAAGGATTGGTATACCTCTATTTTTTTTTCGGCGTGGTGACATTTCCTCATACGTTGCACTTCATCAGCAAAAATGAACCCCCTCTTAAAATCCTGGATCCGCCACTGACTGTTCTTACGTGGGACCTATAATTAATTCATTCCGCTTGTATACCTGGTGTCGTGGGAATGGAACGAAACGAACGAAAGACAGGTTGCCTACTCACCACTGGTGTCAGATTGCATGGTAAGACCACTTCTCAGCGGCTCAGTTTCCGATATGTAACCTGCTTCGTATTTCGTCCCCGGGACCGGACACTTAGAAACTATGGTTTTGTGATAACAGTAATCGTTGTCCAGAGACAGTACTGAACATGATGTTTTGCGTGGGTGCATTCCTGTCACCTTTTGTGCAATTCACACTGCAAAAGAAAGAGCAATAGGCACGTTGGAATGCCTTCTAATTTAAGCCCCATGTACACGACAGTCATTTCTAGCACGGCTCGGATAAAAATGATTATGGGACGTTCTAGTACCCAGAGCACCACGGCTCGTCACCTTGCAGGAGAGGCTTTGTGGACAGCCATTTGAGGGCCGTCGCTGATTGGCTGATTTTCAATGTTGGGGCATGCGTAGAAAGGTGTTTCTCTCAACGGCTCTGCCCATCTCGTATACTGAGCCTGTCATCTTTTGGCCAGCGGCAAGATTCAGAGCTCTTGGCATAAGATTGCGGCTCTGTATCAAATCCCGCGCATGCGTCGGTGGCTGTCAGCACATAGCCTGCCCCGCGAGGTGACGAGCCGGGGAGCTCTGGATGGGTACAAGAATGGTTCTGGTCACGCAGTCCCGGCACTGATGAAATTTGGGTGCGGCTCAGATAAAGTACGGCAAAGACATTTATACAGCGCAAATATACCCGAGGCGTGCCATTAAATTCGGCATCCGTAAATTCTGCGAAATCTACGCCAGCTTAACAAACCACGGTTTGGCATCCGTCAATCAAACGAGTGGGTGATTTCATATCAACTAGCTGATGCCCGTGAAAAATTCACGGAAATTTAGTTGACCGTTAACTTATATTCTTTTAGAAAAATTAAAAAATCACAACGGACATAGTTTTTTTTTTGAGGGGAGCATTATGTCTCAATCTCCCACAGAAACTAAAAAAGAACTCAGTTCGCGCAGCCGACAGCACCAAAGACATTGAAACCTAAATGGTTCTCTTACAGATTACGTACAGGAATGTGCAGGGATAATTCTAACTTGAAAGATTTGAGCTGAGAAAAATTTTCATTCAATTTTCAACAAACGTACACATAATAATAATATAATATAGTCTTTATTATTATATTGAATCAATTAAATGGGTGCTTGGACCTAGTGCGCAGAAGCGCACTTAATCTCCTCATTAACTCGGTTCGTAACCAATGTGGGTGCATCTTTTCCAACAAAAATACCCCCACGGTCCAGATTTCCACCTTCCCTTCGGGTTTGCGAACTTCTTTCGGCGGCACAGCTCCAGGGCTAAGCGGAGTGAGTGCGGACACGATTTTCCGTACGGTATTAATATATAGATAGATGAATCATTGTCGTTTTTTCTGAATGCACTTGGGAGGACTGGGTTGAGTCGCGCGCGGACTAGCTGTTGATTATTGAGCCGTGGTTTTCAAAATGGTTTTCCAAGCCAAAATCAACTCCTGCAAGTTTTCATTCAAACTTTGACCATTTTCTTGCTACTAATTGCTGAAATTATTGTTCCAACGTTCTGCATTTGATAACAATAACAGTGTAAACATACGCCGGCCTATAGTTACTAACTATGGCCAGACTAATCATGACCTGTTCCTCATGCAAATGAGGAAACACGGTCCCGCGGCCCCCCTCGGTCGGGGGATTTTCCCATACATTTACAGTTTTGCTGGAGGAAATTCAGAACATTTTCGTCCATTGTTTTCACTATCCCCCCACCCCCCACCAAAATTCCTGGCTACGCCCCTGAACTGAACTCTATTGTATCAGTTCATTTGCATAAGGAACGACTCGTGATTAGAGCGGCGTAAGTGTCAGGTTCTACTTCACACAGTGTTCACATGCAGCAATGGTAACAATGTACCTGATGGTATATGTTTTGTTCACTTCAAGGAATTGGCAGAGGATGGTGTTCTCTATGCGATCCTGTATACCAGTGTTCGTATTTGCTGCCAAGACCCGAGGACATGGGGTGTCATCAACAGAACACCACCACGAACATGATGGCTCCTCTCGTACTTTATCAGGGTCAGTTATTGTATAAGTCAGCGTGGTATTTTGACACTTATCCAGCCCGAATTTCTCACCAACTGTTGGAAAACAAATGCAGGATTGGTAAAGGTGTTTATCATGTGGAGCAAGCAAGCAAATAAATATAAAACATCCAGCAATGACATTTTCCGTCACCCACCTCCTGGGAGCTCAGCCGTTAGTTGTGATAGTTTTGGAGTGAACGGAAGCACTACGCTTATTGTTGCGTTAGGGTTTGCTTTTAATGATACAGTAATATTTAGTGCGCAAGTTTCATTGCCGTCAGACAGTTCTCTGCTACTATAATTGTTGGTTTTGCTCTTGTTTTAATGAAATCGGTGCAGGCCTTTATCTTGTTTTCAGCTGCTGCATTGTTACAGGAGACCGTAGTGTCGATCAACAGTTCTGTGTCGTTGGAACATGAAGAAGCCTGGAATGAATTAAGAAAACGAAAGTGAACCCTATGTTTGTCAATGATTGACACCTGGGTGCTTTCCAATCCTCAAATATTCGGTAATACCGGAAAACGGCAATTTCGAAAATATCGGGATAACGCTTTCCATTTGACATCTTCCCGGTTTTTCCCCCGGAAAGACGCAACTTTGTGATAAATGGGAAGAACCCACCCATCTCGATTGTCAGTCGAGATACTCGTTTGTCAGTAAAGACACTCACATGACTTTTCCGTTTGAACCGTTCCATTTGAACACAGGAATTACCGGAAACTCAAAGCGAAATTTTTTGGCAAATGGAGAGCACCCTTTGAATCTAGAATTAGCAAGGGGGAAGATAACGTTTTTTTTGCCAGCAGAAAAAAGTTCTAAAAAGAGTAAAAAAAGTTGTTTGGTAATATTCAAAATTGTCTTTTGTAGAACGATCAAGATTTTCGGCCCAGAAAAGCGGGGACAGCACAAAAATGAAAAAAACAAAAACAAAAACAGGAGGGGTTCAAACTTTAAAACAACTTTCCCAGCACAGATATTTTGCAGTACAAATGATTTGCGGAACAGATGATTTGCGGAACAGAAATTTTCTAGAGCAGAAATTTTGCGGAACAGATGATTTGCGGAACAAGTATTTTCTGGAACAGATATTTTGCGGAACAGCCGATTTGGCTTTGCGCTTTGTGCATGAGCAACCTTACCTTAATTGTTGGCGTGACCTCCAGTTTTTTGGTCATAACTATGGTCTTCTTTTCAGGGTCTCTGTATGTAAATGGAAGACGCACTTCAGGAATAGGTTCCTGCGATCTTGTAGCGTTGACTGTACTAGAGGTCATCCGGTTAAAAGAATTGGTAGCACTTGCAATGAATGTGTACTCCTGTCCTGCCTGGAGTAAATGTCCCGGGATGACCACTTCACAGTCCTTCGACCGATTCGCTTCAAGGATATGTGTGATATTCATGCTAGGTGGACTTTCAAGCTTAATGCTGTAGTTGACCGGCCTACACTCATCACCACAGACGTCAATCGTCAGGTTTTCGCACACTGGCAACTTGGTAAGACCTGAAATTGATGACAGTTGTTATCAAAACATTCTCGAAGCCAGAGCTCCCCGACTCGTCACGTTGCGTAGGAGCGTATTTAGGCTATTTAAGGAAGTGGTCATTATTTAACGGGAGGGGGGGGGGGGGGGGGGGCAAATATATGGGGGGGCTTTGATTTTTTGGGCGCCGATTTAGGGGGGGCTCAAATTTTTGGGCTTGCGTTTGAGGGGGGGCGAAATTTTTTTGGGCGCTGATTGTTAGACAGGGTGACATTGATGGCTGCTTTTAGGGTACCTGATGCCTTTATAAACAGAGTGTTTTTTGGTCGGCTCGCGCTGTGCGCTCGCCATCTACAACAATAAATAACTTTACTAGCTTTGCGCGCATAAAATGCGGGTGCTCGGTGTAGTACTTACAAACTAAAACATCGTAGTGGGCTATGATTAATTTTGGAAAATTTCTATGATGTTTTTTCAGTGACTCCAGAAATAAGAATTTCATTCACCTCGTAAATCATACAAGCAAACTACGCGCGCATCGGGAAACATACAAGCAAACTGTACTCAGTGGTCAGCCCTCGCCACTGAGCAAAATGAAAGTTTACAAAGCATTATTAAAGATGCTTCGACCCGCGCAATCTTAGAAGTCTCTATTAACTATTTTGAAATTTAACTTTTACCTTTGGAAATAGAACAACTGCGGTGGTTAGTGGGGTAGGACAGAGTAGTGAAGGGGTTCTCCGTGATTCACTCCAAATTTGCTCCGTTCGTGAAAACAGGAAAATTATTGCCGTGATCCGTGAAGTCTCATGCCCTCGTGACCCGTGATTTTACGAATTTCTCTTACGTGACTCGTGATTACAGGCCTAGAGATTCGTGAAACGTGAAAGCTGGTCATTAGGGACGGACCATTTGATACTTGATTGTCTCCTGACTGCTTTTTAGGGAACCCGACGTCCTTATAAATAGACTGGTTTTTTTGGTCGGCACGCGCTGCGCGCTCGCCATCTACAACATTAAAATGTTTTTTTTTAAATTGAGTAAATTTACTATCAGCCAGCAGTAAATAAAGGTTTAGCAACGTTTCGGACTTCCACGTTTCCGACTTCCAAGTTTCTGATTTCCCAGGCGCATAGCTACATGTACGCCAAAATACGCATTTGCGGGACCCATTTGCGTATATACCGTTTCCGGGAAACGTTGTCACCCAAAAAGCCTATAAGCTTGAAGCGCAAAGGATGATGGGGGCATCTAAACTGCAACTGTTTGATCTGAATTCAGACAGTTATCGCAAACACAGGTGAAATGATTAAAGTTCAGCACATTTCCAAGCATGTTTGTTTCTAATGTTTTGCAGCGAAATTTAAATAAATCTTTACCCATACTCCCTAGCGCACCAAGCTTATAGGCTTTTTGGGTGACAACGTATCCCGGAAACGGTATATACTACAGTACAGTTTATGTACTATACGGCAAACCAGAGAGTTGACCATAAAAGCAACAGTTGCCTACCTTGTTAAAATAGTGCCTACGTGTTTCCGACTTCCACGTTTCCGACTTCCACGTTTCCGACTTCCAAGTTTCGGACTTCCAAGTTTCGGACTTCCACGTTTCCGACTTCCACGTTTCGGACTTCCAAGTTTCCGACTTCCAAGTTTCCGACTTCCAAGTTTACGAGTTTCCGACTTCCAAAAGAATTCAAGTTTCCGAATTCTTTTCGGGTCAATCTTCGGCGACAATCTTTGAGACCTTTTGGGGAAGCGCGCCGAAAATTTAGAGCCCAACATGTGAAATTACCGCATGTTTCGGAAATTATTTTCCCGACTCTGACATTATTGGCCTAATTCTGGAATTATTTTCGTACTTCTGAATGTATTTTCGCTTCAGGGTTGAACGAAAATGGTAGTAAGCGTGAGTTCGACGTTACAAGCAAAGAAAGTCATCATTTGGGCCGCGCTTCACGCACATGAGAGTAATAATAATTTCGTCCTAAATACATTTGCAGCGCGCATGCATAACATAACCTACAGGCTCAGGGGTTCATCAATAGGAGCTTTGATACATAATTGAGGTAGCATAATTTAACGTTTATCTACCCTTTCTCTGAGGCTTGATGAAATGCGTTTATCAAAATGTGGGAGCGCTTCGCGCGCAACGAATGAAAGTGTAACCCCCTCTGTAAAATGTCTTCTACTAGGTCAAATAGTGGACGGGGGATCACGAAAACCCCGCTAAACGTCCCTCAGTGAGAGATGTTCGTGTATAAGCGATACAGTGAAACGTTTTTTTTTTAAATTATCAATTGTTTTCATAAATCAAATGTTGCGGATTCGGATTGAGGCGAAAATAATTTCAGAAATACGGAAAAAATTCCAGCAGTACGAAAACAATTTGAGCATTACGAATATAATTTCGGAATTGCGAAAATAACTTTAGGAATACGGAAATAATTTTAGAAGTACGAAAACAATTTGACTGAATTACTAAAATAATTTTGGAAAAAGGAAAATAATTTCAAAATAACCAAACAAAAAGCTGAATGGTCGCACAGGTACACTCATAGTTTTTGCCTATTTGCCTTTTTTTATCATCAACACATGCATGTATCAGGCGAATATAATCACCTGCCTTCCAAATACAACTATTTCATCCCGCCTGATACATGCATGTGTTGATGATACATGCATGTCCGAAACATGGAAGTCGAAAACATGGAAGTCGGAAACGTGGAAGTCGGAAACGTGGAAGTCCGAAACATGGAAGTCGGAAACGTGGAAGTCGGAAACGTGGAAGTCCGAAACATGGAAGTCGGAAACATGGAAGTCGGAAACGTGGAAGTCGGAAACATGGAAGTCGGAGACATGGAAGTCGGAAACATGGAAGTCGGAAACGTGGAAGTAGGAAACATGGAAGTCCCAAACATGGAAGTTCGAAACATGGAAGTCGGAAACGCGGAAGGCCCTTCTCGGCCATCGTACAGGAACCCCAATTGTTAAACACCAAGTTCTCATTTACTCCTGGACTTTTCCCATTCTTTAAACTTATATGTCAAAAATTTGCAGCGCGCTTCGCGCGCAAAGAGGATACTTTGGTGTAGCATTTACAAACTAAAACACCGTACTGGACTATGTTTAATTTTGGAAATTTTCTATTATGTTTCTTCCTTGACTCCATTTCTTCAGCGTGATATTCGTGTCCCAGAAATGAGAATTCATTAACGCGTTAAGGTTGATTTTCAACAAATTGTGCAGATTTTTAACAAACTCTGTACTGATACACCAAAGAGCACTTGGATAAGAAATAGAATCCTGAATCCGAATATCTTCATAGTAGCCAAAATCCAAAATCCCGTGACCAAAAACCCGAACTGTTCCGGATGCTATAGTAACTGCATAGTAACACACGTTGATAATGTCCGATGTACAAGAAGGAGGAATTGCGAATCCTAATACTTTAGTTCAATGGTGATTATCAGTTTTGCGTGGATCAATCAACTCTTTTAAGAGTTTGAAAAAACTGTGATTTTTCTATTCACATGGCATAACAGTAACACTACGAGAGGGGGGGGGGGGGGTCATATTTTCTTGGGCTAGAATTTGAGGGGGGGTCAAAATTTTTGGGCTTGCATTTTACAAGGGTCTAAATTCTTGGGCACCGGGTTTGAAAAAACATATCAAGATAGTTGCCTTGAAAAAGTTATAAGGAAATATCTGCAAACCATATTTGGAATCCCAGTATGTTTTTCACTATTTCTATTTGTTTAGAAAGCCTAAAACTCAACCAAAACTCAAATATACTCGAGGAAAGATGCTATGTGCATTTTCCACTGTGTTGTTCACGGTCAAGAGCCTGGCAACAAGGTAGACAAGATACCACAGGAAGCTCGGTCAATCTCTAGAAAGGCGACACTGCTATCTTGATATGATGCCCCCCCCCCCCCCCCCCCCCCGTTAAACAATGACCACTCCCTAAAGACGCTAAGAGCGTGACTAATACTTTGGTAGCCCATAAAACTATGCTCATGAGGTAACGGTAAAAGATTGAACTCAATCCGTTAAAATCTCGTGGAATTTCGATCCATCCTTTGGTCTAAACCTGATTAATGTGATACGAAGTCATAACAAACTATGGAAACAGCCGTTACCCGCGGGGGAGGCTCTGGTGACAGCCATTGACGCATACGCGAGATCATTCTCGAACCCAGAGCTGCCCGGCTCGTAACCTCGCGGGGAGGCTCTGGTGACAGCCACTGACGCATGCGCGAGATTTAATACAGAGCCGCTGGGAGAAAGACCTTTCAGCGCATGCTCCAACGCTCAAAACCAACCAATCAGTGACGGCCCTCAAATGGATGTCCCAAGAGCCTCCCCTGCGAGCAGACGAGCCGGGGAGCTCTGGGTACGAAAATGACGCGAGATTTGATATAGAGCCGTTGAGAGAAAAACTTTTCTGCGCATGCTCCAACGTTCAAAATCTCGTACCCAGAGCTCCCCGGCTTGCCTGCTCGCAGGGGAGGCTCTGGGGACATACATATGAGAGCCTTCGCTGATTGCCTTTTTTTAATGTTAGAACATGCGCAGAAAGTTGTTTCTTTCAACGGCTCTGTATCAGATCTCACGAATGCGTCAATTGCTGTCACCAGAGCCTCCCCCGCGAGGAGACTAGCCGGGGAGCTCTGGTTTCGAGAATGGCCTAAACTGTGAAGGTCCTCAAATAGATGTTAATTCCTAGAGCCTCCCCTGGGAGAAGACGAGCCGGGGAGCTCTGGGTACGAGAATGGATTTGATACAAAGCCGTCGAGAGAAATAACTTTCTGCGCATGCACCAACGTTCAAAATCAGCCAATCGGCGACGGCCCTCAAATGGGTGATACCGGAAGCGAGGTGACAAGGCGGTCGAGAAGCTGTGGATACGGAACCGAAATCACTCAACTGTTAACACCCCGTTCTAAATTCGATTAACTCACGTCATGTTTCCGTGTACATTCCTAACATCAAACAAAACAAGTGCGAGTGATGTGACCATTTTTTTCTAGCATTACATATTTTTCAGTATAGTTATCTGATAGGATGGTTTAATAGTTTCATGGGAGATAATTTCCATTTGCAACCAAGCGTGTAAATAAAGGCTGACTTCCAAGAAACAGCAAAACGAAGCCTTCACCCATAGCAGTATTGCATGGGAATCAAACCAAACAACAACAACCAAATCTCAACCAGGTTGAGATTTATGTTAAGCGCCGTGGAGAAATGGTGTTTTGCTGACGTAGCTCTTCGTCGGAGCAAAAGACGAAGGGCTAAACGCTCTATACGTCAGCAAAACACCATTTCTCCACGGCGTTTAACATAAATCTCAACCTTTGGTTGTTGTTGTCCATGTTTACGTCCCCGCCGACGCAGACCACCTAGAGTAAGAAGTGACACTAAAATTGGCTAAACTCGCTTAAAAGTGTATTTCTGACCGAATAAAGGCTAGTAGTGGTTTATTTAGGTACTGAAGGACTAGTTAAGGGCATTTTGTATTTAGCTTTCATCGAACTCAGTCAAACTTCACACTGCGACTATAAAGGATGGTTTCCATATAGTCTTATCTGCCGTATATCATGTCGTAGATCATGTATAAAAGACTCAAATCGTTTTTAGATAAAAATGACATAATTTGCGAGTCACAATACGGTTTTCGTCAGCAACACTCAACTGAACATGCAATTCTTGATATCATTAGCAGGATTCAATTAAACATGGATAAAACACTTTTCTCATGTGGAATCTTTATCGATCTACAGTCGATCATAATGTATTATTAGGTAAGCTGGATCATTATGGAATTAGAGGAGTAATTAACAAATGGTTTGCTTCTTATCTCAAAGGAAGATTGCAGACTACTGAAATCAAGAATTGCATATCAGAAAAACATGAAACACTATGCGGCGTACCTCAGGATCCGTCCTTGGCCCACTCTTGTTCCTAATTTATATCAATGACATTTGTAACTCCTCTAAACTACTTGATTTCTTTCTATTTGCTGACGACACGAATCTTTTGTATGCTAATAAAAATCTTAAACAATTAGAAGTAGTAGTAAACAAAGAATTGGCCAAAGTTTCAGACTGGCTTATCGCCAATAAGCTCACAATTAATATAAAGAAATCTAACTTTGTTATCTTTCGACCTCACCAAAAAAATACTAACATTTCAACCAATCATCAAACTCTTTGATAATAACTCACAGCGTCTGGTCACTATTGACCGCAAAAATTTTGTTAAATATCTAGGACTCCTCATTGATGACCATCTTAGCTGGAAATACCATATTGACCACATTGCTACAAAAATTAGTAAGACAGTAGGAATAATCGCCCGACTCCGGCACTATGTCCCCTATAATATCTTAATAAACCTTTATCGCTCGTTAATTGCACCATACTTGTCTTATGGTATTGTTGCTTGGGGCCGCGCCGCAAAATTGCACATAAACAAACTTCTCATACTTCAAAAACGTGCCTTAAGATTAATGCATTTTTCGGATAAACAACAGCACGCTATTCCTTTTTTTCTTGAATCTAATTTTCTTCCAATACAAATGATCTATTTTGAAAAAACGGCTACCATGATGCATGATGTTTCCAACAAAGTTGCGCCGGTTCTGATACAGAAGCGTTTTACTAAAACAGAAGATGTGCATAATTACAGTACAAGGGCGGCTTGCAGTGGAAATTTTTATGTCAAATTATCAAGACTTGAGATCCAGAAACTTTCATTTTCACGGTCTGGATCCTGTATTTATAATTGTTTACCAGTAAGTTTGAGAAATGAGAATAAAACGAATTTTAAGCAACAATTAAGAAAAATATTGATACATTTGTTAGAAACTGAAAACGATTATATTCGTGTGGATAAAATGATCTCGAGGATGCCCAAACTTTCATTCGCTTAATAACATCTTTTAAATTCATCTTACTTAATTTTCTTTCCCCTTTTTCTACTTTTTCGCTTTTTCCCTTTTATGTATAAACAAGTGATGCAGCTCTAATGAAAAATATTAATAATAATCTGTTTGTAAATCTAATGCCATCCGCCTCGACTAGTTTTTCTATTTGCGGATGGCGTTACCTTATTTCTCTACTCTATTTATTTCCAAAATAAACTTCTTGTTGTTCTTGTTGTTGTTGTTGTCGCATCAGTCAACCGTGAAACAAAAAAATAATTCCAATTTTCATTGTTTCACGGTCGACTGATGAGACAGATACGACAGATACGACATGGAAACCAGCCTTAAAACTACAAACTATCAACTCTGGAGTTCGCTCTGGGTAGGCTCAGATAAATTATGCCGGCATAATTTTGAGCATAATACTATAGTTGGAGCATCGAGCATAATGGCCATATTTATCTGAAAAGATATTCAAATAGCACTGACGACTTCCTCTATGATCGCGCGGGCTTCCTGTGGTTGTCTGATTTATCTTTCTGTTCTCTGTTTTCAAATAAAACAAACATTTTATGCAAAATTAGTGAGTGCAGTCTGTTTTGAACATTCCGAGAAAGATTTTATGTTTCAAAGGCGTGGCTGCTAATATCGGAGGCCTGGTACCCTGGTTGCCAAGGGTTTTTTTTTAGTAAAGGGCATGGGAAATTGCGTCGAAAAAAATAATACGTCGAGCATAATTTTTTTTCCGAGCATAATTTTGAGCATAATGCTATGTTTTTGGGAGCAATGCTCAAAAGCATAATACTCGAATTTTCGAGCATAGTTAATATCTGTTCCTAATCCTGGGAAGCCTATGATTACACTGTAGGAAACCGGTTACGAACCGGTTTTGCGCGCGCACTTGAATGGCTTTCCGATCATGTGCTAGTCAAATCACGTACGTTTTCCATGAATCTTGAAAAGAAAAATGAATAACTCATTCGGACATTTTACTCGTTGCTCGCACTTTGCCTCACCCCTGCGGGGCTCCGAAAAATACGTCCGCAACTCGTAAAATATCCACCCGTATTACATGAAAAAAAAACATCTAAGATATATATAGAGGATATTACACGGTGGCGCGAAGATATGAGTTTTATTTTCGAGTGGCAAGAATAATATTTTACGAATGAGCGCAGCGAATGAGTAAAATATTGTTTTTGACACGAGAAAATAAAACTCATATCTTCAAGCCACCGTGTAATTTTCTTTTTATTATATAGACAAACCAGAAAAAAATATTCCAAATTGATTTCCAAGCGCTTTTGTTTTGACCGATATCCTCACTAGTGAGGATATGGAAAATATGTCACTGAGGACCCGGATGTAGCTTCGTATGAGATCTACGAGTGGCGTATTTCCCAGTAAAACACTCGTGTCTATATAATAAATAGAAATATTATGTATTCCTTTGTCGGGAATAGTGCTCAACACTATACGTGGAGCTCGGTCAATAAATAGTTTCGGAAAGGTTCAGTCCGACATATTTATTATGCACACGACAGTACTGTTTCGAAGGAACCGCAAGGTTCCCTCTCTTCAGGTGTGGGTGTAATTACAAGGCTTCACTGGAAAACTTTTCGCATTTCCAAAGTATGGAAAAAATGTGTCGTTTCTTTGGAAATTAATTGGAAACAGCAATTTCCAAAAAAATTGTACATTTACAAAGTTGAACATTTACTGGAAATAATTTGGAAATTTAAGACTGCATTTTATTGGAAATACTTTGGAAATATAATAGAATATTTTGGAAATACTTTGGAAATGCCACAAGCATGAATTTGAAATACTTTGGAAATGCCACAAACATTGATTGGAAATACTTTGGAAATGCCACTAGCCTTGATTGGAAATACTTTGGAAATGCCACAAACATTGATTGGAAATACTTTGGAAATGCCACAAACATTGATTGGAAATACTTTGGAAATGCCACTAGCCTTGATTGGAAATACATTGGAAATGCCACAAGCATTGATTGGAAATACTTTGGAAATGCCACAAGCATTGATTGGAAATACTTTGGAAATGCTACAAACATTGATTGGAAATACTTTGGAAATGCCACTAGCCTTGATTGGAAATACTTTGGAAATGCTACTGGCATTGATTGGAAATACTTTGGAAATGCTACTGGCATTGATTGGAAATACTTTGGAAATGCTACTGGCATTGATTGGAAATACTTTGGAAATGCTACTGTCATTGATTGGAAATACTTTGGAAATGCCACTAGCATTGATTGGAAATACTTTGGAAATGCCACAAGCATTGATTGGAAATACTTTGGAAATGCCACAAACATTGATTGGAAATACTTGGAAATGCCACAAACATTGATTGGAAATACTTTGGAAATGCTACTGGCATTGATTGGAAATACTTTGGAAATGCTACTGGCATTGATTAGAAATACTTTGGAAATGCTACTGTCATTGATTGGAAATACTTTGGAAATGCCACTAGCATTGATTGGAAATACTTTGGAAATGCCACAAGCATTGATTGGAAATACTTTGGAAATGCCACAAACATTGATTGGAAATACTTTGGAAATGCCACAAACATTGATTGGAAATACTTTGGAAATGCCATTAGCATTGATTGGAAATACTTTGGAAATGCCACAAACATTGATTGGAAATACTTTGGAAGTGCCACAAACATTGATTGGAAATACTTTGGAAATGCTACTGGCATTGATTGGAAATACTTTGGAAATGCTACTGGCATTGATTGGAAAAACTTTGGAAATGCCACAAGTATTGATTGGAAATACTTTGGAAATGCCACAAACATTGATTGGAAATACTTTTGAAATCCTGCTTTTAAAAGGCAGATTTTTTTTCATAACTTGGAGCAATTTTGGCAGAAAGTCCACAAAAATATTGTTAATGTTAAAAATTATTTTCCCGATAAAACATATCAACTGAAAGCTGAGAAAAATTAATTTAGTTTTTGCAATGAGATGAATTTTTGCACCTAGAAAACATTTGTCTTAATCTTGGGATCCTTTAATCTTTTTAGGTTGTTAAATCTAACAACATCATCCACAATGATTCTACATGGTGGATCCACAAAAAGTCAGCACATTTTCTTTTAATAATATCGCAGCTAGATTTGACCCCCTTGCTGCTCTTGACATCACCAAAACCAATTAATTTGACTCATTCGGACATTTTACTCGTTGCTCGCACTTTGCCTCACCCCTGCGGGGCTCCGAAAAATACGTCCGCAACTCGTAAAATATCCACCCGTATTACATGAAAAAAAAACATCTAAGATATATATAGAGGATATTACACGGTGGCGCGAAGATATGAGTTTTATTTTCGAGTGGCAAGAATAATATTTTACGAATGAGCGCAGCGAATGAGTAAAATATTGTTTTTGACACGAGAAAATAAAACTCATATCTTCAAGCCACCGTGTAATTTCTTTTTATTATATAGACAAACCAGAAAAAAATATTCCAAATTGATTTCCAAGCGCTTTTGTTTTGACCGATATCCTCACTAGTGAGGATATGGAAAATATGTCACTGAGGACCCGGATGTAGCTTCGTATGAGATCTACGAGTGGCGTATTTCCCAGTAAAACACTCGTGTCTATATAATAAATAGAAATATTATGTATTCCTTTGTCGGGAATAGTGCTCAACACTATACGTGGAGCTCGGTCAATAATAGTTTCGGAAAGGTTCAGTCCGACATATTTATTATGCACACGACAGTACTGTTTCGAAGGAACCGCAAGGTTCCCTCTCTCAGGTGTGGGTGTAATTACAAGGCTTCACTGGAAAACTTTTCGCATTTCCAAAGTATGGAAAAAATGTGTCGTTTCTTTGGAAATTAATTGGAAACAGCAATTTCCAAAAAAATTGTACATTTACAAAGTTGAACATTTACTGGAAATAATTTGGAAATTAAGACTGCATTTTATTGGAAATACTTTGGAAATATAATAGAATATTTTGGAAATACTTTGGAAATGCCACAAGCATGAATTTGAAATACTTTGGAAATGCCACAAACATTGATTGGAAATACTTTGGAAATGCCACTAGCCTTGATTGGAAATACTTTGGAAATGCCACAAACATTGATTGGAAATACTTTGGAAATGCCACAAACATTGATTGGAAATACTTTGGAAATGCCACTAGCCTTGATTGGAAATACATTGGAAATGCCACAAGCATTGATTGGAAATACTTTGGAAATGCCACAAGCATTGATTGGAAATACTTTGGAAATGCTACAAACATTGATTGGAAATACTTTGGAAATGCCACTAGCCTTGATTGGAAATACTTTGGAAATGCTACTGGCATTGATTGGAAATACTTTGGAAATGCTACTGGCATTGATTGGAAATACTTTGGAAATGCTACTGGCATTGATTGGAAATACTTTGGAAATGCTACTGTCATTGATTGGAAATACTTTGGAAATGCCACTAGCATTGATTGGAAATACTTTGGAAATGCCACAAGCATTGATTGGAAATACTTTGGAAATGCCACAAACATTGATTGGAAATACTTTGGAAATGCCACAAACATTGATTGGAAATACTTTGGAAATGCTACTGGCATTGATTGGAAATACTTTGGAAATGCTACTGGCATTGATTAGAAATACTTTGGAAATGCTACTGTCATTGATTGGAAATACTTTGGAAATGCCACTAGCATTGATTGGAAATACTTTGGAAATGCCACAAGCATTGATTGGAAATACTTTGGAAATGCCACAAACATTGATTGGAAATACTTTGGAAATGCCACAAACATTGATTGGAAATACTTTGGAAATGCCATTAGCATTGATTGGAAATACTTTGGAAATGCCACAAACATTGATTGGAAATACTTTGGAAGTGCCACAAACATTGATTGGAAATACTTTGGAAATGCTACTGGCATTGATTGGAAATACTTTGGAAATGCTACTGGCATTGATTGGAAAAACTTTGGAAATGCCACAAGTATTGATTGGAAATACTTTGGAAATGCCACAAACATTGATTGGAAATACTTTTGAAATCCCTGCTTTTAAAAGGCAGATTTTTTTTCATAACTTGGAGCAATTTTGGCAGAAAGTCCACAAAAATATTGTTAATGTTAAAAATTATTTTCCCGATAAAACATATCAACTGAAAGCTGAGAAAAATTAATTTTAGTTTTTGCAATGAGATGAATTTTTGCACCTAGAAAACATTTGTCTTAATTCTTGGGATCCTTTAATCTTTTTAGGTTGTTAAATCTAACAACATCATCCACAATGATTCTACATGGTGGATCCACAAAAAGTCAGCACATTTTCTTTTATAATATCGCAGCTAGATTTGACCCCCTTGCTGCTCTTGACATCACCAAAACCAATTAATTTGAAATACAATATTGAGATTTCTTTATATTATTATTTGCTAATGTATTCACAATTGTTTATTATGGTTTCGCCAAATTGGCTGAGACTTTCTAATTATGTGAAGCAATTAAATTTAACATCATATTCAAATTTGGTGGAAAACTCATAGCAAAATTTTGGAACAGGAACAGGAGTCCACAGTAGCTGGGATATTATTAAAAGTATTAACGCAAAAAAAGTTTAAATGTTTTAAAATATCGCTAAATCATACTTCCTACTGGTACTGTCCTCTAAGTTTGTTATTCGTCACACAAAAGTAATGACCGAATTTCACATTTTACAGAAAATCCACTTGGATTTTTCGTGGATGCCTCCCAAGAGCTTTGATGGCCTCCTCCTTGAGGTTACAAAGCTTCTTGACCCTTTTCAGTCATCTGTGTCTGCTCTTTGATAAAATAAGTAGAACAGTCCACATTTAGTTTATGTATTACTTTCCCAATATCAAGTGGAAGCTGAGAAAGTCCAAGTGCATTTCCATTAAATATCAATTTTGTGAAAACCAATCTCTTTCCCAGTGTATACTCCGCTGTTGTTGTTTGTCGTAGGCTCTGGCAGCAGACAATCGCAGCTGATTCTGATTGGCCGATATTCCCACCCGCCATTTTGAAATTCGTCTAACCGACAAAGACGGTTACCACATAATGGAAAACCGGATGTGCTAGATTCTGACATCTGGTTTCGTCTGCGTCCAGAGCCTCCGAGTCAGCATGACCGAGAGGCTCTGGTAACGAGATTGGGTCAAAACGTTTATAATATTCAGTTGAAGGATATCAAACTTGGAGGACAGTAGGAGGTGTCACTTAGCATGTGTTAATACATTTAAGAACATCCCCGCTACAGTGGACCCCCTTGCTCCTCTTTAAACATCTCTAAAACAAAATTATTGTGATCACTTCTGCATGAAATTTTAAAAATTGGTGTTTAATTTAATTACTTCATCGATAATCGGCATGTCTGGTGCACATTTGTGACATAACGACATAAGAAAAATATCACACGATCAAAATTTAGTGGTTTCCAAACACTGAAGTCGACAAAAAATAACATAAGATTGCTTTGGTGAAGTAATCTAATGATGAACTATGGAAAATATTGATTATTTCAATTATTTTCCCATGCCTTTTTCATTGAAACATAACTCCCTTATGTTGTTATGTCACTAGTGTGCACCGGGCTTTAAGGCAATTCAGTGGAACTAACTAAAATAAATAAACAAAAAAGCAAACAAATAAACAAAGCTCAAGTTTGGTTTGGCCGATTTTGCTAAAAACTTTCTGAATATCTGAGGCAATTAAATTGAACGCCAATTTTGAAATTTCGTGAAAACGTGATTTTAGCAAAATTGTGTTTTAGAGGAACAATGTGTTTTAGAGGAACAATGGAGTCCACTGTAAATGGGATATTATTAAAAGATCGAAATGTGTTTAACTCTGATCTCTCCTACTGTCCACCAAGTTTGATATCCATTACATGAATAATTATTATAAAAGTTATGAGCAAATTCATATTTTACAGAAAATATGCTATTGGACTTTTTGTGACCATACAGTACGTATATAGTTTATGTATTATTTTCCCAATAAAAATATAAGTGGAAGCTGAGAAAAGCTAGCAATTCACAACAAATTCCTCTACATGGTCTACATTACATGAATTCAAATCTTAATTAAATAATTACTTTAATTTATTGTGGTTCAACAGTCTAATAAAGGGAACCTAGTAAGCTAATACAGTGATCGTCTTTTAGTCTTTTACATTTGTTTATATATATAATGTTGCAATATTTTATTTGTATTGTTTGTTGTTGTTTATTCATTAATGTCTGTTATCGTCCTCAGGGGTCAGTCGCCACTGACCACCCATTGCCGGATTAGCTTGCAATTAGTGGCAATTATATTATTTTAAGGTTAAAGTACTGTAGGGTTCACTAGCATACATTACATGAACCTCTTTGATGGCCCAAGAGCTTTGACAGCCTCCTCCTTTGTAATCTTCTTATTTAGGGGCACAACTTTTCAGTCATCTCCCTCTGCTCCCTGAATATTAAGTAGAATAGATACCACAATTAAAAGAAAAACATGATCTTTGAGCAGTTTACTGAATTATTTGAAGAAAAAAAATCTATGTAAAAAAAAGTATGGCAGCAAACTCTGCAAAAAATTGATTGGGCTAATCCATGTAAACAGGGCATCTGGGAAGTGCGGCAGTGCGATTCCGCACTTTTGCCCAAAAATCGCACTTTTCCGCACTTTCACACTTTCTTCGCACTTTTCCGCACTTTTTAAGAAAATAACTAAAAATTGTGTGGAAAAATCCTTCTAAACACGGTAATTTCAAAGATTTGCAGGTCAATACCTAGTTTATTATGTTGATGCCGAAGTATTAAGCCCAAAAACCTTGAAATCTCCACCATTTTCTTCCGATACGATCGCCACCGAATGCAAAAAATACCAGGCGTTCCACAGCAGACCGTTTGAGCATAAGTACAAGAAACCATCAATTAGGAGATCTGTAAAGCCGGGGAAATACGAGGCACAAAATCCCTCAACTTGTCGTGCAACATTGTTGCGTTGCAAGTTGATGATCGATGTTGCGCGTTTTTCATCTCGCGCCACAACTTGTCACGCAACAAAAACATTTGTTGCAGGTTGTGAAAATTTGTTGCGCGAGGTAGAGTGCGGGTCTACTTTGAGACACAAATTCTGGCTTTGTTGCTCGTTTTTCATCAAACACACAACTTGTCGCGCAACATCTTGCCTACATTTCAAGTTGATTAGTCAATAGAAATGAAGTGCTAAGGGGCCAAATTCGCCTTGGGCTCGCATGTGTGATCATCAAAACAAAATGTTGCGCGGCAAGTTGTGAATTTGATGAAAAACGAGCAACAAAACTTTAGACTTGCAACGCAGCAATGTTGCGCGCCAAGTTGAGGGATTTTGTGCCTCGTATTTCCCCGGCTTAATTGGATCGTAGTTTGAGATGGAAATAAGCCAATAGCTGATCTTGTAAGAAATGGGTCAATACAAAACGTTTTTCGGTGACCCCGATTTTTATTTGCTAAATTGGTCAAGTATTTAGCGGAAACAAAATAGCAGGAGAACGAAAAAACGTTGGATGTTAGAAGTTCGTTTATTTGTACTTAAACGCCGTAAATATCCTATGAAGCTGCCGGAGCCATTTACCCTAGATTAAGATGGTGATGACAAAGCACGAAGTTCACATTTTGGAGAACTTTATTGCAAGATAGTGCAGATTTGGTATGACTGTGAAAAATGCCGCGATGCGGCGCGGTACTGTTGCGGTGGCGGTACGGAACCTGGCCTGCTGTAAATGGAATGAAATCGCCAATGAAATCGCGTAGTCGCGGTACTGTCACGGTCGCGGCGCGGAACAGCTTTGTGGTGGTACTTTTCACAGTCATACGAAATCTGCTCTATTGTTATGAACAACGCATGCGGGAGTTGATTGTATGGAGAAATAGGCGCTCTTAGTGATTTTAGGGGTTCGAGTTTTAAAGACTGATGCCGCGCAAGCAAGCATGGTGAGCCCCTCTTTTTTTGCATTTTTCCATTGTTCTTGACCTACCGTGGTAAATATTGATCATGCGAAGTTTAATAAGTTAGCAGTTATATCAGCTTCAACGAAATTACGTTTAAAAATGACAAAACAAATAGAAAATCAGCAGAAACGACTCGTTATGATCCCCCAAAAGCGCAAACCTTCAAATTAAAGAAAATAATTTACCGCACTTTACCGCACTTTTCACCGTTTTACCACACTTTTTTCCGCACTTTTTTCTAAAAAATCCCGCACTTTTTTGCCGTTTTTTACTGCACTTCCCCAGATGCCCTGCCTATGAAACTGCCGGAGCCATTTACCATAGATGGTGATGACGAAACAGATTTTTTTTTCGTACGAAGTTTACATTTTGGAGTAGTTTAGACCATTTATTATTGCAAGACGTTGATAATATATGAACAACTCCTGCAGTTAAATTAATGTTACAGGAGTTGATTTACTGGAGAAATAGGCCTTTATGATTTTTGGGGTTCTAGTTTTTCTTCACACAAACCAGTAAAGCACATTAATCTAAATAACTTATGGTGTGTAAGCAAGCATGGTGAGCCCCTCTTTTTGCATTTTTCCGTTGTTCTTGACCTAAATATTGATCATTCGAAGTTTAGAAGTTAGCTATTATCAATTTCAACGAAATTACCTTTAATAGGGACAAAACAAACAGAAAATCAACAGAAAACTGCAAATTAAAAAAATATATATTACCGCACTTTTGACCGTTTTCCGCACTTTTTTCCGCACTTTTTCCTGAAAAATCCCGCACTTTTTGGCCCATTTTACCGCACTTCCCCAGATGCCCTGTGTAAATCTTCGTAAATCCTCTATTGAGGTATTTGAATTTCACAGGGGTCATGCTAGGGATCTTGAATTTTACAGAAAAACTGAAATTCCCAAATGGTTGAAAAACAGAACTTCTGGATTTGCACAGGGATAGAGCAATTTCAAGTTCGCTATGTTTTTGTGAGTGGAATCACAAACTACTTGAAGCCCGCCAAAATGCAAACTTTAGTACTACATATTTATCCAGAATCACAAAAACTTCATTGAAGAACTGCTTGACATTCACTATCGAAATTGAGACTCCCACAATAGTTACTGTATGTGCCCTAGTAATAACAGGGGTAAGAATTCCATACTGACAATAAGCATTGAAATTAAACCATGGATCACCTACAAGTCTACCTACCAGTTCAGCTAGGACATTGCCTTGTTGAGCAGATTAAGTTGGTTCTGGTGCAGCTGCTCTTGTATCTTTTGTTCATATCCTAATAAGTACAAAAGAACAAAATGACACTGTTAAAGGCCCATAAGCCGCCAAGTTGCATTGCAGGCTCACAGAGAATAAAACGCAGTTGAAAACTCTATGCAAATTTGCAGTTTGAACTTTTGAAATGCGAAGAACAATAGGAACCCCTGGGACCTACTGTATCAGCCAATCACAGCTGTTGAATGACAATGGCCTGGCCTGCATGCTTCACATAAACTGGCCCTACTCTAGCTCCGCTGAGTAGCCTGATTCTCTATACTGAATTGACTGTTGGGACTACTGTAGTGTATTTCTACCAGGGGGCATTTACACTGGATTTCAAGTTCAAAAGGACTTTAAATCCACGGAAAAGTGGACAAAAACAACCATCAGGTAAACAGTAGTCTTTATTTTTCTTGCAATTCCTTCTAACTGATGGAATATTTTAAGTAAACTTTCTATATTTCCACGCTCCTGTGAACCCTGTGGTCCATGGACTCGCCATGAAAAATATTTTTTAGATTTTTAGAAAACAAATAATATCTTGAATATTCTCAATCTATATTAATAATATTTTAAGCCATTTGAAAAGGCTCTGAGGTGGAAAGGGTGTGGATTTGATACATCACTCACAGGGTTGCAAGCTGGTGTTAGTGTCTTCTTTTTAATCAATGCGAGGAGGAGAAGCTGCCATTCAGCATTTTCTTTAGCAGGGAAATACTGTGTTTGGCATGTTGTTTGGCAATGCTTTACAAATAAAGATAAATTTTCCGTGAATGAATGCTTAGAACTTAGAACATTTCATTTAACGGGAGAAGTGTAATTTAGTTAGTTTTTTTTTTACAATTTGTAGCTCAAGTTGTACTGCAATCTCCCTAAAATTGAAGATAAAGATAAAAGAGAGAGATAAAAGATGATTTTAACCCCTAAAAGTTACAACAATCATCCCCAACCAAAAATATATGCCCCAGGGCATCTCCCTACTAAAGAAAATGCCTGAACAGCCGCAGTTTCTCTCCTTGATTGATTTAAAAATAACACCAGCTTGTAACCCAATCTTGTACCCAGAGCCTGTCATCTTTTGGCCAGCAGCAAGATTCAGGGCTCTGGGGGAATCCGATTTGTGAGCATGCGTGGTAGGTCAACAACGTAATGAACTTTCATACAACGTTCAAACCGGAAACCCAGAATCTGGGTTAAAAAAAATATTATTCCCCAGAGCCCTGAATCTTGTCGCTGGCCAAAAGATGACGGACTATGGGTACGAGATTGCTTGTACCGTAACCCTGTGAGTGATATGTATCAATCCATGATAGTACCAGTAGTTAGGTAGCTAGACAGGTTTTCTACCTCAGAGCATTAAAATACTATAATATATTTTAGGGATGCTAGTGTTTTACTGGAAACTAAAACACTCATATTTTCCGTATTATCTTCACTAAGTGAAAATGTGAAAAAAGTTATGTAGGTTCCTCACTAATTTCCTCACTTCTGCAGTGAAATCTCGCTCAGTTACTCGAGTTTTAAGCCACAAAAATTAGGTTTTGTTCTAGCTCTAAAGAGAAAAACCTTAGCTCAATTATGGAAGAGAAAGCTACGGCAACACAAAGGGAAATTAATGAGTTCTTAACTAATCAGAAAGGAATCAGAAAGGGAGCATTTCACAAAATATTAGTACTTTTGACTTTACCAAGTGAGTTGTTTAATTTATTATATTTTGCTATGTCAATCTTATCCATAATAAAAAGAACATTACACGGTGGCTTGAAGATATGGATTTTATTTTCTTGTATCAAAAAAATATTTTACTCGCTGCCCTTGTTCATTAAATATTGTTCTTGCCCTCTATCAATGTAGTACAGTCAAGGAAACCTAAAAATCCTAAGAATCCTAAAAAACCTAAAAATCCTAAAGGCCCTCTATCCATGTACAGGGCATCTGACAGGGGGTGGTGGTGAGGATCCGCACAATTTGGCCATTTCCGCACCTTGAGAAATATATAAATTACAGTTACATATTTCCTCAATTTCTAGCATTTTCTGAGCGATTTGGATGATAAAAGAACGAAAAACTCTAGAAAACTCGACTCTAAAAATTGCATATCGCTTCCTTACTAAAATTTATGCCCAGGCGTTCCTGGTGACTACAGCACCAGGGGAGGGAAATGCTACCAATGATCATCAGGGGGTCTGCGTTTACACAAGGGGGTCTGCTTTTACACAGGGCCTATTTTATTACATGTATGTAGTGATTCAAACTATTACTACCATTTTGGAATCAAACATGCATAATTTACTACGGTAGAGGGAGATGGTTGCAGACTAATGAAATATTTTGGCCTTGAACACACAAAAAAATTAGCAGTGCATGGTATTGGTTATAAGTCCGTATAGGGATCAATTACCTGATGCTGAACTCCGACACCACTTAACATTGGGAGAAGTTCCACTCATGTCATGTCTTGTTAGAAAATCCTTTCCACACTCAGTCTGAAAAATACATATAATTCTGTTGCCTGTAATATGAAACTATTTTTATGTTTGATAGACTTTTTTCTTTGATAAAAGAAATCAGCCCGAAAAAAACTGAAAAAGCTTTACCTCTTCAGGTTCGACAGTTCATGCACAGGTTATAGGATAGTTTACCTCCAGTAATTTTGTGGAAACTATATTATATGATAAGGATGTTTTTGCGTGTGATAAATCGGGTTGAAATGGTCTCATTATTTATGTTGCTTGACTTGAAAATCATACTTTATGCAGCTAAAAACCACTGAAAGCACACTTCAGTAGTGACACATGCTTGACCTTTAAAGGTGAAAGCATTACAAACAAGACCACAACGTTTGTGTACACAACTGGAGTGTTGACAAGCAAACAAAAGGTACCAACCATAACACTGGCCCTTAAGCAACTGTCACATACAAACTAAGAGAATTGGCTGATGAGAAGACAATGGCATCTAGGTTTATTTCATACCCTGGCTCTTTTCTCTTGAGTTGGGAAAAGGTGTTGGTTACTGATTAAGTACTATTTACAATATGAGTGGCTATGTTGTATCGGCAGATACAAACACGAGCGCGTAGCGCGAGTGTTTGTATTTGCCGATACAACATAGACACGAATATTGTAAAGTACTTATGATATTCTAAATTTGTACTTATTAAATTGAATGTGCATTGAAAATGAAAGAATTTTCGGGTGTTTACAAAAAACGCCAATCGTTTTGTAGCAAGCATGCGCAGAAGGCATGATTCCTGTCCCACATGGAACTAGCCGGACTAAAACAACATATAGTCTCTCAGGTGAAGCTCAGATACAGAATACTAATTAGATCAATTAGTATTCTGTATCAGACACCTAGCCATGTGGTATCGGGGGTTACAAGTAGTGTCACCTGATCCGAATCCAGTGCAGAGATTGGATGAGCATCCTATGAATAATGGATGAATATTATAAGTTACATTGCATGTGAGTTGGGTTGAATAACCTACTTAGCGGCATGTCTCTTGAACAGAGACACAACAGATGCTCCAGGGTTCAAACTATTTTTTGCAAAATCTGCTCAAATTTGCGGGCTTCAAGGGCACTATTACTACCAACCTGCACAAAATTCACAAAATGTTGTAATGAGCATACGTACGCATCATCAAGCAATTCTGCACCTTCCACAAATATGCAACACAAAATTTGCCATCGATTTTGGCCATTTTCGCAAACAATTTGACTCATGTCCCACACAATTAACAACATTTATTTTGTTCCTATATTTTGAGGTGAAATAGCCGGCAAAGTCACTTTCCTCTCTCATTATTTAAAAGGGGAAAAACATCTCATACAAACCAGTAAGCAAAAAAAACTGTATCTAGGATCAGATAATAACATAAGTGTGCTTGAGAGTGGTTTTCATAAACCCATGAAACAAAGTGTGATAGTCAAAGTGTAGTAATCAAGCCAGCACAAAAGAAAACAAAGAAATTAGAGTGTATTAGTACTACATATGCAAAAGTGTATTGTACGGGTTTATGAAAACCACTCTAACTAGTTTTTAGCTGTATAATAAAGTATGATTTTCATGGTTATTCCTGAAGTTTTGGAACCTGAATAATGAGCTAATTTCAACCAGAAACGTCAGAAACATAAGCAAGTTGAAACGTGTACTAACAAACATTGCTTTAGTACCAAGCTACGGAATATTCGCACAATAAACAATTGAACTGATTTTGAAAATAATGTTGTTGCAAGACTTCAAGATGTTAAATGACTAGTGCATAAATTATCACTTATCACTGTTGTTCTACTTTATTTGACCACAAAATGAAATATATATTATGAAAAGAAAACCTGCTTGGGTAAGCAGGCAAGAGTTCATTATTCACCAAATATATAAACTCATCAGATATACATGTAATCCAAAGCGTGGTTCGCCATTACATGTTTCAACTACGGGTACGTTGTATGTTTTTGTTTCAACCTGATTCATTACACACAAAGGGTGCTCTCCATTTCCCAAAAATTTTCAGTTTGAGTTGAGGCCGGGGTGCTTTCCATTTACCACAAATTTCCAGTAATACTGATTGGAAATCAAATTGAAAGAATTTTTCTGGGGAGAAAACCAGGAAGATGTCAAATGGAAAGCATTTTCCCGATATTTTCGAAATCAGTTTCTTGGACAAGCTCAAAAGGCATTGTCCTACGGGTACATTTTTGGTAATTTTTGCCCCGGCGTGTCTATCTTGCAGGTAGCAGGTAACAAACTCAATAAAATTAAGCTATAAATTTTCAGAGATTCCAATTGTTTACGAAAAAAATCTGACAAAACGCAGGTAGTGTTCTTGGCTGGAAAAACAATCCCATTCTTTCCCAAGATTTCCCGCCAAAACAAATCCAAGCAACTATGCCATTTTTAGGCTTGAATATGAATTACCTTTGAAAAGCTTGCTTGTGATTGGCTACTTTTATTTTGTCTCAAAACTCAGCTCTGTGATCAGAACTTACAGTTATGAGCGAAACCTTTTATTAGCTGTATTGTGTGCACGTCAGGAAGTTTCATTCGCAAAACTTATAGGCCACCCTAAGAGATTATACATTAAGTAGAAGACAAAGCGCGGCCCATTTTCAGCAAATAACACTACCTGCGTTTTGTTGGATTTTTTGCATAAACAATTCGAATCTCTGAAAATTTATAGCTTAATTTCATTGGGTTTTGTTACCTGCTACCTGTTACAGGCTACCTGCTACCTGCAAAATAGACACACCGTTTTTCCCTGGGCTCGCCTCTTCCATTTGATTTCTCACCGGTCATACAGTATGATACCGAACATTGTTGGTAAATGGAAAGCACCCCAAAACTCACAGAGTTTCCACAATCATATGGAGGTAAACTATCCTCACAGCCTGTGGTTCATGTCTGTGAATCTGTCGCATTTGCCGTACTCCCCTGTATCGTATTTCTTTGTTTTTGAAAGAACTCATTCGTTCGAAATACTGTCTTCTTAAAGGGACATTGGTCATTTAAATAAGCAATCTTAATTCCCTATCGCGACACAAATGTAGCGGCAAGAGCGATACTCGAAGTCGATTCGACCATGTCCATGAACGGCAAACTTTGCATAAAACTACCTACAAATATTGCATAAACTGCCTACAAATAAAACACGAGTTTTAACACTTTTTAATAAAAATTACCTCATCGATAGATGCCATACTTCCTTAGATGTTCACAGAACTTGTAAGGGCGCTATTGGATGAAGTATTTCTCGTCAAAGAAGAGGACAAGACACTCATACTCAATCGAAAATGGCCGCCAAAACGGTTTGATCCCATAAGCCATAGCAAGCTCACATCTCAATTCCAGGCTACTTCGGTAGAATGCAAACACAGATACCCCGTCCAACGAATTTCCAAAGTAATTCCAAAGTAGTTCCAGGGTTTGTAGCTCACGTTTCCAATAGATTTCCAAAGAAATTCCAAACTCAGTATTAGCATTTTCAAGATATCTGTATGCCTTTTCCAAAGAGTTTCCAATGAAGCTCCAAAGTATTTTTGACCTCCCTTTTTGCATTTCCAAGTAATTTCCAAGTTCAGTGTTCGTATAGCTACAAACAATTTCCAAAGTAATTCCAAAGTAGTTCCAGGGTTTGTAGCTCACGTTTCCAATAGATTTCCAAAGAAATTCTTAACTCAGTATTAGGCATTTTCAAGATATCTGTATGCCTTTTCCAAAGAGTTTCCAACGAAACTCCAAAGTATTCTGGGCCTCCCTTTTTGCATTTCCAAAGTATTTCGGGCCTCCCTTTTTGCATTTCCAAGTAATTTCCAAAGTTCAGTGTCCGTATAGCTACAAACAATTTCCAAAGTAATTCCAAAGTAGTTCCAGGGTTTGTAGGTCACGTTTCCAATAGATTTCCAAAAAATCTCCAAACTCGGTATTAGGCATTTTCAAGATATCTGTATGCCTTTTCCAAAGAGTTTCCAACGAAACTCCAAAGTATTTTGGGCCTCCCTTTTTGCATTTCCAAAGTATTTCGGGCCTCCCTTTTTGCATTTCCAAGTAATTTCCAAAGTTCAGTGTCCGTATAGCTACAAACAATTTCCAAAGTAATTCCAAAGTAGTTCCAGGGTTTGTAGCTCACGTTTCCAATAGATTTCCAAAGAAATTCCAAACTCGGTATTAGGCATTTTCAAGATATCTGTATGCCTTTTCCAAAGAGTTTCCAACGAAACTCCAAAGTATTTTGGGCCTCCCTTTTTGCATTTCCAAAGTATTTCGGGCCTCCCTTTTTGCATTTCCAAGTAATTTCCAAAGTTCAGTGTCCGTATAGCTACAAACAATTTCCAAAGTAATTCCAAAGTAGTTCCAGGGTTTGTAGCTCACGTTTCCAATAGATTTCCAAAGAAATTCCAAACTCGGTATTAGGCATTTTCAAGATGTCTGTATGCCTTTTCCAAAGAGTTTCCAACGAAACTCCAAAGTATTCTGGGCCTCCCTTTTTGCATTTCCAAAGTATTTCGGGCCTCCCTTTTTGCATTTCCAAGTAATTTCCAAAGTTCAGTGTCTGTATAGCTACAAACAATTTCCAAAGTAATTCCAAAGTAGTTCCAGGGTTTGTAGCTCACGTTTCCAATAGATTTCCAAAGAAATTCCAAACTCGGTATTAGGCATTTTCAAGATATCTGTATGCCTTTTCCAAAGAGTTTCCAACGAAACTCCAAAGTATTTTGGGCCTCCCTTTTTGCATTTCCAAAGTATTTCGGGCCTCCCTTTTTGCATTTCCAAGTAATTTCCAAAGTTCAGTGTCCGTATAGCTACAAACAATTTCCAAAGTAATTCCAAAGTAGTTCCAGGGTTTGTAGCTCACGTTTCCAATAGATTTCCAAAGAAATTCCAAACTCGGTATTAGGCATTTTCAAGATATCTGTATGCTTTTTCCAAAGAGTTTCCAACGAAACTCCAAAGTATTTTGGGCCTCCCTTTTTGCATTTCCAAAGTATTTCGGGCCTCCCTTTTTGCATTTCCAAGTAATTTCCAAAGTTCAGTGTCCGTATAGCTACAAACAATTTCCAAAGTAATTCCAAAGTAGTTCCAGGGTTTGTAGCTCACGTTTCCAATAGATTTCCAAAGAAATTCCAAACTCGGTATCAGGCATTTTCAAGATATCTGTATGCCTTTCCAAAGAGTTTCCAACGAAACTCCAAAGTATTCTGGGCTCCCTTTTTGCATTTCCAAATAATTTCCAAAGTTCAAAGGCAAGCGAAATTTCCAAAGTAACGTCAAAGTAATTCCAAAGTCATTTTATAATATTTCCAAAGAATCACGGGCACACAACGGAGCTGTTCCTCAAAAAAGCTGTTCCTCACCCCCTTTCGCTGCTGGCTGGCAAATATTTATCGCGGTCTCTTGCTGGCTGGCAAAAATTCATCGCCTTCCGTTCCTGGCAAAAATTTATGCATATCGTCTTTGCTGGGAAACACAAGTTGCTCATGGATGTTGAAAAATGAAATTTTAAGAGACAGCACTTAAAAATGCACTTAGTTATTAGTGCTCGTTTTTAAGGATACCCGATTTTTTTATACTATTTAGGGCTTCCTGTGGTAATGTTACTCTCCTGGCTGGGAAATTTTTTAACACCCAGCTGCTGGCTGGGAAAAATTGAGACTCTCTCCTGGCAAAAAGGAACAGCTAAATTTTTGCCAGCAACTTTTAAAACATGTATTTATATGCTCTACGCGCGTAGAAATGTCCAAATACGCCATTTAAACGCATTTTAACCAGGGGGACTCGTTGTGTGCCCGTGAAGAATATGCCATTTATTTCCAGTTGAAATCCAAATAATGCTTTTCGGAACTCGTGTAATATTTCCAAGACATTTCCAAACAAATTTACAAAGTATTTCCAAAGTCGATCTTCTCTTCTAAGTCTTCCGCGAATTTCCAAAGTCCTTTCAAGGAAAAAACTTTGGAAATGGTCTTTCTCATAATTTCCAAAGTATGTAACTTTATTGGAAATGGTAATATGCTAGATTTTTCCATACTTTGGAAATGGGACAAGTTTTCCAGTGCTTGGGTCTTATATATCTACTAAGATATATATATGTTATTTACCGGCTGGGAGGTCCGTATAGGGTAAAACTGTGACCTCGGCCTGGAAAATGTTGACCTCGGCCGGATACGCCGATAGCTGATCCTACACTATTGGCTTAACAAAACAATAAGTCATTGTTTGCTCGTTCAATGGTATAATTGTTTTACATAATAATTGTGCTTTGACAAGATGATTCCAGTTTAGCAGAAAAAGTAGCTAAGGAACCTCTTGTGTTCACTGGCCCCACAGAGCAGATTTCGTATGACTGTGAAAAGTACCGTGATACGGCGCGGCACTGTCGCGGCACGGAACCTGGCCTGCTGTAGATACGGAATGAAATCGCTTTGTCGCGGCACGGTTACGATCGCGGCACAACTTTGTCGCTTTTCACAACTAGTCATACGAAATCCGCTCTATATAATCAAGCATATTTACGACTCACCTCTATTTTTCAGTGAAGGTGGCACAGGGTTGTTCGGTTCCTCAATTAGTACGTCCTCTGTTCTTGGAAGTGCAAACATTTCCCCTGGAGCCTTTATAACCCCTATTATCTGCAAATAATCTCTTACATTTGGCTTTGGATTCGCTTGGCAGTCAAACGTTAACAAGTAATCCGCCGGGGCTACCGTAAAGCATCTAACTTGCGAAAACCACCGTGTCAGATTGAAGAGTAATTCGCATCCAGGTTGTGGAATGATGGCTGGATTGATTTTAATGGTAACAGAAAGGCCATCATCAGACATCTTAGCTGTCACGTTAGGAGCCCGAGCTTGTGCGGTGATATTAAATGCTGAAAAAAGAAGGAAGAGACTGTTAAAATAAGCGGTGGGATTTTAAAACATGTGGGATGTATTATTGGATCAAAAATCGCCGTATTCCCGCTGGAAGAATTTGGGCGAGAATAGACATAATAATAATTTTAATTACTTATATTGCGTATTTTCTATAAATATAATCAAATGCGCATTACAGCTAATATATACATAGATAAATAAATGTACTCATAAACCTTCTATAATGTTGTGTTTTTTTAGACTCACAATTAAATTTAAGCGATTCAGAATTACTGAGTATAGCAACAAATCATTTGTTAGGCAAAACATTTGTTGTTATACTCAGGACTCTAATATTTTTTGGTCGGGGATGATCGTCGGAAATTTTCTCGGAAATTTTCAGTTTCACCCCTAAAAGATAACAAACATGGCGTCGCTCAAATAATTTCTTACCCTAAAAGATACCTTAAAAGATGAGGCCGTGTGTGCCAAGTAGGCGCGAAGGGGGCAGGTAACAGGTAAAAAAGTTACCCACCAAGAAATTTCCGGGTTTGACTAAAATCTGTCTTTAATGTTGTCTATTTTATTGTCTTCTCGTCGAGTAATCTCTCTTTCTTACACGGCTTTAAGGACCGGTCATGGCTAAAAGGGATAACTCAGAAGGACCTGATTAATCATTCATAGGATAAACAATAGAACGAAGCTACATGACATAACATGGCATATGTAGCTTCGTTCTACCGTGAAGCCTATGAATTATGAATCAGGTCCTTCTGACTCATCCCTTTTAGCCATGACCTTAAGGACCACCCATTCCCAGAAATATTGGACATTTCGAGTCCGCGATTGCCCAGCGGAAACCCGCATGATAATGAATGCAATCACACTCGTCGATTCTGCGCACTACGTTCAATCACCAATTTAATTGATTCAGGAGACAAATTAGTATTCAACTTGACACCTCCAGAGGCGACATTTAGTTTTGCGCGCCCTCGATCCAACGTACCCGCGGCGTTGCCCAAAAGCATAGCAACGCTTCATTAGCAACAAAGGACGGCTTTGTTTACTGGAAGACTGAGAGCGTCATTAAATTTTCGACCAATAAAAAGACAACTTCTAAAGAGGTTATAGAGGCGATTTTCGCACAGTGACAAGAGGCAAGATGGTGCTTCCGAACAGTAGCAATAGAACGGCGGAATTCCTTGGAGTATTCGCTCACCGCGCCGTGAAATTAAGGCCTACAAATTCTCACTGCTATCCAGATGACTAGTTATGGCATTCATAAATTCAAAGGTGCAAAATCTTCGGAGTTTTCCTGTTATGAAGACTAATGGATCCGAAGAGATGGATGGCTATGCTAACTCCTGGCGTGGTAAGTTTTTCTTTAGTTTGCGTTTTACGACCTACAACTTGATCCAAATATTCAACCGTTAAATCGCTAAATCTGCGCCATATTGAAAACAGTTCAAGCACAAGAAGGAGCTCGGTGGGACTTCTCCTTTCCCTGTAGGGTCTTGTTTAAATGTATTTTATAGATTTTGAATGTTCACTGATCGCTGAATTCAACTTGAACAAGTTAAGCTTATATTTAAGCTTATTTTACAAACGTCGACTCTTCCAGCGAGTCTTCAGATTGATTCAGATTCAAGTCAGTTTAAAAATTTCCTTCGCTGTCAGCGCGGAACCGATCTTATAAGAGCTAATGGTGTAGTTTAGAGTTATACTAGTAATAGTTCTCACTAGAACTGCCCCCGTGCTTTTTAAACTGCAGATGTAATAAGTATTCAATTAACAATTTTACAGCTGTTTCAGACAACACGCGAACCCACCGTTATCAGCTTGTTGGAGTTTGTCAGTTGTATTACAAAACCGTTAAGATACATGTGAAATTCTATAAGCCGAAACTCCTACAAACAATTCTAACCAAAAGTACGAAAATCCGTCAAAACTCTTACGAAACTCTTGCGAAATACCGAAAATTCTTAAAACTATTGTGTCACAATTCCAAAACGACTATTAATACACATTCTTACTCAGAAACACTTGCGCACAAAAATCTTGTTTGAAAACTCTATGAATACTTGAAAGCTTAAAGCCAATTGATCTTTCCGGAAATACTTACAACGGAGAACAGGCAAGACTTTAGACTCTCGTTGGCTGTCTCTGCTTCGCGACTTCTCTGCTTTTGCTCTTTTTCAATCGCTGCTCCCTAATAACCTATATCTGCGTTTTTATACCAGCTATCACCTAAAGCTGCTAAAGAGCTTATAATAGAACTTAATTTAACAGAACAAAAAACGCGTTCCGTTCTTGCGAGATTTCCGGTCAACAAAGGTACTATTTTAACCTACTTAGTATACTTTAGAGGCAACCATAACACAGCAGACAGCGCACACATCGGAAGAAGACAAAACGCCTACTTCTCCCTTGTGCTGATGCAAAAATAATAATTCTAAAGTCCTCTTTCTAAGTTTTGTGAACTTATAAAAAGGAAATCTTGTCGGTAAATTATCACATTTTTTCGTAGCGGACCTATTGTTAAGCACAATAGCAACCATTTTGAATGCTTTACTACTATTATGAGGTTTAGAGCTCTTAGCTTTGTGAACATTCAAGTTTACACAGCCACAGCAGCTCAACATTTGCTAATTCTGAACTATGGATTGCACTGACTGACTTCGGCTGAGCGTCTCCTTAGAGTTTTTGGTGATTTGTTAAATGTCACGACCAGTTTGTTGTGAATGTTTAGAATTTTTATTATCCGCCAGTGACGTGACAACAGTAGAGGTCTCAAACCCACGCTTACGAACAACAGCTCTTTGCTCCGCTACGAAAGAATGTGATAATTTACCGACAAGATTTCCTTTTATAAGTTCACAACACTCAGAAAGAGGACTTTAGAATTATTATTTTGCATCAGTACAAGGGAGAAGTAGGCGTTTTTGTCTTCTTCCGATGTGTGCGCTGTCTGCTGTGTAATGGTTGCCTCTAAAGTAAACTAAGTAGGTTAAAATAGTCTACCTTTGTTGACCGGAAATCTGACAAGGGCGGAACGCGTTTTTTAGTGCTGTTAAATTAAGTTCTATTATAAGCTCTTTAGCAGCTTCAGGTGATAGCTGGTATAAAAACGCAGATATAGGTTATTAGGGAGCAGCGATTGAAAAAGAGCAAAAGCAGAGAAATCGCGAAGCAGAGACAGCCAACGAGACACGAGAGTCTAACGTCTTGTGTTCTGTTCTCCGTTGTAAGTATTTCCGGAAAGATCAAATGGCTTTAAGCTTTCAAGTATTCATATTCATAGAGTTTTCAAACAAGATTTTTGTGCGCGCAAGTGTTTCTGAGTAAGAATGTGTATTAATAGTCGTTTTGGAATTGTGACACAATAGTTTTCAGAAGAGTTTTCGGTCCGCTACGAAAGAATGTGATAATTTACCGACAAGATTTCCTTTTATAAGTTCACAACACTCAGAAAGAGGACTTTAGAATTATTATTTTTGCATCAGTACAAGGGAGAAGTAGGCGTTTTTGTCTTCTTCCGATGTGTGCGCTGTCTGCTGTGTAATGGTTGCCTCTAAAGTAAACTAAGTAGGTTAAAATAGTCTACCTTTGTTGACCGGAAATCTGGCAAGGGCGGAACGCGTTTTTTAGTGCTGTTAAATTAAGTTCTATTATAAGCTCTTTAGCAGCTTCAGGTGATAGCTGGTATAAAAACGCAGATATAGGTTATTAGGGAGCAGCGATTGAAAAAGAGCAAAAGCAGAGAAATCGCGAAGCAGAGACAGCCAACGAGACACGAGAGTCTAACGTCTTGTGTTCTGTTCTCCGTTGTAAGTATTTCCGGAAAGATCAAATGGCTTTAAGCTTTCAAGTATTCATATTCATAGAGTTTTCAAACAAGATTTTTGTGCGCAAGTGTTTCTGAGTAAGAATGTGTATTAATAGTCGTTTTGGAATTGTGACTCAAAAGTTTTCAGAAGAGTTTTCGGTATTTCGCTAGAGTTTCGCAAGAGCTTTGACGGCTTTTCGTACTTTTGGTTAGAATTGTTTATAGAGTTTCGGCTTATAGAATTTCACATGTATCTTTAACGGTTTTGTAATACAACTGACAAACTCAACAAGCTGATAACGGTGGGTTCGCGTGTTGTCTGAAACAGCTGTAAAAATGTTAATTGAAATACATCTGCAGTTTAAAAAGCACGGGGGCAGCTCTAGTGAGAACTATTACTAGTTAAATGTCACGACCAGTTTGTTGTGAATGTTTAGAATTTTTATTGTCTGCCAGTGACAACAGTAGAGGTCTCAAACCCACGCTGCGAGTCACGTGATCTGGTCATCCAATCATAAACGTTACCCAAGACCTTTTGCGGGCCCTTTGCGAGTCACGTGATCTGATCATCCAATCATAAACGTTACCCGATACCTTTTGCGGGCCCTGCTCCGACGGATCGAGATTTTTTCTGCCATATGTACCATATACCCTTATATTTTCTCTTTACGCGGGGGATTCTATAATGCCTCCTCGGGTTTTGGCCTCTGGGCCAAAACCCTGCGGGGGCAAAAAGCTGATGTCCTGATCTGCCACTGAACTTTCTGCTTTCTTCTTTCTTGACTTTTGATGGTATTGTTGTTCTGTTTTCAGGACAGACCTAGCCCGGCGTAACAAATCGATAGAAATCGATCATCGAAAACTGATCGATAAATCGATATTTGTCGATCAGATTGACCGATCATTATCGATTAATATCGGCAATCGATAAAAATTGATAGTCACAGCCATCCCCGACAGATCGATAAAAATCGATATCACTTGATATCGAAAGTACGTATCATAACATCACTGTTCCAAAGATAAAAGTTATTTAAATTTATTGTGTCTCGACTAAGAACGCAGCAACTATACCGTGCTATTAAGACAAAAATCCGAGATTCTGGACTACCCCGATACCCTGGGGATGAGAGGCTGAAACTCTGCCCGCTCACGTTTCTGTTGTTTCGGGAAACTCAGATATTTAATTCTTCGGACCTCGAGCCTCAGGGTCGACTACCCAAGACTAGAAGTGGAATTTCTTCTGTTAGAGGCCTGTCGATAAAAATCGATGAAAATCGATATAATTATTGAAAAATCGATAATCACAACAGAGCTAGCGATCAATTTTTATCGATTACCAATAAAATCAATCGATTAAAATCGATTAGTATTGACAAATATCGATTTTATTGGGTTATCGATTTATCGATTTGTTACGCCGGGACCTAGGTAGTGTTCCTCAATAGTTTCTCAGGCGTCGTGATGCGGGATGATGGATGAATGGTCGTGAATTCTTGGCTAAGTTTTTCTAGCTCATGGTGAACGTTCGCCGAAGAAGCCGAGAGAAAACTTATTCTTTGATGAAGTCAATATCCTGAATTTCAAACTTATCAACTTTGGAGGGAAGGTTTCACTTGGAAAGCTAGCGCGGTAGAGGGCTGCAAATAATGCATTGTCAGAGATGTATTTTTTTAGTGATCAAGGTGAAAAATATTCTTAGCATAAAACTGGCTAACGTGATGTGTAAATTTGTGAGTTTGTATATGTATATGGAAATAATTCGGTGAAATAAACCTTACTTAGGTTCGTAACATTCATTACTATAGTTGTATAAGAAATAGGAAGTGGGGCAGCACTGAATTCCGTAATAACAGTAAGGGTACAAGTTAGGAAATCTGCTTGAATAGGGATGTGTCAAAGGCACAAGTGCTATTGCAACCTTTACCAGAATATATAATATATACTGAAACTGTAAACAATTCTTTGTTTTACCGAATTTTCGGCCATGTTTAATGCTGACGAAGGAGACAAAAAACGCTCATCACATATTTTTACAGTCCAGGCTTTCAGTCTCTGCCATGGTTGCCTGACAAACGGGACACGTGGGCTCTTTTTGGCTTTTAACAAAAATCTCTGCCCAACATTCTGAACAGCAATAATGTTCACATTTTGAAGTCTGAATTATTTTAAAGCAAATTGGGCGGTTAAGTTCCAAGGATTCATGCCTATAAGCAAATCCATCCATGAGGCAAGGTGTGTAGACTTACGCGCACCGCGTCCGGTTCGACTGCAGCCCGTGTCGCATTTGGTATTCTTCCACCGACATTATATGTGGCCCTGAATCGCACGAATGCCCGCGTTTTGCCTTTTTGGTCTTGCTTCTTTAACTGCATCTCCATAGCGCACGTTGGGTTGTTCTAAAACTTTGGGATTTTCACGTTTTCACTCAAAAGCACTGATGGAAGAAGCGCGACGGGTCTGGTGTATACGGAGCAAGCTGATCTCCGGGGCTGAACTTTCTCGATGTTTATGCCGAATTTTTGGACCAGCATAGTTTTGTGATCAACGCAACCATAGATAGACTCGTAGGCGTTCTTTCAGCCTCTTTGGGCGCTTTCCATAACCACGGCAGAGGCCCTTGAGTATTTGAAAGTGTTCTGTCCCCGACGCGCTTGCCATAGAAATATCACGTTGAGACTCGAACACAGCGCAAACTAAAGAAATTCGGACCATGAATTCGAAGAAACAAAGGCATATGGATTATGGAATCACTATTCACTAGAGCAGGAAAACTCAGAAAGGACTAAAATTTCAAGTTGAATTCTTTGTTTATTTCGACGAAGCTTCCGCCATTACACAACAGTTCCTTTCACTTGATGGTACAATCGGGTTTGAGGAATTCAAATATGTCAATAGATTTTAAATATCTTTCAACACTTCTTTGTTAGACGCGATTTTATTCCCTAGCCTTGCGAGTGCTTCGTGACCCGCCGGTAGGCTATTAGCCATTAACCGGGCGGTTTAATCAGTAACCGGGTCATATTACTAATCCAAGATGGCGGACTTAATGTCGCCTCAGGGGCAGTTTGAACGTGGCGTGGCATACTTAAACGAAACATAGTAACACGAGTGAGAGCATTTGTTTTTCCCTTTATGTTTCACTGTAAGGGAAAGAATGACGCCCTCTTATTAGTCAGACATTATGATCAAAGTTGACAATCCCATGCAGTGGACGGTTTAAAGATCGAGTAGTCCATACCTGCCAACTCTCCCGGTTTACGCGGGAGACTCCCGGTTTTAACCCTCAGTCTCCCGGGAAAAAAAATGAAACTTTCCATATATTTACTGTATATCTTCCGGGTAAATTTCTTGCGATTTTCTCATACAGTTGTTGTATTTGTGACAAAATCTCCCGGTTGAGACAAAAATCTCCCGGTTTTGGAGTTTTCAGGGTTGGCAGGTATGGTATTCGTAGGAATGAATAATTTTGCCTCAAAGCGTTGCTATGCAAATCGGGGTTTTCTTGAAAACCTTCAACGCGTGTGCAAACTTCTCCCGCAATATATGACTAACTCGGCATTTTCCACGAAACGAAGCCTCAGACAATTTGTAACAATGTTTCCTTGAGATAATGTGCTATAACGAATTTTAATCCGGTACGGTTTTAACATATTATTCCACAAGTTTTGATACCCACTTTGTCTCAAATTTCCACATGAATAGGCATTGCCATGTTGTTCCTCCATAACATTGCATAACATGGCGTCTGTTCGTCGTCGAATTTAAGCACAATTTCAAGGGATTATGGAACATATTAGCACATATTCTATTGCGTGTTTTTCAGCTGATTTACAAACGTTTATATCTATATTTTACTATTTCCGAGTCCGAACTTTCGTGTAGACGACCTTCCAAGGTAGTGGCGGACAAAAATTTGTAGGCGATTTCAGTGATTTCGGGCTAAATTACAGAGGACATGAGACCCTTGGTGGAGCCAGATAGCGGGGTACGATGGAACAGGTTTCCAAAGCGTATCAATACTCAATTTATCGCTCGTAAGACTTCATATACTATGCTAGTTAATATCAGAACCGAACTTTTTGCTAAAAAGTCTGTTTGCAGAGGAACTCCCTCCCATACATTCTCTTGTAGTTTTCGCAGTCATTATGCAAATGAGCGGCCGCCATCTTGATCAATATTTCTTGGAATTCATCATGAGACAAAACAATTTGGACACATATTTCGGCCCTAAAAGATACCAATCTCCCTAATTTTTTTTGAAGATTAAGATCACCCCTAAAAGAGACCAAGGCCCCGTGATTTTAACAGTGAGACGACGATCATCCCCGACCGAAAAATATTGGAGTCCCCCCCCCCCCCCCGGGGAAAGGGCAAGAAAATGCGGGAATAAAACGTTTGCTCAACAAGAAAAGGCAAAGGAAACCCAAGAGGCGAGAATAGATACATCTGTGCGGAAGAGGCTAGATTAGCCAAAAACTCCTGTCAGAGGGTGGGAGAGAAGGTTATGAAGAGAGATTAGCCTAAAATATGCATTCGAGGTAAATGTGAGTAGAGGCGCGAACATGCAATGTGCAATAATCCCAATATAGGCAATATAATAGGCGAGCCTTGGTCTAATCAGGCCTTGTATACTTGATGTGACTGGATAAAAGGCTATTATGAGCCCACACCATGCCACAAATGCATTTCTCTGCTAGTAGAGGTCACTGGGCCAGAAAAAAAAAAAACAAAGGAAGAGAGCTCTAGAAAACTCCAGGGCCGGCAGGGGTCGTTCTCATTCTCCTTATTTGTTCTCGCCGTGAAAGACCAGCGGAGTGTCATCGACTATACAGCAGTTACAAACGACTAAGATTATAAGACATATATTATCCGTGTGTGGTCATTGCACGTGTTTTTGTTTCGTTTGCAGTTACTTTCCGTGCTTTTACAGTCTAAATATGTTAAAGAGCCTGTGTCAGCCGCCATTTTGACAGCATAGCAACATACCAAGAGGGGAGGGGCGGGAGAGGAAGGAAAGGAACTTCTCGCCGCTTTCTCTGCTTGCTACGCAGACTACATGTTGATGCACTGGCCCCAGCTTGAGGCTTGAAATTCGAAAGAGTTTACTTGGGGAGCATGCCCCCAATCCTCCATCTTATTGTTAGTTACGGAGGAATCGAGTACTCAACTCACGAGCACATACGTATTAGCCAAACTGCAAAGTTTGGGAGGAACTACTTGACAACTGGCTGAGATATGAATTTTCAATTTTTTTTACAAGGAATTGTATGGGCAAAAATATCAAAACAAGTAGCGTATCGATGCCCAACCATTGTACATTATATAGTAGGCAATGCAGTATTCACAAAATCATTCACCAAACAGTTTCACTAATATGGACATTTCCTGATAACTTTAAAGAGCCTGTGTCAGCCGCAATTTTGACAGCATAGCAGCATACCAAGTCGGAGAAAGCATCCACTTCCATCGGCTGTTTTTACAGAGCAATGTTATTGGTTTAAGGTGACTCATTCGAAATTCAAAATGCACCCAACTGTGTCTAGAGCGCAAATCTGCGTCGCCCAACTCAAGGCTATAACTTTTGTGTCTTTTCCTCTATTTTTATAATTCTTTTTTCAAATCCTACCTTAATGATGTATAAATAAGTTCTTAATAACCGATCTTCTTGGAAACATTTTTAGAAGTCGCAATCTAAATTTTTGTGAGGCCCTAATTTCATATTCAGGTCGTACTAGAAAAAAAAAATTGCCGTTTTTTTTGGCTCAAACTCCAGGAATCGATTCCAGTTGTAGTAATCTCAAATCGAGCTAAGTTACATAAAATTCGTCGGAACAGAAACGCGGTAATAAAAATGCCGTCAACTTTGGCCAAATTAGAAGGCTGATTCTGCTCGGCTTCAATTAAATTTTAATAGTGCTCCGAAAACTCATTATTTGGGGCTCTTCCTTCGGCACTATATTGTATAGTAATGTATTAAACTTTACCGAAGGTCAGATTGTAAATACGATGAACTACTAAAATGTGGAAAATCATTTACTGAGGAAAGAAATCGTGAAAGCGCAATGAATTTATTACAAGAATGTCGCGTTAAAATGTGTGCTTATTTGGTATAGAAGAAAATGACAAAGTTACGACATTCACCCTGTACTCTTGCACGCAGTTTTGAAGCTCTCTTGTTTATGAATGAGCTGACGTTTTTCCAGGGGGAGCTCATTAGGGGTGGACCATTAGAAATTGGGGGAGGCGGGGTGGCCATTCCCCCAAAAAAATTCAGGCCAATCCTTCCAAAAAAAAAAAATCTTGCAGAGATCCAAGCTAGTAAAAACATGATATAAATTCCGAAAAAAAATTCTTGCACAACCTGATCCCCGAAAAAAAAAATTCATGCCCAAAAAAATTGCCACCCCCTCCCCCAATTTCTAATGGTCCACCCCTTAGGCCTAATCAATAGCAGTCACGCTCCGAAAATAGCAATTGTCTGATTTAAGTCCCTATGGAACATAAAAACTTGCTATGATAAAAGCTTTCTTTGTTCGCTGATTAGAGTAGGCCTAAATGTGCTCCCCCTGGCGAAACGTCAGATTTCATTACCATTAAACAAGAGAGCTTCAAATCTGCGTGCAAGACTAGAGGGTGAATGTCGTAACTTTGTAATTTTCTTCTACTCCAAACAAGCACATACAATGGTCAAATTTGGTTACTAAGTTTTACCAATGCCACAAGCTTTTCGTCTATATAAATCTTAGGAAGAAATTATACGTAATAACGACACATTTTAACGCGACATTCTTGTAATAAATTCACGATTTCTTTCCTCGGTAGATAATTTTCCAACATTTTAGTAGTTCATGGTGTTTACAATCTGACCTTCGGTAAAGTTTAATACATTACTATACAATATAGTGCCGAAGGAAGAGCCCCAAATAATGAGTTTTCGGAGCACTATTAAAATTCAATTCAAGCCAAGCTGAATCAGCCTTCTAATTTGGCCAAAGTTGACGGCATTTTTATTACCGCGTTTCTGTTCCGACGAATTTTCTGTAACTTAGCTCGATTTGAGATTACTTCAACTGGAATCGATTCCTCAGAGTTTGAGCAAAAAAAAAAAAAAACCGGCAAATTTATTTTCTAGTACGACCTGAATATGAAATTAGGGCCTCACAAAAATTTTGATTGTGACTTCTAAAAATGTTTTGAGGAAGATCGGTTATTAATAACTGATTTATACATCATTAAAGTAGGATTTGAAAAAAGAATTATAACAATAGGGGAAAAGACACAAAAGTTATAGCCTTGAGTTTGGCGACGCAGATTTGCGCTCTAGACACAGTTTTGGGTGCATTTTGAATTTCGAATGATTCACCTTAATTTGGTAGATCAAATCTGGAACTTTGTTTTAGATGTTTATTTAAGGAGATTTCTGCGCGTAACTCTAATTTTGTACCGCAGTTTGCGAATGTACCGTACTCACGAGCTCACCGATAGCTCTCTTTGACTCTGTTGATTCTGGCGCATGCGCAGTACGATAATAAAACGTGGGGATAGATTTTTCGACCGGCGGCAACATGCCACAGGGTACCCGTTTGTTTTGCAAGTCGACTAGCCATTCTGGAACGAAGCGTTCGTGGAACTTTAGAGAATATCGGTAACACCACTTTCTCTGAAAGGTATCACAGCTTTCAAAGCATGTTATTCACTGTGGTATGAGATTATTTTCACAGCATATTTATCGTCGTCTTAAACGATAGTGGCCATCGAACACAACACGTTTCGTTTTGCCAAACGACATACCAAATCTCTGTTGCTAAATGACCGGCAGTTTTAGTATTGTTTTCCATTGACTATTTGACTATTTGACACGTAATAATAAACTTGACATGGGTTCAAACCTGTCATTAGAGTGACTATACTGTATCGTACCTATGAGCTTTACAAAACACAACATTGTCAACTGACACTACCAGTGAAAACACTGACTTTGATTTTGAATGATGACCTCATACTGCAGTTCTGTACTTTATGTGATGAAACTGTTTATCACACGAAAGGGATTATCAATGACAGTATGCAGAATTATTTCAGGAGCTCTGGTAGAAATCGTACTAAAGATTTCATGAGACAAAAGAGGGGCAGTGAAGCAACTAGATATTTCCAGAGAAAAAATAATGTAATTGATATAACGATCTCTATCTAAATAGATACTTCTAGTTAGTCTTCTAATATCAAACGAAAACAATAACAAGGAGTGGCTGACACGAGCTCTTAACTATGTGACTACGTCAACCGGGCCATCCCGTAAAAAGTTTGTCATTTAGATATCCAAACCATTTTAAGCAAATTTAATACCTGCAATACATCTGACGATGAGTAATTAAGTGTTTTGAAGTTATTTCTGCCCATAATTTCCACAATTTTTACGAGAAAAGCGATATTTCGGTGTCTCAGATCTCAAGAAAGTCGAGATCCTTTGTTCTGTACTCGCTTTCTGATTGGCTAACTTCTTACAAAATGGCCCGGTTGACGTAGTCGCACTGTAAGATGATAAGGAGCCATAAAACAGAAATCCATTCATGAGACCCCTTACCGAGTTGTAGTATTCACTTACATGTAGTAATATTTTGGCAGCCACGTCTGACTGCGAGAGTGAGAGGTAGACGCACTGATTTCCTTTGTGAAGGGAACGCGCAGGTCATCCTGCTTTCATTTACGAAAGTTCCAGGGACCATTATATTTCCAAACATACATTTCAGCCCATCAAAGAAATTCTGCCCTGTAATGGTTACAGTTACGTCTTGTCCGGTGAAGATCTGTAAAGGACGAGCCAACGTTTCATGTTAAAATAATTGTGTGACATTCTCATTTTTGTTTGTTTCGCATTCCTTTCAAGCTAAAACCGTTGTTCCTCGCTGTGAATTTCTAAAACGTGGGTTCCGCCAGTCAAAATTATCTAAGCCTATCAGGTCCTTGCCCTATTTCGCCTAGAGCAATCGACTGGACTTTAATCGCAACAAAACCCAGGCGACTGCAATTGGTGAAACAAGGCAATGATCTGATTGGCTTATTGTTTGACTAGTGTCCCCAAAAACCCAAACGCAAAGCACTGACTTAAGAGACAGCAACAATATTTAGATATGATATGTAAAAAAGGAGCTTTTGGGAGTTTGTTTGGGCGGGCAGAATGTATGAGAACCTCCAGAGACCCAACATTTGAACATTAAAAAAAGAAGTTCTGAAAGCTTCCGTTTTTGCCTTAGGTATATTTTAAGTTGCACGAGAGACGAGTCAGTTCTTCTAATAAATCTGATTGGTACATTTATAGAGATGTGGACGGGGGTTGAGGGGGATGGGGGAGTTGTCAGTCACATGCAACTGATATCAAATAAAAATGCCTGTTTGTGATGATTAGCGGGGCGTAGCCACGAATTTTGGTTGGGGGGAGGGGGGTGCAATGGTGATAACATGGGACGAACATTTTCCGAATTTCCTCCAGAAAATACAGTATACAGTAAATGTGTGGGAAAATCTCCCGAGAAAGGAGGCCCCCCCCACACACACACACACCACCCCCGGCTAAATGCCCTTGATTAGTTGAATTACCATGTTAGGGCTGATTCCCGTAACGTTCGTATCTCTGTACAAATACACTCTACCAGTGTTGTTAGCTTTGTCTATCACATTATAAGGGACAGATCTGTTTTTCAAGGCCACAGAAAGGTTGTAAGCGCCTTGCATGACGCTACTAGGCACATGACAACAGCCCTCGCTATTGGAACGAACGATACCTGAAAGGTGAAACAGAAGTGATAAAACTATAGGATGTGCTGTCTTACTGGCGGATCTAGGGGGAGGGGGACAGGAGGTCGGTGCTCCCCCCTTCCGAAGTAATTTTTTAGCTTTTTTCTTTTTTGTGATTTGTTTTATATAATGGTGCCCCCCCCCCCTTCGCTCGGGTGCTCCTCCTCAAGTTCAGTCTGAATCCGACACCGCTTATCCTATCCTGTCCCTGGTAAAAACATGAGACCTGCTTAATCACACTACCCTGGTAAAAACACGAGATGGATGCTCCTATTATTGGGTGATCAGTATGGCCATAGTTTTATAGTATGGTATGGCGTAATTTGTAAGATATAAACACACTCATCCATTAGTCCAGCGACAGGATATCCGTCTTGTGTGACGTATATAGTTTATTTGATAGATAGCCTAACTCTGTGACCAGAGTGAAAGTTCAGGGAGATACACAACAAGGCAGGCTTTTCACATGGAAACATGAGCTATACCGAAAATGGCGACGCAGAACTTAACTTTGTGAACCCTTGCCTACCCCCAATGACATAATTCAAAGATTAATTTCGCAATCTCCCAACAAAAAGCAACACATGTTCTTTAACTTCAAGTAAGGAGATTGTGCTGATACATAGTGTGTTACCTGTTAAGTTCATCACCACATCTCCATTGGTAACATTCAATAGCTGACAAGTCAGATTAGTGTTCGGTCGGGTGAACCCAGTACCATTGAAACATACGCTTGTGGATGAGGAATTAAACAGAGGATAGGCAGGACACTTTATTTGGTCTAGTTCCACACAGCTGGTCCCATTGTCTCCACAGACGCCACACAAATCCCGTTTCTTGGTACCGTTTATCACACCAAAGCAATCTAAACAAGTATTATTGGTCCCATTGCAGACACCTGAAAACCGCAATTGATGAAAAAGACAAGTGACTTTCACATCTATCCTCGCTAAATAGAACGCGCGTATAAACGACGACACGATGATGAGTGTAGCTGAGTGGCACCCACCGAGAAGCAGGCAGAGCAAAACATCTTGAAACATCAGCATTATGAGATGTATTATTGTGTCGGTCACAGCGTTGCGTGACTGATACAAAGAACGGGCTGCGAGGGAGACTATCGCTATCATGGAGTTCAAAAATTCTTGGAGACAAAGAAACACGTCAAACAAAAGTTGCGAATGTTCAAGCTGTCAAGAAGGCCTCCGAGCAGATATTTTATAGAAATGTCGTTGGGTGTCTCTGATAATGATGATGATAATATAATGATGATGTTGTTGTTGTTGTTGTTGATGACGCAAGACAAGACAAGACGAGATATTATTTCAACACTGTATTCACCTGAGGTCGGGCCTGAGGTACATAGAATCTCGACTTCCTTCTTGCTGTATTTTTCTCTGATTTCGAAGCATGTACTCGGAAAGAAATGCCCCTATTAAAATGTTACCATTATGAAGACGAAAAACATGGGAATACGCCCGATCTTTGAACTTACCACAAGCATCATATCGCGCGGTCCCATTACACATGTCTGGTAAGAAATAATAACATAAAAATCAGTGTACTACCTTCTCTAAAGTAAGTGCTTACATAGCTTTTATCCTCAAAGCTCTAAGCGCTTTACATTTTTGAGTAACTCATCCTATAGAAACCAGTTTTTATAATAATGAGTGTGTGATAGTGTATGGCGAGTCCTCTTGATTGTTTTTAAGGTCTCGTGAAAGGTAAAAATTCATAAAATGACTTTTTTCCCGAAATTCATTTGATACAGTCCTAAAGTATATTTCTAAAACCTCAAATGACGCGTCAACTGCTTTCCTAGGCTTCCAATGCCCATCGTTTTGTATTGGCCGCCACTCATTTTCTGTAATTTAATTAACTTTACAAGCTTTTTCTAGCACTTAAATTTTCGGTCAAATTTTCACTTTCGCGAAGCTCCTGACCCCGCAGGATTTAAGATATCGGCCTCAAATTTTCTGTGTCGTTTGAAAATGATCACAACTAAAAAACTGTGTGAGGGAATTATTATTTTTTACTTGAAAAAGATTTTATGATAAATTTTGCGGCCACAAAATATACAAACTGCGACTTTGATCTTCGCGACCTAATATTTTCGTAAATATCAAAAATCGCTGACACGGTTTTGCAGTTCATTTCTCCGAGATTAAAATCCGACAAAGTGTGAAATTGTGCAACAAAACGGTAGTGGTCTGGAGCTTCTCAAGTAAACAAGGTAGTTTTTAGTTCGCGGTCTTAAAAATACAAGAAAAAAAATAAAGTTCAATAAACTAAACAACTTCATAAGATAGAGCAATATTTTAGCTTTAAAATGATATATAGCTGATTATCATAGCATAAATTGCGACGCGACGAGAATTTTTTTCCGAAGACACCCCTCGCGGGTTTACAGAGACCTTTAAAGAACGTCTCTCTGGTTCCGGTTAGTGTAGTGTATGTGAGAGACGGGACCTAAGGTTTAACGTCCCTATCCGAGAAATCAGCCACTGGAAAAAATCAGCCATGCTTTGTCTGACTCGATACATTTTACTGCTAGTCAACTTACCTTGACAATCTCGGTGGCTGCAGTAGATAGATGAGACAGAAGAGGTGACTGCGATGGCGGTGTACACACTGGTAGGGGTAGGTGATATCGTGTGGCGTGACACAGCTGGACATGGAAGTGAAGGGAGCATTAGTCCAAAGTACAATATGATGAAATCTTTGAGCTTCTGATATGCGACACCTACAGTATTGGTCAAGTCCCGAAAAACATTGACGAAAGTGGGACATCAGTTGGAAAAAGATTCTAATTTGTAAAAAACAAAATGCCAAACGGAGTTTGCGGCTGCAGAATCCAGCGAGCAAGTGGTTGCGCTAAGATTACATTTATTACTTTGGCAAAGAAACCAGTTCGGAACAAGTTCATTTTGAAAAGGTCACTTTCATTGTACGCACAACGTCCGACGGGTGAGACAATGTATTGGTTTGTTGTGTTTCTGTAATAAGACTAGCCTGCATAGCGTTTCCCGTGGGTTTCAAAGGTCAGAGAAACGCTGGCCACTCCCATCCCTGCATTTTCGCTCTCGCCCTCGCCTCATATTTCGCGTGGCCAAACCATCGATAATCTTTCCTACTTTAGGCTTTTTTCTGACCCTATAACTCCACGGAAAGGCTTATGCTACGCAGGGTATAATAAGGCAGGAGATTTTCAAAATAACACCATTAGTTTGCTCTTCTATGTCTGCTATATCTCTTAAATCGGCTTGAGACCAAAAGATGAATCGAAATTCCACAGAGATTTAAACGGATTTAGTTCACTTCTTTTACTGTTACCTCATTAGAGAAGACTTTTATGGGCTATAAAACTAGTTGTTACATCCATCAGTCACAGGGTCTTCATGCAGTTTTATGTTAAAAATTGAGAACATTTTTTTAATTCAATGCATCCTTTGTAACATAAAATTACGATCTTTCAAGCTGGGGACAAAAAACGTTAGCATCAAATTTAATATGATTTATATCACAAGTAACATACATCCATATTGACATGAACTGCAGATGAGTTGATTTGGGTAGTTTTGTTGGTTTTACTAAGGGGCTACTACATAATTCAAGTAATTTTCTTTTATAATTAGAGGTTAGTGACGTTGAGAATGCAGGTATGGATTCAGTGCTTGAAGTCATGATGTGGACACTCTTTGTATGCGCTGTAACAAATTGTAACTTGTAACTTATTTTATCGTAGTAACATTATCCTTGACAGTATTTCAAGCACGGGATAGACTTGAATGATAGCATTTAAAATTTATGTACGATCAGTAAACTCGTGTTTCTAGGCTGGATGTAAGAAGACAATTTGATGAATTAGATGATTAAGTATGATGGATGGTAAACGCACTATTTAGTTTTAAGTATAAAGGCGGGGGTTACTAAATTTCAAGTAAGGTTTGTTATAATTACAGGTTAGTGACGTTGAGAATGCAGATATGGATTCAGTGGTTGAAGTCATGCTGTGGGTAGTACTTGCATGCGCTGTAACAAATTGTAACTTTTTGTAACTTATTTAAGCATTAGAGTGCAACTTTCTATGACTTTATCGGTGAAATAGAGCACGCGTGATGTTGGGAGAGACACGAGAACGTAGTAAAATCACGAGCCCCAGGCGAGTGTTAAAAAAACGTTTCGAGTGTTTCTCCCAACATTATAAGTGCTCTATTTGCCGATAAAGTCATAGAAAGTTGTGCTCTAATGTTTTTATGATATACTTTATCGGTGAAATAGAGCATAGATTTGGACCAATCCGAGCCTATCGTAGCTGTATTATAATTTATCTTAGTAGCATTAAATATTATCCTTGACCGTATTTCAAACACGGGATAGACTTGAATGTTAGCATTAAAAATTTATGCACGATCAGTAAACTCGTGTTTCTAGGCTAATTGTAAGAAGACGATTTGGTGAATTACTTAGATGATTAAGTATGATGGAACGTAAACGCACTAGAGAGTTTAGTTTTTAAGTATAAAGGCTGGGGTTACTAAATTCCTAGTAAAGTTTGTTATAATTACAGGTTTGTGACGTTGAGAATGCAGATATGGATTCAGTGCTTGAACTCATGCTGTGGGTAGTACTTGCATGCGCTGTAACAAATTGTAACTCAACTCGTGAAAGTAAAACATTGCAATTCGATGGTTTGATGACTGGCTTATATCGTAGTTAGTTTTACTAGTTTTTTTATAAATGTCAAGTAATTTGTTTTCATAATTACAGGTTTGTGACGTTGAGAATGCAGATATGGATTCAGTGCTTGAAGTCATGCTGTGGACATTGCTTGCATGCGCTGTAACAAATTGTAACTTGTTGTAACTATTTCATATCCTTGGTGATATTTTAAGGGGATAAACTTGAATGTTATTGTTAAATCTTTATCTTGGAGCAGTAAACTCATGCATCTAGAGTCTGAACTGTATATTCGATCATGTCAAATATAATGAGCGGTACTTTTTTATTGTTTGTAAGGGGTTACTAAAATTTCAAGTGAAGTTATTATAATTACAGGTTAGTGAAGTTGAGGATGCAGGTATGGATTCAGTGCTTGAAGTCATGCTGTGGGTAGTACTTGCATGCACTGTAACAGTAACTCGTGAAAGTAAAACATGGCAATTCGATGGTTTGATGACTGGCTATTGTGGTTAGTTTTACTAAGTTTTTTTTTATAAAGTTCAAGTACTTTGTTTTCATAATTACAGGTTTGTGAGGTTGAGAATGCAGATATGGATTCAGTGCTTGAAGTCATGCTGTTGACATTGCTTGCATGCACTGCAACAAATTGTAACTTGTTGTAACTTAATTCATATCCTTGACGATATTTTAAGCAAGGGGTTAAACTTGAATGGTATCATTAAATCTTTATGTTGGAGCAGTAAACTCATGCATCTAGAATGTGAACTGTAGATTCGATCATTTCAAATATACTGATGGGTACTTTTTTATTTTTTCATAAGGGGTTACTAAATTTCAAGTGAAGTTGTCATAATTACAGGTTTGTGACGTTGAGAATGCAGGTATGGATTCAGTGGTTGAAGTCATGCTGTGGACACTCTTTGTATGCGCTGTAACAAATTGTAACTTGTTGTAACTTATTTTATCTTAGTAACATTATCCTTGACAGTATTTCAAGCACGGGATAGACTTGAATGATAGCATTAAAACTTTATGCACGAACAGTAAACTCGTGTTTCTAGGCTGGATGTAAGAAGACGATTTGATGAATCAGATGATTAAGTATGATGGATGGTAAACGCACTAGAGAGTTTAGGTTTTAAGTATAAAGGCTATAATTACAGGTTAGTGACGTTGAGAATGCAGATATGGATTCAGTGCTTGAAGTCATGCTGTGGGCAGTACTTGCGTGCGCTGCAACAAATGGTAACTTGTTGTAACTTAGTTTCACCTTAAGGGCATTAATATTATCATTGACCATATTTTAAGCAGGGCATGCGCTGTAACAATTTGTGCAATAATTGTGTAAATGGTGTCGGGCTTTGTTGTTTACCAATAATAAATTCCAGACCATGTCAAACCAGGCGACGTCACCAAACATAAAAAAGGCTGAATCGATTTTCAGTATTGCTATTGTTTTATGGCAGTGCTAAGAGTAGTGCTTGGCCGAGACTCCCTTTTGGGGAAGAACAATAGTAAACATGAATGAAATTGGCCTTGGGCTGCATGCATCAGGCATTCGTGAAAAAAAAAACATTCCCAGTTGAGGACCTCTGGAATTCCAAGGTAGGTGGTTATAGCAGCCTGGATTTCCGGCTGGGTATGTAGTCGGTGTTCTAAATTCCAGGGGGGAGGGGGGAAACGTATCTAATCCAAGGATGGTCGTTCACTGAAATTCCAAGGTGAGCGAAACTTGTGTCCTCAACAGGTGGGTACGACAGGTTTTGCAACTGCCAATTTGTAATAGATAATCCTCTCCCTTTCTCAAATGCTTTGCCTCAGTATTGAATGGACAATTCCAGAAAATAAAGGTACCCACCCCACGGGCGGCATTTGGAAATTCCGATGGGATGGGGGGGGGGGGGGGGGGGGGGGGGTAAGAGCTCGGAATTCTGATTGCAAGGGGGGGTTTTCGAAGCTGGATTTCTTTAACCTGCCCAGAATTCTATATGCATGGGGGGGGGGTAAACCATTTTGGAAATTCTGGATGCATGGGGGGGTCAAAAACTAGTGCCGCCCGTGGGGAGGGTACCTTTATTTTCTGGAATTGGTAGTGTCTTCTTGACGTCTACAAATCCCAAGTGAGACGACAGATGATGGAAAGAGATGACTTCTCGAGGTTTCTAGAGATACGTCTCTAGAAAGAAGGCGCCCCAAGGCTGCTACCCAGCCCCGCGGAAAAATATGATGATGATGATGAAATTTTACTTCAGCGCAGTTTCGTGAAACGTCCAACTGGTTTGACAGGCTAAAGTTTAAATTTAAGGAGGTTATTAAGATTTTAGTGTAGATGACTATTTACATGCTGATGAAGTAGATGAAGCAGTGTCTGGCGTCATGCTTTCCAAACTAGCTGATGATGCTGTAGGAAGAATTAGAAAGTGCAGTATATGATTTAGATGAGAAATGAGGTAATTTCATAAGGGAGGATTTCGTATTACTTAACATTACTTAACATTACTTTATATGTTGACGTATACTCATGTGATCTCGTGTATTACTTTGATCATTTTTCGATATTTTAAACAGCTAATGCACTATTTCCCCGACTATTTCAATTAACGTTGCTCCACAAAACCATGTGTCAAATACACATAAAATGGAGAAAACCAGTCGACTCGACGCGGCAAAGGATCGACGTTTGGAACACGCCTAAATGACATTGTGTTTACTGTTGCGTTTCAGGCAAGAGCTCAGGAGCGTTTTCATGGCGAACTAATATATAGATTTAACCATTGGCTAAAAGCGGAGCTCCAGGTTACATATTTTTCTGTTAAAGGACGCGCAGTATTTTCCCGCTGAAATGAAATACGGTTGTTGGGTTGCCTGTGGTAGGGGCGCGCAGACACGGACGCGCCACCGATACCCAAATGGGAATACCGCTGAACCATGAAAAATGAAGTTGATCGTATACCGGAGTTCTATTGTATTCTTCCTGCGATACCTATGGTGCTCCGCTCTGCGGCCTTCGGCCGCTAAGGAGCTCCGCTATGAAACATGTTTCATGATACAATGGTTTCACGAGCTAATTTAATTGGGTGTGTAACTATTTTCATGTTACTCAAACTGAAGCAGTTTAGAGTGCATTTGACACTTTTGAGTAAGCTACCTGCGAGATTTAAATTCAAAAGCTGAATAGGAAAATAATTTTATAATAATAATAACAATAGCATTTTTTTTATTATATATATTTTATCTAATATATTCGAAAGTACTGTTCTAGTTACTTGTATTGAAATCAAGGGGTTAATCATTTAAAATACTGTTAAAATAAACTACAATATATTTTAAGACCGCTTTCAATTTTAAGAGTCAATTTTTTTTACAAAACACTAGCTTTTAAGATTATTATCTTATACTGTGCATATTTACGTGAGGACTCATAGAGTGCAATGGTTGGAGTGTCTATTGAAGACGAGGTGCTTGATGGAGTTTCTGATGGCAAAGAAGATGCTGGGGAAAGAAACATTCAATGATGGTCTTAAGTATATGAAGCAAATGAGAAAAGAAGGTGGGAGGTTGGTCAAAGAAAGAAGGACGAGAATAGTCTAGAAATAAAGAAATAGCATCCCGAGGTTAAACAAAACAAAAGTATGTTCTATGTCAAATAGAGTGTCTGCTTAGTTTATCAGTTTTTGAACACATTCCTTTGGGTTTGAGTATTGCTCCTTTATCTTTCCACGACGGACTGCGCAAATTTTTTTCTCGCGCCATACTGCTTAAAAACATCTCGAAATTATTAGATGTTTAGTCTTGTCACTTAAGTTTAAACATGGCATTGAATCAATCCATGAATGTTAATTGTCGAGCGATTGGGACTGTGTAATGCGGTGCTTTTATAGGGAATGTATGCCATATTTGATATGACATTACAACCGCGTATACTGCATTAAATTGTGTTTTATTGGTTCAGATATTTTACTTTATTTTGCGGCATCAAATTTCCAGCAGGTGAAAACAAGGGTCTGTTTCCATTAAAAGTGGGACTTTATAAAACGTGATTTCAAAAATTGTTCTGAGGACAGATGTTGCAGTACAATAATACAAAACGTATTAGCAAATGATATACTTGCTTGATCGAAAATCTACTCAAAATTGTTCCATAAAAGTTATTCCATCAAAGGTGTATCATTGCAATCATTTCAATAACTATAACCTTTGTATTTTAGAGAAAAAGAGTACAGCATTCATTTTGACCAATAACTGGATAAGTTCAAGAAACAATCAAAAGTGTCATGGCAATGGTGAAAGCCGTTTTCATATAGTAATTAAAATAGAAAAGGGACAAATCAAAAATCAGACTTTTACTTCATTTCCATCATAAAAGGCTTCTAGTCTAACTGAAAACACGAAAAATTGCACAAAAAAATTAATGGAACATTACTTGTGGTAAGAGTGTTGGCTTGATTTAGTGCAGTTAAGCTTTGCGTTGCAGTTGTGCTTGGGGCTAGAGAACAATAAAACCAAAACCATATTAGTAAATGATATACTTGTAATTGTGGGATTGTTAAAAGCTCTCACATTTATTTCTTTTAAAACACTTAATTTTCCAACTGATTTCAAAACAAGAATTACTTGAGGTCATGCTGTTGCCCTGTACTTGAACAGTTGTGGTTGTGCTTGGGGTTACAGATGCTACAGTGCAACAAAACAAATCATATTAGTAAATGATATACTTGTAATTGTGAGATTGTTAAAACCTATCACATTAATTTCTTTTATAAGACTTAATTTCCAACTGATTTTAAAACAAGAATTACTTTGGGTCATGCTGCTACCCTGTACTTGAGCAGCTGTGGCTGTGCTCTTTTAAAACACTTAATTTTCCAACTGATTTCAAAACAAGAATTACTTGAGGTCATGCTGTTGCCCTGTACTTGAACAGTTGTGGTTGTGCTTTGGGTTACCGATGCTACAGTGCAACAAAACAAATCATATTAGTAAATGATATACTTGTAATTGTGAGATTGTTAAAACCTATCACATTAATTTCTTTTAAAACACTTAATTTCCAAATGATTTCAAAACAAGAATTACTTGAGGTCATGCTCTGTACTTGAGAAGCTGTGGCTGTGCTTGGGGCTACAGTGCAATAAAACCAAACATATTAGTAAATGATATACTTCCTCGATGTTTTATCGAACTTTTAAGTTTAGTCAAAATTCTTACTTTGCTGTTCTATTCACATCGTTACATCTAGAGATCAAAACTGGACCTGGTCAAACTTAGACCCCGATCACACGAGACAGGTACAAAACTGGACCGGTACAATTCTAAGTGCGGTCGCGCGTTCACATGGGACCTGCTGTATCGGACCGATTTTTGGTACGGTTAGGTCGCGTGCACGATCCCGTGTGAATACTGTTGCAAAAAGTGCAGGAATTGTACCGGTACCATATGAACAGGGCCGGTTTTGTACCGGTCTTGTGTGAACGGGTTCTTTAAATAATATCATTCTACTCACTCCTCATTCTATTTTTCCACTGTAGGCGAAATGGCGCAAAATTCAAAACTTAGAAAGTCCATAACGAACATAGAAATTGTTACCACGAAATCCTAACAACTTTCGCATGTGTCTATTCATCAGTGTCTACCATTATGCCGACTCTGATATTAATCATGAGTGTCCATTTTGTCAATGCCTGCCCGTGCGTGACGCGGGCTACCTGTGTAGCTCGATCCAGGCTCTTTGTGGCCAAAACAAAGATGGCGGCTGGCGCGGACACGAAAAGCGTTCTCTTCTATTAATCTGCACGTTTTGACGAACCTTTCGGCAATTTAGAGTACGAAGTATACTAGAAAATTTTCTGGAATTCCAAATATGGTAAGTAGAAACTTCCATATGAGAAAATTTAGAAAACGACACTTCTCATTATGCATAAATTGACCGCGATTTTGTCTAGAACAAATTCGGGCTCAAGGAATACTTGCTAAGATGAGTATTTGTAGTGATTCGACCAATGTGTGCCCAAACATCTGGTTACTAGAAAGTACGAAACCTATTGGCTTTAATATTTTAGCATCATTTTTGAGTTACTTTGAGAGTACTCAGGTTATGAACTTTGGAATTAAATTTCTTCGCTTTTCATGAGTGTTTCATGGCGGGAGTACGTACATGTAGTTCTTCCAAAACAAGCCAAAATCCAGCCAATAAGTTCTAAACTTGGACACTTGTTGTTAAAATGTGTGGTTCCAGAAATTATCCATACCCCCCCTACGGAAGGGCATTGGAAATTCCTGAGGGGTGGGTGGGGATCAATTTACCTGATCATTTCAATACAAATACTGTATTTCTCCTTGGAAATTCGAGAGGGGTGGGAGGGTCATATCTCAACTCCTTCATGGAGGGGAATGCATAATATCTGGAATCAGACAATCTCTATTAAATAATTGTCATATAACATCTACAATACGACAACTTTCAATATTATTATTTTGGTGAATAACAGTAGAATTACTTGTGGTGGTGGGTGTAGGTGTCGTAGTTTCTTGTACATTTACAAGTGCAGTATCTATAACAATATATGCACAAAATATGTTAGTACTGATATGTACAATTCATGTTTGGAAAAATGCCTTGCAGTTTGCCTTGCAGTTTGAACCAAACTGAAATGCTAATGGCATGGCTTAAAGCAGATTTCAAATGACTGTTGTGAGTAATTTGCACAGTTCATTTGCAATCACGAGGTGCATATGCAGGATTTTAAAGAGGTGCAGGCACATCCTCGGATGTCACAGGATTTTTCAAATTTACAGGCCAAGTTAATAAATGCAGTGCAGTACTTGTACCAAAGTCCCAAAAAATATATGCAGGCCTGTGTCTTCAGGCCTATAGGCTGTGTATACCACTGACTTCTATATATTTTTTCAGACTTGGTGTTATCACTTTGCAATTACTTTCAATATGGTCATATGAAATCCACTGCTTGCTGTTAGCACTCTGTCTCCATCTCACACATTTTATGTTTTTGTGCTTTCATCTTTATTTCATAATTTAGTGGGAAACAAAGCCTTGGCAAAATGCAGGGGACATTCAAAATGCATTGAAGTGATCATGCTGCACCATTTGATCAGCAGATAAACGAGGTAAAGGTAGTGGTTATTTCTGTGATGCAGTTGATGGTTTTTACAATGTTGCTTGTGCAACACACCAAAGCGAGACTGGCAAACACTAGAGTGCCACTGTTGAAGTATGAGCAGTGGCGGATCCAGGATTTTTCAAAGGGTGGTTCCATTTTTGAAAACTACCAAAGTCATCAAACCCCTTAAAATTGTCTGCCCCTAAGGACAAGCATCATTTCGCTTTTAAAAATCCCTGGTATAAAGTGGGTTCATAATGGTTGAACACAGGTAACCATGACTCTATTTTTGTCAACTACGGCACATGATGCTTCTGAATGTTTTTTTATTTCAAGGTGAATTGATGTGAGTTTTCTTTTTCTCGTCTCAAAAGGGTGGTGCTATTGAACCCATGGAACCACCCCTGGATCCGCCACTGATGAGTGACAATGATCATGCATGGATGTTGTACTCATCAACAGCTAAGAGAGAAATTTCATTTGATAGAGAAATTTCAAATCAAGTTTTTTTTTGTTTTGGGCATTTTTGAAAAGCATTTTGATAAAGGCAAATATCTGTGGTAACACCAAAGTATAATTATCAAAATTTAAGAAAATATGTTATCCAAACAAATGGTTTTATCTGTTACTGTGCATTTCATGTTGCTGCATGCTTATGTAAAATGTATTGATATTGATGACTTTTGGATTTGATTTTTGAGGTTTGGTGTTCTAAGAAATCAATTATTTCAATTATTTATTGAAAACAGTAGGTAACATAGGTTTGAGTTTCTAAAAAAATCCATTTCATCCTATTCCAAGTTTTTTTATATCATTACTTGACTTTCCAAAGAACTCCATCTTAACACTCAACAAGCTTCACAAATTACTATCTAAATGAGCCTATAAAATTCTACCATAACAATGAAAGTTGTCGTGAATGCCTCAAAATGTCAACCTAAAACATGCACATGTGGAGAATTAGACTATGTTCAATGGTTTTACATCTGCATTAATATTGGAAAATAGACACAAATGGTTAGACATGAAAATAATTACTTGATGAAGTGGTTGTAGTCGATGTGGCTGTGATGGATCCTGTAGAACATGCACATGCAAAGTCAAAATCAGTACTGTTAACATGCATAAATGTTGTTACATGCACTTGTGGAGAATTAGACTATGTTCAATGGTTATACATCTGCATCAGTATTGGGAAATAGACACAAATGGTTAGACATGAAAATAATTACTTGATGAAGTGGTTGTAGTCGATGTGGCTGTGATGGATCCTGTAGAACATGCACATGCAAAGTCAAAATCAGTTCTGTTAACATGCATAAATGTTGTCACATGCACTTGTGGAAAATTAGACTATGTTCAATGGTTTTACATCTGCATTAATATTGGAAAATAGACACAAATGGTTAGACATGAAAATAATTACTTGATGAAGTGGTTGTAGTCGATGTGGCTGTGATGGATCCTGTAGAACATGCACATGCAAAGTCAAAATCAGTTCTGTTAACATGCATAAATGTTGTTACATGTACTTGTGGAGAATTAGACTTTATACCACAACGCGCGCGTTTCTCGAATTCTGATTGGTTCTCAGCCATGGGTACATAAGAGGACATACCACGGAACGCGCCATCAAAAGCGCGCGCACTAAAAAGAACCAACGAAAACACCGTTTGGCTGCGCGCGCGCTGCTTTTGCCTTTCTATTTTTGCCTTTTTGTTGTGGTATAAAACAAAACATGCACATGCAAAGTCAAAATCAATTCTGTTAACATGCATAAATGTTGTCACAGGCTACAGAATAAGTAAGATGAATAAAACTCATGAATATTAAACCTATATGTTGGCTAGGTTTCAAAGCAACAGCAGTGATGTATCAGTGATGTATGCTCCTACACTTACCTCAACCTAGATATACCAAACATAAATATATTTGTATAATAATAAGAAAAAGGTAAACTTCCTGGTGGATTAAAAAATGGATCTCCTTTTCCCATTGTCTGTACTGTAATAGATGTACAGATGATGTCATAGGGTGTCATGAACAAAAAGAATGTACCCCGCAAAACTCAGTTGAGTGGTGTGACTGTTGTGGTATGACTACATGAATGTGGCGTGACTGTTGTGGTGTGACATGAATGTGGCGTGACTGTTGTGGTGTGACAGGAAGGTGGCATGACTGTTGTGGTGTGACACGCGGTCGCGGCACGGAGCCTGACCGGCTGTGTAGATAGGGAAGCTCGGCTTCTCTGCCTCACGGCAAAACAAATCACCAGACAACCAGTCAGATTGCATTGTCGCTGCAGAAAAATACGGTCCTTAGAACGAGAGCCAATGAAATCGCAATGGCGGCACGGTACGGTCGCGGCGCGGCACAACTTTGTAGCGGTACTTTTTCTAGTGCTGTTGTATAAAAAGGGGTAGAACAAAGATGCTTTGGCTGTACAACTTCAGAAGTGAACAGGCAGGACTCCCAGATATGCAATAGTACGGCGAAAGATCTTTCAATGTGGCGTGATTTTGGCAACACAGTGGCCGTTGACGCATCATCATCAAGAAAATGTCCAATATAAAGAAGTAACAAATACCGGCCTCGTCCCCATGCGTCTTTTTGTCAGCTCTCCGCCGCACATCCGCGACGTCACTAACTAGACATGCCGCGCAGCGACAATGAGTCTGGAAACGCTGGAAGCAATACAAATACCAAGAACCATTTCCGGTTTATGTCGGAAGTGCATGACGAAGCATACCTGTATTGCAGACAACCTGTTCCGAGCAGGAACAAGGGGTCGTACTGGTTGCTTCATTCACAGTGCTGGGTTCTTCATACACAGAGCTGGATGCTTCAATCACAGTGCTGGGTTCTTCATACACAGAGCTGGAGGCTTCATACACATGAAAAACAAAAAAAGTTAAGTAACGAGACATGTAGTTGGAAGAACCTACATTTTTCTAATTTTTCAAACAGGTTCTTATATTTTGGGGTAGTTATTGGTAGTTTAGGCTAAGTAGGTTCTTATTTTCTATAGAGGAGACGGATGGTTGTTGATTACCAGAAAATAGTAAGAAATGTACTTTGCTTGCCCTTCATTATAAGCATTTTAGTCACATCCATATATTGCCAAAAGTCCAACAAAAATGACTAAACAGTAAACGTTCCTTTTGACAAGCGATAGTGATACTTTGACCCCCTTTGCCAGCTGTTGTTCAAGTGGACTATAATGTCTGATAATAAAAACGGGAAAATCAAGACGCGAAAACAAGAACTTACCGGTTGTTGCTTCACATGAGCACACTGAGGATACAGTAGAGCAGCTAACAGTGCTCTCTGTCAAGGTAGGAGTGACGCTCATTTCCGCAGTTTCAGTGGCTTAAAGAGAGATGAATAATACGTTTAGTTAAAGTAATGGTTTGGTGATACCGTTATGGCAAATTGTTACCAATTCATCTCCTCTCGCGGGACGTATTATGAGAGGACAGGCCCTAAGTTTGTGTATGTGGCATTCCACAAGAATGAAGAGTAATTATGAAAAATGACGCACAAAGTGATCTGAGTCGCTCTCTTCACTGATCATATTACTCTCTCTGCGATGTAAGCAGTGATAAGTGCAACCTTTCTCTGCTAAGCTGATGTGTGCTTATAATGTCACTCTAGACAACAAGAGAACCAACTCTAAGAACCACCGGAATGGGTGTTGCCTTTTATTTTTATAGAACTTTATACTTACAAGTGTCACCCATGTCTATCGTCGATGAATCTAAAAGGTAAAACAGAAAGAAGCATTGGACCCTGAATTCTCCTTTGCCAGGACTGGAATGGTCTCGGCAGCGAAATACAACTTTGCGGTTAGAAAATGTCACCGATGGCCGGCAGTTGGAAATTGTCCTAGTAAGATATGCTACAGTAGTCAGTTAACCTATGTAAAGGCTGCGCATAACACACGATTCCTCGTGCCACCTATGCGCTGTTGCTCTTAGTTCATCTCATTGGAGAAAAAGTGCTTACTGTTTGGTGATTAATCAAGCGAAGACGGGATTGGATTGGTCTCTTTTTGTCTACATCTTCATTAGTTATTTTATTATAATAACAGGCCCTAGGTTGGTGAATGTGGCATTCCACAGGAATGAGCAGTTATTATGAAATGGCGTACAAAGTCAATCACAAGCAGATCTGAGTCGCTCTCTTCACTGATCATGTATTACTCTCTGTGTGATGTAAACAGTGACAAGTACACCCTTCTCTGCTAGGCTGATGTGTGCTAATAATGACACTCTAGACAAACACCACTGGAGAGAACTGGGTGTTGCCTTTTATCTTTATAGAACTTTATACTCACCCATGTCTATCGTCGATGAATCTAAAAGATAAAACAGAAAGAAACATTGGACCCTGAGCAAAACCTCTCAAATGCTTAACATGAAAGGAAAGAGGAGGATAGCTTTTGCAACTGAACTCTGCATTATGGCATCGAGCAAAAGACACTGGGGCGTGCTTTATTAGCACGAGCCAGAAACATAAGTAAAGGCTGTGCAGGGCCGGTTGTGTAGTGAAAAGTCACTTCTGAATTTTGATTGGCTTAGACACAAGAGCATTGTTTCCAAATATGGTGTTTAGTGAACGCGAGTTGTTCGCACGTTATCAAATCAGGGTCATTCGTCTGTTACACGTTTCAACTAAGCGATATGTTTCTGCACAAGCGTAACGTCGTTTTAAGTGTTTTTTTCCTTTCCTTTTTCGTCTCTAGGTGATAGCTTAGGACTTCAAGAAAGTGAGACATAGATTAAATCTACGGTGTGCCTTTGAAAAGGGTACTCTACACTATTGCTATCGTCTGCGTGTGTGAGTCCCTAGGAAAAATCAAAGCCACGCTGTGGAATCCTCATTGATCATGTGCAAATATTCGAATAACTTTGATTTAATGATGCACTCTTATGCTTATGTTGTTATGTCGCGAGTGTGAATAAGAAGTTTGAAAGTCTTCATCTTATCTATGGCTGCAGTAAGAGACACTTGGAATTACTACAACAATTGGACTGTACAGGTTTGTGCTTTCATTGTACTATTTGCCATCCACCGTAGACGTGTACCCTTGGGTACCTCATATTTTCTCATGCCGCAGTGGTTTGATACTCAAAATGGAAATCGGAAAAAACGAAAAACATGAATGAACATTATCATTTCATATTAAAGATAAGAGTTATTCTTATAAACAAGACACTAATAAATACCAATAAAGAAAAACAAGCCAAGGTCAACAAGGTCATCTGAATTTTCATGGTGTCAATGTGACCGTGCAATAATCTGTGTTTAATCTCAAGAATTGTAAAGCACAAGACAAGTTGAGAAATCAACTCTAATCCAATGCTCCATCCACAGTTGCGTAACAGCCTTTGTGTTCTTGCACTGATCAGGGGCGGATCCAGGAATTTTTAAGGGGGGGACACCATATGAGTATCGTATTTTGCATGAAGGTCGTTATCAGTTATTGGATATGTCATTGTTTTTTTTCTTTACAAGGTACGATAAAGATTGTCTATGTCAATGTCTATGTCAGTGCCTGTTCAACCTTAGCCTCGGTTGTGACGCAGCAATTCGAAACTGTGAAACAAAAAATAGATTCATCTACTCCTGCGCTTCGGATGATCACCAATACGTGATAAATTCTCCTGTTGATGAGCTTCTGGTTCTACTTCTGATCTACTACCCACTACCTACTACTCACTCCAGAGCATCATTGCCTAACTACCAACGCCGAGATGACGGCATTATCGTCTGCTAGTTGTCTTGATATTGCAACGCATGCGTCCCTAGACTAGCTATTGCCGTATTTTGTCAATATTTTAACATCGAAACTTTGTCATGTGTGGCTTCTGTAAACCACCTACGTGTAGCAACGGAAAAGCCTGATTACAAGCCGCTGGCAAGAGACAATTGGTGTGTCCTAGCACAGTTGGAGTTAAAAACAACTTCAGGTCTTCTTTTGTCGCCGCGAAGAAGAGCATTTGTTACCACGAGTAAATATTTGGTAACCATTGGCAACAAAGTAATCGACCGTTTGTAAATGACTTTATGTTCACGACTGAACAAGCCAAAACAAGAAACTTATGGTAATAGTTTTCAAAAAGTCCAAAGGAGCGAGTCAATAAAAATATTAAATAAAAATAAAATTTATTTAAGCATGCTTTTCGTCGTTGTGATGATTCCGACGTGCAGCTTAACATAAAATCTCTATGGTGAATGTATTAGATAGACAATTACTCAGTAGGGTGAAAACCTACGGCTTTTCTTTAATATTATTTCTAGGGCGAGGGACAAATAGCTGCCAATGATACCCTCAAACTTGCTTGGGCTAGGGCAGCTGTGCGAAAATGAAATATATTCAGAACTAGAAATCATTTCTGCAACAAACGAATAAAACGTGGCTCTACATCTTTCTTTAACAATTCCAAATTTTATTTGTTCTTTGTGCCTTTAAACATGCACATTTTATGCATCTTTCACTTGTTTTTTTTCGATCAGTCAACGGGAAATAAAATTAAACTGATTTGTGATTCTACAGAAATTTAGTAAACACTCGAGGACGCTGTAAACATATTATTTCGGAATTAGCTATAGAAAATCGAGACTGTTAAAATACACACTTTTTTTTATAAGAACCTTTTTTACAAGAACGTTCAGTCTGAAATTTACCCAAATTTTAAGAACATGCTAAGAACATGCCTGAGCCTCAGATACGAGCAAAATAGATTTATTAGATTTCAGTGATGCGTTCTAAATCCAGAATCAAATGTGTTAATAATAACGACCTTCAATATTGTAATTTATAAACTCTTAAATACTTCATTGGTATGTATCCTTCTATAAGATCTATCGTATTTCAGCCTCCGACGTGTCTGAAATGTAAGAACATTTCCAGCCTCAAACTGCTCCAAAAATAAGAACGGCCCAGCCTCAACTCAAAATTAGACGTTCTTATAAAAAAAAGAGTGTAGCACACACGAGGTTTTCATGCTCAGGCCCATATCACACTAACAGAAGTCCTTCACAATGTTATCATCAACATTATCAGAGAGACTTTTCATGCCTAACCGTGGCAGCCGTCTATAATTTCTTCACCTTAGCCAAGCATCAAATCATTTCGATCTCTGGTGATCTCTGGTGGATGGAGCTCAAAACAACAGTCTAAATGCCTACGGCAAAACGGGAAGAGCCAGCATAACTTAAGATGATACAGCCAGCAATAAATGCTCTTTTAGTTGATTAAACATTAAATACTGAAAGATGACAATAAACCTTCTTGTGCTAAATTTTCGGCTTTATTTAAAAGCCTTCATCAGGCCCTGATGATGGCTTTTAAATAAAGCCGAAAATTTGGCACAAGAAGGTTTATTGTCATCTTTCAGTATTTAATGTTTAATCTGGTTATTATTCTGAAGAATCAACGACAAGAGGAGTTTATTGAGCATTACTCTTTTAGTTGAGTATTGAAAACGGAGTTTTCGGGCATTTGAGAAGTCTTTACTTTTTTTTCTGATAGCCTGGTCCGAGTTGGAACCAAAACCAAGTATGAAACTAACTGCATCCCGGGGTTAGACTTTCCATGCAATGTAGACCCAGTCGTTAGCTTGTCATGTTGCAGGGTTTAATGTGTCCAAATGTTTCCATTTTAATCCAAGAAATATAAAAGGAGAATATTTTCTCCGAAATTTATTGCCATATGCATTTGTTAGGCAAACTTGGTATATTACAGTTATAGAGAATAAAGGTTGTTTGTCGTCAACATTTTAATTCAGTTAATCATTCTGTCGAATGCTTCGCAAATTCCGAAGAAAATGAAAGTAAGGAAAATAAAATAAATGAAGGTTTCGGAATGGATCTGTTGAAAAAATCAGTCACCTGGAAACTCAATCGTGAAACTTCTGATACCCCGTCATAATAACAAAGGGATTTTGGTACCAGAAAATGCTCTAAAACACCCCACTGAGCGAAAACTTTCAAATTCATATTCTTAGTGCGTTCGCGTCGCTAAAAAGTGAGTAAATCAAGAAAGAGAAAATATATTTTTCGCTGGGTTGTAATGGTATTTCTGATCCAAGTAAAAAGGCACCCCTCTTTTCACAAGCGATGAAGCTCAAGTGTGTCGATATTATCAGATACGGAAAAATACGTTATTCATTTCGAACACGGCGAAATAACGGCTGTAAAAAATCATCTGAGGAATCTCAGAAAACACACTAATATCGATAAAGAAATGGGCGTAATAAACTCAAATTGAAATAAGATTGCGGCTAAAACGAACTCGAAGAAATATCCAATTTATACGACGGATGCAGTCTTCAATTTCGGCTAGACGATGCTCAGTTTAAACAGAAATACCAATTATCCTTTGGGGCTGGTGGTTTCACTTTCGACAAATGTTCCCTTTCGATATATGTATATCAAGAGCACTAGGCGAGGATTTGTTCCTTTCGTTGAAACGAACAAACAAATGTCTCGGACAAGAGTTCGAATCGCTTAAAGCTCGAGACCAATTTGTCGCCTTGCGCATCACGCGACCGAGGATTAACTTCATGTCCAGTACACCAAAGACAAATCCCAATACGTGGGAATTAATAAAGTACTAAAGACAGCAGCAGAAAAAGACAGACGACATATAAAAGTGCAATTCAAATTTGTACACTTTAAGACCTTTTCCTTACGCTCATGGAAACGGCAACTTACCCTGTGTTCTAGCTGGAAGAAGTTGAACCATCAACATTGTAGCTATTAGAAAGCCTTGAAGCACCGCAACATGCCCCGATACTTTCAACCTCATGGCCAACAACGTATCTTTCAAACCAACAAAACAGGATTCCTAAAATAACAGCGATAACCAAGAAGGGAGCTTGGAAAATGTATTCTACAAATATGAAGAATTCGAAACGTGTATTTTGCAACCAGACAGTACTTCCTTAGTTCCCTATTGGGCTATTGTTCTGCTTTCATCCTCACTTGATGTCTAAAAGGATTAATAATCACCTTAAGTGAAGCTCTTGTTATAGTATTCAACAAGGTACTCGTTCTAAGTCAAAAACGTTATTTCTGAAGCATTCTTGAAGATGTTACGTTTGAACTTAGACGTTGCGATTCTAAGGACCGCCAAACTCTGCATGCTCACGACGGTTGCTACAAAATAATCCGTTGCTATGCAACATTGGTCCGTTGCTATGCAACATTGGTCCCATGTCTCTATCAATAATTCTGCTACAGATCAAAGATACTTAAGATTTTACAAAAAAATTACTGGCTGACAGCAAATGCTCTACACGTTGTTGAAAAAAGTAATCAAAATTGTATATTCGAACTGAAAAACTTTGTTTTGACATGCGTCTTGTTTATTCGCAAGATATTTATAACCGAGGTCCCCCCTTTTAGTTGAATTTCAAATATAAGTGTATACTCGACATGAAAATAACTCATGCGGCGTTTTGAACAACAAATGTGCGTAATGGCTAGCATGGTAAAATAGGATTATGAACTCACCTTAATCAGTATGTGTGAATAACAAGTCTAGCAGTTTTTAGCTATGAAGCTTCTAGAGAGTTGTGGCTGTATAAACCAATTAACTGCGCTTGTGCACATTGTCGGGTTTACCTTGAGGTTTGACAAAGTGCGGAAAACAAAAGGTGCAACATTTTATTCAAAGTTTTAATCTTAAATCTTTATATAAAGCATTATGTTATAATCAATAATCCAAATTCTATAAAATCAAATGCTCCAGATATGTACTGATCTGACAGTTGACAAGTTTCTTCACAAACCTAGACGGTTATTCGCTTGTTTCTTGTGAATTGAACTTTATTTAAGGGAACTGGTAACCTTGATAGTCTCATTTAAGATTGCCTGTGCAGCGCTAGATGGTTTTTCTTTAATATCTTTCTAGAACAAAATGGATTTTTTTTCATTCATGACATGGGGGAAGGGTGATAAGTATACCCTGGGATTGTGGTGGTGGGGTTGTAATAAGGAGGCAGACAATTTTTAGGGTTGTCAGAATCTTGGCCCCGGGATCTCGCTCAGAGTATAACCATTGTTAATATCCGGCGGGGTGATAAGCTTTTATGGATGGCCAAAAAACCATGCCCCATGGTAGGAGCAAACCGGGTAGCAAAATACGAAAGCTATTCGGGAAATAATGCGCAACGTTATCAAAGCAAGTCTTAAAAGCAGAGTGAAAGGAGTTTGAATTCGTGAGCTGCAGGAAGGTTTCTTTTTTCTTTTTCCCAGGGCATTTACATCTATCAGACTCGGCAAGAATCATCAGGGTAAAAGTTGCCATTAAGTCTTTTGAAAGGGTGATATACTTACACAGCGTGAGCGAAGAGCAATCCGACAACAATGACGTCAGTAAATAAACATAGTGGTGCAATGGCGAACGCAAGTTATAATTCAAGGTCAGAACTGATCTTCATTAATGCACACGCATGAGGTTAGTGCAACATAAAAGTTATATTAAGAGAGATTTTACCAGGATTTCGAGCAATTTTGTCAAAAAGTGACCAAAAAATCAAGTTACTTCAAAGTTTAGAACCTCTTGGCTTGATTTTGGTTTGCTTTTGAAGAACTACATATAAGGAATAACTCTTGGGCTCGTCCCGCCATGAAATTCGCATGGAAAGCGGAGAAATTGAGTTTCAAAGTTTACCACCTGGAGGACAATAATAGGAAAACTCCATGTCAAGCGCAATTCCTTCCAAATCCTTATACCTTTGTATATAGACTTCGAAATGTATTTTATAGGTTCATAGATTTCTTGATGGAACTAACTCGAGTTACTTCTTGCATGCAAACCTTTCAAAAGATGCGAAAATACAGCCACTAGTTTTTTTACTTTCTAGTAACTGATTTTTGGCCACACATTGCTCAAATCAAATCACATATTCAAAATTAATTCATTTCACGTTGCTAAATTTATGTCTCTTACTATCATGATCTACTACCAGCCCCTTTCACAATTTATTTCTAACTGGTAGCGAAATTCATAATTATAACACGCGATCTGCCCCTCAATTCCGTAGCCACCCTGTAGAACAAATATTAAGATGTTTACTATTTTATATCAAGGTCCTAAAATTTGGAATTCTCTCCTCTTTTTGTAACATCGTCTAGTAACCTTCCCTCATTCAAATTAAATCTCTCAACTTTTCTGGCAATGTAGAAATATATATATATATATAAAATGAAAAATATATAGAACAGCATGCAAATGAACATTATCAAGAGTCGACATATATCCATATATTCATTTATGTATTTTATTATTATTATTTAACTTAAATACAGGGGACCCTACTCGATAAACCTGATGGTTTCATGGGCCCCCTGCCACCTCTTTTAGTGTACCTACTCTACCTGTCAAATAGGTGATAAGCTGTGTGGAAATAAACTCAAACCTAAAATCACAACGTTCTCGTGTGTCTCTCTCTCCCAACATCACGCGTGCTCTATTGCGTCGATAAAGTCATAGAAAGTTGTGCTCTAATGCTTTAATAGGGACACTGCCTAAAAACGGAGCTCCCAGTTAGTTTTATGTCATTTTTAAAGCTCGGTGTCATCTATGACGTCTCGATGATGCATACATACAATTAATGCCACTTCGTTGCAGTTCCTCTGGTGACCAGACAATTCTACCCAAGTTTGGTTTGCCTTCCCTTCAGGAGATTTGATTTTTTGAGTATAGATGACATCATCGGTGACGCCACATCACGTCACCACTTTGTTTCGCTCATCTGGTGACCTAGACAACCCTACCCAAGTTTGGTTGTTTTAGAGTCTTCCATATAGTCCAGTCAATCTACGGTTTGACGGTTTGAACGAATTGGAACAAAAGTTTTTTCGAGGTTTTTGTACTACATTTAGTCCCCAAATGAACATACTAAAAGTCCCAAAAACACGCCAAAAACGGCAATTGAAAATGGGAGCCACGTGACCAGACCTACCAAGGGTCCTTTTCCTCTTTCCCCTGGGGGGAGGTGAGGAGAGGACCCTTGCGCGCGAGAATGCAGGTGATCTAGACTACACTACCAAAGTTTGGTTGTTTTAGAGTCTTCCTTCACGAGATATTAATTTCTCAATCATTGATGACGTCATCGATGACGTCACGTGATCGTGTTACAACACCCCCTTGTAGCATAGACAAAATATCCCAAGTATGGTTGTCTTAGCATGTTCGCTTGAGCAGAAACAATTTTTTCCTTTGTATACCACAGGGATCCCATGCGTACACGGACGGACGGCGTACGCTATAGGATTTATACAGAAAAAAGAAAAAAATATATATTTCTCGCGAAAGGAACCATCTATGGCAACCAAACTTTGACGCAATTGTCTATGGGGCAATGGGTTTTCAAGCACTAAATAGTTGGGCATAGCGCTATCAATGAAATGAAAAAAATAATTTAATTTAATGTGATGTTTCAAAATCAACTCGATAGTATACGTTTTTCCCTTAGGTATGGTGCTCCGCTTGCGCGGGCCGAAAAGCTCCGCTTAAATGATTCGGCATCTCAGCTGGACAAAGCTTTCATCAAATTCGTTCCGACGTTCTAGAAGGTGTTCTAGAACGTGTCACATCGAATTGGTTTATCAATCTATTTTAGAAACTGCATCCCGCGAGATCCCGCAGCATTCAGCCAATGAGCGCTCGCAGCGCCCGGGAACAACTAGCCAATGAGAATGCAGCACTTTCTCTGCCCTTCGCGCCTTTTCAAAGTTTGAAAAGGGAGATGAAATCCACTCTCTTTTTGCGCTACTTTGACGAGAATCCAGCTGGTCATCTGAATCGAATGATCTTAGCGACCATAAAGGCGATTGAGATGGATGAAATGGAAGAATGTTGATGCGAGGAAGACTGTTTGAATAAAGAAAAGTAGTACGAGCAGGCGGCAAACCTTAAGACAAAATTCACGACAACACAAGAAAAGAGAGGATATCACAACAAACTTGAATGGAGAAGAAATTACATCGTAATATCAGAACTCATAAGCTCTTCTGAAAGAACTGAAGAACTAGCGGGAAAAACTCCCCTGCGAGATTCTCCCTCGGTTGTTGCCGTTGGATTAATCGCTAAAATCATTTTTGATTCAAATTACTCGCTTCATTGAAACTAAACTAAAGCATATCAGAAGAGTTTTGCCAACGAGCAGCCGAGCCAAGAGGCGAGGCTGCGAGGCGGCAGCATCATAAAGCCGTGCGAGGAGAAAAATTCTCGAGTTCAGAGTGTGTAACCACTAGCCAATCAGAGTGCCAGGATTTCGAAAGAGCATTATTATTCAAGTTGGGTAACCAAATACTTGAGCACTATCAGTATCAGAAGAGAAATCTACTATTTGACCCCTCGTCCACTTCTGAGCCAACGCCCCCGCGATGCTGTGTTTGTATATATTTCTCGCGCTGTTGTTATTACACAGTCATTGCTATCACAATGATTTAGCTTGTTCATATGCTCATGGAAATGCACCCTTTACGTGTATGAAATTTAGAGGTAGATATTTGTCTCTTAACCTATAGTCGGCCAAATTAAACTAGGGCATCAGTGAGTCAGAGGAACCCATATTTTCAGAAAGGCAAAACATGATTCACTGTTCTATTGCTCGTTGGCACTTTTAGCGAGAGCTACAACTAGTATAGCCGTGCGAGGAGAAAAATTCTCGAGTTCAGAGTGGTGTAACCACTAGCCAATCAAAGTGCGAGGCTTTTCAAGTGGTAACCAAATACTTGAGCACTATCAGTATCAGAAGAGAAATCTACTATTTGACCTCTGGTCCACTTACCCCTGGTCCACTTCTGAAGTGCGCCCGTATAGCCAACGCCGCGGTGCTGTGTTTGTATATATTTCTCGAGCTGTTATTATTACACAATCATTGCTATCACAGTGATTTAGCTTGTTCATATGCTCATGGAAATGCAACCTTTACATGTATGAAATTTAGAGGAAGATATTTGTCCCTAAAGTGACCTATTATCACTTAAATATAACCGCGGTGATGCTAACGCTTTATAGTCCGCGTGATGCTAACACTTTGCGGATCAATGAATATAAAATAGTCGGCCAAACGAAATTAAGGCAGCAGTGAGTATTAATGGGCAAACATGATTCATTTATAAATTGCTCGTTGGCACTTTTAGTGAGAGCTACAACTAGTCTAGTCTTATAGTAAGATTCTACTACACTTGTAAGGTTTCCATTGTGACACATAACAGTATCGAAGAGTCACGCCCCATCTTATTTGCCCCTGACATAAGTCCATAAGAGAATAACGTAACCCATGGAGCTCATTTTTGAACGTCACGGGGATTATGGTTCATTTTAATGATTTCATCGATGACGTGAGGGCACGTGACTTTGGTGTAGAGTTCCTCTTATGGCCTTTGAAAGTTTGTCCAAGTTTGGCTCTTATAGCATCCTCGGAGACCCAGGGGATTTTTCCTCTAACGTTTTCACTCAGGAGAAAACATTTTTTTTTTCTCGCGAGCGGGGAACATAGGAAAAATCCCCCTCTCTCCGAGGATGCTCTTATAGAAACTTCCATTCAGGAGATATGTTTTTTTCTTTATTTTTCCTGTATAAAACCTATAGCGTACGTCGTCCGTCTGTCCGCCTTCCGTGTACACATGGGAACCCTGTGGTGATTCAAATAAAAAAAATATTTCTCCTCAAGGGTACATGCTAAGACAACCATACTTGGGATATTTTGTCTTTGCTACAAGAGGGGTGCTGTGAGACGGTCACGTGATGTGACGTCATCGATGACGTCATCAATGATTGAGAAATTCATTTCTCGTGAAGAGAAGACTAACTAAAACAACCAAAATTGGGTAGTCCTGTCTAGGGCACCAGAGGAGGGAAATAAAGAGGTCACGTGATGTGACGTCACCGATGACGTCATCTATGCATGAAATATTTTGTTTAGGGAAGGCTCTAGGTAGAATTGTCTAGGTCTATAAGGGAAATAGTCACGTGATGTGACGTCATCGATGACGTTATCCATGCTCGAAAAATTCCTATCTCCTGAATGGAAGACTCTGAGAAAACCAAACTTGTCTAGGTAACCAGAGTAGCGAAACAAAGTCGTCACGTGATGTAATGTCACCGATGGCGTCATCCATGCGCGATTAATTCATATATCGGAAAGGGATGACTCTAAGATAACTGAACATGGGTAGAACTGTCTAGGTCACTGTGAAATGACGTCATCGATGACGTCATCCATGCTTAAACAAATATTTCACGTGACGGAAAAGCTCTAAAACAACAAACTTGGGTGGAATTGTCTATGTCAGCAGAGGTCTCGTGATGTGCGCGTCATAGAGACATCAATGATTACGCACAACTTTAAAAACTGACTGGGAGCTCCGCTTTTAGGTAGTACCTAAATCTATGTATTAATGAAACCCACCTCCACAGGACTGGACGGAGACATCATCAATAGCGATATCTCCCTGCCAATCGTTTCCACGGAATCCTTCGAAAACAAGCTGCCAACCAAGAACACAAATCCCTCATATTATGTTGTGCCCTAGTAACATTGCACTCAGGCCTTCAACTGGCCCTATACTATATTTCCTATATTTTTTAGATTCTATATTTCCCTATATTGTCTTGAAATGCCCTATATTTCCTATATTTTGCACAAAAACGTGAACCCTTTCTTGAAAAGATTGAAAGTGGAATTGTGTGTGTGTGACCCCCGGAACCACCCCGGGCTACGGGCCTGCACCCTACATATCAAAGTTCTCTTAAACATGTGGTAATTCCACATGCTGGACTCAAAATTTTCGGCGCGCAAAACGGTTAAAACTTCCCCTAAAAACTGCCTTCTGTTTTTTTATATGTCGTGCCTCCCATTGTCGTGCCTCCCATTGTATTGGGGGCTTGCTACGGCCCTGAAACTGCTAAAGTATGAAAAACAAAACACCAGGAGCTACTGCTGCCAAATCACTATCAGCGAAGAAAATGCCTTAAGGCCTTTGAGGCAAAGGAAAGGCCTTAAAAGGAAGAAACCTGAAACCTGCTACAATAGCTCAAGGACTTTTACAGTTCACGAAAAAAACGTTCTTATAAGAAACAGAAGAGCAATAATTTTTTTAGGCATCAATGACACCTCTTGAAAAAAACTGATGTCGGCCCTGCACCGTTGTCACATGAAACATCGATGTGCTGAAAGTCTTGAAGCTTTAAAAAGTCTTATTGAGTAGAGAATACGAAGTTTTACAAATGTCCTACATCCCTATATTTGCCCTGATTTCTCTAGATGCCCTATATTGGCCGTATATATTTTGGAAAAATGCCCTATATTAAAGTGCCACTAAAGGCAGAAGTCAACTACATTTCATCAAAAAGAACCATTATCCAAAGGAACAGTAACGAAAGAAAAATGTGTTTACCGCGCGCCGTTAATATTTTATTGATTTTTGAATATTTCCGATTGGCGATTTTTTTTCGTTCAACTATGCGCTTCTGCATCCTGTGGGGTTAACAATGGTTCCTGTGACGCATGAAGAAGACATAGAAAGTAGAACAAAGACCACGAAGAAGACAATGAAAGGAGAACAAAGACCTTCTTTGTTGTATTTTCTATGTCTTCTTCATGCGTCATAGGAACAATTGTTCTGAAGAACTTCTCCCCCAAGATGCATCGCGCATAGTTGAACGAAAAAAAAAAAACGCCAATCGAAAGTATTCAAAAATCAATAAAATATTAACGGCGCGCGTAAAGCACATTTTTGTTTCGCTACTGTTCCCTTGGATAATGGATCTTTTGATGAAATGTAGTTGACTTCTGCCTTTAGTGGCAATTTAAGCCCTATTTTTTTGAGAAATGATCAGTTGAAGGCCTGTGCACTCTTACCAGAATATTTGAACTTTACAAATTAATAAGGGTCTTACCTTTGAGTCATCACCATACTCCGGAATTCGTATTTCCGCTTTCTTCCATTGGTCTCCTTGGTTGCCCTGTACGGAGAAGATCTCTTTGGATCCAACCAGGACGACCAGTTTGTTGACATATTGTCCAAGCATGTGGTAGAAGAACCTGTACAGAATACTCAATGTTAACAATGTATTGTATTCTACGGAAGCCGATAGGGGTCACGAGTTGTCGCTGTTCAGTTGTCGCTCAGAGTTGTCGCTGCAGATTTGTCGCTATGGTTCTACAGGGGGAGGAGAGGGGTGCGAAATCTGAAAATTATTTAGAAAATTTTCTAATTTTCATTCACCCGAGCCGTAGATGAAAATGTACGGAGAATTAACATTGGGCAATTGCAAATAGGCAGATTTTCTTGGTAGATGCGACGAGTCATCACCATGGCCATACATTGACGGGAACTTCTTAGCATATTAAGGTTACTCGCGGGTAATTATTTTCAAAAATACCTTCATTTTGAAACCGTGTTTTGTGCCCCTTGGAAACATCCGACCGATCTGATGTGAAACGCATATAATCATCAATGCTTCTAGTTTATGAATATTAAAACAAATAATAGATATTTATAATTACGGAGGTGCGATGCACGTCGTTTTCGGTACAATTTCTAAAATATACGTCATTCTAAGCTCTCCCTCGCTATTGCACAGGGTTCCCACGGGTCCTTGAAAACCTGGAAAGTCATGGATTTTAGAAATGTCCTTTTCCAGGCCTGGAAAGTCCTGGAATTGTTAGTATTATTGATGGTGGAAATTCGGCCAACCTTCGTATGCATAACTGAACGCACGATATGTTTTACTGCATTCCCAGGAGAGGGGTGCAATCGTCAAGAAGCATGAATAAATCAGCCAATAAAAAACGACATGGTCAAGCGTGGGTCGTGTTGCGTGAATAGCTTGTTTAGCTAGTTCTCGGACAAGTTTATTTGATTGTGCTCATGAAATGCACAAGTAATCCTAGATCCCTCATGAGACATACGAAGGTTGGCTGTGTTTCCACTATCAAAAACACTAAATATGCGTATATTTAGATTTGTGGAACTGGTAAACTTTAGCTTCTTTTAAGAATTAAAATTTAAATTCTTCAAATTGTATGGACGAAACACGCTCAAACTTACGCAGGTAGTTTACTTACTGCTATTTTTTCCGTTGCAATAGCGAGGGTGAGTTTAGAATGACGTATTTGGCTCACATGAGTAAAATGTTGTTCGAATTTAGGAACTTGAATAATTTGTCGATAAATTTGTCCTCCACAGAGCATGTTCCTGTCGCTTCGCGTTTGCGTGATCCACTTGAATACGTCCAGGACGAATAGGAAAGGATTGGACTATCGTATGGTGAGTACTGATTTTGACCTCAATAATTTTTAATTTGACCCACTCTTACATATTCATAAGCTCAACATTTCTTGGTTATAAATTGTCCCTTGAGTATTTCAATAGATGCAAGGTCCCAATTCGGAAATACGTTTGATGATTATATGCGTTTCACATCAGATCGGTCGGTGTTTCCAAGGGGCACAAAACACGGTTTTAAAATGAAGGTATTTTGAAAATAATTACCCGCGGGCCACCTTAAGAACCACATGAGTATGGTCCATTGTTTTTATTCCACCCCTCCCATGCTGAGGTTCCTGCATCTCCGGGGTCAGGTTCGGCTGCGGAACGCAGAAGTTTGAGAACTTCAGTTTCAGGGTGGGACGCTGGTGTGAAAATTAGGGCGATGCAACTTAAGGAGTTCTCGTCTCATTAGGAGTGCCTAATTAAGGACAATGCTGATAGCCTTAGAGGTACAGGGGCGTAGCCAGGGGAGCACAGGGGTGCTGCGGCCCCCTTTCTCGGGAGATTTTCCCATACATTTACTGTATTTGCTGGAGGAAATTTGAAAATTTTCGTCCCATGTTTTCACTAACCGGTCCCCCCCCCCCCAACCAAAATTCCTGGCTACGCCCCTGAGGTATATTCTTTCTATGGCAAGCAATAATGAACAAACCGCTTTAGTGGTTTTTAGGTCAAGTCACACTCTTGTGTCACTCAGTTTTACCATAAGTAGCAGCCTCCAGACCTGGTGATCTTTAATGTGCGTACCTAAGACACGTGTTTCCGTCAAATGATAGACCACCTCTCTCCAGCTTGGCATTATCATTAGGAGTCCTTGGAAGTGAGGTTTCAATGTACATGTAAAAGCCTGGCAAGTCAGATGACAAAAAACAATGTCAAAATAACACATGCTTGTTCTCCATGCCTGATTTTTTGGTATACTCAAATAAATTAGAATTTGGTATTTCGTGAATTTGTTTATATAGAACAGGCATTATACGCAGTGACTGATGAAGAAACACACTACCGAAGGAGAGGGCAACGTTATATAAAACATATGACAAAGGAAAAAGCTAACATCTGAAGTGCTCATACACTAACTGTATATTTACTTAATAATAATAATAATAATAATAATAATAATAATAATAATAATAATAATAATAATAATAATAATAATAATAATAATAATAATAATAATAATAATAATAATAATAATAATAATAATAATAATAATAATAATAATAATAATAATAATAATAATAATAATAATAATAATAATAATAATAATAATAATAATAATAATAATAATAATAATAATAATAATAATAATATAATAATAATAATAATAATAATAATAATAATAATAATAATAATAATAATAATAATAATAATAATAATAAATAATAATAATAATAATAATAATAATAATAATAATAATAATAATAATAATAATAATAATAAAGACTTTATTTAAACTGAGGGTAATAGTAAAGCAGATTGGTGCAAAATTGTGCAAATCGATGTTACAAGCATGAAATTTGGCAGTGGTAGAGCTTGATGCCCTGAGCAATTCTAAATAAAAACCGCGCCCAAAAATAAATACTTCCAGATAGCATAAAGATGGTTGATTTATCGTTATTAAAAAATTTAAGAACGTCTTAACATTACACAAAAGTCTTAATATGTTACTTTATTCACAAATAGATGTCCTGCATTACTATACATATTGAGTCACGCCCTATATTGCTTACTTACAGCCTTGCTAGATGTACACTTCACTATTTGGCAAAATCTATTTCTGGAGTTTCCTTTTTCTCCAAATTACAAGTATCGATAAGATGTTTTATGCCGCATTATTCTTAAGTTAAACCACACCCTATTTCAGGTACTTCCAGTGTTGAAAGTTATGAAATAAAAAAACAAAAAGCAAAAGTATTTTAAATTTGACTGAGCTCAGCCACGATTAGCTTGGCCTCCTGCACCAACAAAAATTCCGTATTTTGTTATATGCCTGTCTGAAAAGTCTAAATATTACGAAGTACTAAACCAACAATGAAAATTAATTTAGTCTTACTGTCGTTCGTAATCTCTTCTGTACTTGCACATGGCAGTCTCTTATAATTCCTTGGAACACCATCGTCAACCATCTGTTTCCACCAATCACAAGAGTCAGTGCTGCCACTCAAGGACTTGACCTCTTTGTACCAATGGGTAGCGTCAGAGCTGACACTTTGCGAGTATAGTATTTAGCTTTAGATGATTTGCATTCTCGTTGCACTTTATTCCTTGGGTCTTTATACTGGTACGAGTCTTTCTTATGCTCTGACAGAGCAGTTTGTCTTTGAACGATCAGAGAGGTCAGTCTAGGGATGTGTGTGATATGGCTCTCGAGCTTCTGCTCCTAGTTATTCCTTATTCTTCTTATTCCTTGACCTCGTTTATCTCTTGCGCCTACCTTCGGACTGTTGTTGCCTCGTCCAGGCAATGTCTATCTTCTTCATGTTGTTTGGTAGTAATGGCGCACATAAAGAATTTTGCAGCAAAACACCATTTTTCTACGGCGTTTAACATAAATCTCAACCTTTGGTTGTTGTTGTTCATGTATGTGTGGTTCTCTTACCTTTCCCACTCGTATGGTCTGAGATCGGGCCTGTTCCAACGCTTAGCGTCGATCCATTGTGTCTTGTCCAATTAAATATGTCCGACTTTACGTTTATAAATTCACACATGTCCTTATCGAAATTGCAACTGAAGGCTGTAGGGGGAAATGTTAAAGCTTTAAGACCATGATAGTGTAAAAAAAAGAATTTCTACACAAAAGGGGAAGAACAAAGAATTGTAACGAGTCGGGAGGTACCAGACTTGGGATCTTTATTAGCGTGTTCTCCGCTCTAACTCGCACACACATTATTATTACCACTACGACTACCACTATACCACTACCACTACACAAACTAAGCTAATACAATTTTTAGCTAATACAGTTTTTATAAGGCATATCACAAAGCCGTTACCACGATTGCTCAGGACTTTGGAGTATCTACGTACACGTTAACGGAGGGTTTGCGCGGGTTTGCGCTTTTACACATTCGACCAGCGCTACAAACTGCTGACGTATTAAGGAATTCCCTAAAACGCTCCTATATGCAAAACTACACAACTAACTCTAAAATGTTCTCGTTTTAAGGCTGCAATGTAAATTGCAAAACTCATTTCGTAACATATTATCATTTGCGATTCAGATTCTGGTTGTTTCAAAATCATGAAGATTCTTAGACCTTCTTCTCTAGCCTGGTGTTTATGCAAGACCGAGAGAATTGACCCCTAGAGTTCAGGTAAGAGAAGGCAAATTAAAACATGAGGGAAACGGACCACGCGAATGAGTGAACATGACGCGAGATAAGGTAGAACGGTCCAACTGAAACACGAACGAAATGCGCAAATTACTTTAGGTCAGAATAAGATCATTTGTACACGTGACAGAAAATTCTAATAGTTGCATCAAGATGGTAAGGGGGAATTAAGCTAAAAGTTTCGTCAGGGTTTTAATCCTGTAAGGCACTCACCTGTGGTGGGTTTAGGGGGTGCTGTTGAGAAATATAGGGAAGCAATCAGCAAAGATAGATAACTGTAACTCCTGATACTATTTAGGAAACAGAGAAGCTAAAGGTTGTCTTTCAAACCAGCGTCCATAGGTATCGCAGAGCGGAGTTTACCATAGGTATCGCAGGAAGAATACAATAGCTCAAAGTAGAACTATATACGATCGACTTCATTTCAGAGGTATTCCCATATGGGTATCGCGGGCGCGTCCGTGCGTGTCTGCGTGCCAACAACAAGACACTTTTCTGTTTTATTAATCATATATTAGGAAGGCATAAAGCTCAGACAACCAAACTTGCAGGGAGGGAGGGAGGAAGTTGTGTTATTGGCAAGGGGGGGTGCAACTGCCTGGTCACGTGGTATGACGTCATCGATGACGTCATCATAGGAGAAAAAAATCTCCGGAAGGGATGAACCTCAGACAAACAAACTTAGGTTAAATTATCTAAGTGGCAAGGGCAACGACATGGTCACGTGGTGGTATGACGTCATCGATGACGTCATTATTGTAGGAGAAAAAACATATCTCGAGAAGGGATGAACCTCAGACAACCAAACTTGGGTGAAGTTGTCTAAGTGGCAAGGGGGTGCAACTGCATAGTCACGTGATATGATGTCATCGATGACGTCATCAAACGAGAAAAGGTTTATGTCTTTGGAAGGGATGAACCTCAGACAACCAAACTTGGGTGAAGTTGTCAAAGTGACAAGGGGGTGTAAGTGCTTAGTCACGTGGTATGACAGTGCAAGGCTATCTATGTACAATGGCAACCTTTTTGTCTCATTAACACAAAAAGATATGTAACAGGGAGCTTCGCGTTTAGCCAGTGGCTAAATCTTACTGCAATACTTCCAAGGGACAAAGCGCGGATGACACGTGAGCTCAGCACAGGGAGCCCGAACTGCAAATCGTTTTCCCTATTGTTTAGGGCAGCTCTCCAAAAAATAAGCCGTACTGTAACATGTCTTACTTCTCCGGTTCTAGTCATCGCATTTTGTACCAGTTTTAACATTATTTTGATAGACTTCGTATATGCAATTCAAAAACCTATCGATCAATTTTGCTCGATTTCTGTCGGAATAATGGCCGTTTCACACTAGAGACGAACAAATCGTCTGGACGGACAAATCGTCTCAAGACGAACAAATCGTCTAAATTTGTTCGTCTGTTTGGCCGTCTAGGAAGGCGATTTTTCATAGACGATATGTTCGTGTGGACGAACATATCGACTAAATTCCGACCTAAAGTCACACTAGACGTACAAAAGACGAACAAATCGTCAGACGATTTGTCCGTCCAGACGATTTGTTCGTCTTCTAGTGTGAAAACGGCCATTGAAGTTCACGACATTTACCAATCAGGCCAATCCGAACGCCTGCTCAATTGAAATTTTGTTAAGACGCGCAAAATTTTTTCCAAAGTTCTCTATTGGTTGTGCTTGTCTGACTGACTGACTGTATCTTTCATGCACATTTGGATCCTTCAACATTCCAGCATGCGGAAAATGTTGAAGGATCCAAATTTGCATGAAAGACAATCAAGTCTAACCAACACGAGACCATGAGCTAAAGAAGCACAACCAACAGAGAACTTTGGAATTTTTTTTGGGCGTCTTAAAAAACTTCAATTGAGCAGGCGTTCGGATTGGGCTTTGCAAATGTCGTGAACTTCAATCCAACAGAAATCGTGCAAAATTGATCGATAAGTTTTTGAATTGCATATACGAAGTTTATCAAAATATATTCAAAACTGGTAGCAAATGTGATGACTAGAACCGGAGAAGTAAGACATGCCGCGCAGAGGCAAGGAGCCTGGAAACGCGGGAAGCAATAGAAATACCTACAAACACTTCCGGTTTATGTCGGAAGTACATGACAAAGCATACCTGCATTGACAACCTGTTCCGAGCAGGAACAAAAGGTCGTACTGGTTGCTTCATTCACAGTGCTGGGTTCTTTATAGACATCAGAACTTTCAGAAGGAGCCACTGAAAACACACAAATTAAAGTAACGAGACATGTAGTTGGATAGATAAGGAAAAAAAGCATAATTTATTTCGTACGGTAAGACACAGTTAGCCATGAAACTATTACAGTAAAAACCCGCGTGTAAGAACCTACATTTTTCTAAGTTTGGCCAAACAGGTTCTTATATTTTGGGGTAGTTATTGGCAGTTTGGGCCAAGTAGGTTCTTCATTTCTATGGAGGAGACGGATGGTTGTTAAATTACCAGAAAATAGTAACAAATGTGATTTGGACTTCATGATAAGCATTTTAGTCACATCCATATTGCCAAAAGTCCAACAAAATATTACTAAACATTAAACGTTCCTTTTGCCAAGCGATAGTGATACTTGGACCCCCTTTGCCAGCTCTTGTCTGATAATAAAAACGGGAAAATCAACACGCGAAAACAAAAGTCTTAAAGGGAGGCTGTCGCGATACGCGCATGCTGAGCAAAAGTATTTAGACCATCCTATGAGAAAACTATTAAAGAATATGTAAAACGTAAACATTTGGTCGGATGGATCGAGAAATAGTGAGATTAAAACGGATTGTTTTCGTGGTTTTCAGCCTTCGCTGGCCATCGTTACGGATACTTCTTTGTTTTGAGATGCGCAGAACAGCTGCGCAGTTGCGTGACAGCCTCCCGCCTTTAACGCAGCCAGCTGGGCTCTCTGTCAAAGTAGGAGTGACGCTCATTTCGCAGTTTCAGTCGCTTAAAGAGAGATGAATAGTACGTTTATCTAAAGTTATCGTTTGGTGATACCTTTATGGCTTGTTACCAATTCATCTCCTCTCGCGGGACTTATTATGAGAGGACAGGCCCTAAGTTTGTGAATGTGGCATTCCACAGGAATGAAGAGTTATTATGAAAATGACGCTCAAAGTCGATCACAAGCAGATCTGAGTCGCTCCCTTCGTTGATCATGTGTTACTCTCTTTGCAATGTAAGCAGTGACAAGTGCACCCTTTCCCTGCTAAGCTGATGTGCACTTATACTATGAAAACCACTAGAGTGGTAAAACCACGTTTGGAAGTCCAGTCCCCAGGATAACGATTTTCTTTACCAAGTGATCAGTTTTGATGCAGCACGTGCATGATCAATTGTTTGGTAACGAACTTGAGATCGCTCATCTACTTTTCTAAGCTTTATTGAGCAGAAACTCGCTGATTTCTTGAACCTTAAAGAGACAAATAAAGTAAAGTAAAGTAACTGTGCTTATATAGCGCTTATCCTCACGGCTCAAAGCGCTTTACTCATCCTATAGAAACCAGTTTTATAAACTTGAGTGTGTGTTAGTATGGTGAGTTCTGTGACACAGAGGATTGGCAACTTCCGACGGTCCTCGTCGTTCTTTAACGTCCCTCGCGTTCAGCTTAGTGTAGTGTATGCGAGAGACGGGACCTACGGTTCAACGTCCTTATCCGAGAAGACGTGAAGGTCTAACCATTTGCAGATTAAAGCAAAGGCAGCACCTTCTCCTCAATTATTTAGAAAAGACCATGAGTGTTGGTCCGGTCGGGGTTTGAACTCCCAACCTCCCGCACATAAGCCCGGCGCTCTACCACTGCGGTAACCGGTCGTCAGTTCCCAATACCAGGAATTAATAAATTAAAGTACTAAAGACAGCAGCAGAAAACGACAGACGACACTTCAAAATGCAATTCAAATTTGTACACTTTAAGACCTTTTCCTTACGCTCATGGAAACGGCAACTTACCCTGTGTTCTAGCTGGAAGAAGTTGAACCATCAACATTGTGGCTATTAGAAAGCCTTGAAGCACCGCAACGTGCCCCGATACTTTCAACCTCATGGTATCTTTCAAACCAACAAAACAGGAGTCCTGAAATGACAGGGATAACCAAGAAGGGAGCTTGGAAATTGTATTCTACAAATATAAAGAATTCGCGACGTGTATTCATACTAACTATGGTGTATTTCGCAACCAGACAATAGTTCCTTAGTTCCCTATTGGGCTATTGTTCTGCTCTCTTCCTCACTTGATGTCTAAAAAGGATTAAGTAATGTTATAGTATTCAACAAGGTACTCGTTCTAAGTCAAATACGTTATTTCTCAAGTATTCTTGAAGGTGTTACGTTCGAGCTTAGAGGTTGCCATTCTAAGGATTGCCAAACTCTGCAGGTTGCTACAAAATAATCCGGGTCTTTCTGTAGGTACCGGAGACTATTGTATTCTGTGTTAGCTTCGTTCTTTGTGTTACTTGGAGTCCTTTGTCTCGGGTATTGGATTTTTAGTAGAAATGGCGCTATATCAAAATTTATATTATTATTATTATTAGCGGGTCCTTTGTCTCTATTGAATTACGTAAACTGTGCTCCAGTCAGCTATGAACCAATAATCCGTTCAGTGCTATGCAACACTGGTTCCATGTCTCTATCAATAATTCTGCTACAGATCAAAGATTCTTTGGATTTTACAAAAATTTTCAACTGGTTGACAGCAAGTTGTTGTTGAAAAAAGTAAATCAAAATTGTATATTTTTCGAACTGATGAATGTTTTGATTTGCGTCTTGTTTATTTGCAGGATAAATACGTGCGAGGTCCCCTCAGTTTTAGTGGAACTGCAATAATAATAATTATTATTTATGACATACACTCAACATGAAAGTTAACTCACATGCGGCGTTTTGAACAACAAATGTGCGTAATGACAAGCATGGTGAAAGAATATTATACGAACCCACCTTGTGAATCAGTATGTGTGAATTGCAATTCAAGCAGTTTAATAACATTACAGGGGTAGGGGGGATAAGTATACCCTGGGATTGTGATGGTGGGGTTTTTCATGTGGACATCCGCTAGGGATTGATGGTTTTAATAAGGAGGCAGACAATTTTTAGGGTTTTTTAGAATCTTGGTCACGGGATCCTGTTCAGAGTGTAACCATGATTGTTAAAATACCAATTAGCAATATCCGGCGGCGGGGTGATAAGCTTTTATGGATGGCCAAAAACCGTGCCCCATGGTAGGAGCAAACCGGGACGAGAAAAATACGAAAGCTGTTAGGGGAAATAATGCGCAACATTATCAAAGCAAGTCTTCAAAGCAGAGTGAAAGGGGTTTGTCGCTGTAGAAAGGTTGCTTTTTTCTTTGTACATCCATATACATTTTTCAGACTCAGCAAGAATCATATTTGACCTTCAAGGATGGGCCAGAGTGGCCATTAAGTCTTTTGAAAGGGTTATTAACATACTGTGAACGAAGACAATAACGTCAATAAATAAAGTGCAATGACGAACACAATCGGCATTGATGTAGTGCAACATTCTATAAATAGAAATTTTACCAGCATTTCGAGCAATTTTTGTCAAAATGTGGCCAAAAATCCAGTCACTCAAAAGTTTAGAACCTCTTGGCTTGATTGTTTTTTGTTTTGGAAGAACTACATGTAAGTATTAACTTGAGTTCAAGTTGATACTCATAGAAAGCGGAGCCGAAAAACCTGGATTACTATAATAGGAAAATTCCACAATTAAGCGGAATTCAAATTCCTATATTAATATTAATATTATATTAATATTATATGCAAACTTTGAAATTTATCTTCCATCAAGATCAGTCTTAACGGCACTAACACGAGTGATAAACCTTTCAAAAGATGCTAAAATAAAGTCAGTAGGTTTCATGCTTTCAAGTTACACATTGCAGCTAGAATCACCGATAAAATCTGCCTTATAATAAAGTTTTCAAAAGGAAAAAACAAGGAAATCATATTATCCCTAGACACAGGTCAGCCCTCATGATCATCTTATATGTTTCCATGTGTTATATATAAATAGAGAGAAAGGACAAAACAGACAAGATTTGTGCCGACGTTTCGGACTCTTTACTTTCAGTCCTTCATCAGGGCGATTACAGAAATCAGTTACATATGCATACGTGTATATACAAACGTACCCTGCGTGCGCAGACAAATTCTGAATGCGCGCGCGCAAAGAGGAGAAAACGAAACTGAATACAATGGTACAATTTAGTAATAAGCTAAGTCTAAAGAGTTCTAAATTTCTTCTCTAAGGTTAAGTCCATCAGGGCTCATGGTTCTTAACTTGTCGTCCAAAGGCCCTCGACAGAAGTCAGATCCTCCTGTTTAGCCACCTTTTTAATGCACTTGATGTTGAGGTCTGATATTGTGTGCCCATTGCTTGAATTGAAGTGTGCCGCGACAGGATTAGCGTCAGCGTACTTTTGCCAATTTTTGATCGTACACTTGTGGGTTCTAAAGCGTGCATGTAACGGGAGGCTCGTTTCTCCGACGTACTGCTTTTGGCATTTTTTGCACGAGATGAGGTAAACCACGTTGCGGGATTTGCAGTTTAAATCGCTGTTGATAGAGTAGCGCTTTCCTGTCTTGGAGCTCGAGAAGGAATCACTCGTATCCACAAAGGTGCACGTGCCACATCTTGTGTCACCGCATGGCCTCATACCACGTTGTGTAGTGTTATCCGGTGTTAGGCGGGCTCTGACTAAGATGTCCCTGAGGTTATGGGGACGTCTAAAGGCCGAAGGCGACTGTCTTTCAAGTTTTATCAGTTCGACCAACATTCCCCGAGTGTTTGAAAGAAACCAGAGAGCACGCAGAAAGTATTTTTATTGCTTTTAGAAAATAACATACACACGCGCGACAGCGTTGCGTGACAATCGTGTTTCTCAGGTCTCTTACAAACACGCTTTTTAACCAATCAGAATGCGCACATTCACAATACAACATAGGTGTTATTTTCTAAATGTATATATAGGAGCACATGTGTTCCTATATATATAGGAACAAATGGAATATATGACATATGAGTCGTCGCTAATAAAATGACTCTCGGCTGGACAAAACTTTGACGTTCTAGAAGTATTAGTCCGTTGCAAGTATGGTTCGCTCACAGGCCAAGACAACTTGAACAAGTGAAGGAGCGTTTTGCACTTGGTCTAACTCAGGGGCCGATTACATGGAGAATTTCAGACTGGGCTGAGATTTCAACCTGGGTAGGGGGGCTGAATCGCCAGCCCGGCCTTTTTCACAATTACATATAATACGAAATTTACGATAACATGAAGAAAATCTCAGCCCGGGCTGAAATTCGGCCCGGGCTGAAAAGCCTGTCCCGGTCAGAGCGACCCGGGCTAGGATTTTCAGCCCGGGTTGTTTGGCGAAATTTCACCTTGTAATCGCAGCAGAATTTCAGCCCGGGCTGGAAATGCGCGCCCATTCTGTCTTATATCCAGCGTAAAAGCCAAATGACATGCGCTTTAGTTGCAATATGGCGCTTAGATTCGAAACAGCCCGGCTGAAATGCCACATATAATCACAACAAGAAATCAGCCCGGTCACCAGGCTGAGACCTCAGCCCGGCCTGAAATTCTCCATGAATCGGCCCCTTAGAAATACACGATCAGCAGTATTATGTTTTACAGATGAAAGCACGTAAAAAATTGACATTTTATTGGTTTCTCTCATTGAAATACCCTTCAACTGCGTCACGGCTGGCGTGAGAAAAGTCATAGAACTCATAGACTATGGGGCCCAGTCCATTCTCGCCCCCAGAGCTCCAAGGCTCGTCATCTCGCAGGGGGAGGCTCTAAAGCCGGGGAAATACGAGGCACAAAATCCCTCAACTTGTCGCGCAACATTGCTGCGTTGCAAGTCTAATGTTTGTTGCTCGTTTTTCATCAAATTCACAACTTGTCGCGCAACATTTTGTTTTGATGATCACACATGCGAGTCCATGGCGAATTTGGCCCCTTAGCACTTCATTTCTATTGACCAACAAACTTAAATCGTAGGCAAAATGTTGCGAGACAAGTTGTGTGTTTGATGAAAAACGAGCAACAAAGCCAGAATTTGTGTATCAAAGTAGAACCGCGCTCTACTTCGCGCAACAAGTTTTCACAATCTGCAACAAATGTTTTTGTTGCGCGACAAATTGTGGCGCGAGATGAAAAACGCGCAACATCGATCATCAACTTGCAACGCAACAATGTTGCGCGACAAGTTGAGGGATTTTGTGCCTCGTATTCCCCCGGCTTTTAAGCTATTGAAGATTGACGGATGCGTGAGATTTGATACAGTTAAGAGAAAGGACTTTATGCGCATGCCCCAACGTTCAAATCAGCAGAGGTCCCCAAATTGTTGTCAAAATTACCCAGAGCCTGTCATCTTTTGGCTAGCGGCAAGATTCGGTGTTCGTGAGCATGCGTGGTAGAACATAAACTTGTATACCATCTTTCAAACCGGAAACCCAGGATCGTAGGTTTTTAAAAAGATGAACCATAAATCTTGCTGCTGGCCAAGAGATGACGGGCTTTGGGTACGAGTTTGCCATATGCACAGGAGTAGAAGTTCATCTATTCGTAGACTGTGGAGTTTGAATTTAAACGAGAATTGACGGTGAGATAAGGGGCTCAATGCGCCAAGCAGTCTCCTCTGGGAGGTGATGAGCCGGGGAGCTCAAGGAGATCCAAGAGCCTATCGACAGGAAACTCCATCTTCTCCACTAGGTCTAGCCATATGCACAGCAGTAGAATTTCATCTATTCTGGAGTTTAAATTTAAACGAGAAATTCTGGTACTTTGAGACACTATAGGTGATGGAGAAGCTATAGGTAGACTGCTTGCAGTTCCTTGCTTCGGGGAACGTCCGTAATAAGAGGTTAAAAGTCTTACTTTGCGCGCGTAATAAGAGGTTAAAAGTCTTACTTTGCGCGCGTAATAAGAGGTTAAAAGTCTTACTTTGCGCGCGTAATAAGAGGTTTAACTTTGCGCACGCCTAGTAGTGTGCATTCATGCCGGGGTCACGTCACGATAAGCGCGCACCACAGGGGGATTGATTCGGGGTGAATCCCCCTGTGGTGCGTGCTTATCGTGACCCCTTATCGTGGCATAAATGCACACAGTACTAGGCGCGCGCAAAGTAAGACTTTTACCCTCCTATTACGGACGTTCCCCGAGCAAGGGACTGCACGCAGTCTACCTATAGGCTTCTGCAACCAATCATTTTACTATGAACCAATCAACCATTTAATTCGACACAATTTGAAGAACATTTAAAAGATCAGCGAAACTCTTACAACCCGCCGTTCCCTTCTTTTTGAACCTCTTTCCATTGAAAATATGGTTACCGGGCGACTACAGAAAACCACAGAGAAGCTAAAAATTACTTGACTTTGTCGTCACGACTCTAATTTTCTTCCTCCACTGACCCTCTCGACTCGTCAGTATCGGTAACACTTGTTTTCGCTTCGACGCATTTAGAATTTCTAAACTCTGCCAATACTTTGTGTCACAGTTAAACATTTAGAAATTAGTAGAAAAGGGCAGGGGATCGTCTATTATTAATATATCAGAGGATAGACTGTCTTATTATTTATACACTTGCAACCACACTGAACAAAAGAACTCAAAAGACTAAAGAATGCTAATAGCAATCAGTTAAACTGAGTGGCAGACATTTATGCTAATGAATTCTAAAATAAATAACACTCGTAAGAACACGTCGAAGCGATCTGGTTGATCAGCCATCAGCGAAAACATTAGGGTCATTAGGTACCTAGTTTGCACGGAAATATGAACCGCTTTGATATCTACTTTGAATCAACCATGTTAACAGTTCTCGGACAAATTACTGACCTCTAAAGTGCTTCATAGAACGTTTAGATCTACGATTGTTCGCTCTTGAAGCAACAACTTTAGTTCTCTTCGCATTATCGTACTGAGAAATCAAAGTCAGATCTCGGATTGCCTTGCGACAGACAGACAACGAATCACATACAACATAACATGCCAGATAAGGTAAAACGTGCTCTCTTTTACAAATTGTTGCTCCTGCAAGCTCGGGTTCTGAAGTCGCACAGAAATCAGTGGACAGTTATTTTGTCAGTTCTCAGTGGAGGAGAATGCAAACGTGAAAATAGAATACAATTGTTATTTAAAAAAAAAAACAATATATTATTGTACTTGCTGAATAATTTTTCTTCGCAAGTTAGGCGATACGCCAAAGTACGCCTGTTTCTAGAATCAGCTCTAAAACAGTCGCTGCCAAAATTAGAAAATTTCACATCTGTCTTTATTTCAATTTTAAAATACTGCTATTCAAAGTCGGGATTATCTTACAATTATTACGGCGAAATAATTCAAGTGTGTTATAGACAGGTATTTAGTAAGAGTTATATGACTTATATAGAGTTCAGCTTACAAGAAAGAGTTGATGAAGTTATAGTATCTTGTGTTTTAGTACGTTGTTATTGTATTATGAACAATAATATTTTACAATATTTGTATGGATTCAGTAGCGTGATCGCTAAATTTACATTAAAATGATTTTAGCGAAAGCCTGCAGCAATTTCCTGTTACAAGTGAAGTAGATAATACATTCAGCTTTTGTTCTTCCTTAAGTTTTGATAATTGCTTTTTATCATCGCGACATTTCCCTGTTGCCGACGACATGAGGAATTTGCAGCAAAATAATTTCGTTAAAGAGATACATAAAAAAAGATTACGAAGAAAGAGACCGCCGTGTAAATATTGTCAATATATATTGTGCATTAAATTAACAGAACGCGCCATTGTTTATCAACATTTCCATTATAATGCTTATGTGCCAACCGTAGATTGAATAGCGCCCTTTGTACCTTTGTTCTGTGAACCAATATCGATCTCTGGTTGGCACATTAATAACAATGGTGACGTCAGCGTGAACTGCGCTATAGACGAGATCGCGCTAAGATGCATCATGGGTAATCGACGCATCAATTGTAGGCTTATCTCCGGTGTAATAACAGTGTCATTGCTCACGAACTGCGTCAGAAAGCTTCCTTTGTTTGGTAGAACGAATCATGATGAAATAAGAACTGAACACAAAGGTGTCCTCTGGGAATGGTTATTACACCGGAGTTAAAGTGCCACTATTATCAAAAATTAGAGTCTCCAATCTTTGCCAATTCTCCATATGTTAGGCAGCTTTGCAAAACTAGAACAATGCCGTTTTCCGTTTTTTTATAGCTCTTTTCATTCAAAAGTTATTAAGGTAAGAATGATATGCAAATTAGCATGGGTGATGACGTCACACTCTCAACTTGATCAATGCCTAAATACTAAAAAGAGGTATATCTCTATACCTCTTGAAGTCAGAGTGCTCAAACTTGGCAGAATGAATACTTGACTTGAACAGAGTGGTGCGACTCATCAATCAGGGTTGCCATGGCAACCCCCTGGTTCCCAGGCTCCCCAGACAATTTTAGGATTTCCCGATTTTTCCCGCCCAGATTTCAGAATTAGCCAATTTGCTTGTTACTAAAAGCGAGCTACTACTAAATAAGATAAGTGGGCATGGCAATGTAGGTTACAATTGATTTCTTCAAAAGATATAGCCTCATCTAGAATTTTGGATAGGGGTGGTCTGGAACAAAGGCTGTTGCCATGGCAATCAATTAAGGTAAACAAAATTATCAGGAAGAGTGAGTTCAATAACCGTGGCAAGTTTGATAGGATTTGATGCAAATCCAACAAAAATATAGATCATCAAATAATTTACCACTTTGTTTGTTGAGAGTGTGACGTCATCAAGTCACACTTTGGAGCAATGGCGGCCAAATTTCAAACTCTAATATCTTCGGAACCAAAAAAGATTTTTGAAAACAGAAAGAAGCATATTTCTTCTGAGCCTCAGCTCTTTCAAATAAGGCATAAAGTAAATAATTTTCAAACTTGATAATAGTGGCACTTTAACCCCAATTGTAATAATATAATAATAATAATAATAAATAATAACGGATTCGCACATTGGGCACATCCACGAGGTGGCTCTTCGTCCCGTGCGTCGTGAAGTGTTTTAGTTAGACCTTAAGACCTGTATCAGCATCCCAGGGTTCTTTTACGTCCCCCTCGAATTGGATATGGAAGCGGAGGGAGACGGGACCTCGGTTTATTGTCTCATCCGAAAGACTAAGGAAACACAAGCTTTTTATAAAACATGTTTCTTTGAAAACAAATCGACAGAAGCAACGGGAGCTTCAAATTGATAACATCACTTATGATATGATAGCTTTGGAACGAAAAAAGATCGGGATTCACGAATTCTTGTGAGGACTCTCAAGACTCGATTTCCGCTATGAATCTGAATTATTTCTGCTATCTTGTTCTCATTATCCATGTTGCAACAGAGAACGTGAACTCGTGATGCACCTTCATTAACTGTGTCTGTTATAACCCGCGATGCGCCCATTGGAGCAAATAGTTAAAGCAAAACAGAATCATTGACTCTGTTTTTTTTTTTTAGGATAAATAGCCAAACTTATCACCTTGCTTATGCCAAATGATTCTACAAAACAACGCTTTTGCACGGAATTTTGCATCGGGGTAACAAGAGAGCTCGCTCTGCTTAGTTTCTCCCATGACGCAACGCGGGTTTAAAACGGACAATTGTGACAGTGCAACGTTTTGAAATAGGTGTGTGTAATTGTCATTCAGAAAGATGTTTTCTCTAAAGTTAGTGCTTTTGGTACAAAAATAAATTTCGTGTATGTATCAATAATGATAGGTTGCAATGTATATCACAAGCATTAATACAAATAAAATGATCTCTCGGATTCATCACCACGCTTAGAAAACTTACCTTTAATTTATGGATAACGACATGTACAAACCTTAACATCGCTTTCAATTACAGTATCAGAGTGCTCTTACGATTATACGATCCAATAGGATTTGAAATTTAATATATATTTTGTTAAATTCCAGGTTAAGGCCGAGTAGTCAAGTCTAAATAATGTGAATGCTCGAATTTGACATTCCCTACCGGATATGTACCTGAAGTTTTTACGTGATTCATGCAATTATTACTTTGGATTTATTTTCAGCAAGAAGATTTAGAGATATCTCACCGAAGTGATTGTCGTGCATTTCCGATGACTCTTGCTACGCTGGAATAGTAATGAGTTCAAGTTAAGGTTTTTTACGAGGGTTCTAGCTGAGTATTGTTAAAGGGCAATTTCAAGGGAAGACTACAGGCAAGTGAGAATTGTAATGGGAAATAGGAACTCTACCAAAACCGCAAGTTCTATGAATTTTAGCGAAGAAGAAGACGAAGAAGAGAATTGGACAGGTTGGTTAGAAGGGAATTCAAAAGCAAATGAGAAATTCGTGCCCTCATTCCCGGGTACACAAATCTTAACCATACAGCCTGTGTATCGAGTAGCATCGGAAAATGTGGCCTTCAATCATCTGGAAACAAAGACTCAAATAATCAAAAAAACTAAACCAAAATCAAGACGGAACAGGACAATTGCTTACTATACCAAAGGGAAGACAGATTTTGGAGGGATTCGCTATCAATATGATGATCTAGGCTCGTCAGATGAGGAGAGCGAAGAAAGAGCAAGTGTCACAGAGAACAACAATGGCAATAAATGCAACAGGAATGAGATGGTTCAATCACACCAACAGCAACACACTGAAGAACCTTACATCAGCAACGTAAGAATAATTTCGATATTTCGCCCTTTCATCATACAAACCAGTTGAAGATGATAGTGCTTTATTATTGATATTGTTCATAAGAGTACAGAACTGTACAACAAGCAGAAATACACCCTTGTGATAATACATGAAATTGCTGTTTCACTTTTTTATTTTTATTCATAAAAACGAGATTCAATTGGGAGTTTCGAAATACATAGACTATTGTTTTGACATATTTCAGTGGGGTCTAAGCATCTTTGTATTTTAATCTAAATAATGTTTAGCCACCGTATGTAAATTCACAGATCACGACCATCAGAAATTCTAAGGATTTGTTTAGATAAAATATTTAAATTTTCGCCTAGTGTCTTTATCCTGAATAGGGCATCAAACTCAAAACACTTCTACAAAACGGCTTCCGTGTCGCCTATGAAATATGATTTTACACTATTTAAGACATTTTAAGGCAAAGTTTTGAGAGAATTGTTTTTTTTTCTTTGTGGACAACACAGCAGGTGATTCATGTATTGAATAATCGCCATGCTGTTGGATTATTATCTTTCTGTAATTTAGAAAGGATTTCACGCCACATCATCATCATCAACAAATCATCAAGGAAAAAAGGAAAATCTCCTTTATTCAATATTTTTATTTGCTTTTATTTTTCGTGGGAAAGATACGGTGCGAGAATGGGAAAAATCTCTGCATTTTTAAAGCGACTCAACTTCTAATAAACTCAAGGAAAGCGTATTATAAGTTACTTTAGTTTATCATGTTATAGTCTCTGCTTCGGATTATTTTCTCTGTTATACGGTACTAGTGTGTTACTTGAAAAACGAGCGCTTGACCGTATTGAAAACGGTTGATAAGGGGAGATTTTTAACGGCAATTTCCAAATGGAATCCTGTGAAAAACATTTCTTTTTCTCTTACAGCAACTTCAGAAAAGAGGATTTCCCACCGGGAGAGTCTATGTTTCTGTTTCATACGATGCTATTACACAGAGATTAAAGGTCACTCTATTGAAAGCAAAAAATCTCAGCTGCAAAAGAACCGAAGGAAAAGACAAATGTGGAATAAACTGCTCCGGTAGGTATTTTTGTATGCTGCGTTTGTTTTAAGGTATGGGTTCATAAAATATTGTATAAGTAAGATAGGCCATTCTTTAAGCTTTAAAACGACATACAAACGTCAACGACTCTCGTAGCATGAATTACGGTGACGCGACAAGGACACCTCATTTTCGTGTACCTCATTTTCATCTGAGAAAAAAAGGGCTCTCGGTGTGTGTCTGCATGATAACATGTCCTCACGCCGGTTTCTTTATTACCGCTGTTGTAGCTACGTATTAGAACCTATATTAATTTTATGCATACATACACACACATACATGGACTTTATTTATGCATTTAATTACTTTTCGCCGATAAAAAACAACAACAAACGAACAACTATTAATAGCTGTTTCCCATGTCTGCCGGTGACCCCAGCCCAGCCTAGAAATTTATATTTTCTAGTCCCTTTTTACGAGTGGATATGCGAAGCATAGAAACTAGTATTGCGATGAGTGGGAAGTTACGGGTGTACGGCGTCGTTGTCGTTAGTTCAACCACGGAAAATAGGATAGAAAAGGTTTAAAAGAGGAAAAAACGTATCTCATGAATGGATGAAGTTCTCTAAATATTAAATTGGGTGCAATTGACTACAAGTAAGGGGTGGACCATTAGAAGTTGGGGGAGGGGGGGCCTTCAAAAAAAAAATCTTGCAGAGATTCAAACTAGGAAATAAAAATCCTACAAAGACATGGCTTGGGTTCTCATTAAAAAGATGTGTTAAGTAGTTATTCCAGCAACTTCTACTTCACTTCATAAAAATTTCGGCGCGCTTCGCGCGCATTAAAAATATCATCAAATATTTAGTCGGTGAGAACTCACTCACCGAAGACACTGCCCTCGCGCCGTTTACAAGAACAAGTGTATCTTGCCGAGGAAAAACAAACTCTCCCAAAAAATGCCCTGCAGTGATAGGCCTGGCAGGCAGTCACTATGTTCGAAAGAAGAACACTTAGGTAAGCGTGAGTTCGACGTTACACGTATAGAAATTCGTCATGTGGACCGCTTCACACAAATGAATAATAATAATTTGCGGCATCAATAATAAAACCTACAGGCATTGTTTACTATACACAAAAAACGGAACGTTTGTCTACCTGTCTCTGAGGCTTGATGAAATGCGTTTATAAAAATTCGAGCGCGTTTCGCGCGCAACGGAAGAAAAAGACCTCTACCATGTCAAATAGGGACCGGGGGATGGCGAAAACGTTTAACAGCTTCATTCTTTTTAACGGCAACCAATAAAAATATATCATAAGAACATTTGTTGTATCTATACATACAGCAACAAGATTTTCTTAATCCATTTCTGAACCAATATAGTATAAAAATTTTTGTTGATTTGTTGATGCGGATTTGGACGGCAAGTGGGAACGGAACGCCACGGGAACAGGTAGTGCTCGATGCGCAAGATACCCCTCGTAAGTTTATCCTTTTCCACTTTTTTGTGTCTGCGAAAAAAAAATTCGTACATGGCCTTCGAGTCCGAAAAAAATTCCTGCACAACCTGATCCCCGAAAAAAAATTCATACGCAAAAATATTGCCACCCCCCTCCCCCAATTTCTAATGGTCCACTCCTAAATTGACACGAGAATGGCTTCATAACCACGGGCAACAGGATAAAGTTTTAAGTTTAATCTGTAAAAATATAAATATATTTCAGGAAGGGATGAACTTCAGGCAACCAAAGTTAGGGGTAGTTGTCTATGTGGTGAGAGGGGTGCAAGTACTGTGTCACGTGATATGATATAACCGCGGGCAACAGGATAAAGTTTTAAATTTTATATGGGAAAAATGTATACCTTTAAGGCAACCAAACTTAGTGAAACTTTGTCTGTAGTTATGGGGTGCACGTACATTGGCACGTGATATGATGTCATAACCACGGGCAACAGGATAAATGTGAAAAAAATATATATATCAGGGGATGAGCTTTAGGCAACCAAATCTTAGTGGAACTTGTCTAAATGGTATGGTAAGCATTTGATCTTTGTAAAGTCAACTCCAATAGTGCCATTCTCATGACTGGGGCAAAGGTTTCCAAAGTGAACCCCGACGTCCTCTCTATATCCACGAGTTGGCGATAGCGTCGCTTTGATTTAATCTGTTGAGCGTTTCTCAGTTCTAGTGGGAGTTTGTTCCATAGAACTGCCCTACTAATTAAGCCGAATGTAGCTGGTACGCGGTTTTGGTATGGCCAGCATTCTTTCATGATGAGATCCCCGCGTAAATCGTACGGTTTAGTACGAAAATCAAGCATTCGAGCTAGATAATCTGGGGCTAGATTGTTAGGGACTTGAACATAATGATTGAATTTTGTTTTGAGATAACTGGAAGATACATCATTCCGGATCGAGTTCGCAACGGGTTCTCTTTCCGGATTGAAGATTTGACTCAGTTCGAGCTTCATTCTGGTGTCATGAAAATATGGACCTGGTGTCATCTCCGATCGGGATTACCAACTCGGCGACAGTGAAGGCCTTCATACAGCGCATCATACTGTATTTTGTATAAAACAAACTCAATAAAGGTTGCTTGCAGTCCCTTATGTGCCAAACAGCGCGGTGAATAAAATATAAAGCCCAGTTCCCATTGCCAAAGCAAGCATTATTAAATTAGGTACTAGGATAGATTCATACTTGCTTTTCGATTCCCTATTTTAAACGCAACCTCAATTCAAGACACATCCTCAGGAACAGTCTGTGCACCATCTGAAGTTCTTTCTGAGATGATGTAACCTTTCGGCAGTGAAGAAAGTATTAGGGGAGTAGCTGACAGATCACTAAGCTAGTGCTTCTTGTTTTCTTTTAGATTCCTTTGTAAAGTTCACTCTGAAGGATGACAAGAAAGAACTTCAAACCCACACCTCAGCTATCAAGAAGGGATATTCTGAAGTTCTCTATTACGAGAATCATGCTTTTGACATTGAAAACACTAATCTCCAAACACTTTGTCTGGAAATATCTGCCATCCACTGCAGCAAGCCACATTTGATTCAACATAATCATGAAATAGGAAAGGTTGTTCTGCAAGGGGAGATAAACGAGAACTCAGTGGTTGACAGTCAACTCGTAGAAGCTTTAAGGCATCCTGGTCAGGTGGTATACGAGTGGCATACGATACGAAGCTAGATCCAGTTCTAATACTGGGTCCACACTAGGGCTGAAACATTCAGACTAATGTTTCAAAATTGATCTCGTCCATTTCACTTCCGGTGAAATATCACAACTGACAATGTGTTGTTTGCATCTAATAATATCTACTGTGTTGACATTTGTACCAAATTTCACCTGAGGCTTAAAGTTAAACAGAAATAGGAGAAATAAAAATTAATCATCCTGTTTCAAAAAATGCCTTTATCTTGTCAGTTTGTACCTAAATAAACAACGCAAGCATTTATGAGGATAAAAAAAACTGGCTAAAACTCGCTTAAAAGTATAGTTCTGTCCAAATACTATTCTAGCAGGGATTAATTTAGGTCAAAACGAAAGCTGCAGACGGTCAGCTCAGTCTGGGGAGCCTATGCTCTGAGCTGATTTTCAGTCAATGCAGGGGCCCTGGTTCCGTGTCATAGAGTTCATAAAACATCAATTCATTATTGGCATTGAGTCCGTGTTTTAGGATTTTGGAGTCATTTTCCGTTTGCGTTTCCGTGCTTTCGGCCGCCATTCCTTATTTTAGGTACGCCCTCCTAAACCACGAAGTCACCGAAGCCGAAATCCCCGTAGTTCTTTAGGAAATCAATCACAGACGTGCGATTGAGGTTTACTAATCCAAAGAAACTAGATAGCGAATGAATCTGCCATTCAAAGCATAAAACTGATCGCTTTGTAGTAAAAGGGCTTTTTAACAAACATAGGCTAGTATTTAGTTATCCATCAGTTATTTGGATGTTTTTTTACTTCACCAAAAGTGTGCTAAATTCGTGACAGCTCCTTTAATTTCACTTCTTTTTACAATTTGTACCTCAGGCCTAGGATTTAGACAATATTTACTTAGCAAAAAATTGATCTCATTCAGCTTTGGGTTTCTTCGCATGAGCGTGCCCGGGAAGCCATTCAAGCCCGGGAAGGGGGACTCCCCATAAAAATAGACGGGGGTGCTCGTCCTATCCCTTAGGGTATAAAATTCACCCAACTGCTATCTCTTAGGGGTGTCCAAAGAGTTTGCTATCCCTTAGGGGGTCTCACCCCAAAGGCGACCCAGAAATTCTAGCGATAATAGAATAAATTGTTTCAACTTGATGGTAATTTCAAGACCGCAATGACATTAGGATTTTCCACATCCAATTTGCTATCTTTTAGGGTTAAAATTCACTGTTCACCACACCCAATTTGCTATTCCTTAGGGTTAAAATCTTTTTCATTCAATTGATCAAACGACATATAAAAGGACACAGGGTTTCGGTTTGGGCTTCACTGGTGTTTATTTAAAATTAGATATATGACCAGATATATGTTTATGTATGTGTACATGTTTACATTCGAGTAAAGAAACCTTCCAACACTTGAATTACACAAGTATGTTACCAGGGATAGTATAATAAACGCCGCAGAAAAAGGGGTAGGTGGGTGGGAAGTTAAAAGCACACACGAGATAGAACAACTGAGGTCCTAACAGCGCAACCCGAGTACAAATACAGTCCATCGCATAGCGCGGAAAAGCCGCCAAACCCACCCATTTCCTTTGGCGCATAAATGATACATTCTTGCGGTCTTATATAATACTGAGCGGAACACGTACATTATAGCACTATCTACAATCTAGCTTTAAACCTTTATTAATCTAGCGAATAATAAAAACCTAAAATTAATTTTCCCGACGAGCACCCCCGTCTATTTTTATGGAGAGTCCCCCCCCCCCCCCCGGGCATTCGAGTGTGCGCGCCAAGAGATTAAACAAGCAAAAAACGCGCAGCTGAAAAAAACCAGTGTCCATGTTTCTGTTGTTGCGCAAGAAGCAACTCTTTGAAGCGTTAATACTCATAGTTAGTAGATTCAAATTTTAAGGCTCGAACATGGTTCATTGGCTCCATCTACTTCCGCTTCGCATATGAAAGACAAACCAGAAATCAAATGTGTTCTCATCGAATTCGTATGCGTTCTAATGGAGAACGGAAGTCACCTGTCGGGGTAAATTTATTAGACATCAATTTTATAAGAACCTAACTGTAAATATGTGAAAAAATATTTCGCCTAACTCAGAAAATAGTAGGTTCTTATACGATGGTTTTTACTGTATTTTGAGATTGTCGAAGGTGTGAAGCTAGACTGAAGCTGCGCTTTCCTAGACGAAAGTAATAAAAATGCCTTTCTGCATTTCTTTTCACGCTGGTCACTGATTTTTATAACTCTGCCAACTCTAAAGAATCAAACCGTGTGAATCAAACTTAAGGGTGTCTTTAAAGTCTAAACGAAGACCAACAAATAAAATAATTATTTAAAGAGTGAATTAATATATTAAAAAGTGAATGTAAAGACCATTGAAATAAGAACATTTATATAAGATATATGACCAATATCGCATTTATATTATACTTGTATATACAAAAGATGCAATATGGTCTTCATAAATATATTTAAAAAAAAACCGTGTTGAAGCAACTTCCTTCGATCGCACAACTATAACACGTACCAACTACAAACATCAGTCAGACTTGGTCTAGAGGTTCTACAGAACCTAGCAGGTTACTTATATGTTTGATTCAGGGAACGCTTTGAAAACACAATAACTCGTTGCAGAGTTCACAGGGGGGGGGGGGGGGGGGTCACCTTTCAACACCCTTCGTCAAGAAAAAACTTTTATTGTAGGTAGGTTATGTTCTTCGTTTAGAATGCTTGGCAAATCGCTCATGTAAATGTTGAACAGAGTTGGTGACAGTATACACCCTTATGTTTGAACATTTAATAAAATTGGGCATCAAAACTTTTTAAGTTTGATAAATCCTCGCCACGAGAAGGAGAAAATCGGAAAATATATACACGATTGCTACGAATTGAGAAAAAAAATTGCAAAATGACTCTTTATTCTATATATTTTTCAGGGATCCGCCACCCATGTACACTGTGCTCGGTGCCTGAATAAACTTGTCTTGTCTTGTCTTGTTCCTCCGTGGGGTGGGGGTGGGGGGGGGGGGGGGGGGGGGGGAGAATGGATATTTTCTTCTGGAACTACACATTCTGTTTTATTTTCTTCTGTATTCTTTGTGTTCTTTGATTTGATATTTGCTCAGGATAGGAAAGGGCTAACCCTCAAGGCATTTGACTTTTTCCACTGCGATGTTATTTTACTTAAAGAGTGCAGTATTCGAGGATTCGAGAACGTAAGCAATTGGACCGAAATTCCTGTGGTTTCTCAAATATTGGTTTTTGAGAATATTCTAATCATTACAGCTAGCAAAGTTCCGCGAACTACAAACAAGCAAAGCTCTCAAATTCAATAATAGATTATTAATATCATTTTGGAAAAAAGCTTACTTTGATGTAACAGAGAATAGCAAACCCTGAAATTGTGTTACATCCAGGTGTGCGCAATATCAAAAACACTTCAAACTTCAACGACTGAATGCACTTTTATAAAGAAAATTAGTTATTTTTGGAATGTGATGAAAGCCTCTTGTTTAAAAGACAGACTCAGTTGAGTCGCAGCGCAGAAGTAGAAGTGGAGCTAAGCGGTGGTGTCTTCTTCAACTTCCTTCGCGAGGTCCACGAAACCATGAAGTCACCTTCTACAATTCTTCTGATTCTTTCGGTATGCGATTTCGCTAAGAATGATAATTTGATTTTATATCGTCACTTTGGTGATCGCGGCCAAAATAACCTCGCTTGTCAAACTTCTCGTTGCTTTCCCCTCTGTTTCTCTGGGTTTGTTTGCCCTGAAAACACAACGGGAACGCTTGCTACGCAAGCTACACTAATGTTATAAATGCATGTGTCCCCCCTTGGAAACGACTCCTCAAACTGAATTTGAAGATACTTCTAACAATCTTGAATCATTTTAAAAATCCCTCCATCAGAGTACTATATTTGCTACAGAGAGAAAGTGCAAAGAATTGCGAATTGGCTTTAGGACCAAGCCGAGCACTTTTGAACCAATTCAGGTGAATGGTAAAACCATCGAAACGGTGTCTCATGCTAAAATACTTGAACTCCACGTTTCTTGCGACCTATAAAGTGGAACCAACATATCGAGGAAATTACCAAACAGGCAAGGAAGCGGCTCTACTGCTTACGTCAACTTAAGCGAGCCGGCCTTGCGCCCGAAGAACTTTTGCAGTTCTATCAAACCTGTATGGCCAATCTCAGAATATGCATGTCCAGTCTTTCACAACGGCCGGACTATTTATTACAAGAGCTCGAGCGCATAAAGAAACGGGCCCTGCTAGTCATGTATGTACCCGTTTAAAAACTACGATGAGGCATCGTGCAAATCCGGTGGCCTTGTTAGACTGTGCCGCGAGACGCTCACGAAGCAGCTTTTCAGCAAGATATTAGGAGACACTAACAACAGGTTACACAAGCTGCTCCCCGCGACGAACACTTGTAAATACACTTTAAGAAATGCGCGCAGGTTTAAACCAAGCTTTAAAACGCTCCGTTTTATACTACATAACGCACTAAAGGCCTGACAATCCTATAATGTAGTTTTTGCTTTTTGTATTTTAACTGCTGTAAATGACTATCTATCTTGCTCTTTATCGACTCTTTAGATATGTCTTTTGCCGATATGTAGCGTGAGGTGTCTCGACCAGATGCAAGTCCTTGATGAAGCCCAAAAAGGTAAATGTATACCATATTCCATTCTTATATAGAATATTCCGTATTCTATACCCGATTGCTGTGATGGGACAAACTATATCAAGATCTAATCAGCCTCAATTGTTAAAAACTACCTCAAAATATAAGAACCTAGTGCTGACCTCGAAAATTATAGGTTCTTGTGTGTGAGTTTTTAATGTAGCTCACCCTTTATGGAGTGGATGTCAGATGACTATCGTGAGTGCGTTTGCTCCTAAACATTTTTTTCAGAATTTGTGTATTTACTTTGCGTTTTGTTTACCACAGTCATGAGATAGTCGTGAGAAATCGGCTCTATTATATACGGTGACCAGATATCCATGTGAATAAAAATCGTATCAGTGAAGTGATACTATATCACTTCACGGCAAGAATAAAGACTCGCTCGAAGAGGACTCGCTCGGAGACTCGCTGGTTCGCGTTATGACACGTAAATAAACTCGTGAATAAAAACGATATCAAGTTCTTGCCATGTAACAATCTCTATCTATTGATGGTCCGTGATTGTATAACTCCATCATTGTATAATGTCAGTCGATTTAAGTTTTGGACCAATATCCACGAGTGCTTTTGTGGTCGACATTGTTTCGCAAGGTTAATCAAGAATCCAAATGATTGCACTTCAATTCCATTTCCGTGATGAAAAATGCTAACGATCTTGGGCAAACCCAGTTTCAGCTTCCCGTCTTGGGATTTTTTTTTTTTAATTGGCCTCCTTTACTACCATTTTCATAATTCTGCGAACTCTACGTCACAAACCGCGGTTTGGCTTCCGTCAATCAAAACAGAAGCCAAAGCGCAGTTTGGCGTTTGAAAAATATAAAACAGAATAGTGAAAATAACAGTAAAAAGTCCTACCAGGGACTTGAACACTCCTGAAATTCATGTTTTCCATTACTAGGAGTGCATCCAGGTTTTTTTGCATGAATATATAATGGCTGATTGGCACTTTTAAACCGCACCGGGGGGTTGAGGACCTACGGAAAATTTTCCAGGGGGGTTGTTCTCTGGAAATTCCACGGGAGGGCGTGTGTCTGGAGACTGGATATTCCATAAGGGGGAGGGGTAAAAAAGGTTACTTTCCAGGGGCATTTTATCCAAACAGATTTTCCAGGGGTATTTTGCCAGAAAAAATGGAAATCCCAGGGGAGGGGATCCTTTATTAGGTTGAAAATTCCAAGGGAGGGGGTCTGTTTCGCGAGTGGAAATTCAACCCCCCGGTGCGGTTTAAAAATGCAATCAGCCAATGTGTATCTGGCTTCGATATCATTGTGTATGAAAACTGCTAGTATAGGAAGATTTATCGGACAAGTTAGAGAGTACCTCTCGCCACGTCATCAATACCAAATTTGCATAAATCTTTGATCTCACATATCTCACGAACCAAAAAGGCATTGAATCAAACTTTTCGGCATTCTTGTTTGTTCAAGCACAACTTCTTCTCTCCGGGGTGATATGCACTTTGAAAATAAGAGCAGGGTCTGGATGGGGGGGTCCGCATGTCGGTAGTCAGTTAAAATTTCGGTAATTTGTCGGTAGTCAGTTAAAAATTTCGGTAGTCGGTAAATTTAAGTAAATAATTAAAAAGTAGTACAATTGAAATTTAAAAACAATGTTAGTTACTCTCAGGTTCTACGACTGGAGTCTCGTTTTAGATATTTTGCATTTTTCTGAGTAGTAAGCGCTGCATGCAAATCAGTAAATAGTCATTTTCGCGCGCTCTGATTGGTTCCTGAAGCTGTAGTAGATATCCAACATAAGCATAATTTTTTTTCAGTAAATATAGGGATTCGAGCCCCTTGATTGGCCAATAAATTTAATTTATTCAGCTTGCTAATTTATTTACTGGCAGCAGGGAAGTGTGAGATCTTTTTCAAGATGGCTGCTGCAAACAGATTGGCAGAATTACTGTAACAGAAGGAGAAACATTTGAAATGAAAAAAGTCTATATGTTTTGGAGACGTTATATCTGTTATCCCGTGTTTTATGTTTCTTTTTGCCATCGAATATAAATTATTTTAGCATATCTCAACAATAAAAAGAGAGAAATGTCCTAGCCTTTTCAGCACTCATTTCTGCAGCTCTCACTCACACAATGATAAGCTACACGGGAGTAAACCCGGGCCTCCCAAAAACCGGGGGCACGGTAATAAAAACCCAAGGAAGCTTGTAGGGAAAGTTGATTACCTAAGTAATGGTCCGTATAAGAACTAGGCAAGCCAACGGCCAAGCACGCTGGAATGCAATTAATTTCTATTGAAAATATAGGCAATTTCATTGGCTTAGACATAAAAATCAGTAAAATCACTATGCTAGAAAAAGTTGTCTGAGGATTTTTAGGGGATTTAAGCACGTGGTACTCACAAACAGGACATGCAATTTTCAAAGACTTAAAAATTTAGAGCCCAGCATGTGAAGTTACCGCATGCAGGGTGCACAATCGCAGAATTTTGTCTTTTACTCTTCTGCTTTTGCATGATTTTTTTTTCTGGGGAACGTACCTTGTAGAAGAATATTTTTTTTTTTCAAAAGTATCCTCGTTTGGCCACCTCAACGCAAGTGAACAAAAGTCTGTGCAAGTCACAACTTGCATCGACGTGTGTGAACTTGCCAACCTGGTCGTTTTTCAAAATGGCGGTTGACTCGGGAGAAGACCCTGGGGTGGCTGAGTCACATATGACCGTTTTGAAACAAAGGACAACCTCGTTCCCAAGTCTTCAAACAGTGGTCATGTGACTCAGCCTCCCCCAGGGTCTTGTGCTCGACCAACCGCCATCTTGAAAATTACCCACAAGATCCTGGGAACGAGGTTGTGAACTTGCGTTTCGTTTGCAATTTGGCCAGGGCTTTATATAGAAGCGCTCGGGTAGTAGATAGTCGAGTTCGTAGATAGTCGAGTTCGAATATAAATTAGGATTTATGTATGTTGACGATAGAAATAAAGAGTTTATAATACGAGCAATATTAAATGTCGGTAGTCAGTAAATATTTTTTTGTCGGTAGTCAGTAACTTTTTCCCCGTTTTGTCGGTAGTCGGTTATTTTTTAGGCCGTTTGTCGCTAGTCGGTTAACCCCATCCAGACCCTGTAAGAGGATTTGAACAACTTTTAGGAATAGACTCGCTGTTTATTTGCCCTCTGATACTGTCGGACTGCTAAATGTTTTTTTTTTCATTGCCTTTTTAAGTATCTTTGTCAAGTGTTCTGTTTTGCACAATTTAAACGCGTAAGCAAAGTGAATTGTTTTTTTTCGAAGCTTATCATAACCTAATTAAACAGACCCTGTAGACCCACTGCATTCTAAAACCAGACATTTTTATTAATAACATTCAAATGAAAATTCCTGCCTCTTCCCCGAGTGCCTTCTTACTGGCTACACGGCGCATTCGACATCTAAGACGGCCTAGTCGGACTGCAAAATTTTTTTTTTCATTGCCTTTTAAGCGAAGCGACTTTTTTTTCGAAACTTATCAGAACCTAATTAAACAGACCGCGTAGACACACTGCATTCTAAAACCAGACATTTGTAATAATTACATTCAAATTCAAGCGTCTCGTGGTAAATCCGTGGGCCTCTTGTAACTCGGTTTGTTCCTATATTCATCAGCGAGCGATGTTATCAACAAAGAACTTACTACCGATAACGAGATAGCATATCAAGCTGACGAACTAAACCTTGAAGTTCAGCCAGATGGAGGTATATAGATAGTACGCCTAACAATTCTTATATAAAAACAAGTGGAAACGTAGACGGTTAAGGCTGTGAAAAACAAAACACCAATTGGTGTACAGAACAAAGAGCAACAAATGAACTTTCTTTTGTTCCTGTACACCAACATCGGGCTGCCAATGACGTCACGTGCAAACCAGGAATAAAACGTCTTTAGTCAAATCACACTAGTGGTCAATGCTGCGTCCTGATTGGTTGACCTACTATATACTATATTTAAGCATTAAAGCACAACTTTTTATGACTTTATCGGCGCAATAGAGCACGCGTGATGTTGGAAGAGACCTCTCCCAACATAAACAAGTGCTCTATTTACCGAAAGTCATGCATAGAAAGTTGTGCTCGGATGTTCGGATGGTGGAATGAGAGAAACCGCTTCAGAGTGTCAAGCTTTAAGAGGCCGTCTCCCTAAGAGCGGTCCACTCGGTTCACGGTTGAAAATTAGTTTCCCTAAACATTCATACCATAGAAAGTACTATCTATCCCCATCACCAAAGTGCAGTTTTTATTTCGATCAAAGTGATTTACGTGATTTTTTTCGAGCTTTTTCTGATCCGACCCGAAATAGCCCCAGTACGGCTTTTTTTCGGGGCCCGATACCATATTTTCAGACTGGAGGAAATGGAGGAAAGTCGTAAAATATTTTCCTTACTTTGCTTTCCCTGTGTGGTTTATCATCAAATCTAATAGTTTAAAGTGATAACTGGCCTTGTTTGCATTGAATTTGGATTTTTGAGCGATTTCTGTTAGACGCGCCAAACACATTTTCCGTAAACCTATAATTCATGCTCCCAGATTATTGCTAATTTCTCACTTGTGGGACTAGATCAGAACAGGAAACAGCAATCCATCACAAGAACTAGTGCTACATTATAGAAATATCGAAAAAAATTTCCGGCAAAGTCTGTTTTGTAGCGAGGAGAAGAGAGCCAAGTTGACGGTTTTCGCGTGACATTGAATTGCGTGACACGCATAGTTTTCATTCACTCAATTACAATATGCGTGATTGTCATTTTATTTTCTTATTACAAGTGACTCTAAATTATCATTTTCTAATTGAAAACTACACGACTGACATAAAATGGTGTTGATGTTTAAGGATTTTCCCATACCGAGGCCTAATGACTTATCAAACCTGCTCTTAAACATTTTGATCGAAGTTGATTTTGATCGAAGTTTCCCACGTCCTTTGCTTTCTAATTGAGTTCTAAATAATTCAATTTAAAGGTCATATTCAACCCTCCCTGATTAGTACAAATCGTTTTAGCTTGATAAATGAATAAATTCAACTGCGTCTCGGTAATTTGGTTCCTCGACTTATTACCATACACTAATTATTCAATCGCGCAATAATCTAAAACTACGGCTAAACTAGTACATGTAGCGAGACACATGTAACTAGTCACGTAGCCCAACACAGCAGTGTACCAACATTTGTGTCCTGTGTGTTTCCACAAGTGACTAAACTAGGAAACATGGCACGGCGCGTTGTTTGAATGTTGTTCTGCGAAGTGTCCCGACTACAAAATTTGTCGCGCGCAACGATGTTTCTCACGTGCTAAACCGGAAGAAAGATGCACAACAATGTTGCGCGCTACATTTCGTTTGAGCTCCAAACTTCTCTCTGGCAACATGAAAAACGTAAGAGATTCAATTTATTAAATTCTGTAAATATAAATTCGGTCATAACTTTAAAAAGTTTATAATATTCGTGTGACGGATATCAAACTTGGAGGACAGTGGGATGTATCTTTTAGCAATAGTTTAACATACTTCCATCTTTATTTGCGTTAACACTTTAAATAATATCCCAGCTACAGTGGAACCCCTTGTTCCTTATTTTACACGAAATTTGAAAATTGGTGTCCAATTTAACTGCCTCATATAGGAAGTCTTAGCCAGCCAATTCGGTTCAACCAAAACTGAGATTTTGTAGAAGCAACTTGATGAGGTAAGTTTTCTTTCAATTCATGCTTAACATTTGCGATAAGGATCACTCTATTTTATAGACGCTGTAGAATATAGTTTTTTTAAGTTTGTCAAGAAAGAACGAACTATTACCTCGGGAAATTATGAGACGGTAAGGGGGTCCATGGCTAAAATGATTCTGGCTGACAGAGAGCGAGATCTCATATTTACCGCCGTGGTTGATTACATTTGCAATCTTTTAGAGCATCGCAAAGCAGGTCAGTAAGCTCTGCCTTCTTCTGTTTTGAACGAAATGGTATTTCAAAATGAGTAAGCATAGTTTTCAGCATCTTCACATTAAAGTTACTGATCTTTTTTTCCTGGAAGTACTCGCATAGATTGAAAGTGTCATATATAATGGGATGATGAAGGCCGAGGCTCTCAGTAATTTCTTCTATCAAATCGTATCTCGCTGATTCTCTGACTTCTTCCTCTGCCATATCTTCCTGCTCGTACGCGCTCTCTGGAAAGCTAGTTGCATCCTTTGAAGAGGACCGTCTTTTAGAAGCCAGTCTTGAAAAGTAGCCCGCTATTTGAGTCTTTGATAACCATTCTTTCCGCTCAAATCTTCTCTCGTTTTTCTCGTTTCGCGCTTTTCTCATTTCGTGTGACACTTGCTCTGGGTCTGCTTTCCTTCCAGTTGTTTCTCCCATTTCGAATTTTGCGATCAGATACTGTCGAACATTTTCTGAGAACCGAGTAGCGCCCGTCCTTGGTTTCGCTAAAGCCCAACCCATTGCTAGTGACGGACATTGTCTGGGAGTTTCCTGACGAATCAGATAGGAACTGCTTGTTGGCTTTGCATTATACATGTCAATAGTAGAGAATTTTTCCGCCCATTCCATCCTCAGTGTGTCATAAATTGTCTCATCCTTTTTCTTCTGAGCAGCTGGCCTGCCTTCATGTAAACCAGCCTCTATGTGAAGTTCAAGTTCTGAGAAGGAGTCAAACGTGGAGCTACAGCCACTTTCCGAGCATACAAACAAGGACGGTTGATTGTCCTCGTTTCGAGGTTCCTTGCGCTGATTTAATGGCACGACTCTTATTTCACGGGGTTTAAAAAAATGCTGCCCCTCAACTTCCTGTATATTGGTTGGTCCTTGGTGCGAGACATACAATGTATCCCAGGGGGTTAACTGACCACTTCCAACGCCATAGGCTTTCCAAGATCGAACGCCCTTTTCTTCTAAACAAAAGTTATGAAATTGGCCAAAGTGTTTTATTTTGTTTACTTCTAAGTTCTGACTTGATATATTTAAAGTGCACACAGCCGCCGTTGTTCCTTTTACTGGCCTCTCTTTCAAAGCTGTTCGCATATCGGACACATTCAGAATATCATGGCCCTCAGCGCAATACCTTCTTATTGAAGCTTTCATGGGACATAAAACTCTGTCGCATATGTCTTTACCCTGCTGGGGCTCCGAAAAATCGTAGCGCCGAACAGTGACCCCGACACGCTCGCCCACATCTCTTACTGCTGCAATGAGATTGCTTGTGTGGTAGCAACCTGCTTCATCAGAGCGAAGATAAACAGTTTTTACGTCAGGAAAGTCTGATTGGATGCTACGGAATAGGTTCTCTAATATCGACGTCACAGCAAACCAATCCTGAGAACATGAATCGAAAAGGTGCGCGTAAGAAAGAACGCGATTTTTTCCCTGACTGTCACAAGTCACGACACTGCTTACGTGCCAGCTAAGGCCACGTTAAGCGAACCAATCGCTCTGCTTTTCTCTATATCTCAACTGAAGAAATTTCATGGCCCAGTCAATCACAAGCAAGGCGGAGTTTTGGTCTAGGTTAAGAAGCACGTCCTGTTTGGCGCACTCCTGGTTGACGCCACGGATTATTTGGCATTTCCACGCAATTATTTTGTTCTTAGAGTCCTCAAAATCATATAACAGGTCATCCCGATGCTCGTTATTGTACAACATATTCGTATGAGTTTTGATGCACAGTTCTATCTCGTCAAGCAAAATCTTCAAGTCTTCGCAATAACTGCAGGACAAAGGATGAGACTCGTGCGTGCACGGGCGTTGTAGCTCGGATATACATGGGTCACTCAATGAAAACCGCCGGCAATGGTCGGCACATTCGCTCTCTTCTGGTGCGCAGTCGTGTTTGTAGCTTGTCTTCAGATAATTCTTTCCATTATTTAATCTGGTCTTCAGCTTCTCCATAGTTTCCCTGCCAGCCCCGACCTCTTTCAATTCACCAATGATGCTACCAAGTCGTTCGAAGGCCGACACGCCCTCTGCCGCAATATTGTCCAGTCCACTAAGCGACTTTTGCTGGGAAGCTTCTCGTACCTCGAGTATTCTGTACATAGTGGAGCGGCTAATCGGCTGGAATGACTCCTCCTCGCAGTGCTGTAAGTACTGCATGATCATTGTCGACCTAGTGATCGTACGAATGACATTTGGCATAGTTATCTGCCGACCATCGTTTAACGTTAGTGTCCTGGTTCCAAACGCGACGTCCTGGTAGAAATAAGGCCGATTTATGAAATCCACAAAATGTTCTACTTTGTTCGTGTCTAGGCGCACACGGTGGTTTACAACTTTAGGAACAACTGACCCAGGCCCCCTCTTCTTTGCGTGCCCTCTAGCAAGCTTTATTTGCCGTAAACTAAGTTTCTCGTACGGTTCGTGAAAAACCTGTAGTTGTTTCATCGTATAACGATATGCGTATATACTGAGGATTTGTAGTTTTACGTTTTTAGTTTGCGCATCTCGATAAGCTGACATTAGAGCGATGAGATCATCTGTTGGCCCATCACATGCCTGTTGTTTGACTGTCTGGAAAAGTTTGTCACCGTCCTGAGGCGCAATAAAACTACATATGGTGCGACATGCATCCGTCGCTCTCTCGACACAAACATTTCTGTCCTCGGGTGATGCGTCGTCCAATGAAGTCGACAGCCGGAACTCCAAAGGCTCAAGGAGAGGGGCTGTTGTGTGCTCAGAAATCTTTCCTAGTGCCTCATTGTACTCTTCTAACGCAGACCTTTCAGGTCTATCAAGCAAATCGCACAGATCTTCCACTGAACACGCACTCCCGATATCACTTAGACATCCCGGCGTCCAATCCTTACCAGCAGCACGAGCTGTACGGGGCGTCTCTGGTACTACAGAAGGACTGGAGGCCACGCCCTCTTTTACAGTATTCACTCTTCTGTTACACAAAAGACAAAAAATGTTTGAATGTGGAAGGCATAAATTCAGCATTATCGAGTAACCATTATTAGCGAAAAAGCGCATCGTCTCATTACCTTTTTCTCACTTGATAGCCACTTCTACTTGGAACCTCAAATTTCCCATCATCGGTCGGCTGATCTTTTAATAACATCGCGTTGCGTTCGACAGCCTCTATGTGCTTTTTTCTACAGGTCCCACATATTGCTGTAATGAGTAACAGGTAAAACAAAAAACATCACAAGCATCGCAGTATGGGTGGCCACTTCACATGATTTCACTAAAAGATACAGCTACGCCACTGGTAACGTTACAAGCTAATAAGAAAGATGGTGACTTATTTTCTTAAAAAACTTTCACCTCTCAGTTCCCACCACTTGCTTGCTGATTGAGTACACTCCTGGACTACACCCCACCCCTTGCTATCTCATTTTATTAGCACTATTTGACGTATTCGAAAACACTTTTTTCAATATTGAAATGCATTATGTTATCGTGGTTGAAGCGCGCACAGGGAAGGGCAGAGACTGAAGAGATTTTTCCTGCATGCTTTTATGCGAACGCCGGCGCTGTGCTGGATGTGGAGGACGAAGCGCGTGCTCAGTGATCCAAGACGGACTGTGATTGGCTCTGTACACGGGTCGACACTATGCAAATGCGCATGCGTAATAAGAGCCGGCGATGTTTTAGTAAACCGCTGAACGTTAGTCCGTTTGGGGTTGATACGTATGGGGCTCCACTGATGATACGTATGGGGCTCCACACTGCGCCTTCGGCGCGGGGAGTTCCGCTAATAAATAAAAAAAAACTGCTGGCTCACGCCCTGCCTTATTGTTTACAGAATATGCTTGGACCAATGCAAACAATAATCCATGATTTTGCGGGAACCTAAATACAAATCCTGAATAAGAAGTTACTCACGTGTCCCGATAGCTACAGTAGCCTTCAATAAGGTCTGTATATCTCTCGCCATGTGGACATTAATTACATGGTAATCGCCACGGCGCTTCTTTCTAGGGCCAGAATGGAGGGGATGTCGGCATGTTACTGGAGCGCGCCAGTACCTCCCGAGATTATGCCGGTGCCGTGGACAAATTACCATGCTCTCAATCTGATCCGTTGTTAAATCAAAGTAACCAGCTCGAGCTAAAATCAAATCGACTTCATTGAGTCCAGATGTCCGCCATAAATTGCAGCATCTAAGGTGCTGTTCTATATCAGCATCACAATGCACGAGTCTTTCTAACTCTGATATTCCTCTAGAATCCCCACAACTTGTCCTTTGCTTTTCCCTAAAGCTACATTGGCTGAAATCCATGATTTTGAAAGCAAGCCTGCAACAACGTGTACATAAAACAGCATACAAGGGAAAGAGAGGGCGTGCCGAAACATTTGTCGCGACGCGTGCTGTAGTCGCTGTGACTTGTGTTTACGCATACAGCGCCGGATTTCACGTTGATTCGTAATACAATCATATATTTTGAAGGTGGATTGTAGTTCACTATTTACTTGATTATAGGAAACGTTTATAACTTGAAGGCGTAAAACAAATTAGATTAATGCCTTTTAGCTAAACTTTAACTAGCACTTTTGCGCGAATGAACTCAGTATATGCTAATTAGTCGAGGAGAAAATTAACTGGGGCGCAAATGAATTTCTTAATTGCGAAGCTAAAAAACGATGTGTGCTACTCGGGAACTTATTTATTGTATAATGATATTTTAATTGAATTATTTAGAACTTTAACACCTATTGCTATCTTGGAAACACTCTTCTATCAAAATAGGGAATTGCTATTGTAAATATAAAAGAGCAGTTAGGACCCGGTATGGGAAAATATCTGCGAATCCTTAAACATCAACACCATTTTATGTCAGTCGTGTAGTTTTCAATTAGAAAATGATAATTTAGAGTCACTTGTAATGAGAAAATAAAATGACAATCACGCATATTGTAATTGAGTGAATGAAAACTATGCGTGTCACGCAATTCAATGTCACGCGAAAACCGTCAACTTGGCTCTCTTCTCCTCGCTACAAAACAGACTTTGCCGGATTTTTTTTTCCATATTTCTATAATGTAGCACTAGTTCTTGTGATGGATTGCTGTTTCCTGTTCTGATCTAGTCCCACAAGTGAGAAATTAGCAATAATCTGGGATCATGAATTATAGGTTTACGGAAAATGTGTTTGGCGCGTCTAACAGAAATCGCTCAAAAATCCAAATTCAATGCAAACAAGGCCAGTTATCACTTTAAACTATTAGATTTGATGATAAACCACACAGGGAAAGCAAAGTAAGGAAAATATTTTACGACTTTCCTCCATTTCCTCCAGTCTGAAAATATGGTATCGGGGCCCCGAAAAAAAGCCGTACTGGGGCTATTTCGGGTCGGATCAGAAAAAGCTCGAAAAAAATCACGTAAATCACTTTGATCGAAATAAAAACTGCACTTTGGTGATGGGGATAGATAGCACTTTCTATGGTATGAATGTTAAGGGAAACTAATTTTAAACCGTGAACCGAGTGGACCGCTCTTAGGGAGACGGCCTCTTAAACTTTCGTATATAGATTATAAGATCCCCTGGATTTTTGGAATTGCACAAAAAGGTGAAATTTCACTTTTTTTTGGGGGGGGGGGGGGGGGGATTTTTGCCGTTAAAAAGGCCGCCTAAAATTTTCGGATAGCCGAGTTTTTCCCCTGGCATTTTCGGAAGATTTGATTTCAATCCCTAAAATTTTCGCAACCCAAAACTTTCAGCTATGAAATCCGAACAGATAAAAAACTTGTATGGATTACCACTGTATGAATTGCTACGCGACCTCAAAATTCACGGTTGCGGTTGACGATTCTCAGCAAAAGAATTGTAATGTCAATTTTCTTGAGTCAGAAAGTTCATAATTCTAGGACAGAAAGCCAAAATATAGCTTTCAATTACTTTAATTGATTTTACAATTAATGTCGACCCACCGAAGTAGCCGAATCCAACGTTTTAGTTTTGATTGACGGCTAAAAATCGCCCATCGCCCATCGCAACAGTGAATTTTGAGCTCGCGTAGCAATGCATACAGTGGTAAAATATCCAGTTTACAGTCATTTGTATGCTCAAAACAACGACTTATAATGGTATTCTGAGCTGTTTTACGGTACTGTCTCGTTGGGTGCCCCTGGGTGATTTGACTAAAACAATTATTCCTCTCGCCCTCCTGGCCTCTGAGATGTGTTGTTTAGCTGAATGTGAATATCGTTATTCGTGCCATTCATCATAGTGGTAAATCAGAGATCATTTATGTAAGTAACTCTGCTTACAAGTGTTCCTTATATGGTCACCAGCGAGCGATGCCATCAACGAAGAACTTTCTGATCACGATTCAGCAGATGAAGATGATGAACAAATCCTGGAGAGTCACCCGGGAGGAGGTATTTCAACAGTTTCAAACTTTTCTACTGAAGTTAAACAGCACCATGAGTTCTTACATTCATCATAGTGGTAAATCAGAGATCATCTTATGTAAGTTAACTCTGCTTACAAGTGCTCCTTATATGTTCACCAGCGAGCGATGCCATCAACGAAGAACTTTCTGATCACGATTCAGCAGATGAAGATGATGAACAAATCCTGGAGAGTCAACCGGGAGGAGGTATTTCAACAGTTTCAAACTATTCTACTGAAGTTAAACAGCACCATGAGTTCTTACAATTTAGTACTGCCTCGTACCCATATCTCGAGTGTGTCGAAAAAGGGGAAAACCCCACGGCGAATCAACAGGCAATATCTCGAGGCGCGCAATGCACCATGGCATGGCTCGGGCGCTGTCGCAACCTCGTTCCAGTCGCTCTCGTATTACGAAACCGTTGGACCGTTTGAAACGTGCCTGGGTTCGAGGCAGCATTTCGTATATAAAAACACGAAAACGGCTTAAGCTGTGAAAAACATGACATTGTCTGTTGACCAGATGTGTTGCTTAGCTTGAAATATCGGTTTTGGCCAGTAAATTGAAAAAAAACTTTGAAAACAGTTCAGCCTGGTATTAAGTAATCAAAAAAGGGGACATTTTCATTCCATTTCTATCCGCTCAATAGCAACCCGAAATACTCCAAATGTGTGCTTATTTGAAAGGTTACTACCTAATTTAAACTAACAGCTAACTGCGACTTCGAACGTGGCTGGTGTGGCTGGGTGAGGAGCAGCATGGGACAGTTTAACTGGACGCGCATGCGTGGCCCTACTTCAAGTTCCCAAACTGGTCCTTCCGCTGATAGAAATGGAAATAGTTCAGGTAAGCATCCATATTGTCAATATTTATAATATCATGTCAACTGAGGACTTTTCTACTTCGGTAAAAGGGCCCCAAAATGGTCTATCAAAAATCGACTCGCGTAAATGATGATTTTTGCGTTTACTCGGTACTCGATTGCTCGCCAATGACGAGCAATGATGGTTGGTCTGGTTGGTAGTGCTCGCAAAAAAAGATTGAAAGTTTTCTTAGCACTCGCTGCTCGTATTCGCTTCAAAATCAAACCGCTCGGTCTCGCACAAAAAAACCGGGTGCTTGCAAGCTCGCAAGTGCTCACCAAGGACCATTCGAGGACCCTTGTATAATCCTTCTATTAAAGTGCCACTATTATCAAGTTTGAAAATTATTTACTTTATGCCTTATTTGAAAGAGCTGAGGCTCAGAAGAAATATGCTTCTTTCCGTTTTCAAAAATCTTTTTTGGTTCCGAAGATATTAGAGTTTGAAATTTGGCCGCCATTGCTCCAAAGTGTGACTTGATGACGTCACACTCTTAACAAACAAACTGGTGAATTATTTGATGGTCTATATTTTTGTTGGATTTGCATCAAATGCTATCAAATTTGCCACGGTTATTGAACTCACTGTTCCTGATAATTATGTTTACCTTAATCGATTGCCATGGCAACAGCCTTTGCTCCAGACCACCCCTATCCAAAATTCTAGATGAGGCTATATCTTTTGAAGAAATCAGTTGTAACCTACATTGCCATGCCTACTTATCTTATTTAGTAGTAGCTCGCTTTTAGTAACAAGCAAATTGGTTAATTCTGAAATCTGGGCGGGAAAAATCGGGAAATCCTAAAATCGTCTGGGGAGCCTGGGAACCAGGGGGTTGCCATGGCAACCCTGATTGATGAGTCACATCACTCTGTTCAAGTCAAGTATTCATTCTGCCAAGTTTGAGCACTCTAACTTCAAGAGGTATAGAGATATACCTCTTTTTAGTATTTAGGCATTGATCAAGTTGAGAGTGTGACGTCATCACCCATGCTAATTTGCATATCGTTCTTACCTTAATAACTTCTGAACGAAAAGAGCTATCAAAAAACAGAAAACGGCATTGTTCTAGTTTTGCAAAGCTGCCTAACATATGGAGAAATGGCAAAGATTGGAGACTCTAATTTTTGATAATAGTGGCACTTAATGCTATACCAGTGAATATGCCTGTTTTCTGCCGACCGGCTAGCACCGACCGACCGGCTAGCGCCGACCGACCGGCTAGCGCCGACCGACAGGTTAGCGTAGTGGTTAAGCGCCAGGCTGTTGTTCGGAAGGTTGTGTGTTAAAAACCCAGAGTCTTTTCTAAATAATTGAGGAGAAGGTGCTGCCTTTGTTCCTCGGATACAGGACGTAAAAGTATTCTATTCAACAACACTCACACTCATGCTCAGTGGTATTAAGGAATGGGAAGGGAATATTGTTCAGCGGGCTAAGCTAAGCTGGTACAGCTTGGCTTAGGGGTGTTGCCACCTTACGACCACGCGAATCTGGGTGGGTGGGTGGGTCGTTCACTTTGTTCGGCCCCGCTGAAAACTGAGCTAGAATGTGAGGGTTGTTTGCCGGATTCTGGTATTTATGGCATCCTGGTCGTGAGATCTTACATAATCTGATTGTCAGACCTTGAATAAGGGGTTATGTAACCATAATTCCACTTCGCATATCATTATGAGTATTTTGAATAGTATTCTATTCAACAACACTCACACTCATGCTCAGTGGTATTAAGGAATGGGAAGGGAATATTGTTCAGCCAGCCATCGCCTTACTGATCCTTCAATGGCTGGCCTTGCAACTACCCTGCAATACCTCTACAGAAAAATACCCATTTCCCCCCAAACCTCACTCCCAAACTCTCAAACCTAAACAAAATAAACACAGGTGCAGTCGTATGTTGACATAGAAGGTCTATCTATCAACTATAATTATAATTCTCGACGATAACTAGCTTAGCGCTGAGTACCCTGTGCAGGCCTCTTGTTTGACTGGGGACTTGGAAAAGCGCAGACAAACCGCTTCAGTTGGTTGATATCCTGCCATGGAGCTGTTGATTTCTCAGTAGAAGGTGCGGAGAGCCTTGCTGAAGCACCTGCAGGGTTGAGCACTTTCGCAAGCTGCAGATAGTACAGGGCAGTGTGCCTCCGAGCCCAGCCTACATGTTCCATGATCTCGGGTAGGTCAGCTCCGGTTAATGCAAGGGTTATGGCACAGCCAGATCGGAAACCGTGTAATGTTTCCCCATTATCAGCCTTCATGTTATTGAGGTAAAATTTAAGTCGTGCGTCTGCCGCTGAGGAACTGAGCGGTGAGTCTTGCACTCCGTTCTTTGGTGTTGTAGGGCGGAATAGGTAGCCCTTCGTCAGGTCTATCCCTATGTCACGAGCTACGTCCATATATTTCTCAATTCCTCTAATTGGGCAAATGACAGCCTGTGGATTTCGTCTTACACCAAAGACATTACTGTCCCCATCCCTTAGGGTTTTACCCCATACATGGTTAAATAGAAAACCATCGTCATTCGGGAAACGTAAGATCTCTGGAACCTTAACCTGCCCTAGATCGCCTGGGCGATCCCCACTAAAAAAACGCTGTCTTGAAGTAGGCTTGATCTCTAGCTATGATAAAGCGTTCTATTCTAGATTTGGCTGAGGTTAGCTCTCTATCTAGGTGCTGAGATAACTGAGTAAGTTTGTCTATAAAGAAAGGTGTGGCCTGCTTGGGAGTTACACGAGCCTGTAACTGCTCTGCAGTGACCAAACGAAGATAGTCTTTTACTAGCTTGTCAGAGGCGGGGTTACCCAGACCTAGTCTCTTATCCCATTCTCCGTCCCGTCCAATAGAATGGAATATGGACCTTAACTTGCCAATATAAGAATCTACAGTTTTGTATGAGAGTCGTGACGGACAACCGCAGGCAAATTGGCCATGACGTCCTATAAATTCACAGCTATTGCGGTGCACTTGGGTTTTCCCATTTCTGTCTTTGAAAATTAAGAATCGACACAAATCCTTAGGGGTAACTGTGGCGATCGAAACGTACCCAGGTAGCTTAGCCAGGAACTTTTCCAGTTCTTTCTGAAGAGAGTCCTTTTGCTTCTTATAACTCGTAGCTTGCTCATAATTCCAGAGCTGCTGAAGTCGGGCGTCGATCTCCTCAACATTAACAGTAATATCCAATTGGCTAGCAAGCGACTTGCGGTTTATCAACTTTCGTTTGTACCCGCATCGTTGACAATAACGAAAATCGTCGTCGTTGGCGTGTGCGCACGTGGGACATTCTTCTTAAAATCAAAGGTGTGCAAACAGCAATGTGTTTCTGGATCCCTTCGGGATGCCTTGGTTTGAGGTAATGCAATGTAAAAGAAGGAAAAACTAACACAGAAACGCAAGATTTGCCAACGTTTCGGACCTTTATTTCGGTCCTTCTTCAGGGCTGAGCATAATCAAAATGCCCTGAAGAAGGACCGAAATAAAGGTCCGAAACGTTGGCAAATCTTGCGTTTCTGTGTTGGTTTTTCCTTCTTTTACATCGCACGTGGGACATCTAACAGACGGGACAAACAACTTTGCAATCACTGGAAGTTCCTGTCGAACAAACAATATTTTCTCAGAGGGCTGCGTTCGTTTTGATTATGCTCAGACATATCGTTCAGGGTGCATGCCAGAGCGAGTTTATAGGAAAGTGACTGCGAAGGCCCATAGATCCCCAGGGATGCCTTTGTGTGGGAACCAGCCCTTTTTTGTCGGGACCAGCAGGGCGCGACTATCACCACGAGACGCAAGCAGCTTCTTTTTGGATGCCAACTTTTCAATAATTGGCCACCAGTATTTTCTCGGGAATGTATCCATGACTACAATAGTGCAACATTGCCTGAATGATTGTAAGAACCGTACTACAGGGCCGGTAAGTAGCATTGGCGGGAAAACATAGGGTCTCCTCATAACGCTGCCATGGAGTGCTAGGTCTTGCGCAAAAACGTCTACCCCTAGTGACCCCGGGGTGTGGACTGGTGTAAAGTGCGGTAAGGGTCTCCCTTGTGCGTTTGTCATGGCATTCGAGTCTAGTGCCATCATATCACACGAATGCCCATATTCGCCCCCAAACTCACGTTCAACAATCTGCCATAAGTGGTCTGATAGCCTACTATCCGTGGGGGAGAGACGTCTAGAAGGTGCGTCCGCTGGGTTTTCCTTAGTAGGTACGTACGTCATAGAGAGGGAGATGTTAAGTTCCATTGTGGTAAAGAACAACCTCTTGAGAACTTTGTTGAGTTCCAAGCCTTTCCCTGTTTTGTTGTTCCAGGCTTCAACAGCTGACTTATTATCTACCGAGGCGTTCACACGAGCGTGACTATTTTATCTTGAAAGGCCATCAGCACATTGTTGACAGCAATTGCCTCCTTGGTCGATATGTCGTAGGTAAGCTGTTCTTCCGTCCAGTAGTCGCCTATTCTCTCCCCAGGTGAGGGTGATAATAGTACCCCACCCCAACCTGTACCAGACGCATCTGTTGCAATCGATACTCTTACATGTCGCTCGTCCCTCCATGGCAGAGGCTCATCCCAGCCTTCTAGGAAAGTCCAGTGGGAGATCTCCTCTCGTAGGTCTCCTTCTAGAGGGATCAACTTGGAAGGGGACTGTATACCCCGCGAGATGGCGCTATTCATTCGCCTGATAAACAGCCCTGTAGCGGGAACAGCAAGGCTAAACGAGATACACTTTCCTGTCAGACGCTGTAAGGTTTTCACTGAGACTTTCGAGCTGCCAAGGATTTCTCGTATGAGTGCAAGGAACTTGTCCTTCTTGTCTGGTTTAAGATGGAATACCTGACGGGAGGAGTCGGATAGGAATCCCAAGTAAGGGACTACCTTTCTCGGCACCAACACTGACTTCTGTAGTCCCAGGAAGTAACCCAGTTTCACGAGGTGATAGGCGACTAAGAAAATAGCTGATTTGGCCGCCGCTTGATGGCGATCGTCGGCACTTTTTAACATAGCGTACTCGCCTTTATCGAGTGGTACTTGAAGTTCACCATTGTGGCGATCATCTATATAAAAGAGACATGGAATACCAATACTTCGGAAGAAGTTGGAGGCTACGAGCCCCGTAGAATGATACACATACGGGCTGATTTTCCAGCCAAAAGGGAGGGTATTGTAGACGAAATACCAGCCACCCCATTGGATCCCGAAGTAAGTACGGCTTTCCTCCGTCAGAAGGATGTGGTCGTATCCCGATTTGTCGTCCAGTACGGTTTGGTAAGTGTCCTTAGCAACGTACCGTGGCAGGTCAATCAGCTTATCCAGGCAGAATGGCATGTCGCGCATCCATAAGTTGAGAAACCGCGCATCATGACACAGGCGCGGTTTCGTTGGTTCAACGGTCAGCGGAAGTACGAGATGAGGGGGGTGGACCGCACCCACTCGCCCTAACAGCGAGACTGCCCCTGTTTTTACTCTGGCGACCAGCGTGTTTGTCACAAACTCTCTAAAGGGTTTGCAGGATGGGTTATTCCTGAATATTTTCCTTGGGGGCCGGCTCGAATCAAAGTGCTCGCCTTTGAAGTTACCCCTGAAATGCATGAAATACGGGTCAACGGAGACTTTTTCCTTTATCCACGTCAAAATCTCTGAGTGTTTTGGGCTCGGATTTGCTTGCGCTACGAACTCCCAATGGTTAAGGTGGTTATGCAGTTCTCCTGCCTGAAAGGAGTTCGGGTCACGAAAAAACAACTCTGAAATATCACCGATAACCTCTCTATTTTGAATACGACGTAACCTGGCTTCATTTCCGTAGGCTGCTAAATCCCCACTGACTTTAACGGGGTGTCCCTGGGAGTCGACCCAGTTTATTGTGGTGTTAACAGGACTCATCTGAAGTTGTTGAAGCTCGGAATCGAAGCTATCCGACGTTTCCCATGACCATATCATGTTCTATAAGGGATAGGCAAACCATCGTATTAATATTAAACCTACGTCTGGGGGGACTATTCCACAGGTACACCCCGCTAAAGTCAGCCGAGAAATAGCAGCTTTGACCAGCTAAGCTGGAGAGGTTTGATTTAGGGAACCTCATATCAGAGTTGCTATTAATAGGCGACTTTATATAAGAGAGAAAAAAAAATTATATATATATATATATATATTTAGGTTATGTTTCCCTTCTTTCTTTTATTTTCTACTGGTTGGGCTAATTATCAGCTTTACATTTTATTTTCACTTTTCATCATTTACATTTCCCTGCTGGTATGCGAACTAATTATCAGGTTTGACATTTTTGCCGTCACTTTTCCTATCTGGACAATCGGCTTTTATGTGGCCGACTTTGTTACAGCTGAAACACCTCCGGGTGTCTCCACCCGTGTACATGCGCCTGTTGTAATTATAGGGGCGACTACGACGTCTGTATCTGCCACGGCTGCTTTCTTGTTGCTGTTCCTCCTCCTTTCGGTAATGCTTGGCAATCTTTGTCGAGATGTCGAACACCTTCTCGTGATCCTTGTCGCCCAGCAAGCGAAGGACTAGACTCTTGAAATGGCTCTTAGAGACGTCTATCTTGTCCCTCGCGGTGTGATGTACAAGCCTGAAGTAGTTACGCTTCTCGTGCTTCACATCGCTGGCCATGTGTTGCAGGCTTTCAAGCATCTCCAGCACCTCATACTTGTTGAATTCCGAGGCTGGCCTAGAACAATAGGTGATTGTTCTCGTTACCAAGTCATCAGGGGAGGCCTGGGTGACCGATTCGACCGACTTTTTCAGAATGCGAAACTCCTCACGCAATTTCTGCAAAGACACAGAGGTGCATAATCAGTATATTATTTCTTTACCTCATGTTCAGAGTCGATTTAGAGTCAGTCAACCTTATACAATTGATGGCTTACAGATACAGGTCCAGTCCCTTTCTTCCCTGACATCCACAGGGTTCCCGTTGGTGCTGAGCTCAAGCCAGCGAGCCATGACGGTTCATTACAGATTCGCATTCTTGCTGAACCAAGTGTCGTGGTTCACTGCTTTTGACCAAAACACTAGCCATTCTTAGGCTAACCCCGTCATAAATAACGGTTGCTCAACCATCATCGGGAGCTTTCCTAGCTCAACCTTCACCGGGAGCTAAACTCTAGCCATTCCCTTGGCTAGTCCCGCCGCAGATAACGGCTGCTCTACCATCACTGGGAGCTTTCCTAGCTCAACCTTCACCGGGAGCTAAACCCTAGCCATTCCTTTGGCTAGCCTCGCCGTAAATAACGGTTGCTCGACCTTCACTAAACACTAAACACTAGCCCCATGGCCGATTCCGCCGTAATGACGATTGATTTGCTTTCACGTTCACGCTTACACCGATTTCCAAGACCGCAGGGTCAGGGAACCAGTATAAATCAGGCCGATTGTGTGGCGCATCAATCTCTGTTGTCAACCAGCGTCTAGTAGTTGGACTCGGCTTGGTAACGGGAAATCTGAAAATATTCGACATGCGAACCAGGCGTGAGTTTCGATTTCAAATGAATGGTTAATCACCGATAACTACCTCTAATTCTTGTTGTTGTCCAGGTTGTTGTTCGTCCTGGGCTGGCGGTTCCACAGGCACAGCGGCCTGGACTGCTGGTTCTATCACTGGCTCTGCTACTGCCTCAGGGTTGGCGCCGGCAGGATATTGTACATCCGCGTCGGCGTCTGCCATGGATTCGCGTGGGTCGTAAGGCGGGATGAAAAACAAAGAGTTCACTTTGTTCGGCCCCGCTGAAAACTGAGCTAGAATGTGAGGGTTGTTTGCCGGATTCTGGTATTTATGGCATCCTGGTCGTGAGATCTTACATAATCTGATTGTCAGACCTTGAATAAGGGGTTATGTAACCATAATTCCACTTCGCATATCATTATGAGTATTTTGAATAGAAGAGCAACCTATACTCTATATAGTGTGGAGCCATTTTGTGTAATCCATTACTTTTATTATATTACAAGTGAATACGTAGTCTAGTTTAAGAGTAGACTTGTCACAAGTCGACCTTTCTAAGGATACTTACAAAAGTGAGCGAAGCGAGCAAAGATGAGTCTAGAAGTCGTGATACCCAACGAAATGTTTTTTAAAGCACTTTGAGAAAAGTCAAGTTAAAAGGGGCTTTGCCCGGGGGGGGGGGGGGGGGGGGACTCCCTATATTCGAATGCTAGGGGTGACCGTCGTATTATTTTAGGGGTTGAAATCGGCGATCTGGTATTTTTTAGGGGGTTCTCACGCAAATAAGGTAGTGTTTTTGAAAGTCGAGAGGATACATTTTTGATGTATATTAAATAAACGGCCAGAATAAAATTTAATCTGTCAAAATTGTTGGTATTTTTTAGGGTATTTTCAGACTGAGGGGTATTTTTTAGGGTGGAAATTGTTTCCGACCAGGTATTTTTTAGGGTCAAAATTCGAATTTGCCGACGGTCACCCCTAGCATTTTAACCTTAGAGTCCCCCCCTTGGGATAATTAGTAATTATCATTCATATAGCTTCGTTCTATAGATGCTAATGAAAGATAGTACAAATCCACTTCAAAAGCACCTCCAACCCAGCGAATTCACTCGTAGCGCACTGGTTAGGGTTTGGGTTAGTAATCGGTTTACCGGTTAGGGTTAGGGTTCTAAACCAGGGTAGAATTTATATACGATTTTTTTCCTTTTACCTTTGCTGAGTCAACGAAACTAAACGTGAAAAGTGCCATCCAAAAGGCAACGATGGTTTACGAAAGGGAAAATTGCCTCACCCCCATGTATTTTAATAAAATGTACATCAAAGTACACGTGATGTAGGCATTAACTTCTAGGAGGGTTGGGTGTCTTATGGTGGGAATAACAAGCACAACAGAGTCGGTCATTCGAGCCCTCAAACGCATTCGAGCAGCATCGTGTGTTTTCTTCAACCCCTTTTTACAGCTTTTTCCCGCCACCAATCCCGGTACTCCTCCCTGTACTTTGCCATGTTTTGTTGCCCTCACCTTCACTGGGAACTCAGAATGAAGTAGTAATTTATCTAATGTAATATCAGATTTTCATGATTTAATAAAGGGGCTATATGTTCAGGTTGCCTATAGCCATTTAAGTCGTGGTGTATTAGTTCCCAGCGAACAGAGCTCAGGCTAGCCGCAGCATTCGTTTAATAAATCCGTTAAAAAAATGTTTAATTCCTGATAACCTTTTTTCTGCTGTTAGTATGTGTTTTGAAATGGTTATATATCGGTATATGTATGTTGAAATTGGAGTGTATATATGTCTTTTTTGTTAGGTGTGTCTGTAATTTTATTATTACATGATTGACACCTTTTCTATTGTTATTCAAGACCCTTTATTTTACTTAAATCCCTATGAATTAATTACATTCTTAAAGAACGGGGAGGGTTTGAAGTTTCAGCAGGGAAGATTGGGGCTATTATTGAATAATTAGTCATAAATGACCCGCATTATAAATGCGCGGGTCTTTATGGAACAATTGATTCTCATAAATGACCCGGCGCATTTATAATGAGGAGCAATTACGACTAATTAGACAAATAAAGCCCCACCCTTCCAATGCTGAAACACATTTACAGCTAAATGATAAATACTACAAAATTGTTTGCTAGGTTAAATTGAAAATAAATATATATTTGAACAAAAAAAATGTAATTACTAGCTTTAACTGAATAGTGTGTCTCTAAATTGCAAATTGGCAATTCTTTCTACTTTTCTACTAAATTTAACTATAATCAATATGGAATAAGTAGATGTTATAGGTAACCTTGCTAGCCGGTTCCATTTCTGCTTCACGCTCAAACAAACTGTGAAAGAAATAGAAATAAAAATAATTTAGAACATTGAGCTCATAACAATACATTTGCACAACACATTTTAAATTTCTTTCATCAATACATTTTACCAGTTTGTCAAATTTAGGATGGACCTCGTACGTCGCAGCATCAACGGCACACAGGTCTAATACGTACGTTCAAGTTAGTCATGCAATTTAAATTCACCAGACCGGTCTACTTCAACTGTTATAATAAAACGAATTAGCTATAAATAAGAACTTTAGTTAAACTTACCATGTCGTTCTCAATCGCCAACTACAGGACACTTTGAAATGTATTATCTCTTGAACAGCTTAAAACCACACAGTGAGTGCCGAGTTCTTCACGCGCATAATGCACCCTTTTAGTCTTGAGACCTCAAGCGTTGTTTTTTCCTCCGAAACTCGTTCTCAGTCGCCAACTTAGAACTACTAGTTCAGCACTCAAGCACCGACTCCTACAAAATGACGACCTAAAATCGCGAAAAACAGGTGTTTTGATTTCTTTTGTTGTTTGGTACAAAAAGAAGTACTTCCATTGGTCGTTTAAAAATGAATGCATGAAAGCTAAAGGAACAATAGCCCCACACTTCTGTTTGTAGTCTCCCAACCACTCTAGGGATATATATTCTTTAATTTAATGAAACGGGGGCTTTAGAATGCAAACAAATCTAATTGTAAAAGGCACCTTCTCTGCAGTGAAATTGCCACGCAAAATACACGTTATTATGAGAAGTTGAAAAGAAAAAAGACATTCAAGGCATCACAGATTTCCCAGCCAACACTGACGACAATAGCTTTCAAAACATTTTTCATCCTTTTGTTCCGATACGACTTAAACCTCAGGGGATATCCCTCTACTGGAAAAAAATAAAGATCCCTGGTTGATTTATATGGTTAAAAATCGCTTATTTGACGAAGTATTTTCGATTTTTTAATTGAAATGCGCTCCACCCGATAGTAAATCACCTTAGATCATGTAATAAGTCAGTTAAATACCTCGGTCTTCGGCAATATGACATATAAATACCTCGGGCCTACGGCCCTCGGTATTTATATGTCATATTGCCTCAGCCCTCGGTATTTAACTCTTACTTAATATAATATATAAATAATAAAGATTAACAAGAAGAAATCCGTTTAATAATGCAGGGGCAGTTCCAGGATTGGAAGAAGGGGGGTGGATAGGAGGAGGGGGGAGGGGGAGGGGGGGGGGGGTTGGAGTGAAGACGCAGAAACCGCTCTTACAAAAATGCCCTGAAAACGGTTTGCTCTATCCCACCCTAATAGATAGATAGATAGATAGATAGATAGATATTACTTTATTTAGGGAGGGTTTCACTAGATATCACCATGATAATGTATGCGTGGCCCTCAAATAAGAGATATTTACAACATAATAAAACAAGTCAATGGAAATCTATGTACAAAATGTTATACTACATACATTAATTTTATAGAACTAGCTAAGCTGAAATATGGGTGCGCAGTTTTTCTGCAAAAGCAGCCACAGAGCGTGTGTCCTTAAGCTCGTTGGGAAGTTCGTTCCAAAGCCTCGCTGCTGCACATCTGAAGCTGTTCTTAGCAGCTGTTGTCTTGACTTTTGAACGGAGGTTTTTATGTCTCGACCCTCCTCTGGTATCCTTGCAGTGGACGTCACAACTAAGTTTGAACATGTCCTGTATATAACTGGGTGCTAGATTGTTAAGTGCTTTGAAGACTAAGATTAATCTAAGAAAAATAAATCTTTTGTCAAAGGGCATGATGTTCAGTTCCCTAAAATGGGGTGCCGATGGAGTGTCCCATGTTTTATCTAGAATTATTCTCGCGCATCGTTTTTGAATTTTAATTAAATCATTGATATTCTGCTTGGTAGTCGCACCCCAAACAGCAGCTCCAAAGTCTATCTAATCCATGAGACTCTATTTCTTATATTATTTACAACAAAAAGATGGACTTCTACTTTTTTTACTCAAAAAGGGGGGTGGATATCCCCCCCCCCCCCCCTGTATCCGCCCCTGTAATGGGTGCGAAGGCATAAAGTATATTTCTCCCAATCTGGCTACAACACCACCTGTGTCCCTCGAGGACGAACACGTACATGAATGAATATAATTAATTGTTATTTTGTTTTAGGTTTTTATGCGTATATTGAAACGTCGTCTCCCCGAAGGCAAGGAGACAAGGCAATACTGGTGTCGCCACCCTTCAGAGTACTGCGTCCCGTGTGCTTCTTCTTCTGGTACCACATGTTCGGAAGTACTATAGGAACACTAAGAATAAAGCAGACCTTAGATCACTACGCCTTTGACAACACTACCACTACCACTTTGCTTGCAATGTCGGGAAATAGGGGTGATAGATGGTATCAAGGGCGTGTACAGCTTAATGGAAGTGCAGCTGCATTAACAAGGGTAGGTCTTAAGGTTAGCCCGTATAAAGGCTGATTTGGTCATGGGTGCTTCTTTTTTATTTTAATGTCAGTCCATACTATAATGAGAAAAGTTACAAATACATCCCAAAAATATTTGTTTTATTAGCAGTAACGTATACATTCAGATATCATTTGGTGATGCATTTTCCCATTTCAGATCACGTGGCATTACAACTATGAGTATTCATTTTTTTTTCGCCTATGCACTGAAGGATATTAATATGGAAGCATTACAAAGATTATTCAAACGTGTGGCACTTTATCTGAAATGGAAAAACCTTACGCCCAAGCCGAGGAAGTCTAATATTTTAATTTATAGTGGAGCTCCTAGTGCCTAAATCTATTTATGATATAGCTAAGATATAACAGGCGCTCTGATTGGTCCAAATCTATGCTCTATTACATCGATAATGTAATGATTCTCTCCCATTATATCATAAAAGCATTAGAGCAGAACGTTAGAACGTTCTCGTTTCTCTCTCAACATCACGCGTGCTTTATTGCGCCGATAAAGTCATAGAAAGTTCTGCACTAATGCTTAAAGTATTAGTGCAAGGTGGCCACTACTACGCTGAATAAATGAGGGACCACCTTCCCCTGATTGGTGAGTTGTCGAATTTGTTATGTTTCTGATTGGCTATTACTGTTTTACCTTGCTCGTCTTAAATCTGCAATATAAGCTGTGTAAGATGATTTAAAATACAAACTTTAACTCTAACCTGGGTGCTGGTTGTCTGGTGGGCCATCAGTGGTGCGTGGATGATTGACTATGGGTGGTCGATAGGAGACGCTGGGCGGCCATGAATGATTAATCGTAGATGGTGAGCGTGTGAGGTGAACACTGGGTGGAAGACGGTGGTTGGTGAAAAGTGGATGGTGGGCTGTGCTAATTTGTGGACCGTGGATTGTGGAACATAGGCGGTGAACCATTAGTGGCACACAGTAAGTGGGAGATGGTTGATCATGGGCTGTGGGTGATGCACAGGAGATGGAGGACTGTGGATGGTTGATCGACCGTGGATGGAACGTTGATGGTGGCTAGTTTGCTGACGCAGCCGAAATGCTGCATCTTAAGCAGCACCATAGCAGGTCTGTCCATTACTGGAGTGCCAATGCTGAAGCAAACATGGAGGAGTGTACAGATTAGTCACTATTATTCTCCCTTTTCCCACTAACAATTAGTGACGAATTTCTACCATTTTATACAGATAGATTTGTTACTTTAGTAATGGCCCTCTCGTGTTTCGCAGCCTCGCTGTATATAAAACTATACTACTACTACTGCTGCAATCGTGATACCTTCATAAAAGCCTCGTATATAACGTCCATTACAGCAAACAAAACCATGTATTTCTAGATCGAGATTGAGGGCGTGAGAGGAGCTTCTTTTACGGGAGACATTGCCGTTGATGATTTTGTCTTCAGAAATGGATACTGCTCAGGCTCTACAAGTAAGATTGAATTAACCATAACATGCACTGCGTATACAAGTCTCTGTTATAATGTAGTGTTATTACAGTCAAAAGACATGTTAGCGTGCCCCCTAGAGTTGAACTGGCTAGCGCTTCCCACAAATATAACACCTCAGCAGTCTTGACGTTACAACTACAGACCCAAGTCGTCACAACTACAGAACTATAACGTCCCAACTACAGAATCATAACGTCACAACTAAAGAACCATAACGTCACAACTACAGAGCTATGACGTCACAACCATAGAATCATGACGTCACAACTAAAGAATCATAACGTCACAACTACAGAGCAATGACGTCACAACCACAGAATCATGACGTCACAACTAAAGAACCATAACGTCACAACTACAGAGCAATGACGTCACAACCACAGAATCATGACGTCACAACTACAGAACCGTGATGTCACAACTACAGAACCGTGACGTCACAACTACATAACTATGACGTCACAACTACAGAATCATGACGTCACAACTACAGAACAATGACGTCACAACTACAGAATCATAGCGTCACAACTGACAGAATCATAACGTCACAACTACAGAACAATGACGTTACAACTACAGAACAATAACGTCAAAACTACAGAACAATGACGTCACAACTACAGAACCATGACTTCACAGCTACAAAACCATTACGTCACAACTACAGAACCATGACGTCACAACTACGAGTTCTGACCTCACAACTAAGGAGTTTTAGCCTTATTAAGGGACGGACCATTTGATATTTGATGGGGGGAGTGGCTAATTTTTTTTGGCTCGATATTTTTTTTCGCGTCCAGTTTTGCTGCTCGAATTTTTTTTCCCAGAACGTGACTGTGCTCGATTTTTTTTTTCTTGATTATACTTTTAATTTTTTGGTTTGAGATATCTATTTCCCGAGGTAAAAGTTTAATTTCAAAATAGTTAATAGAGACTTCTAAGATTGCACAAGTCGAAGCATCTCTAATAATGCTTTGCATTTTGCTCCGAACTAAACAAAGCTTGGCTATTCAAGATACCACAGGAAGTGGCGGGTCCACGAATTTACAAACGATGGCTGACCAACTGAGTAGTTTGCTTGTATGTTATTCTCTTGTATGCTATGCGCGCGAAGCGCGCCGCGATTTTGAAAATCAAACTCGAGGTGAATGAAATTCATATTTTGGGGAGACGAAAATCACGCTGAAGAAATGGAGTTACTGAAAAAACATCATAGAATTTTTTCAAAATGAATCATAGCCAGTACGATGTTTTAGTTTGTAAATACTATAGGATTATTCAAAGCTTCAGGAAAAAAAAAGCGATATCGCACGAGTCGCGCAGCGACGAGGGCGATATCGCCTTTTTGAGTGCTATTTTCTTAGCGGAATCTACCGACTGAACGCTTTGAATATACTTAAATCCTATGATATCTCGTCCTCAATTTACACAAAAAAGAGATATCATAGGATTCTACACCATAGCTTCCGCTTTTTATGCGCGCAAGCTAGTAAAGTTATTATTGTAGTAGATGGCGAGCGCGCAGCGCGAGCCGACCAAAAAACACTCTGTTTATAAAGGCATCAGGTTCCCTGAAAAACAGTAACCAGGAGCGTGTTTTAGAGTGAGCTTGCTCGATTTTTTTTTGCCATCAGCTTTGCTTGCGCGTTATTTTTTTTCTAGGTCAGAGGCTTGCTCGATATTTTTTTTGGGAATCAGCCACCCCCCCATCAAGTATCAAATGGTCCGTCCCTAAGAAAAAGGAACTTAATTTTGCATTTATTTTACGTATTTAAACTACCTGAAATAACCCTAAAATCGTGACATAACCCCAAATTTTCAACGTTCGTTATTCTTAAGAATATATAGGATATAATGAAGCGAAAATTTGTAGTTTTACTAAAGTGATAATGTGTGTTCTAGTGCTGGTGTTTATTTAAAAAAAATCGATTTGAATTTTCGGCGGCCATTTTGGAAAAGCGGCTATTGTGTGCTCAAATTCTATACGCATTTATTGCTAAATGTCATTCCTGTCCTGATTTTCTCTAGCTCGACGCCCGTTCACGACACGTCGCCCCACACCAACCCCATCCCGCGTGTTTGTACGTCTTAGGAATGGTCGTGCACCATGGCAGGGCCGGGTAGAGGTCTATTATGGAGGTCGATGGGGGACGATCTGTGATGATGGTTGGGACGTGAATGATGCCAGAGTGGTGTGCAGGATGTTGGGATACACCAGATATACCCCAAGAGCCTACTCCCGTGCCTTCTTCGGACAAGGGTCCGGTACAATTTGGCTTAGGTTTCTCAACTGCCGTGGAAACGAAAGCAACATTCAGTTCTGCAGACATGCAGCCTGGGGTTCAGGAGGTTGTTCCCACAGTGAAGACGCTGGTGTAGACTGTAGGCCGGGATTAATAACCAGTAAGTAAGAATCCCCGAAATGGCAACTAAAACGTGAACGGCAAGGGTTGCTATCTCTGAAGGGTGGGAATCAATTACAACACTCCTCTTTTGTCGTTTCATCACGTTTTGTGCGAATTGATTAGGTTTACTTGACATACAGACTATACCCACCCCTCATTTCGTTACGCTCTACCCGCGTGATGTTATGATTATGATTCCTTAATTCCACTGCCCGACGCCCATTCACAACTCGTCGCCCATTCACAACTCGTCGCCCATTCTCAACTCCAATACGCCACTTGCCTTTGCGTCTTGTGAACGGGCGTAATAGATTCGAAGGGCGTGTTGAGATTTTCTACAACGGACAATGGGGAACTATCTGCGACGACGGATTTGACGTCAACGATGCAAGAGTGGTGTACAGGATGTTAGGATTCAATCCCTATTCTGCCAGAGCCCACTGCTGTGCCCGCTTTAAACAAGGATCCGGTCGGATCTGGCTTAGCAATTTGAGATGTAATGGGACAGAGAGTAGCCTGCAGGATTGTCGTCACTTGGGCTGGGGTCGACATGCCTGTTCTCATAGGGAAGATGTTGGCGTGAGCTGCGGCTCAGCCGTGACCAGTAAGAAATATCATATGGTAGTTTATGCAGATGAGGGCAATTTTCACGATGCTTGCGAGCCCACTTAAAAGGGCCCGTCTAAACAAAACATGCATGTGACATGCATGTGGCATGCATGCCACATGCATGTTTAAGATTTGTCATGTATGAGTTCATGCATGTAATGCATGAGACATGCATGCTAAGACAGTAAGGCATGCATGTTTTATGCATAGAACCTCTGATATACATGCAAAAAATATGTGGCATGCATGTACATGCATGAGCTTATGCATGTTACATGCGTGCAACCCTCTGACATGCATACAGAAAACATGTGTTATGCATGTACACGCAAATTTTATGCATGTAGGCGCACATACATGCATGCTAAATGAGTAAGGCTTGCATGTTACATGTATGAAATCATATGGCATGCATGCAAAAAGTATTTCGCATGCATGTGCATGCTATATTTGCATGTACAGTTTTCAGACATGCAGGTATCATGCATGTAAAGCGAATTTAATTTGACTGTACTGAAACAAGTACTGATTACACCGATTCTGAATAAAACGTATGGAAGTATTACAAAGTAACTGCGAATTACTCACGACAGTCATCATCTGAAATCCGCTCTATTCAATTCCAATTTATGTCGCATGCATGTACGCTTTAAGCACTTTCGTTTGCTTCATGTCCAAGAAATTCAATTCCCTTGTTATGGGTGTGAGACGTGCCCCTGAAGATAATAAATTTTCTGAAAAAAGAAAATACTTCTAGTAAATTTTCTTTCGTGGAGAGCACACTTCAGAACTGTCAACAAGTCACGAATCCGTGCGTCGTCGTCCCACAGGCAACCCACCAGTTTCGGCGGGAAAATGAGCGTGCGCGCGCGTTTGAATTTTAGTTGGCGGTTTTTTTATTCGTGCCAGTTTTCGTGAACTTGTCAAAGTCAAGGGACAATGATGGGTTGTTTTTGTCCTTCATCACAAAAGCGAAACGTTTCTAAAACAAGCTGATAAATTCAGAAGATGGTTGCCATGAAGAAGTCGAGACCGACGTCATTGAATATGAAATTTGTCGAGAGAAGAAGCAAAGGCCTGTTATTGGACCAAAACTCGCCTATTTCCGCCTATTCTCGCCTATTCTCGCCTATTACCGCCAAGCATTTTAGACCAAAATTTTCTGTTCCTGCCTCTTCTCGCCTATTCCCGCACATTCCAGCCTCTTCTCGCTTATTACTGTATCCCATTTTTGGCAATTCCTGCCTCCTCCCACCATACTGTCTCAAATTTTTTATTTGCCTGCTCTTCTGTAAATAGCATTTCACAGTCTACATTCACTAAGCTTTAACTGCATTCAACTTTACCACTTTTCTTCTGCCTTCTGATAATCAAATCTCTAGTTACTTTAAGCTGTCAATCAAGATTCTATGCATAGACTGTAATCAACAAGCTTGATTATTGCAGTTAAATTATAAGTCAAGCTAAGGTGAAAAATTGGTATTTCCAGAAATTGTAGCCATTCCTATTTTTATCATTGCAGTCATGTTAAAACTTTCATTTAAAAAATGGTGCAGAATGGCTGGAAGCTTATTTATAATAATACATTTATATAACCAATTCTTTGTGAAGCTTAAAGTAGTATCAAGGAGTGGTTCCAGAAAGTATTATACAAATTTAGCGCCTTCTCATTGGCAGCAGGATTATTTCCTGAACAAAATCGTATTATTCAAGGGGAGACGATTGGCACGATCTCATTCCAGAACTAATCCTGCTGCCAATGAGAAGGCGCTGAATTCACCATCCAATGATAGGAGGCCCCGAAGCTCCACCTTTGGGACTGAAGTTTTTGATTGATAGAACTGAGAATCCTAGTGAGTGTCCCCAGGGTGATGTTTCAGCAAGAGACAGAGACTAGAATCACTGAGGCAAAACAAACTACAGTGAAATAACCTAAATATGACTTCAAACTTGATTCGAAAACATGGAAACTTCACCCTGGGACCAGGGTAGGAGTACACGTTTTTACTGTCAATTTTACTGAGTTTTTCTTACTCAGCACTGGCAATCAAGCTTCAAAGTCATAAAAAAGGATCCAAAAGTTACATTAGGTCAGATCTTTTAATGCCAAAAACCAATAAAAATTATTTGATTTCAATGTTCTATGTATTATTTTTAGAAACTTCATCATATTAATAATTTCATTTTAGCTGAAACCAATGAAGCGAAAGTAAATAAATGTCAATAGGTCTCAAATTTACTGAACGTTTCATCACCAGATTTGTTTCAACAACTTCGAATTTCTGTGTTCACTAACCTTTTAGTGTGATTGGGCTTATATCCCAGTTTCCGCCCCTCCCCCATTTTGCTCTTTGAATACTGTTTGGACCATAATCCTTCACCTGTGTCAGAAAGATGAGCTGACATATTAAGATTTCCCTGGTTTTATTGTAATAGCGTGTGTGCAGGTTGGAAGGTTGTTACAAGTGCGAAGAGATGTTCTATTACGTCACTAATTATTGTTCTAATTATTATTCCATTGATTATATTCTCGACATCCTCCCGGGCCGACAGTCAGTTTGTTACTTGAAGAATGAATTTAGATTGCCGGGTACAATTTCCAGCTTAAGCCCCAATAAGTCCCTGGCTTTCTTTCTTTTCTTGCACGGCGGCAGAAAGAGTAGTATAGTAAATATGATTTCTCTCAGGTTTGTCTTCGGCTGTTGCGCTCTTTGTAGTGTATTGATATTGACTTCTGGTTGTTTCTGTGGTGCCTTTTGATCTTTAGATTGATTCTTCGTCTTTCTCTCATGTTTGCTCTTATTTCTACTTGCATTAGATACTTTCTTCGTTCTGGGGGTAAGGGGTTTCTCTTTTCTTGATTCCTTTCGTGTAATGCTTGATGGCGAGCTTGTACTTGATTTGATTGATGGCACATGTTTAGATAGCACTTTTTTGTCGACCGTGTTCTGTTTGTCTTTGATGTCTTCCTTTGATGTGCTTTGAGCATGCTTTTCGTTATCTTCATGTAGGGATTGTAGCAATACTTCATGATCAGGCTTTGATAGTTGCAGTTGCTCCATACTCGTTATGGATTTGTTAAGTATTGCTATGATTCGTTTATTGCTCTCGGCAGCTTTGCTTGATTCGATGAACTTCTTTACCATAGTTGCGCAGTCTATCATACGATCGCTGTAATCTAAACAGTGTTCTGTCACTTTAATGATGGCTTCCTCGTTGCCGTAACTCAAGGCGATTTTCTGGTCAAGTATTGATATCTTCTCAATGTGTGTTTCCAGTTCTTCTAAGACGGTCAATAACTCTTTCGTTTCTTGCTTCAGTTCCATAAGTCGAATTGCTTGTTTTGAATAAGATATGAATTTGGTTCTGAAGTCTTCGCGCGCGTGCCTCCATTCTGTTGCCATCTCGGATTCGTTTAAAATGTCACTTGCCGCTTCCGCCATAAAAGTCCAACCTGCACTCCCGGGTTTCGGCACCAATGTCAGAAAGATGAGCTGACATATTAAGATTTCCCTGGTTTTATTGTAATAGCGTGTGTGCAGGTTGGAAGGTTGTTACAAGTGCGAAGAGATGTTCTATTACGTCACTAATTATTGTTCTAATTATTATTCCATTGATTATATTCTCGACAACCTGACACAGCAATGAATTTCCAAATGAATTTCTTAATGCCTTTTAGGCTGAATCCATCCGTAAAATCTCTTTCCAGAAACGTAATTGGCGGCCATTTTAGAGCAGATTTCGTATGACTGTGAAAAGTGCCGCGGTGCGGCGCGGTACTGTCGCGGTGGCGGTACGGAACCTGGCCTGCTGTAAATGGAATGAAATCTCCAATGAAATCGCGTAGTCGCGGTACGGTCACGGTCGCGGCGCGGAACAGTTTTGTGGCGGTACTTTTCACAGTCATACGAAATCTGCTCTATTTGTTTGACTTGACCTCGTTACCAGGGAGTAAGGGTTTATCCACAGGCCGCCCAAAACACTGGGTCGTGGGTCGCCGGGTCGTGTGGGTAATTTTCAAGATGGCGCTGTGGCGAAGGTGAAATATTATTATAATGGAATCAATTTGTGTGAGCAAAAGCAAAACTCACTGCTTTTGCTTATCTTACGGTAAAGAAAGGTAAGGACGTTTTTTTTGTGATTCACTTTATGGTTTTATTTAGAGCTTACCAAACTGAATAATACATTGATAATCACAATTTTAGAGACTTTTTGAGCAAGCACATGATTTACAACAGCAAAAACCCACCAAGTAGAAACCAATGAACTTGCCTCCCGCTTGATTTACTTACTTATAGTCCAGTACATCTATCGAAAAAATGGGGTGAACCTAGAACTAATTGCAACAGAAGGTCTCTCAACGGTTTTCGACACAGAATTCTATGCTGAATAACATATCAAAAGTCCTATTTAGTCCTAGTGGTGGAAAGTGGTGAAATTTAGATTTTAGAGACAGTGCTCGAAATCTTGAATGGCCGCCATCTTGTGTCACAGGGTAAAGCCCGCGTGGTAACAAAAGTAGAAAATAAACATTAGAACACTTCCATATTGATCTATTTCAGGTCTAAATATCTTAGTATGAATATTTGAAACCTGTTTAACAACCTAACATTGTATTTCTTGATATTTTGAGCAAAAAATGGAGTTCGACAGAAAGCGTATGTAATCTAAGCCGATGAACTCACATCGCTTAATCAAGAAGTCAACAGAATTTTTCATTTATTTATGGGAACAGGTCAAATTCGGGATTTCTTTACTTTATTTGCGTTATTTAGAGTAGTTTTCCTATAATTCGACTCTTTATCAAGCTACTGTGACTTCACCTGGGTCGTAAATTTACACTTGAATGAATCAGCAATCAGATTTACGCAGTCTCATGGAAAGGCGCATCTTTAGGAAAAGTGGGATCACCCTAAGATCTGATTACGAGCCGCCAGCTCCTATTTCTGATAGCAGTGAAACTACATATTTTTCCAGCTATAGGTGTTTGAGTATATTTTTATCTCATATTTGGTATATCTCATGTTTTGCACATTTCGAAAACTAATTCTAATTAGATTACACGCAACAGTTTAAAATGCTGCGCTCGCGATCTATAAAATATTTTCTCGAAATATGCTATTTGTTTATCACAGAAGAAGATTCATATTTTAGTAAAGCGAAATAAAATATTTTTCGAAGAGAAACCACCTAATAACAACAAAATATTATATACATAGGTACGTATTTCAGTTCATTTGAACTGCATTCCAAACTAATTGAAGATAACTTTCTTTGGTTGCCCGAGAGATTTTTTGTGGAATTACATTTCTGCAAAAAGTAGAATTCAATGAAAACACAGGAGACCCGCGAAATTAAAGTTCAACACGACAAATTTACAATTTATCAAGCGAGAAGGCAAGAACAATTACTTTCTAAAGTTTAAAACTCTGTCAAACACTGTATGAAACGTCTTTTCGTCAACGAAGACGCTTCGCTAGCGAGATTTTTAAGTTACATTTTCCTGAAATTGAAACAGTTTGGCAATGACTTCCTTGGCGCGCGTATACCCTTTTTTGTAAATTAAAATCAATAAAACCTACGGCATGGGATTCAAAGAAAATACATTACCCGACTCTGGAATTCCACACTAAATCTCACTTGAAAAATCGATATCACCCTTGTCGTCGCTACCCGAGTCGGCGATATCGATTTTTCGCGTGAGATTTAGTGTGGAATTCCTGAGTCGGGTAATGGATTTACCTATAGAAAATGAAACTCTCTTACTTTCTCTTACCTTATTGAACATTTCAATGCGGACGAACATTGTGCCTTCAGCCAGGGAAATACGAGGCACAAAACTTGTCGCGCTACGTTTGTCATCACAAGTTGTGTGTTTTCATGAAAAACGAGCAACAATGCCAGAATTTGTGGCTCAAAGTATAAGACCCGCACTCTATTTCGCGCAATAAGCTTCTACAATTTGCAACAAATGTTTTGGTTGCGGGACAACTTGTGATGCGAGATGAAAGACGCGCAACATCGATCATCAACTTGCAACGCACTAATTTTGCGCGACAAGTTGAGGGATTTCGTGCCTCGTATTAATCCCGGCTTTAAGCTTGATGTACATGCACTTGCGACATAAGGACATAAGAAAAACATCACGCGAATAAAATTTAGTGGTTTCAAAAAATCGCTAGTGTGCACTGTGCATTACGTAAATAAATATACTGCTACTACTACTATAATGCAAAAATCTATCCATTTGCTTCACCAACTTATCAGAATATAACATCACTTCCTTACAGATAGGGATGTTGATAAAGTTTATGGTTCTGGGAATGCCTCACCACGTAGTAAAGCGCATATACACCCGAGCCGTGCCATTAAATTTGGTACCCGTACCACTTTTTATCCGAGCCGTGCTAAAAAATCCCTTCCGCGTAAATGAGCCTTAAGTGCAACTTTACCAGACAGGGCGGGAATCAATAGATGCAGCAAGGAATGAAATAGAACCGTTTAAACATGCCCGGCACAATATGTTCCTGGAACCCAAGTGCAAGGACTTCAAACTCATACATTTCCCTTTTGCGGTTTACACTAGAACGCAAGTGCAGACGCAAGCATATGAGCATCAAGTTGTCGCGTTCCCTTGAACATGGGCTTGCTTCTAGTGTGAATCAGGTGAACACAAGCGCTGATTTTAGGCCTGCGCTTACGTCGCTATGATTCACGCTTGCCTTGCGCTTACGTCCTGTACTTGCGTCATGCGCTTGCGTCCTGTGCTTGCGTCCTGTACTTGCGTCCTGTGCTTGCGTCCTGTGCTTGTGTGCTGTGCTTGCGTACTGCGCTTACGTCGTGTGCTTACGTCGTGTGCTTGAGTCCTGTGCTTGCATCTTGTGCTTGCGTTCTGTACTTGCGTCCTGCGCTTGCGTCCTGTGCTTGCGTCCTGTGCTTGCGTCCTGTGCTTGCGTCCTGTGCTTGCGTCCTGTGCTTGCGTCCTGTGCTTGCGTCTTGTGCTTGCGTCTTGTGCTTACGTCCTGTACTTGCGTCCTGTGCTTGCGTGCTGTACTTGCGTCCTGTGCTTGCGTCCTGTGCTTGGGTCCTGTACTTGCGCCCTGCGCTTGCGTCCTGTGCTTGCGTCCTGTGCTTGCGTCCTGTGCTTGCGTCCCATGCTTGCGTCCTGTGCTTGCATCCTGTGCTTGCGTCCTGTACTTGCGTCCTGCGCTTGCGTCCTTTACTTGCGTCCTGTGCTTGCGTCCTGTGCTGACTGCTGAGCCTTCCTGCACTTGCGTCATGTGCTTGCGTTCCAGTGAGTACCGTTTTTTTCTGCCGACCGCAAAATATCACGCAAGTCGAAAAGGACATCCCTAGTCCCAAAGTCAGGCGTCGGTCGCTGGCCCGCAATATTGAAAGCACTTACAGTTTTGATACAGAGTTAATTTCGATATTGCTTGAGAAAGAAGCGCTAAAATGCTATCAAGGTTCTCTCGAATCTGATACTGTTATGTGGATAGGTGTTGTGAGGGGGGATTCATGGGTGGTGGTAGTGAGGGCGAGGTTGCTGCAAGTGCAAGACTAGCCAGCCGCGGTGTATAGAGCAGATTTCGTATGACTGTGAAAAGTACCTTGACACGGCGCGGCACTGTCGCGGTGGCGATACGAAACCTGGCCTGCTGTAGATACCGAACGAAACCGCGTAGTCGCGATACGGACACGGTCGCGGCGTGGTACAACTCTTTCGCGGTACTTTTCACCATACGAAATCTGCTCTATCATCAGTTGTGTAGTGTAAACTACACACGCACCCCGGGGATGGTGCTACACTGACTTTTCGGTAGGGGTGTGCCGCCAAGGTCTCAAAAACTTGACCCTATCAGATACCAAAAATTATCGTTTTTTATACCCTACCGTAGACCTACGGTCAAAATTGTATAGGGTGGTCAAATTGGTCGCAATCAAAACGGCATTTTGATAATCATGAAAAGGTTTCAAAATTAACCACTTTTCCTCTAATTGCGGCACAACTTTGATCGAAATTTGTTTGCATCTGGGTAGCCAAAAGATGAGCATCAGATGATAAAGACGATCTTACGAATTCAGAAAATGCCAGTTTATCACTCTTATGATTACCAAAAGGCGAGAATTGCATCTGTCACTTTCAAATTATTGTTAAGGACGACCAATATCAACGAAAATAAAAACTCCTATTTTATATGCGTATTTCCCTTACGATTTTGACCTAATGCGCGTATATCGCCCCTTAAATCTTCCTAAGAAAACTACTAGTCTCAAGAATAAAATACTCAAAAAGAGTCACATATATTAGAAGAATGTTAAAGAAGACACAAAATATATATTTCTTTGAGATCAGATAAAATAATTGCTCGGTTTCCAGCGAAATAGCTCAACTTCCGGTTACAGCCTCGTTTCCATGCTAAAGGAAAAGAGTCATATTCTAAACTGTTAAATTTGGAGGCGTTCCACCGCACGGATGCAGTAGGACTTTTAGTATGTTGTTTATGATGGTAATTACTATTGAATTGTGAAGAGAGAGCTTCTGTTGCAATTAGTTCTAGGTCTATCCGTAAATGTACTGGACTATTACTCGGGAAGGAGTTTCCGAATAACTGGGATATTTTCCCAATGAATTTGTATTGCACAATTTTATTGCACAATTGTTTTCTACCTTTTAGAATATTAAAAAAATATCTTCCTCATACAATTATTTTTCCTCCCATCATAACTTTTCTCATGGTATACACATGTCTAACTTTGTAGATATAAACTGTAGCTATAATTAAAGGGAAATGGTATCTTGGTACATTGTGATGTAATTTTTTTTCTCTCACTCTACTTTTGTCTTACAGTTAATAGATTCCATTCATTATTCCATTATTTATTACATTGCTCAATCCAAAAATACATTTTTAAATTCAATGTTAAAAATGCTAATTTTTTAAGAAATTTGATTTCCAAATATGCAATTTTTTTACCAAGAGTAATTATTTAAATGAATAATGTTCATATTGTGTTGAACATTGCGTTTTTGGATTGAGTGATAAAATCCGTAATGCTGTTATGAATTCAAATAATAATTTGGAGGGATGTATTTGGGTTGTGAAGTGCCTTATACATTTTTCTTCTTTCACTTATTCTTGCCTTGTGCCTATTCTCACCTGGGGTGCTTACCATTGGTCACGAAAAACCGGTAATTTCGGTCGGGATTCCAATGGTACAGTCGATGTTTCGGTTATTCCGGTTGGTACGAGCAGTTCAGCTTCAGAGGTTGTCTCGCCGTTCCAGTTGGAACGAACCGATCGGAATGGTTTGTACCATTGGCACTCCAACCGGTTTTATGACCAAATATGGTAGCCGATCCGGACCGAAATGCGAATAAGCGAATGGTAAGCGCCATTCCACTCGGTATTTCTTCCCAACCGAAATGTTCTGTACCATTGGACGCTGATCAAACCAACCGGTTTCCCATGACCAATGGTAAGCACCCCTGTTCTTGCCTATTACCGCCAAGCATTTTAGACCAGAATTTTCTGTTCTCGCCTAATCCTGCCAGCCAATTTTTGCCAAAATTCTCTATTCTCGCCTATACTCGCCTATTCTCGCCTATTCTTGCAGGTCAATTTTTGCCCAAATTCTCTATTCTCGCCTATTCTCGCCTGTTCCCGCTGCGGGAATAGGCGAGTTTTGGTCCAATAACAGGCCTAAGCAAAGCGAGAGCAAGTTGGGATAAGAGAGAAATTTGAAAATACAGACATGTCGAAGGCAGACGAAGAGCGAGGGAAACACGACAAGAAACTCGGCCCTCGTTATGAAAAACATTAAACTTCGTAGTGAGTATATAGTATAAAGGGCATTCAATAATGATTTTCAATAGCTATCTCAATATTTTCATGTTTTTGATGCGACTCACGAGGAGAGTTTGAAAATGGTGAAAGTTGAATGCAGCGATAGTGGCTGTTAGGGGACCTGAATTTTACAAGCTCAACTATTGTCAGTTGACGTTGTCTTTTTTTAGGATTCAAAGTGGGATACCGTATGCTCGAGTGATTTTGAGTTTGACAGCGAAAGAATCTACTACTGCCGTTTGTTCTTTGCTTTGGCGGTCGGGACTAAAGTTAGGGCTTCGCAGCCATCTTGAAACTTGCATTGAAAGTGAGGAACGAGCTGAGCTCACGAACATTTGTCATCAAAAGAAAATGGAAGGCAGTTTTCAAACGCCTACAAACTTCAGGTACAGTAATTACTTGGGGAAATAATAACAATAACTTTATTTTTATAGCGTCATTTTCATAAAGCTCAATGGCGGTTTACAACTTTTGAAAACGAAATAAGAAATTTAAATAGTTCTTGCTGAATACTCGCCCTTGCATTCAAGGCTCTCAAAAATGTTGGAATGTTTTAACATTTAGCACAACTGGATGCCAAAATTAAAGCCCTTGCATTAATTTACTGTAAGAGACACTGTACCACTCTGGAAGTAGGTGTTTTGAAATACTCTTTCTTACAAAAGTACCCCAAGGTAATATTAAGATAATATTATCAAAACAATTGTTAGAAAACAGTTTACGAATGGGATTTATTGTTGGAGAAATAAAATCATAAAAATCCATTAAACCTACGCAAATGGCATGAAGCATATCACAGGGAAAGGAAATAGCATGGCGAGAATATTTGATAAATATGTTATAATGATAATATAATACGTGCACTAAGTTTGGGGTACTTCTGCTTTCTCTGAAATAATGCATTGATTACACGGGGGGCACGAGTTATGAACTCCCTGGCACTCTAAGTAGAGAGCGACTCATCAAAAGATCATATTACTGGCATGGAAATTTGTATGTGTGGTGCCAGGAGTAAGATGCGATACACTCAGGTCACTGATGTAGATTCTTATTCCAACTTTGACTCATAATGAATCATTCCAGGAGATTATTATTTTTAAAATCATTTTTATAACAGTTGGCATTGATGGAAAATCATTTTTATACGTCTGTGCTGCCATACATTACATGCACGTGCGTCAGTTAAACACATACATGCATGAGTGGACAGGTTAAGTGCATGCATGAGTAACACATGCATGCATTACATGCATGTATGCTACATGCATGGTTACGTATTAGCATGATTTTGTATGCATGCATGTCAAGATTGATTTGCATGCAATGCATGCAAAAATACCCAAATTGCATGCATGTCACATGCATGCCAACATGCATGCATGTGACATGCATGGTACATGCATGTTCCATGCACGCATGTGACATGCATGTTACATGCATGTTTTGTTTGGACGGGTGCATGGAAGCGATGGTGTATTTCTCAGGCGGCCACTGCCTGAAGGAAAACAGCTGGCCAACACCAAAGCACGCGCGACTCTCTAAGGATTCGATTGTGTCAGCTTCTTTGCATTTTAAATCTCCGAATTCACTACAAATTTCTACTGTATATTTACAACGTTTTCTCTTGCCGTTTTTAAAACGTCCATACAATCAACCATGTTGGTATTAACTAACAGTGGCCCGCCAAAGAAATATCGTTTTATCGATTCCCATTGGATCCAGGAAGTTTTTTTCCAGGGCTTCATAACTGCGTTGATTCTTTGCTTTCCATTTCATACACCGCCATAACTAACCATAAATATATACCATTCGATGCTTGAAGAACCCAACCTTTGGCCTCAGCCAGCCAAGTTATGGCTGGCTTTCAATGCGGCTCGGTGGCGCAGTGTCTTAGTGTACAGCACACTGTGCGTACGGTCCTGAGTTCGAACCCCGGACCGACCGACCGTATCGACTTTTCCCTGTTCCGAGTAGCTTGCTTATAGCTTTGAATTCCTTTCACCTGGAGCTCTGATAAGAGAAAGGGGAAACAGCTGTGCACCGTAGACCTCAGATTTTTCAGTCTCTTTGAAGTACTGTTACGAGTTATCCACATTAAATATGGAAGCCTGAAACTTTGACTTTTGTTTTAATGTTTGGAATACTTCTAGTGCTGCTGTATACCCTGCTTTTCAAAAAAAATATATTGATAGACGGGTATAAGAAGGGATGGATTTTTTGTGGTTGTAAGAGATATGGACGTTATCGTAACTTTTAAGTCATGGAAACTTTGAATTGATGTGCTCAAATTATATAAGCACTTATTGCTAAATGTCATTCCTGTCCTGATTTTCTCTAGCTCGACGCCCGTTCACGACACGTCGCCCCACACCAACCCCATCCCGCGTGTTTGTACGTCTTAGGAATGGTCGTGCACCATGGCAGGGCCGGGTAGAGGTCTATTATGGAGGTCGATGGGGGACGATCTGTGATGATGGTTGGGACGTGAATGATGCCAGAGTGGTGTGCAGGATGTTGGGATACACCAGATATACCCCAAGAGCCTACTCCCGTGCCTTCTTCGGACAAGGGTCCGGTACAATTTGGCTTCGGAATGTCAACTGCCGTGGATTCGAAAGCAGCATTCAGTTCTGCAGACATGCAGCTTGGGGTTCAGGAGGTTGTTCCCACAGTGAAGACGCTGGTGTAGACTGTAGGCCAGGATTAATAACCAGTAAGTAAGAATCCCCGAAATGGCAACTAGAACGTGAATTTCACGGTTTCAAACCTTGGCGTGTGAAAACTGGAAAGTCAATCTTATTCGTTTTTGTCGTTCCATCGCGTTTTCGTATATTGCCACTATCCTTCATTTTACCTATATCTGCGTCATGTTATGTATTTTAAATAGGGCTGTTTCACAGTTTTTTTGTAAATACTGCACTATAAATTCGTAAATACAGTACTGAAATTGTATGTCATCATCCCCAAATCGCGTAATGTAGATAAGTTATGGGCAAGACTGGCAGTTACATTAATTTTTTCCAGCAAATTTTGATGATTTCAACAAGATTTCAAAAACACATTGTTGCAATCCGTTTCAATCCGCTCTGTAAAAATAGGTCCAATCTATATCCTACAATAGGATTACTTTGTAGATGAGATGGCCTTTTAAGAAACCTATACTAGTATTTTGGAAATCCATCAGTTATTTGGATGTTGTTTTACAAAAAAGTCTTCTACAATTTTAGCACCGCTCGCTTAATAATATTTCATTAATTCCACAGCCCGACGCCCGTTCACAACTCGTCGCCCATCCACAACTCGCCGCCCATCAACTCGCCGCCCATTTCCAACTGGAGTATCGATAACGGACATCGTAAGGTAACATCTCATCTATAGAGCAGATTTCAGACTCTAAGACTAAGACTCTAAGACTAAGACTAAGAGTCTAAGACTCAACCAGTAGAAACCCGTGGACATTGTTTTTTTTAAGGAGAAAAGAGACATACTTATCACCCTGTTTATGTCAAATGATTCTGTGTAAATAAATCGTTTACACGAGAATTTCGTTCTTCTAAGAGAGGGGAACCACTGCTCGCAGTTCTGCCATGACGCACCGCGGGTTACAACAGACAACTGTGACGGTGCAACCTTTTCTAGAATAAGTGTGTGCACCCTTTTCAAGAAACTTTGATCGGAACAAGTTACTTTTTATGCCTTCCACCAGGGATTATGGGAAACAATGTGGTTTAAGGAAGCGGATGAAACCAAAATTAATGCGTTATTACCCCTGGGGGAGGTTAGAACAAAATATTTTCTAAAATACCTGAAAAGAAGGAATGGGGCGGGGGGTTATTCTCGCAATCCTTTGTAGCCTTGATGTGCAGTTCGTTTGTGTTTCGCATGGGCCGTTTGTGGCGGTTAGCACTCGTTTACATTGACCAAAAGGACGTCGTATTGTCTGTGAAACAATAGAACGAGGCATAGATATATTGTGATGTTCCTCGTTCTATTGTTTCACAGACAATAGGACGTCCTTTTGGTCAATGTGAACGAGTACTAACCGTTTGTGGCAGGCAGTTGGTAATGCTCCGATAAACGTTTCTCTTTTTAACAAATTGTATTCAAATAATGAACGGTTAAACCACTTTCCTAGTTTAACTGTTACTCCTGGTATTTCCTAGGCTCATCAAAGCGCTTGTTGATTCGTTCAACCGTCTTCTTGGAATTGTAAGTTTGTTATGTAAAATAAAAGATCAATTAGTTTGGCGCTTATCATAATACTGCGAATTCTGTGGAACCGAGTAGCGACCAAACCGATGATTAATGTTGGTCCTCTCCTAGCTTCCCGTCATGTTTGCACGCGTTAAGAAACAGGAAACTCGCAACGCATATTTTGCCTAGATCAAATTTTGACCAGCCTCCTTTCTCAACATTTTCATCTCAAGCTACGGGGCCCTTTACCGGTTTTTAATTATTTCAGGTCGAGTGGTCAATCAGAGCCCTTGGTGGTAATCTTCCTAAGATGTCTGTCTTCAAACGTGAGTTTGAATCTTTGTCCCTTTTCCCTTCCTTATTCTTACTTTCATGGACAATCCCAAGCAGTGGTGTTTGTTATTTTTTGTGGACTTCCTATAAAGTAGCTTTGTAACTAAAGTGTTTCCAAGTTTCTTTGACGACTTGAATGCCTCATTGCATTATGTGTGCCGTCCTGGCGCCTCATCTCTCCAATCGTGTCAGTGTTATATTATGTTAGTTGTGAATAAGTTGATTGTAGGTGACCCGTTGGGAGTCCTTCAATCCCTACCCCTTTACCCCTTGAAGTTTCCATTAGATCTCTTACTTCTCACAGGTGATATAACATCTCACATGGAAAGGATCGATCGCGAGGTTGTTCGTGCTCCCTCATTCCTTGCCGAGGAGCCATCGGATGAGTATACCAGGAATGTGAAGAGGAGCTATCTCAACACGCGCATGCGTGCTAAAACCCTCCTAAAGAAAATCGAAGGTGAAGAAGAAATTCAGTTGTTCATTTTTTTTTTACATGAAATAAAGAAAACGCCAGATAGGATGATGCTCTTGAGGAGCCTTGTATACAAAGATTGCATGGAGAAGAACGTCTAATAGTGTAAATGTGTAAAGTAGAGATGCTTCCATTCGTTGAGTCTTTTCCTCCGCAGTGTTATATTTTTTTAAAAGACGGTCGATGCCGTCTTCGCTTGATAAGTCATCAAACAATGGGCAGTTTCCATATGGAATTCAAAATGCCCGAGGCTTTAGTCTTTGGGGTGACAAACTTTATTGAAACCACCATATATGAATATGGAAGCAACCCAAACAAAGAAAGATTATTCAAATGAATGCCACGTGATCTGAAATGGGACCACATTACGCCCATGGTAAAAATGTCTATTGCGTGGACCACTTACTGAAAAAAACAGCTTTCTCCAACATGCCGCTCATTTACATGTGGCATTGAACATTTTAAAGCTATTAAAATTTGTGACGTGAAATTTTTAACAGAAATAGCGTCTGATGACTTGCAAGGATTTGTGCAGTCGAGTTGATACCAGCAAATCTTGGACGCGCTATATAAGCAAAAGCATCTGACGTTTTCAAAATACGCCATAACGGCTAAGGATTCTAGAGAAACCTCCATGGTAAGCTCTGTACCTGTGAGGTCCTATAATTCCTGAAATATTTAATCAAATGATAGTAAATTTTCTGAAGCTTTGTATTCTGATGTAATTTCTTGAGTAGCATGTTTTTTTGACTAGAATAAATGCATCTTTGTCGGTTTTAACTGAAAACTAAATTATGAAAGAGAAGTGTAGAATTCGCTTTAGAAGTGATTCTGCAAATCTTTATTGAAAAAAAGATGGCAGTCTATTGACTGGTAGCATGTTACAATGATGACCGAATGAAAACCAATCTTTCTGACTTTTATTTCACAGATATTGAGAGGAAGGCAAAATGAAGAAATGCACCTCTATGATACACCTCGACCAAGTATTACAGTAAAGGGCAAGAGTAATCTCATAAACAAACAGCAATAAAAACAAGAAAAGATGAAAAGAACATAACAGCTGAGAATAAATAAATAAAAACACCAAACAAATAACAGCAACTGGTAAACATTAAAAGCAAAATGTGAGTATGAGCTTATCTATACTATCCTTATATACTATTTCCACGGGCAGGCGAAGGTAAAATAAAGGGCCATAAAAAACAAACGCCGTTTTCAAACTCTAAACATTTCAAAGTCCATTGGAGGGAAAGTCGAAATCTCACCTGTAGGCGTGTTTTTGTTGGAAGAGATTAATCAATTCATGCGATTTCTTATGTGAGGGAAAAAGCCGCCACGTTGAACATGAATTCTTCCACAGAAACTGAGAACTGAGTTCGCATAGCCGAAAACACAATAAACATACAAACCTAAATAGTTATGTTACAAATCAGATTCCTAGGGACCGGTCATTATTTATCGCCTGGGAAGGGGGGGGGGGGGGGGATTTTGATAAACGCATTTCATCAAGACTTAGAGAAAGTGTAGATGAACATTCCGTTTTCTTATGTATAGAAAACAAATCCTGTAGGTTTTATTATTCATGCGGGCAATTGCGCGCCGAAATGACGAAATTATTATTATTCATTTGCGTGAAGCGCGGCCCGAATGACGAATTTCTATTCCCGTAACGTCGAACACACGCTTACTCTTCTTTCGAACATATGGACTGCCCGCCAGGCCTATCACTGCAGGACATTTTTGGTGGAGTTTGTTTTTCCTCGCCAAGAAACATACTTGTGAACGGTGCGAAGGTAGTGTCTTCGTTGTGCGAGTTGCCAAAAACTATATTTATCGCCCCAGGCGATAAATAATGACCGGTCCCCTAGGAGAAAGGCCAGCCTGGAATCCTCACTAGAATTAATCAAACTCGACCTTTTCAAAGAAGCATTTTTTTCATACAATCAATGCTATTTCAGCCCGTATTGAAATACAGAAAAACTATAAAACAACAACAACAACGATGAACTTGTAAGAATGTCCGGATTTGAGAAAGTCTAGGATTTAGACTATTGACTGATGGTTTTTAGCCATTCTGCTACGATTCTGGATATTATTTTAGCCATCTGTAGGCGTTATTACAGCGAGAAAACCGCGGAGTTCGCCGGGGAGGTTTTGGTTCGTCGAAAGGCCGCGCCAGGCCAAAATATCCAAGATTACAACTGGCTATAAAACTACGGCTTTCTCTGCCAAAATAAAAATACTATCAACCCCTGCAAGCAGCCTAGAATTATTCCCGCTAGGCCATGTTCGAATTACGCTCCAATGCCTACAAACAATAACCTCAAGTCGAGGCTTTCTTCTGAAATTATTGTAAATGTATTAGAACTTGGAGAAAGCCTCGATTTGAATCTTTTGTCTTGTGAGCATTGGAGCGTAATTCGAACCTGGCCTATTGCTCCCATGATGCGAACACGTCCAGCGGAAGCGCTATTCAATGATATATACATCCTGAAGCCAGGCCGCGCCACGCCCATTTCTGCAACCAGTTGTCGGACCATACTTGTTATATGTTTCAAGACCGTCACTTGCAGAAAAGCACTGATTTTGATTCTGAACACCAAATATTTTCCATCCACGAGCCTCAGTCAGTTGGAGGCACTTGTCAATCGTCATAGGTGAAGAGGATGCGAGATGAACTGCAAGAGCTCGATCGCTGGTATCCCTGAAGCAGCCCAAATGTCGATAGCTGAGTCCTTCAATCAAATGCAAAAGTATCAGTATCACCATAGATACACGAGCGAAACTAGAAGTAGCGAGAGGGTGAATAATCGACACCCTTTGAGCGATTTGATTATTACATACTCTAACAGGCAGAGTGGAAATGACAGTTGCTGATCTGTCTCATTTAGATCGGCTGAAGTTCTTTCTAAACGTTTTTGAAGCTAACATCTGTTATCTTCTTTGCATAATTTACCCATTTTTTCACGCTCTGTACAACTAGTAAAATATTATTCAAGAAAACGTTTATTTTTTGTGCTGATCAAAGTATCACCTTTCCCTAAGTTTAGACGTTACTATCTAAAGATCATATCCAAATCATATTCCAACTGTGGTCTTTGGGTATAAGCTTATAAGGACTACTTGTGCTCAAAACCTTGAGCTTATATTCATAAACCGCGAAGTTGGAAACTTGTTTCTCACGTCTGGCAAAACAATTGTAATAGTCAACTCTCTTTCTGGATCCGCTACTGGTGCATGGCTTTTCAACCAAACATTATTAACCTACTTTCAGAAGTTGTTTTCCTCATAGGCAGTTCCTATAGGGAGATACCAACCAAGGTGATAGTGACCGCGTGCTCCCTAATAACCTTTGGTACATTGAGTCCTGAGGCGCGAATGAAGCACGAAAGAAAAACTACCTAACAAAATCCCATCAACACTTAACTAAACTCCAAAGAACATTCCAGGCTTTCATAACCAAAAAATGTCATGCTAGTATGTTTTGGAGTCATTTTGATTTTCAAAAGTTGTTCTGAAGGTGTTCTGAACGGTCAGTAAAAATGCTGTGCCGGATTTCAAGCCGTGAGTGCCTGGGGCGAATCCCTTAAAATTGCCATTATCGAAACGAGCTCCACATAAAGAGGAAGAGCATATTAAACTGTAAAAAATCCTAAAGTTTTGCGTTGATTGTGTAAATTCCGATCGAGATACAGCCATTCCAAAATGCCGGAATTTTATAAGCTTTGTATGGTTTTATTTTGAGCATGAGCATGCCCTTTCTCCCCATGTTGGTCTTGAACGGATAATCGATATATTAAAGGATTCGCTCCAGGCACTCACGGCTTGAAATCCGGCACAGGAAGCCCCTACCCATGGACTCATGCTCCGATATCAGCATAAAGTGTTACTTACTCTTGCACGTCGTCCCATTTCCCTTGTACATCACTTGGCAAGTACACGTGAACGATCCCTGACTGTTTGTGCATAATGCGTTGATGCTGCAGTTATGAGTTCCTCGTTCACATTCGTTGACATCTTGAAAACAGATTTTGATAAATGCAGGCGGTGAGAAATTCACGCATCGCGCAGTACTACATGGTAAATTAAGTACAGTGACACTACATTGTTTCCGCATACTTGCCAAACAGCAGGTTTTTCCAGTGAATTGATTAACAGCGCTAATAATTAACGACGCTTCAATACTCCAAATAGTTAGTGTAGCCAGGAGCCCATTTCCTAGGAGCGTCCACCCCCCCACGCCATCCACGGTGTAACAGCGTATTGGAAAATAAAGCCTGCATGAAGTTATGTTTAGTTTCAAATTTTCACGCAAAGCTTACGTCACACATTCGCTCAGCCAATTAGAATGCAGTTAGGTATGCTTCAGAGAAATTTATTCTATTTATTCCTGGTTTATTTTCCTATTAATGACCGTTTTCACGATGTTGTGAGAACAATACCCTTGAGCCGTCCAAAACAGACAAGCATTGTTCACATCCCATTTATGTTGCGTGCGCAACATCGTGAAAACTTACACCTTCCTACCCCTGATAGACGCTCCTAGGTAATGTGCTCCTGGTGTAACAAAAAGAACAGTTTTACTGACCTTCACAATTTTCTCCCTCAAAACCAGATGGACACAAACATCTATAGCCTTTAGGGCCAAACCCTGTTTGACATTTGGAATGATTTGGGCATTCATCATTTTTGCAGTTGTCCTGAATAAGGAACAATGACATCGCCAATGATAAAGACGTCGGTATCACTAGCCTCCTCCGCAACTCTTAGGGCAAAAGGAATTGATAGGGTTTGGGCGAGACTTGAAGGATTGGGAACGATTGCTCCGTTGCCATAACACAGGACGCCCGTGGCATTTCGCGTTCTTCTTGTCCTTTTTTTTTAAATCTGTTTTTGAGAGATATGCCTTTCTATCTGTTTGTCTCCATGTATGTAGTTTTTCTGTCCGCCCGGCTGCCTATCTGTCTGCCTGATTATTTGTCTCTCTGCTAGCCTCTCTGTATTTTGGATATCTCTCGACCTTTTTCTGCTTGGATTTGTCTGTCTCATGTCTATATGTCTCAGTGGTTGTCCTGTCCTGTCCTTTCTATCTGAACCTTTCTGTCTGTTTGTCGTCTCTACTTGCCTGCCTTCCTGTCCGTCACGGATAGTGTCTATTTGTCTCTGAAATATATCGAAATATGAAATCTATCTAGATATCAAACCTGAAATCCATTGTAAACGGTTCCAGCCTTCATCATCAAAGCGTTTGGATGCGCTTCGGCGCTTGATGAGCTCAATTCGCAGTTATTCGGGATCTTGTTAAAATGGAAATTACAAGAGACGCAGTCGGGTTCCACATAACATCGTATCTGACATGCCTCATCTTTATTCACAGTCAAAACGGCAACAATGTAGCCCATCAATGTCTTGTTCGTCACATTATAACCCAGATGAACGTGTCTGCATTCTGGTAGAAAAAGATATATTCCAGGAATTATGCAACTCGACCCAGGACAATTTTGCATGGAAGCTTTCTCTGCAAACATCTTTCAGGAAATTTATTTATTATATTTATGCTTTGCCATACCAAATCCGCTAACGGTGTTTACATCTTGTTGCCGCCCAATTCAGATCATGTCTCATGAGTACACGAGTGTATGCGCAGCTAACAAAAGTGTCCACCCAAGAGAATCATCACATGATCTGAATTGGGTGGCAACAAGATATTAGTATAGGAAATCATACGACTTCGAGTTCAATTTGGAATTTATTTGCACGAGTGGGTTTTTCAAAAAGTATCAAACTTACACGAGCCGCAAGCGAGTGCTATTTGAGCTTTTTGAAAAACCCACGACTGTAAATAAATTCCAAATTGAACGAGAAAAGTCGTATGATTTCCTTTTAATAATACACACGAAACAATTTCTAAGGAGTCATTCACAAATCTGCTTACAAACTGAACAAGCCGCATGCATTTTTCCTTGATTGAAATCTGGACCAAAACCTGAATTTGAGCATGAACAATAACCAAAGTTTCCATAATATAGCGCTATGTTATCAAAATATTTTAGCATTTCAAAAGAAAGTTTGCATTTTGTTAACCATTTTTGCACTTTGTTACCTTTTTTGGCACATTGTTACCTAAAACCTGCACTGCTCTCAGCCAATCAGAATCCAGAGAGTTTTTTTCATGTGTAGCTGATTTGGTCTATTATTGGCGAAGCCAACAGAGCAATTAGCTTCATGAAACGGCGCCCCCTTTAAAATACAGATACACTTAAAGCACAACTAACAAGAGCAGAATTGAAACGTAGCCTGCGAAAGTCGACACCACTTAGCGCTTGTCGACTCCCGCAAAAAGCGCTGCTGGATTTATAGTAGAAGCAGCGCTATAAAAATAACATGTTATTATGATTATTGCCAACGAGCAGCCGAGCCAAGAGGCGAGGCTGCGAGGCGGCAGCATTATAGAGCCGTGCGAGGAGAACAACTCTCGAGTTCAGAGTGGTGTAACCACTAGCCAATCAAAGTGCCAGGATTTTGAAAGTGGTAACCAAATACTTGAGCACTATCAGTATCAGAAGAGAAATCTACTATTTGACCCCTTGTCCACTTCTGAAGTGCGCCCGTGTAGCCAACGCCGCGATGCTGTGTTTGTATATATTTCTCGCGCTGTTGTTATTGGAAATGCAACCTTACATGTATGAAATTTAGAGGTAGATATTTGTCTCTATAGTCGGCCAAATGAAATTAGGGCAGCAGTGAGTCAGAGGAACTCATATTTTCAAAAGGGCAAAAATATGATTCACTGTCTTGCTCGTTGGCACTTTTAGCGAGAGCTACAACTAGTTATTATTATAAGAGGTGGCTGTTTGCTCAAGCCAAACATTCCATACTGACATGCACGCATCGCGTGTCTATTTTTATCGTAGCCGACGAAAGCCGACACTACTTTAGCGCTCGCCGTGAGAGACTCCCGCAGAGAGGCGTCTGTTCGCTCAAGCCAAACATCGCAGGCGTCCCTTTGCGAGAGTCTTTGGCGACTGCTAAACCTGGTGCACACACTTGCGACATAACAAAAATATCACGCGATCAAAATAGTAATGCAATGGTTTCAAAAAGTTGAAGTCCAAACAAAAATAACATAAGATTGCTTTGGTGAGAAGCTCATAAGTATCTTTCTTATGAGCTTCGGCTTTGGTGATGTAATATTGATGATCCATTGAAAATATCGATTATTTCAATTATAGTTTTCCCATGCTTTTTTCATTGTAACATAACGTTCTCATGTCGCTAGTGTGCCCCGGCCATGGGGCAAGTGTTGCCGCCTTTGGCAGGAGATATGGCACTGCATACACAAATTGTTTAAAATTTGTGGAACTTCAGGATTATAACACGTTTAGCTTGGGGAACCTGTGTTTTCCCTGGAGGCTTAGGACAAAAGAAAAGATTTCAACTCTCTACTAACCGAGCCACGAGCCAGCCCGGGTCAATGTCGAGAAAAAAAATTAAATAACATCTCAAAAATCTAAAGTGAGATTATAAATAGTTTAATAGATACCACATGTGCTGCGTAGCATACTTGAATAAATATGATAAATACTACTAGTAGTAGATACTAATAGTATACAATTACAAAAATACTTTAAATGAAAAAAATTTTATATCTCCGTTATGCTTATAATAATGTTAACGTGTATCCTAATCTCCTCGCTTTTCTTTGTTTAAGCTTGATGAATTATAAATCAGTTGGGAATGACAAAAAATATTCTACTTTTCCAGGAGCTCCTGACTTACAGACAAATTATTATTACAGACAGATTATTTTGGTTATTCCTTCTGTAGAGGACAGAGCGGAAATGACCAAAAATGAAATGTCTAACTTCGCCATATTTTAATATATAAGCTCAAGATTCCGTATGCAAGGAGTTTCTATGACCAAAAGCTTAATTCCAAATTTTTAAGAAATTTGAAGAATATGAATTTTAGATATGATTGAACAAAGTTTGCATTATTCCTGATCAAAGTACTAATTCTCCCATAAAATGGCACAGATATCAAAGTGTAAAGCATAATATCTTAAAGTCGGATCAATTAGAAAAAAGTCATTTTTGATATTTTGTTTCTAATCAGACAAGGAGTCTGTATGCAAAAAATCAAGCTTATCTGACCTAACCTGACCTTACTATTTGAGATTTAGTGATCTGAGCAGGTCATTTCCGCTCTGTCTCTGTAGAGCAAAATAAAAAGTGAATCATACGGTTGTGGCACAAACACGACAAAAAAAGTTATTCCTAATAATGGTATTTGTTGTTTTTCTGTGATACAAACCTTGGTTCGCAGCTGATTGCTGTAAAACATTTGACGAGAAAGAAGCCATCAAACCTAGTGTGATATAGACAACAAACATTTAGTATCTCGAAAGAGGTAATGTGGGCTATTCACTCTACAGATTAGCAAAACTTGGAGCAAAGTGTATATTGCCATGTGTGGAAAAGAATGTTATATAAGTGCTTTGAATTGTTTTCCCCAGCTCTATTGGCTCCTGTGTCACCAGCTGGTTTCTCAACACGCATGCTCGGAAAAGTTAATCAAACTTTTAAACAATGTTTGTCATGAAACAAGCATATAAATTAACGTATTTACTTCTAGGAGGTGGTCTTTATTTGGAAAACGTTACTCACTTTGCAGTGATCACGCGCAAGATACGGAATTAATTTTTACGCCTTAATTAAGGCGAATCCATCATAAATGTCTCGCGAGGAGCACTCAAATCCTCTTCACAATGCTGACAGTGGTCCTTATTTACTCTATGGGGGATGCCACCGTTTATGATTAACTCTTCGTCCTATCTTCGGTATTGATCCAGATACTTCATCTAGTCAAGTGAAAGGGTTTATACTCAGAATGATGTTGCAGTTATCAGTATTGTATTTATTTTTGAACATAGTAAATATAATAAATCATGCTTTTTGGCGTACATAGTTATCATTTTTTTAAAATGTAAAACGATGAAAAATATGTTCTCATTCTGCTTTCAATTATACTGCTTGATCTCTACCTTATATTAATTTTAAATTGCTATCTGGTAATGTTTATCTCTCTCTGCCATCAGAACAGAGCTCTCCCAAATCATGTGTACCAGACGCGAATTTTAAGTTACCAAGTGCAAGAGATTTCGTGTGCGGATAGAACTTAATTCGAATCGGACTGTGAACATGCATGGGACACGGTAGGGAATGGCGCGGCACGGAACCTTGCCTTCTTGTGAACATTTAACCAATCACATCACACGAAATGACTGATCAGCCAATCAAAATGCTTAGACACAGCACGGAACGGAACTTTGCCTTCTCGTGATCATTCAGCCAATCACATCACGCGAAATGACTGACCAACCAATCAGAATGCGTAGTCACGGCACGGAACGGAGCTTTACCTTTTCGTAAACGTTCAGCCAATCACATCACGCGAAATGACTGATCAGCCAATCAAAATGCGCAGACACGGCACGGAACGGAACTTTGCCTTCTCGCGAACATTCAGCCAATCACGTCACGCGAAATGACTGATGAACCAATCAGAATGCGTAGTCACGGCACGGAATGGAGCTGTACCTTCTCGTAAACGTTCAGCCAATCACATCACGCGAAATGACTGATCAGCCAATCAAAATACGTAGTCACGTAACGGAGCTTTACCTTCTCGTAAACGTTAGCCAATCACATCACGCGAAATGACTGATCAGCCAATCAGAATGCGTAGTCACGGTACGGAACGGAGCTTTACCTTCTCGTAAACGTTCAGCCAATCACATCACGCGAAATGACTGATCAGCCAATCAAAATGCGCAGACACGGCACGGAACGGAACTTTGCCTTCTCGCGAACATTCAGCCAATCACGTCACGCGAAATGACTGATGAACCAATCAGAATGCGTAGTCACGGCACGGAATGGAGCTGTACCTTCTCGTAAACGTTCAGCCAATCACATCACGCGAAATGACTGATCAGCCAATCAAAATGCGTAGTCATGTAACGGAGCTTTACCTTCTCGTAAACGTTAGCCAATCACATCACGCGAAATGACTGATCAGCCAATCAGAATGCGTAGTCACGGTACGGAACGGAGCTTTACCTTCTCGTAAACATTCAGCCAATCACATCACGCGAAATGGCAAGGCACAATACCGTTACTGCGCGGACACACAGTCAAAAGAAATATGCTCCAAATCGCGCTCTTTTTGCTTTGTTTTTCTAGGAGGCGAATTGCCTTTCATGCCCAGGGGATAAGGGGGCGGAACTGGTGGGGTATTGTCATGAAGCAGGACTAATTCTAGTACTGCAGAGCGGAAATGGGAAAATTGTTTTCTTTATATTCTTTCCAATTATTGCAGCCATGCCCTACACGTTTTAGTGGAAACCGTTCCAGCCTTCTCTTGATGAATATTGAACAAAAATAATGTTACTCAATCAGTGCAAAGCTTAGCAACATATATTCAAGAAAATTCCTATTGGTATTGATCAAAGTATCACCTCTCCCTTTAGGCAATAACACAGTCTCTAGATAAGATCATGTTCCTTAGGTTTCTACGAAATTTAGCATATATACTATCTGTGTGCAAAACCCTGAGCTTATCTATCAAAATCCTATTAAGTTAGAAATCCTGCTTCCGCTCTTCCATTGCTCTTCAGCTATCTTTTCTAGTACATTTATTGTCCCTAATATATTGTCAATATCAATGTCTTTGAAGCTACCCTTCATACGAATGCCAATAATACCCATTAATCTTAGAGATTCCCGCGGCAACTAAAAACTAGTCATGGAGACGTGCTGTCCCACAGTCCCGAATAGGCCTAAGTATCTAACTTGCGGAACAGTTCTGTAGCGCACGTTCAAAAGCCGAGAGATTGGAATGAGTGAAAAGAAAGCGCTAGCCCCGAAAGCTAGACTCGATCCCGGCTCGCTTGCGTTCCGCTCACAAAGACACCGCTCCTCGGATATTTGATGCAGCTTATAGATTTGTACGAGAAGCCCAGGTTGAGATATGAAACTTTGCACCAGCCAAAAGTTCTCCTAAATCAAATTCGAAGCGTTCAAATCCTAGATAGGTCTTGGAGAGGATGACTATTTGTAATTTGTAATTTATGTCACACATTTTTAATCGCGATCTTAAGCTTTCCAGTGAGGGATTGAGGAAATGAGGCCTGGGATGGGAAAGACTGTTTGCAGTCACTTCTTTGGCGAACTTCTATAAATGCAAACGCCTTTTTGCTGCGCGTGCTCTTATTCACACCGTGCCGTGTTTGGGTGTCGAGTTATTATACGCTAAGCGCACCACAGGTCCAAGCAAGCGGCCCCAGGGGGGGTACTCGGATATAAAAATGACGGGGGGGGGGGGGGGGGGGTCCGACGGAGCTCCAAATTTCATACCCAAAAAAATACCTCAGCCGTAAATTTTATACCAAAAAAATACCTGCTCCCAAAATTTGATACCCAAAAAAATACCAACTTTTTAAGATTCTCGTGTTACAAAGAGGAATTGTCTTTTTTCTTTGCTTGTCATCACCTGTTTCCCGGACGTTTCAACCCCCAAAAAATACCCGCAGATTTTTCAACCTCCCAAAAATGCATGGTAGAATTTTCAACCCAAAAAAATACTTTTACTCCAAATTTCATACCCAAAAAATACGTCGGACCCCCCCCGTCATTTTTGTATCCGAGTACCCCCCCTGGGCAAGCGGCGCTCACGAGTAGCAAAACCTTGTACCACCTTCGCCAAATGGTCGATCAAAATAGACTGTGCTCCCGTAGCTTGCTCGCGGAGTATTATTCGATGCTCGATTGCTCACCAATGACGAGCAGTGATGGTTAGTAGTACTCGCAAAAATGGGTGGTTAGTAGTACTCGTTCAAACGGGTGCTCGCAAGAGCTTGTCAATGACCATTGGAGGGCCCTATTTACAGACATTCGCTAAATAAGGGACTGAGATCAAGATTTGTCACAAACTATTCAAGCCAACTGTCGTTAGGATACTCCTGTAGATGTTATAGAAAATAGACCACCTTTCCAGTAACAAACGGGTGCCCCATACTTCTATTCACATAAAGTGTGCCATTTACCTGGCGGATTAAAACCCTGAACATTGATGCTAAAACGTATTTCTAATTACATGTTTTTTCATGAGTGATAGTTAGTTGGTTTGGTTGACAATAAATTTCACTAGATAGCTTAGACAGAATCTTAATTGCTAACATTTGTTTGCCGACTTCCAGGAGATCTGAGCTTTTGATTTATTTCCATTTTTGCGAGCGATATGTTCTTCAGCTGTATTTACCGTTGCTCCGATCAGCTTTGTCAATATAGACTACAAAAGAAAAAAATAGACAGAAACATTTTAAGTTTAGCAGAAAATCTGCCATACGTCAGTTATTTCCTGGCAATTAAAAAGAAGCGAATTCAAGTGTGAACAAGATGAGTTCTTAGTTCACTACCTATTGCGATGAGTTTTGTCAATAAATAAAACAAAATATGCACAATATGGGGGAAAGACAGAAAAAGAAATGTTCTAAGTTTTAGTCGAACGCATTTTGGGACTGCCACGCCGTTTTGTTAGTTATTTTCATGGCAATTTATGCGAATAAATCCAAATACGAGGTGTACATTACAAACTATTGTCTTATATCTCTCGTTCTGGTTTATAATACGAACGATCAATAGGGAAATAAAGTATTACTTGGGAATTTTAGAAAAAAGTCCGACTTTGTATCCGCCAAATAAACTTTCTAAAGTGATGGCTGGCTCCAGTTTGCTGTGAAGATGACACGAAAAGCGTAGGTGGCTATCATTAGTTCATCAGAAACACCGGCAGCAATATTGATATTTTGTTGTAATCCATTCAATTCTTATTCTTTTCCCGTCGTCTTCCAGCCTTAAGGTTCCCATGATATAATACAGAACGATATCTCACCCATCTAGCTTACCAGCAGTGTTATCTGTCATTTACATTGTTCGGCGCGCAATCTAAGATTTCAGGACACCTTTTTTGCATTTCCATTCAAATGGACTTCGTCGATTATGTTGCACTAGACTCCAACTTGATTAAGTTTAGATCGGCACTAATGAAGCGAAAACCTTTACACTGTGAACAAGAGCAAAAAATTACGAAAATGACGTTTGGCAGTACTGTCCTTACTATCGCTATAATCCTTTCCCTTGATAACATCTCGCGGGTTTTAATAACCTTTAGTTCCTCGCCAGATATCACTCACCGGAATGATAGAGTACATCATATTTAAGTGCATATGAACCGCGTGTATAGGTGTTTGTGAGATTAACAGATTATCCCCCAGACCACCAGACACAAAGTTGGCCTGGGGGAATTTAGTACTTTACGTTTGGACCTGAAGGTGTGCAGACGCTATCAGATGTTCCAAAATGCTTAGTAATAAATAATAACTTTGCACGGAAACGAGGAAACGAGAGCGTATGATGATTTATCAGTTCATTTCATTCTTACATCATTAGTGCATCAGTGCTTACTCTTTCGTGGAAATCGCTTAAATTCAGTTTAGCTCTATACCGAGCGAACCACTAATTAACAATCGCTTTCCTTGAAATGGCATAAAGTGTGCAATACTCAGGTTTCCATTTTGAAGTAATTGGAAATACAAACCGTATGAGTGTCTGAAAGCCTTAAAACTAAAAAAACAGATCGGGACGGCAAAATATTTACTGATTTGACTATCTTTCTTCTTTCTAAATGTATTTTAATCGAGAAAATGAAGTTGACTCTACATGTTTCTTTTCTAAAGTTGAGAGCCCCCAGATCAAGTGCATAACATTTTTAAGTGTATTTTCTGAAGAAGGTTCTAAAAGGCAGTCCTCCCTCACTCCGGCCATAGACTCCAAGAAATGGTGTTGAATTCCGCCATTGAAGAACCTTTTTTAATAAAGTAGCAAGTAGAAGTGAGTGTTAGTTATCTTGAAATTAATTTACGTTAGAGAAGGTCTCGCGCTTTGGTGACAAAATCTTTAAAACTCCTTGAGTCCCTTTCTGCTCTAAAAAGACTTACATTGGACTTCAACCTTTGATTAAGTGCTTCCTAAAGAATTTTGAGATTGCAAGTATCTCAAATGGATACACGCTGAGAATGCTTCACTTCTCTTAAATAAAAATGTAAACAGCTCTTGGCAGACGCCAAATTTCAATTTTTAACCAAACAAACCTGAGAGTCTCAAATTTAAAAGGCAATGAGAAAGAAACCTGGAAGTTGCTACTAAAAGAACCGCGAAGCAGACATAGGAAGTTTCCAATCGACTTATAAATAATTCATAGCCAAGCTACCAGTTACGTAAAGCGACAATAAATGGTATATTTTCCAAAGCTGAATACTTTGATGTGCCGTGTTGAAGCATTGAATTGCTTGTACTTTATAATGAGCTTCACCTGATAGGTAACACGCAAAGACGGTGTTTTCCCGTTCTACTTTAAGAGGCATTTATTATGACTTCATTTGTGTCAATTTTGACGCCTTATCATCCATACATGCGTCGTTTCTGAATGGGAACTACTTAACTATCTCCGGTAGAAAAAGCTCGACCATATCCAGCTGGCGTTCAGACCGTGAACAAGTTTACCGAGATAAGACAACAACCGAGACTTAGCAGAGGATTTACCAGGATGAGTTTAGAGGGGATAGATAACTTCACCTCCGTGCTCCCAAATGCATCGCAAGGACAAACAAGGGGATGCGATGACGAGGAAAGTATGAAGATCAAAGTGGTGAAAGCATTGGCATACTGCTTGGTCATACTCCTAGCATTAATTGGAAATAGCATTGTCGTGGCGATATATTACAAGCACCGTTCGATGAGGTCGACCACAAATCGACTAATATTAAACATGGCAGCGTCAGATCTGCTTCTCCCGCTTATAGTTCTGCCACGCAATCTTAGCATTATATTCGAGACAGGTAACTTGCCACATTTAGTCTGGCGCATAGATGGAACTTTTGGTGAAATAATGTGCAAGCTGATTCCAATTCCCGGCGATGTTTCATATGCGGTCTCGATCTTTAGCCTTGTTCTCATAGCCTGTGACAGGTATCTAGCCGTGGTTTGGCCGATGTCAAAAGGTCTTCACTTCACAGCATTTAGATGCAGAATCCTCATCGCAGCAACCTGGCTAGCTGCTTTCGCGCTACATTCGCCTTACATTTACACCTTTTACCTCTACCAAACTGAGAATAATACATTATGCTTCAGTCAGTGGCGGCGGGGATTTGGCTCTCAAACCGCGGCTTACAATCTGAAGATGCAAACCATATACTTTGGCACTGTTTTTGCGCTCATATACGCTCTACCGCTAGTAATAATCACAGTACTTTACATGTCGATTATTTTCGAGCTTGAGGCAAAAACAAGAAGAAACGCCCAGAATAACCCTCTAGAGGTTGGAAGAAGAAGACGCAGAGAGGACAAGAAAGTAATCACAATGCTACTTGTTGTTCTTTCAGTTTTTGCGTTATTTTACGCGCCGTTTAATGTTTATCATTTTGTCTATTTCTTTGTTTGGACTGGTAGCGGCCCTGAAATGGTATGTGGCCCGACTAACCTAGTATTTGCCGTATACTTTCTTTCGCACTCAACATGCGCTATAAACCCTTACATTTATTTTATTTTTGTGAGGAACTACCGACGTGGATTCAAGGAGATCTTAAAAATTTGCTTTCGAAAAAATCTATACTTTGACAGTCGAAGTCTCGAGGAAGCACCCTCAAAAACCAGTTCAAGATTCACTTCCGATGTGTATTCAACATCTCTCAGAAGTCGTAGCAGCAAAATAAATTCTGGAAAAGGCTGGCGGGTTTTACAAAGCTCTAACTGTTGCTTGGAAGCGTCTAAAACAACACCAGAATCTTCGGTAATTCAATTTGAAACGTGCCTTTGATTTGAATGTGATTTGAGGCATATTGTTTTTGAGGCATATTGTTCTCATTCAAGCAACTGGGAAAAATTATTCAAATTTCCAGCGTTTACACGCGATGTAGTCTGCGCAATAATCTATTTAGCTGTTTAGTTTATTCTACGTCAAGTCGCGAGCAAGTCGCTTCTAATAATATTAAATGCAATGCAAATACTGCGGAGTTAAAAAGCAAAGACTACACTGCACCTCCAAAGATGTTATCATTTCATTTTCTTACGTTTGAGCTGGTGTCTTGATTGAAGATGAATTTTTTGACAGATGATTCCTTTAAATTGAAAATCCGAAATAAGATTATTCGAGCTGCAGGCCATTAACGCAAAAATAAAGTTCAGGATATGCTATGAATTATTTTTAAAAAATAAAGCCACTTTGTGTTTCCTGTTTAACTTTTGTAGTGGAAATGTTTGGGATAAAAGATTGTGTAAGTGGAGTTTCTTTACGAAAATCATTAATTTCACAAAGTTCGCCGCCGCGTTTTTCTTTTTTCGTCGCGACCATTTTAATTAGTGAAATGAATTAGTTTGAGCTTGTATATATGCTTGACGATGTCTATCTTTTCCTTTATCACGACTATTACAGTAATAACATTGTTGTTGATAAAGATGGTTATTGAAACACATGGCTTTGTGTAAATTTTAGTTTATGTCTCACTAGGACACCTTCGTAGAAAAAGCAAAACGCATCCGACATCACACACTGCCCCCCCCCCCCCCCCCCACTAAAATATTCCATACGACTACAATATTTCCTGTACATGCATTGTCCATGTATGAATCATACTTTTTGTGATCCACTGTGGCGTCATTTTATGAAATGATCACGTTTTTTGATCAGATTCGGATGATTCTATGGATAAAAATAAAGGAACTGAAATTTATTTTACTCAGTATCTGTACCTCCTACTAAAATGTACATTGAAAACCAGCAGTCAATTTAGAGTTATCTTATTTGTGTGATTGTAATCTTCTTTCGGAAGTAGTATATAACAAATTGACTTTTCTTGTTGTAGCCAAGCAAAGCATAGTCTTTTCGACGTGAAAATGTCAACATTTTGATCAAAACCATTAGTATTTAAACAAATGATGCAATCTTGACGGGAAATCATTTCGCCACCTTTCTCTCAGTACGACACTGCGTTTTTAATTGCTATATTTTTTTTGGGTGTGAAGGGTTTCGGCTAAATCTTATTACCAACTTATATTGGACCAACTGGAAAAAACGAACTTTTTGTATGACCATTGACAGATTGACCCAATACTGTACAGGGTTTTCGACGTTTTAATTTAATTCAGATTTTCTAGTGCTTTCAGCATATTTTTAATATCGCTTTGAATTTCTGGTTTAAAAGCTTCGGCATACTTCTATTTTTTTTTTTGGTTCTCATACTTGGGCAGCAAAAATAACCGGTGATTTCAGGTGATTATCCTCAACGTTCAAAGTTACCGAAATTTTGCAATTTATAAAAAAGCTTGTTTTTCTATGTTTACCTAAATAAGGGCGATAAAAGCCTCCTATGGCAGTTACATAAACAGCTCGATGAAATCATTTAAACCAGTATTTACATTTTCTGTTTATCCTGTCATAATAATGATGCTGAAGTGATGCGATGCGACGCCTTGACTAACTTCACCTGTTTCCCTCAAACTGGGTGCGTTCAGATTCGGTGAATTTCTACTAGCTTGGGCCAGTCATGCTACTTGAGTCATCAATTAACACCGGCATACTGAAGCGGGTTCTGTCATGAAACTAAAAACCAGGCTTGTTATGCAACATTGCACCCCACTGATGGCGTTGATAAAATTGATAAAACACAAACAAAAAAGTTCACCATTTTCGACTGATTTTCACTTCGATAGTGAATATATTGACGAGAGATTTTGATTGCATGTGTTTATGGACGAAAAACACTAAAACTAAGAAACTTTTGGCGAGATAAAGGGGTTCTGGAAATTGTATCTGTCAATAAAAGCTTCAAACACAACAGAAATCTGTCACCTTTGACCCGGCTACTCGCTTAAGCCATGTTGCCAGGTCGCTTGAACTGACAGCAAAGATCAAAGCGTTCCGCGGCTCTCCGGTGGTCGTCGGCAAAAATTATCTCGCTTGAAAAAAATCGTCCAGACTCGCCAAGCGAGATGCCCCCCGTGGTATCTAGATAATTTTCCGAGTCTGAACGCACCCACTCTATACACACTCACAAAATATAATTTCATTTTTTGAAAAAACGTGTCAGCATCATTCACAACTAAATATCAACACTTAAGAATTCCTGGAGCCCCGGGGAATATAAGGAAATATGAGCACGACTTCCTGCGGAGAACTGCAATACGATTTGGTCAAAAATTAATTTAATATTCTGAGTACTACGCGATCGGATAAAAGCAAATACAACATAAAGTGCGCTTGGCATTTTCAATCAACTAAATAGACATCTGGGATCTTGCAAATTGATCATTTTCGCCGCTTGATTTCATATGATATTCAATTTCAACGAAATAGCGACTAATGGCTAATATTTTAATATTTCGCCATGTGTGCGTAAAGTTCATTTTGGCGCCACTTTTGGGAGAATATAATGCGTTTTCCGAGAATTAGTTTAGGAGGACTTGAGATTTAGACAACTAGGCCCTTGGGGGAAATAGCCCATCATAATCAATGGCGAAATGAAGTATGTATATACAAACTTTTTCATTAGAAAACTTAGCATCATTTGAGCAGATCACGTTTCCTCGAAACAACAAAAGGTGTGACGTAATAATCGTTTCCAAGAAGCCACCACATGGTCACGTCTACGGTAGAGTGGAACGGCACGCAGTTTCACAGGAAGACGAAGCTAACACAGGGTGTTAAAAAAAAAAAAAAATCTCGGACCAACGCGACTTGTTTATGACTGCCGTTTTGTAAGGATGGGTCTTAATAAATATTCGAAATATTAACCGAAAGCTTTGCTCGGTTAAAACCGTTTAAACAGCCTAGATCCAGCACTTTTGGCTGCAAACACAGGGATTTCTGCAGAACGCCATACATGGGAAAAGCTGAATTTCCCAAGGCACACGCATGGGAAGTGTTCGAAATTCACATGGATAGCAATGGGAAATCCGAACACTTCCCATTCTTCTACCATGGGAAATTTAGCTTTTCCCATTGATGGGTTTCTGAAAAATTCCATCTGAATCCGCATTTTCTCTTCACTCATTACAAGGTTTTTTCCACATAACCCTCAACCCTGAACCCTATACACTGTACATTACAGTAAAACAAAATATGAATAATACTCTGGGCGAACAATTGCATTTTAACATTTAATATTTTTTAATAGCGGAACGGAGTGCCATCATTCAACGTCGCATGAGAAAGCAACCCATTCAAGCCAAAACGGAACGTTCAGCGGTTTACGAAAACATCGTAGGCTCTTATTTACGCATGCGCACTTGCGGTAGTGTCGACTCGTGTACACAGTCAATCACAGTCCGTCTTCGATCAATGAGCGCGTGCTTCTACAAAAACTTGTTGCATTTTTTTAACCCCCCCCCCCCCCCCCCACAGTGGGGGTGCAATGCTCTGGAACAGCCTACCAACAGCTGCTAATACGAATTCAATCAAGAAATTCAGCGCTTGATTGACTCCACCTCTTCCACGGAGACATGCTGACTCTTTTTTAAAGGTATCTGAAATGATTTTTTTTTATCTCTAGTATTATAATACAGTATTTAATAAGCACAGCCCCCTGGAAACCAGCGTTTACAGTATCAGTTTGTAAAATTACTGTACTTGTTGTGAGAGGCTACTGTGCCTAAATAAAATTGTATGTATGTATATAGAGCGGATTT